>CM063502.1:153215472-153402972 GCA_032207245.1 Pardosa pseudoannulata
TAGTTCTAGATGGTTAATTCCTTCTAAAACTTCGCAAGAACTCATTTCCTTGAAGTTTTCCATATTCAAAATCCGTTGAAATTTGAAAGTCTCAACTTTTGATGCCAGCGGTTCCTGAATTCCTGTGATTAAATCAGCAAAACATTTTAGGGCTTGATATATAGCTTTAAATCAACTCAGGCACCTCTATATTAAGAAAAGCATGGTCAGCATAGCCACTTTTTATTTATTTATATGTTTTTTACTTTCAACAGGCTCAAAGCGTAATCTACGCCTTTCAATTGATTTGTGAACTTTTTGCCATCCCCCTAGAAATTTCATAATAAAAAAAAATAAATGTAAATTTTCACGCCTAATTTTATTAATAATTCTAATTTATTGTGTTTTAACCGTAACTCCAAAAAATTATTTATCCATCTTTGCATACTGTATTTGGGGGCAAGTTGTTCTCGTTTAGATCACGTTTGAGAGACGTAGTGAGAATTTTGCACACGGCTTGACTCCTCTACGACTGATGCGCCCGTGCCAAGTGTCATCTTTGCCACGCCCTAGTTATGTCCTTGTGATAACAACATGGGCGGCAACTTAAGAACAAATAGCAAACAAAAATAAGTATCTTCTTTACGTCAAGCGATATTTTTTTGCAGTTGCCAGTGCAGAAAGCAGAAGTAGTAAAAAAACAACGCATTCGTCAATAACGAATGACATAACTAAGTTAATAACAGATTAGTGAGTCGGCAGACAAAAATATTTTAATTGGTTCTTTACTAGCTCGTGTTAAAAATTAGTACTCAAAGTCGAAATTTCCTATTTCGATAAATCATGTTCGGGGCATGCTTTTTTTTTAGTAAGCAGTTTAACTTAGATTAAAATAGCTAAGATCAGCTTGAAAAAAAACCTTAGAAACTCGGCATTATTTCCTCATTCAAATTAGTTCTCTATGGAAGTAACAGTAAAGTCTGCAATCGATTTTAAAATATTTAAGAGTAGAATCTACAAGGAAAAAAAATGAAAAAGAAGTAATGAATAAATCTGTTCGAAGTTTTTTGCATTTAAATACATAATATTTTATCTATGGAATGAATTAATTATATAGAAATGAATGTGACATCAAAAACTGTTTTAAAAAATCATCCAATATTGTAAAAAGTAACTTTTAACTAAATTTTAATTAAAAAATGAGAATATCAGAATGTTCTCATTATGTCGATTCATTTTATAGGTAATAAACATATACAGTGAAACCTTGAACCACCGTTTTTCAAGGGAATGGTCATGGAAAAGTATGAATTCCGGAAATAGATTTAAAAATTCAGTAAAATGTGCAATTAGGAATAAACTGTTTTTACAATGCTAATTGGAAGTGCCGAACGATGGCCGAATGGTTAGGACGCTCATCTTCGGTACCGGAGTTTGTGGGTTTAAATCCCACTATGGCATAGATGGATATTCGCAGCTGTTTGGAATCGGCTTTAAGCAGTAGGTCCCGGTCTCATTAGCGCTCGTGTAGCAAAGTAGTAGATCTTAGCTCTCCAAATCAAACCAAACTAACTGGAAGTACTAAACATTTTATAAATTATAACGTATATTTTAAATTATGCTTGATTTCTTCGTAATTGGTACCTGCTTTGTAGAAATGGATCGCAAACATTAAGCATTTTAAACCCTCTACCTCTGCAAATACACTATCGCTATACTCATGAATAAATGTTTTTAATCTTCGCAAAGCTTCGTACGCATCAGAAAAACAAAGGACTGTGGTCTGTCTCTGTGGATTCCTTTTCTCATGATTTTGCATCTGATCTGTGCATAGAACCTCCACTAATTGTTAGTTTAGTATCAGTTGTGACTTAATCTTCAATGTTTACGCCAATAAACTTTCTTCAATCATCCTAGATTGACTTGTAATCTTCATTAGATGTAATATGGTTGTTCTCACTTGGTTGTTTAAAACTAACTTTAGAAAAATAGTTGCCCATTTCATTACCTCTGTTTTCCCAAATTTCACACAAAATATTTATGGGAATATAAAGCGAGGGGTCCGAATTTTTTTGACGGTAGATGAGGGAAGGCTAATAAACAAGGAACAATGAATACGGGTAAAATAATATTTTCTATGAAAATAAATTTGGAACCAAATGAATAATGGGGGAACGATAAAATCTATAGTTTTGAGAAAAAGCCCGTAACATTCAACCAACCTAAGTGACACATATAAAGTGCGCAGTGAAGTCCTCAGCCGTCTTTTTTTCTTTGAAATCATTGGTCTGAGACTTACACTTCCAGTTACAAACATATTTCAAATAAGATAAGTATTTATTTTATGACACTTTTAAATTTGAAACTTCAATTTTGCTAAAATTATAAAATTAAAATTTTTATGCATTCCTTCGTTCCTTATTATTATATTTAGTTAAAATTAACACTCGTTCTAAGAACTGTAACACATAAAATTCTCTGTAGCAAAAATTGATCAACATATTTAAGTTCAAAATTTCAAGATTTTTTTTCTCCTTCATTTATGGATTGATTGTTTGATTAATTCCAGTAATTTACTGTTGTAATCAGGTTGAAACATCCCTTTTACGTCATAAGAAGTAATTTCCGAAATGTAATTGTATTCATAGTAAAGTGGAAATACACTGTATTTTTCAGTAAAATAAGTTCTTAACCTCTCCCTCCTTTACCCTAAAAGAAACGTTGCAACTTGATTTCAGACTCGAATTATTGAAATTAATGTATTTACCCGTCCTTCAATTAAGTAGAAAAAAGTCTTTAAAATTTCGTAAACTTAGAATTCAAACATCTCGGTCACATTTCCTTATAGAGAAGTAAAACTTTTTGTGTTACGGTTGTTAAGACGAATTTCAATTTTTAGTAAACATAATGATAGGGAACGGTAGGACGTATTAAAATTTAGATTTTATAATTTTTTCAAAATTTAATTTTTATATTTAAAAATGCCATAAAAGGAATGCTTATCTTATTTGAAAGATTTTTGTAATTAGAAGTATATGTCCATGACAAATGATTGCAGATAAAATGGCTTGTAGAGGGTTTTACTGTGTATCATGTATAATATACTCCCACGCTTAGTCTCCAACTCGTGGTCTATGAGATCTATTACGATGTTTTATTTTTAAATTTTTTTAATATTTACATCGAAATTAAGATTTAAAAATTTCCAAAAAACTGAATGCTTGTTTAAAAGTCACATAACTGTATGATTAAATGTTTTTACATGAAATCCAATACCTTAAGTAAAAAAAGAAAAAAAAAACTGAATAATAAAACCAAGGATTTTTGACAGAAAAAACAATAAAAACCCAAATTTTTTATAAAAAAAAATCCAGTTTTTTTAAACCGGAATTTTTTAACCCTTCTCTTCAGTAAAATGTTAATATGAAAAGGGATAAAATCTTATGGAATGTTAAAATGACGTTTATGACTTGCTAAATATATGCTATTATTAGGGTCAGTACGGATTTCGGAAGGGAGTTGGACCTTAAGATTCTGCCATCCCCCCTTTGTCTCTGGCAGTGCTTACCTCAGAGGTGAGAGTATGCTTAAATGTTTTTACATAAAATCCAATTTCGTAAGTAAGAAAAAAGAAAAACTGAATGTAAAACATAAGGATTTTTGACAGAAAACCCAATAAAAACCCGCAATTTTTATAAAAAAAATCCAGTTGTTTTTAAACCGGAATTTTCTAATCCTTCTTTTCAGTAAAATGTTAATATGAAAAGGGATAAATCTTATGGAATGTTAAAATCCCGTTTATGACTTGCTAAAGATATGCCATTATTAGGGTCAGTACTGATTTCGGAAGGGAGCCGGACTTTAAGATTCTGCTCCCCCCCCCCTTTGTCTCTGTCTGTGCTTACCTCAGAGGTGAGAGTTAAGATGATGATTCTTTCTTAAAACTTTTGTAGTTCGGTCATAGCAGACTTTTAAAATTTTAAAGCTATTTATTTTTTTTTTCAAAAAATAACCTGTTTACATCATTAGTGTATATTTAAGCTCTATTTTCTTTGTCCCAATCACTATTTGAAATACAAGCATATATGTGCTTATTTTCTAGTGCTACCAATGTACGAAGATTAAACGCAGATCGAAGCACATTGTTTTTTAGATTATAGAGAATTGGTAATAAAGGAATTGTTTGCCGTTATTTTCTCGTGTTTTAAATGGGTTAATTGACATTTTATGAAAATACTTCTGTATTAAAACATCATTTTAGATTTTAAGGAAGTAAAAACTTTCACGATGGTGAGAAAACTGAACAACAAAAGTACCCAGAGCCAGAAATTTTTTTTCGCGGAAAACTATGCTTTCATTGATGAAAAAGAGAAAATGCTACACATAACTATTTATGTATATTGTTAATGCATAAATGAAGTGAAGTATAATGTACATAAATTATGGTATCCAACGGGGTTTAAATAGCGGTTTTCTTTGAAAAATTAAAAAAAAATTTTTTGATTTATTTGAAAAACCATAATTTCTGCTTTCCAAAAAATTTTTTCTTTTTTCTTTACGATTCGTGAAATACGAAATACGTCAATTTTTGTTTTCAATCGACAACCGGAAGTTATAGTTTAAATCGATTTCAACTGCAAACAAATTGTTAAATTTTAATTTTAAAATAGACATTTGCTCATGATTTCAGTTTAATTTTAACTTTTATAGCTGCAGATTTCTAGTGGCTACAATAAGCAATTTGTAAAAATTTTCTGCAACAGAAACTTTGTTTTGACGTTTTATTACTCAGGAATAACGTGATATCGGAAATGTTTTTTATTAAAACAATATGAAATTTACAAGAGAAAATTTACATAATGTGAGTGTAAGAAATCAAAAGTTTGATTGTAAAAGTAATTTTTTGAAAAATTACAGTTGTTTTTATACAATAATATGTAAAATTTTTCAACAAAATAGCTTAATTATTACTTCTATGGTGAATATCGCTTATAAATTTTAATATATGCTTAAAATCTAGTTTCATTACATTTTTGGGTATCTAGGGTGTGTATATAGCCCCAAAGAATTATTTTTGGATTGATATATTTAGTCTCATTTCGTCTCTCTAAGTGTGAAACATTTCCTGATTTTTTCCATATACAGTTAGAAAAATCTAGTTTTTAAAAATATGCAAAAATATTAAAAATTTTCATTTCTATATGTTTCATATACGCAAAATCTGTAGAATTATTCATTAATGCATTAATTTTTCTGTTTTTCAAAATATGGTACTTTCACCCAGTTTATTATCTTAATGAAGTATTAAGGCAAATTTACTGTTTTAAATTAATAAACTATGACTTACTATTAAAAACATTTATTCGTGGTATTTATAGTAATGATTACATATATTTACACACGCACACATATGTGTATGCACATACACACATTGTATTAAAAAATTATAAGACCACTGAAAATGTCTTTTTCTCAACAAAGAAATCATTAAATTATAACGAACATATATGGAATAAAACAATTTTTCAGAGTTGGTTCAGCTAAGAAAATAAAAAATGATGAAAGAAAAAAATATTTGTTGCATCTTTCCCTTGTTAGCTAAATGAACTCTAAGAATTTTTTTTCAACATATGCTTGTTTGAATTTGCATTGATGCTTTCTTTGTTTGCAAAAAAGTCGAAAATTTGAATATTATAATTGTGTTATATACTGTATATTTATACATACATACATATATATATATATATATATATATGTATATATATATATATATATACATATATATATATATATATATATATATATATACACACACACACACACAACACTATATATATATATATATATATATATATATATATATATATATATATATATATATAGAGAGAGAGAGAGAGAGAGAGAGAGAGAGAGAAAGATACATACATACATGCATAAATACATACTTGTCGGGAAGCAAGCCGCCTGTGCACATCCCAGATCTTTATTTTTATACTCTGTATTAAAAAGAAAGTTTCAATTGATTTGTAACAACACCAAGAAAAAAATTGTTCTTTTACTGTGTGTCCTAGCCAAGTTATTTTCGTCCGTTAAGTTGCACCCAGATTGTTCGTTCAAAAAAAAAAAAAAAAAAAAAAAAAAAACAATAGTAAAAAGTAATGGTAAAAATTTCGTAACGTCACTCATTTTTGTCACAGTTTTCCAAATGCAGGTGAGTCTAAAAATGCCATAGTCATTAATAGATACATACATGCACATAAATGCAATGTTCTCTCTCTAGTTTTTTTTCCATGTTCGGTATAGTGTCAGTTTATTTAATTATTCCCATAAAATAAATAAGTGTTGACGTATAATGACCTATTTGGATTTTGGCGAGAGACTGGACCCTAAAATTCTCCCATGCCTTAGGCCCTGAAAAATACTGTCCTTCAGAGCCAGTAATAGATGGCTGCTTTGATTATCGCCTTTGGCAAAGGAATGTTTTGTCATGTGGAAACGGCGTTAAACTACAAGCTTCCGTTTTGCTCCAAAGAACGCTAGAAATATCTCCAGAAATTATCACAAATGCCATAAGAAAAAATTCATTATCAATAGGAACGATTGTGATAAATGTGAAATTTATAACTACTGGCATTTGTTGTATCATGGTGTATTTATAATAAACTGTTTGCCGTTTTTGGTCCTAAATTTATAACTACTTACGCAAATTACGAGTAATACATGCAATATGTAAATTTCAATGTTGAGTTTAAAATTTCATATGATGCTACGTAAACTTGTTAAAAGTTATTTTTTGGAAGGAAAGACCAACTTCCATGTGGAAAGTTTTTTTTTTCAAAACTTTAGTTTTTAACAGTACATACTTTCTTTTTTAAAATCATTTATTCATATATAGTTCGCAACTTTTTAATAATTTTTTTAGAACACAGACATACAATTCTTTTTAAATGGAAATCTATGAGAGAAGTTTTTGAAAATAGCCGCTTAAAAGTGCTTTAAGTTTACAATGCGAAGTGAGTACTGTGTACCCGGCTACAAATGCTATGTTATTATCTTTTCCTCATTTATAATTAAATGAAATATATTAATTTAAAATAGACTAATTACTCCAATTTATTGTTATTAAGATCATTAAAGTGTAAAATAAAACTTTTTTCTTTTAAATTCAGAACAGTTCTAAGTTTTATGTTTTTGAATGAAGTGAGAGATACACTGCGACCGTTCTCAGTGCACTGTGACTAACCGAAGGTTAAACAAATGTGCTTTATGAGTACCTATCAAATTCACTTTTATTGGCATTAACATGAACACAAATATATCATTTATGTATTGAAAATTTGTACTTTACTAGTATGGGAGTAGTAGCATTTTTTTGTTTTATCATTTAGGTATTGATCATGAGCTAAAAACTGTTTTGAAGTCTTTTAAGTCTTCAAAATTTGTATCTTACACTTGAATCAAAAAGCAGATTTAGTGTATAAAATAATTTCCCTTAACTTAAGAAGTCTGGGGCACACAATTTATGTTCACAATAAAACTACTACCAAAAAAGTCTTAAAATGACGGATTTTTAATTCCGGGAAAGAATAATATTTTAAGTAATTTGAAATATTTTTCTTAAATGAAGACATCTTAAAACGAAAAAGCTCATGATTCAAAGATTATACTATGATTTGCAAAACGTAAACCGTTTTATTTTCGTTTCTTCCAAACTTTCAAAATTACGGCAATGGAGCCAAAGCTAAATCAAACAATTGCCTCTTAATAAAAAACTAATTACTAGACAAATTTTTATTCAGATTATGTTATCAAGTTTTTGTTATTTGTAACTATCAATTCCGTAGAACCTTAAGACTTAAACCTTAAACCTTTTTATTTTCGTTTCTTCCAAACTTTCAAAACTACGAAGATTGTGCCAAGTCTAAATTAAACAATTATCTCTTAATTAAAATCTAATTATAAGACCAATTTTTCTTCAGATTATGTTATCAAGTTTTTGTTATTAGTAACCACCAATTCAGTAGAACCCTAATTTGTATCTATGTTAAGACATTTCTTCACTGAATAAGATAATTGATTCAACGTATATTATAATGAATCATTTTAATTTAAAAAATGGAAACGGTGAACTTTTAAAACAATGTGAAGCAACACAAAACATTTTTCTTCTTTAATACAGCCAAAAATGACGCCAACCCATCTTATAGAAGACTAACCATTTTAAAGTGGGACAATGAACGCCCACTCCCTCTCCCACACCTTAAAAACCATGTTCCTAAATGGTATATTAAAATAGGACAGTTGAATTAAATCCTCTGATATTAACCGAAATAGCACCGGTTTTAACTCAAATATTGCTTCATTTATAGGATGCGAATAAGTCTCAATACTGTTCAAACAGTTTTCGGAGATGCTTTACCCTCTTGCACAGAACATATTTAAATGAGAACCTGTTATTTAGATTTTTGGAAAAGACGATCAACAAAACCAGGAATGGGTAAATACATAGGGATAAACTCTCCTTAGAGTCATAGAACTCTTTTCCTTCTTACTCCAACGAAATTATGTGAAAACATTTAAAGAAACTATACTTACTCTTCATTTTGTACAAATTACCTAAAACAATTTCTTCATGTAATTTATATATATATCTCAGATTCTCAAAGTTTTTTCAAACCTGAGGCATTTTTGAAATTTGGATATTCAAGTAGAGTACTAAATTTATCTCACGGCTACATGTTGTATTTAGTAAAATTAACGACAAAATAGCCTTAACACTAGATTTACGGATGTTGATCATATACCTATTTTTACTGAAGTGAACCAATTTGACTCATACAAGAAAATTGAAGTTTTTTGAAAAGAAAATAGTTCCAAATTAATTTAAATGAAATGTTTATTATCAAAAAATTCATGGAAAATATTTTTTACATATAAAATCTGTTTGAAACACATTTTCCGCAAACATTTCTATTACATTTAGCACAATGGTTTCTACATCTGTTTCTTTTGCATGATTGTTGAACTTGACAATTCTTCCGTGCGTCAGTAGCATGAATTTCTGTCATTGGAATGGAAGTGTTTTCGACTTCTCTATATTTACTTTATACTATACTTTATATACTTTATACTTTATATTTACTTTATACTATATTTTTTACTATATTTATTTATTTTCATATATATTCTATGAGTCAGATTGGCTCACAACCGTGAAAATAGGTATACCACATTTGATAATGCGAAATGAAGGAGTCTGCGGAAGAGGAATGAACGTTTACATATATTTTATTACTTAACTAAAAACCAACGTATGTTTTTGAAAAGTGATCAAATTTTTAATGAGTCAAATTGGCTCGGTCCGTAAATCTAGTGTTAAAGATATAAAGTAGTTTCGTCATATAAGTTTGCAGTACATTAAATTTCATCGTTTAATTTTTATGCACTAATTTCCAATTGCAGATATAATTATAAAAAAAATTTTAATCTGAAAATAAATTTAGGCCAAATATTGCAGATCCCCAATTTTTTATCTCACAAATCTAGCTTTATTATGTTTGTTACAAATTTTTACTTCCCAAATTTCACATCATCATTATTACATTCAAATATTTGTTCCATATTGTTTGTAAAAAATGTTCTTAGTTTTACCATTAAAATATAATTGATAAAAATATTTTTAATTTTAAGCATATCCTACTTTTTGCGGAGCACTAAGTTCTCCTCTTAGCACAGTTTAAAAAACTCTGATTTTTCATCTTGAATTTGAACTTATCGCCGTGATTTTCGAAGTTTGATATTTATGTCAATGTCATTCAATAGAAAATTTTCTTGCTGTCTTGAAGTTTCCTTCACTTACCTCCATGTTTCAGGGAAACTATGTGAGTAGTAATATTTTTTAAAAGTTAAAATAAATGATTAACTAAAAAGAGTTCTGGGCATATGACGTTCATTTATGTCTCAGGCGATTGTACGAATAAGCTTTATTGAAATGGTATTTCCCTATAAAAAAATTCCGATTGTTTTGTAAAATAAATGATGTCGGGGAATTTTTTAATAGTGAATTCTCTGATACAATGAAACCATTTGAGGAAGAGTTAGAAGAATTTTAGGATTTCATAGATGTAGATACAAAGCACTTCAGGTGCAAATAACTTTGAGATGATTATTGTAGAAATTGTAAAACAATTGATGAATATTGTAGGACAAGCCAAAAACGATGCAAATGAGGCAGAGAGCGTTTCAACTGTTATAGATAATAATGTGTTTGAAAATGTTGATATTACCTCTGCAATATTGGAATTTACTGTTGAATTGAAAGCCGAAAAAACGTATCAAAAGATAAAGTCCTTTATGTAAAAATTAATAATTTCATGCATAAATTAAAATGATTTCTAAAATTATTAAATTAGCATAAAAATTAATTAGTACCTCTTTCCTCATTCAAGTATGGTAAATAAATAATATTATTTCACATTAAGTATTAGTCATTTTTATTGTGCCACTTTTATTATTACTTTTAATCATCAGTTGATGAGTTTGTCAGAATAGATGTAAATCTTTTGCTTTATTTCTATATTTTATAGCACATTTTGCCATAATGGCCCGAATGGTTTGGGTGCTGATCTTCGTTCGGAACCAGAGTTTGTGGGTTCGAATCTCACTGTGTGGTATGGATGTTGGTAGCCCTTCAGAATCAGCTTTAAGCAGTAGGTCCCGGTTTTATTAGCCAAACCAAACCATAATGGAAAAAAATTAACCAGAATAGGAAAAAATATGTGTGTTTTTTCGATCTGTTTCTCTTTCCCTCCTCTCTCTCTCTCTCTCTCTCTCTCTCTCTCTATATATATATATATATATATATATATATATATATATATATATATATATTTCGATAGAGAACTCGATTATATAAATACGCAAATCTATAAATATAAACCGATACGAGAAAATGACAGTTTACTTCAGGCGACAGTAGACTTTTAGCTGGCAGAAATTAGACTAAAAATTGCATATTTCTATCTCAGTGAACTGTGAAATAAAAACAAGAATTAGAAGCAAAGGGGTATTTTTAATATCCTAATCCTATAATGACTATAATTTATACTACAACATTCAAAATAATTAACAGGAACGTTAAACGAACTTGAAAAAAATATTTTTTAGATTTGATAACAATTCAAATGCCACATATTCATATTTAAATTTCATATTCTCTTAATCTATGTTACAACATAAGAAATAATAGTTTATTCAAATAATAGGTTATTCAAACGTGCTTCGAAACGCAAAATTTTTTGATTTATTACTTAAAAGAGCTATTGTCAACATTCAGTACGGGAAAAACGAATATTTTTAACATTTTTTTTCACTTAATATTTTCTATAAGTGTTTTTGATGACAACTTAATTTCATTCTATGGTTTAACCCTTAATTTGGCTAAGTCCGCTACATCGGACATGTATATTTATAGCTACTATATAACATAATTGTCAGTGTTCGCCTCAGCGGTCATTAATTTTCTCAAAAATGGAAAATGTATGTTTTTTTTGTTTATTTTACAGAGATCCTAATGTCTATACAGACATGGGAAAATAAATTAAAATTAAAATATATTTGAAAAAAACATCTTGTCAAATTAAGGGTTAAAAACTATCCTCAAAATCAGAGATCGCGAACTACTAGTAAATGGAGGGGAAGTTTTTAATAAATCCCAGAGTTACGTTCAGGTTGGCGAACCTAGAGGGATGATTTATGCTTATAAACGCTTTAAAATGATTTATAGTTAAAATATATTTCTTCAAGTTCTGAAAATATTTGGATTCTTTTTATTAAAGAAAAACACGCAAATTGGGGACCTGATGCTTCTGATCACTGCTTGATTTTTATTATATGGTTTAAAAAGTGTCCTCTAAATCAGAGTATCGTGACACCATTGATAGAAAGTAAATCGCGGAGTTTGGTTTGGTTTAGAGTGCTACGGTCTACTTTTTTGCAACACGAGGGATAATGAGACTGAGACCTACTGCTGAAAACCGATTTCGAACCCACAAACTGTAGTACCGACAGCTAGCGCCCTAACCAATCGGCCATCGTTCGGGGAAATGTTTTAATAAATCCTAGTGTCATGCTCATTTTGGCTAACCT
The DNA here is from genome assembly GCA_032207245.1 of Pardosa pseudoannulata. Lineage (NCBI taxonomy): Eukaryota > Metazoa > Arthropoda > Arachnida > Araneae > Lycosidae > Pardosa > Pardosa pseudoannulata. Next base: position 153,227,599 of record CM063502.1, read on the forward strand.
AGTGTACTGATTTATATGTATAAACGCTCTAAAATGATTCATTTTTAAAATTTGTTTCTTCAAGCTCTGAAAATATTCGGTCTTCTTTTATTGTGCCGAAGAAAAACACCCAATTTTGGTGCAGGTTGATCTAAAAAATGAAGACAATGTTCAGCTCTACATACGTATCTGTGTGAAAATTTTACAGCATAAAATTTATAATATATAAATATAAAAACAGATTGATCAATGAACATTGGCAACTCTACCGTCTCTCGTAACATTAAAAAACTTCTTGGTAACTACTGGCTGACGGATGGCACTCTTTAGAGTGCCATCCGTCACATTAAATTTAATAAGGTTTGAATTTTTTTTTTATTACATTTATTACTAACGACACTTTAAATTTTTATATAAAAACAGATTGATCAATGAACATTGGCAACTCTACCGTCTCTCGTAACATTAAAAAACTTCTTGGTAACTATAAAGAGTGCCATCAGTCACATTAAATTTAATAAGGCTGAATTTTTTCTTGTTACATTTATTGCTAACGACACTTTACATTTTTTTGTCTCATGTGCAATTCAATTTAAAATTTTTGTGTATACTGTTTTATTAAATTTGACTTTATATTTACTAAAAATGCATATAGGCAATAAAAAAGTAAAAAAAAAATGTTCTTATTTCTGTCCTGGTTTCCTTTGGTAACTCATAGTGGAATTTACAAGCGGTAAAGTTTTATCAGCAGCTTCAGATGTTTATCAACCCCTACTCTTAACAAAAATTGCTGCATTATGTGTAAAAGGAATGATCAATGAACATTTTCACTGTAGTTACCTTTGAAACTATTACTAAAAAATAACTTTAAAATTTGAAACTGAAGTATTAATAATATTTGAAACTATTACTAGTCAAAAACTTTAAAATCGATTAATATTTGCTTTAAAATTTTAAACCCACTTGAATAAATATATTACAATATTTTAAATGTTCATAAAACAGATTAAAAGTAATATAAATTAGTTTTGAAAGTTTGCTGTCACCTTAAGTTTACTTGAAATCATGAATAGTAAAAATAAAAATTATGCTTCTTACAATATGAGTGGGACGTATAAATAAATACTGTTGAGGGTAAAAAAAAAGTTAAGAATTTCCTGCATGATTTGTAATTCTCGTGGTACCATATCTTCTGTCTTTTTAATTTCAGGAAATATAATTTTGTTGACCTTGAAAAAATTTTCCCGCATATTAAGTATGTATGGTATAACATGGATAACAATTTTATTGCGATAATCCTACAAATTAAGCATAGAAAAATGTGATACGGCCTGTTTGTTTCCCACAACTTTATTTTTAGCTTTAAACACAGTATTGAAAAATCAGAGCAACTATCTACGATGTTTTCTCAATAATTTCCAATCCTGTCATATCATCTTGTCCCTTCGATAGAAAAATTGGAACAATTTTCATTGTCCAAAGCATCAGCTGTGACGTACACCACACACTCTGGCAGAGAAAAAAAAAAGCCTTTTTATTGCTGCAGCGTATTGCTATCAGAAACAACAAAAGTAATTTTAAGTTTTCTCATGCCGATGGACCTACATCTCCGGGTCGAGTTTATTGCCTAGGAGGATGCTGTCATGACCTACATTCGTCCGTCTGGAACATGGAAAGCAGTTGCAGTTTGTGACAGAAACCAAAGGAAAAAAAAAATGATAAAAACTGCAGCTTCCGTACACAGCAGATCAATGTTCTTCATTAATGGCATATATGGCATTTTGATTGCTAATTAAGCGTTGCACATCCTATACGCAAAGAGACGGATTTAACTCTAATTTAAGAAAGGGAAATTTTTGAACTTTAAATTGTAACGAACAATAATTTAGGTTATTTTTGATAATCTAAACAGAAATACATTGTGCTTTTTATTTAAATTTTATGTTTTCAGGGACATAAATTCAGATTTTACTTCTTAATTATGCATATTTTTAATACTTGTAACGTTTATATATAAATCTCTATTTACCCCTAACTACGGAAATATATATACTTTTTATACTTATAAATACTATATAAAATATGTCATTAAAAATAATAAAGGTTAGTTTTAAACAAAATTTATCTGAAAATAACTTGGTAAATGAGATAAATTGTTTTTTATTTCACTTTAACGTGAAATAGCGAGAAATTAAGAATTATTGTCAACTAAAAGAAGCATAGCTACATGATGCTTATTTATAAGTATGCATAAACATTTTGCAATAAACATTCTGGTTCTATAAAGAAAGGATAAATACTTAATGAACATTTCAATCTTATATTAGGAAATGAACAATCTGTACAAAAAAAATCTACATTTCAATACAATGCTAACACTCGATCTGAACTGATGTATTTTATTTCAATACTAGCTGTTGTTTAGATAGCAATACTATACAATCTTCGCAGAACCCTATTCTCATAAACGAAGTTTACTCAATGAATATTTTAAACCCTGTTGAACAATTGTTTAATGTACAAATCGTACATCAAATACATACGTCGTTCGTACATAACGAACATCGAATAAAATAAGAACATAGAACAGGCGAAAATTCTCTGCCTTGTTTAAACCACAGGTTGCAAAACAGAAGTGTAGTAATAGATTGTTTATCTCCAATTTTTTAAAAATTATTGATTGTTTTTTAACAAAACGAAACATTAGAATAAGTTTTTCCTTAATTACACAAAATTGTTTACTCAAATGTGATGTAACACACTTTACAGAAGCAATTTTATTCTTTCAACTTGGAATTTGTTTATTCAGTTGCATGCTTTATATATTTTTAGAGTCAACACGTATACTACGTTAACTCTGTCTTACTTTGCAAAGAAAGTACTATGTAAAAGTACTCCGTTGCAGACGTTTTCATTAAAGTATGCGGTATGTTTTATGTTGCATGTATTATTAGCATGTCTGTTGACATATATAATGACTAGCAAACAATTTTGACTTAACACTAGATTTACTGACCAAGCCTATTTGAGTCATTAAAAATTTGATCATTATATATATATATATATATATATATATATATATATATATATATATATATATATATATATATATATATATATAACTTAAATATCACTTTTCAAAAACATACGTTGGTTTTTAGTTAAGTAATAAAATATATGTAAACTTTCATTCCTCTTCCCCGCAGACCCCTTCATTTCGCATTATCAAATGCGGTATACCTATTTTCACGGTTGTGAGCTAATTGGACTCATAGAATGTATATGAAAATAAATAAATATTGTAATAAATATAGTATAAAATAAATATAAAGTATAAAGTATATAAAGTATAGTATAAAGTAAATATAGAGAAGAAGTCGAGAACACTTCCATTCCAATGACAGAAATTCCTGCTACTGACACACGGAAGAATTGTCAAGTTCAACAATCATGCAAAAGAAACAGATGTAGAAACCATTGTGCTAAATGTAATAGAAATGTTTGCGGAAAATGTGTTTCAAAAACAGATTTTATATGTAAAAAATGTTTTCCATGAATTTTTCGATAATAAACATTTTATTTAAATTAATTTGGAACTATTTTCTTTGCAAAAAACTTTAATTTTCTTGTATGAGTCAAATTGGCTCACTTCAGTAAAAATAGGTGTATGATCAACATCCGTAAATCTAATGTTAAAAAGCAGTTATTGTTTATCGTAAAATCTTTTTTGAAACTTATAAAAAATGTTTTCATACATTATTATTTACTAAAGATTTTTAGCTGTCATAAAATAGACTCATCTATCTTTAAAATGAATTTTAACTACTGACTAAAAAATATGAGTGTTTTTAGTATTGAATTTACGAATTTATAGATCTCTTTAGAGATTTATAGATAGTTGTTCTTTCAATTATAAAACTGTTTTAATCCTTCTTTGCATGATTTTTTCCCCATTTTTTGAAATAGATCAAGATGATATAATTCATGTTCTAGATTAAAGGAAATTTGTTTAAAAATTTCTAGTAATAATATATAATATAATAAATTTATGATGAAAATTTCCATCATCCTGCAAAGAAGTGTTAATGGGGCTTTTTCTTTACTACTTTATTTACACACTTCAAATGTATATTTTGATTTGGATAATTTGATACTAAACTATACAGATGTAATATTTTTGAATGATTGGAATTTTTTTTTTTTGAAAAACTGAATTTCTGCTATATTTCTCATTTATTCCTTATTTAGTAAACCTAAAAATTTCTTATAAATCATTACCATTAAAACTCTATATTTAATAAGAGAAGAAAGAAAAATTCCTTTGAATTTCTCTTTTCATTAACATTAAACTACTAATTAAGTATATTATAAAAAAGAGGACTAGAAAAGTTAAATAACTAAATCATTTCTTTTGTCAAGTAATCGTAGATTCGAATACCACTGCTGGCATGGATGTTTGTAGCCGTTCGGAATCAACTTTAGGCAGTAGGTCCCGGTCTCATTAACCTTCGAGTAGCAAAGAAATAGACCGTAGCGCTCCAAACCAGAGAAAAAAAATCTTTTTGTGAATAGGTATACTTATAGTGGTAATCCAGATTATGTAGAAAAATAATTTATTCATTATGATCCTATTAAGTAAAATTCAGAGTCTCACATGAGGCTTAAATGGCTGTGTGTATGTGTATGTGTTTTAAGATGTATTTATATTTAAAAATTAAATAAAACACATAGAACATTTAGATGTTAAATTATATATTAATAGTTTATATTATTATAAATTGTGTTTTAAAATACTATTGGTAAAGAGACGAAAATCAAGGAGATTATTTTTTTTTATTTTCGTATTCATTTTTTCAACAAATCTGGGACATCAAATTTTCAATCTTATCCTACCAATTGTTATTAATAAATAAATTAAATTTAAAGCTATATATGAGACCTAGGTGTATAAGAGCTTCCACGTAAATTGCTATGAAAAATTATTTTTTAATATCTAAAACCCCGTTTGAGGCTCAGATGAACAAGAGAGATCAACACCAAAAAATTTTTTCTAAGGGAAATTAAATAGAAACGTGAATGTTTATGTTATATAGCTTTATGGAATTTTGTTGAAAACTAAACTATGCAATACTTTAGAACTAATTACCCCTCATTCCAGCAACCTGAGAAATCCATCCCTAAAATGATGGATTTCTGACACCATTTTTTAAAGAATTTGCACAACCAATTTTTCTCTGAGATTAACCTTTCAGCTTATTTAACTACTCAAAGTGTTCTATAAGAGATTTAAGAATGTGAGAGGGATAAATACAAAAATTTCTTTCCAAAGAAAAGTAAAAACGTGATTGTTTCTTTTATAGAGTATAATGAAGTTTTATTGAAAGCATGATGTATCATATTATAAACCCTATTCTCCGTCGTTCCGGCAACCTAATGATTCATTTCATCATGAAAAAGCTAGGTATCTCGCCCCATCTCCATACGAATTCGTATAGTCAAAATTTCTCCGACATTCACCTTTCATTTCATTTAACATTTCAAGGAGCCTCATATGAGGTTCGAGAGGCGGAAGGGATAAATACCAATTTTTTTTTCCAAAGAGAAGTTAAGGAGAAATATGTTATAAAGTTTAATGAAGCTTTATTGAAAATTAAATATACCATATTTTAGACCCAATTTCCATCGTTCCGGCAACCTAATAAATCGATCCCCAAAACGCTAGATATCTCGCACCATCTTACTAAGAATTCGCACGGTCAAATTTCCTCCGACACTCACCTTCCAGTTCATTTAACTACTCAAGTAAACACGGAGAAGAAGCGTGCACCTCGGAGAAGCAGAAGCGTCACCGCAAAAAACGTAGCAACGAATCAGCCAAGGGTAACGTTACATTTATTCAAGCTAGCAGAAAACGCAACAAGAAACAAAATATAGAACTAGAGGTTCAGAAGTATACGGGCGAGCAGCACCTGTGCAAGTTGAATAAACTTTCTTTGCTGCTGTCGGAATCGGCTGCTCAAAACTGAATCAGTTCGATGACCAGTAATTAGCAAAGGTGTGGAATGCCAACACAATCAACGGGAGTGATGATTAGTGTTGTAAGACTTGGCTGAGTAATTGCCCGATTTTCAGAGCTTCAAAATATTCTTTATAATTTCCTAGAGCTTATTTTTCTTTCAGTCAGTAATCCTCCCGATCACTACAGATATTCTTAAAATACATTTGTATCAACACGAATAAGTAATTCGTTTTATTGCCCTACTAATTTTTGGATTTATTTGTAGGGTTTTGTTCTGCGTAGGTAATTAGAACATGAACTACTGATTAAAGGTGAATGAGTTTTTTGTATGTCTGAATCCCTATTTAAAATAGTTTTGAATAATTATGGATGGTGACAGAATAGTGGCCAAACAAACCATCCAAATCACAGAAAAGTAATGACACGATTTGTTTTGATTTTAAAATAAAACTAGAACGGTATATAGGTCATTGCATTTAACAGAGTAAGAAACTAGACTATAATGAATTATCGATTAGCAAATTACTGATTCTATTTCTTTCAACCAATCCTAAAATCATTCTGAATTGTTATTTTTTGAGGGGTAACAAATTGATTGGAAGAAAAGTGGGCCTAGACTTTTAAATATTTATTTACTTGGTGAGCTCTAATAAAAATTATGCCATACAACACCTAATTAAATTCAAACCTACTGCGTAAAGAAAATTTTGAACGGTTTGAGCAAGGATTTCACTTTTGTAAGGATTGGGGTGGGGACACTAGTAATATTCTGCATGACTGCTGACCGCACTTTCATGATTGGCCTACTTGAGGAATATTCTCCAAGTAGGAGGCACTGGTATGAAGCAATGTGCATAGTTTAATTAAAACAAAGGTTTAATCATTTTAGTTGCTTTAGATAGTTGGAAAACCTTCTGTTATAAAATACATTTCTTAAGTCCCATGATTATTTGTACATTTTAAATGCAAGGATGTACTTTTTAAAGTTAAGAAAAATAGTTAAAGTTCTTATAACACTAATTATTTTACAATTGCATAAAAGAGTGAAATATAAAATAAACAAAAACCTATTATACTCCAGTTAAGCAAATTTTAAAGACGATCATTCAACAATGTTCATTTATTTCAGTTAATATTGAGAAATTGCAAGAAGGAAAAACATTACTTAAATAGGAACTAAAACTAATAATGTAAATAAAACTTTAAAATGATGATTTAGCGGGAATGTTCTGAATGATGAACTGCATCAACGGATATCCACCACCAGCTGCCGGACGATGTCCGAAGTTTACGATTTCTTACTCTGGATCTCTTTAAGAAAAATATCATTTTTGTCATTGTCAACAAAAGTGTTTTTTGAGACTAAATATTGGGTTTTTAATTCCTTTTTTAATTTGCTTCTAAACTTTTCAAAAATATCAATAATAATACACAAAATAATACTATGAATTCCTTAAAACAAGATGGCTTACATTACTTTTTAAGGAAAATATTTCTTGATGTTACAAATTTTTTATTATTTTTATTTCGCAAAAGAATTGGATGAAAAAATGATGTTTTAATCGTCTAAAAAAGTTATTAAAATTATATTCATAATAATAAATAATTAAAAATTAAATACGTACCAAGGACAATTTAATATCGTATACATTTATATTGTTAAAATCACTAAAATGCAAAAGTGTTTGATGTATAGTAAAAAAGGTATTTCAATATATTACATATTTCAAAGAATTTTACTTCATTAAAGTTATCATTTGTTCGGTTTCTTTCTTGGGAATTTAATCATACTATGATGTACTAAAGATCAATAGAGCAAGATTTAACATTTACTCCTACTTTTATTCCGCTCATTATAAAGGATACAGACTTTTAAAGCATTTTTAAATAGCCCGTAATAGACTTTAAATGTAATTTCTGAAAAGAAAGACTGAACGATGGCCAAATGGGCAGGGTGCTACTCTTCGTTAGTGGACTTTGCGGACAGCGATTAAAACCCGTTGAAGGCATTAATGTTCGTAGCTGTTCGGAATTGGCTTTAAGCAGGCGGTTCGGGTCTCATTAGCCCTCGTGTAGCAAAACAGTAAACCATAGTTCTACAAACCAATTCAAACCATCTCCAGTTCTGTTAAAGCTAATCTCAGAAGATAAAGCCAAGACGAATTTAAGTCAAGTTCTGTACTGTCTTTTAATGAATTTCACAAAAATTAAACTGTGAAAGTATATTATTATTATTATTATTATTATTATTATTATTATTATTGAAAAGTCTTTCTCTGGCTGCCAAATGGAAACCTCTGGGTTACAAGTACACATGTTAGCTGAGGGATTCGAAACCAAAATCGTTTAATAGGAAAAGAAAAAAAAATGTTTTTGAATAAAAAGTTCTATTTCAACATTTTGGCAAGAATAAAGTAATATATTCGAATTAAAAATAAAGTGATGATCATTTATTCCCAACTTCACAAGAGGTCCAGCATGTTTACCTATTCTATTTTATGTCTTTCTATCTTTTCCACTTCTCTCGGGTTGACTCCAAGCGGTCAAATTGCAAAGAACTACTACTTTCACTCGACTAAAAAGAACTACTACTTCCACTACTCTTGAAGAATGTGTTGTAAGTTCTGAGTGTGGTGTTAGTGAATTGTTAAGCTCGATGAAAGGCCGATGTGATTTTATTAACACATTGTGTACTGGTACATTTCGCAGCGGAATTGTACCAGGAGCGGGCGTTTTGCGCGTAAATTTAGTTATTCAGTTAAATCTTAATAGATCAAAAATTATTTAATTTTTTAACCAACTTTTCGTATTTTATATTGAAATATATAAACAAATATATAAATAGAAATATATAAATAACAACCATAAGATTTTTGTAAACAAAAAATATATTTTTTAGTGGATAAATTTATAATAGTATTGTAAATATGAAAAATCAAATAGAAATAGTAGTATATAGTTTTAATTTTTTCGAATTATGTTATATATAAACATTTTTACATTATAAAAAAATGAAAAGAGCAATCATAAAACTGAACTCATTGTCGCAGGTACCATTACTGCCTAATATATACTATATATTGATGAGTGTTTTAAATCTAAGTTATTAAGAATACCTGAAAGTAAGAAGAATTAAGCAACTTTGAATATTGCAGCCTGTCCTCATTATTGATGAGAAGTAACTTTAAATATTCGTAAAATGTCATTTATTTAAAAAATATATTTATTTGCTTATTTCATGTAAACACTCTCTAAAGTGAAGTTTCACAATATTTGCAGCTATTTATCTTGAATTCAGTTGATATGCCTGCTGAAAAATTAAGTCAGATTGTTTAAATCTCATCTGTAGTTCCAAGTGATAAAATTATAGTGGAGAATTTGAGAGATTGTTTATAGAATCTTCATCTATCTCCGATGAAAAAGTTTGGTTTGGTTTCAAGCACTACGGTCTACTATTTTTCAACTCGAGTGATAATGAGACCTAGACATTATATATTGTTTAAAGCTTATTCCGAACGGCTACGAATATCCATGCTAGCAGTGGGATTTAGGCCCACGAACTCGGATACCAAAGAACAGCATCTTATCCCTTCGGTCATTGTTCGGCTGGCTTATTAAAAAGGAAAAATTGTTTCAAGAAAGAATATAAAAATTCTACAAAATATTTCGCTTTTAATAGCATTTTCTTGTCTACATTTTCCACTTGTGTTGCCTTTTTAATTGTAGGGATATTTTATTTAAAATGAGTAGCATATTGTATTATTTCTTAATGCTTTTATTTCTAATGAAGCAGCGTTTTAGCATTATATTAGCGCCTATTTTTTAAAGCAAGTTAATCTATTTAATAAGAAATTCAGAACAATACTGAGTTATCTGTTTTGAGAGAGAATTCGTGCTTAAAAATTTGTGAATTTTTCGTTAAATGCTATTAAAATAAACTATAAAAATTCATATTTCTAGATTTTTTTTATTTCTCCCAAAATTTACAAAAAGGATATTGGGATTTCCTATTTATTAATCGTATTCATTAATGGTATATCCCTGCTCTTAAAATATAGTTGAAAAGTTAAATACAATTCCAATTATAAGTTATTTTTGATATTTACTTTCTCTTTAGGTGTTGCTGTAGAACAGGGTTAATTCAGAAGAACAAGAGACTCAATAGTTAAGTTTTTTATAAGATAATTATAAAACATACGACCCCGAATTAACCAGATTAATTTTTTTTGTTTCGTAGTATTTGAGTTACTGTTTATACTCTATAAAAGCTGCTTCTGTGTCGTTGTTCTGATACCAGGGAATTTACCTCAAACTAGATTAAACGTTCGCGATTTTGATACGATTTATGTTAATGTATTGTCCTAATTGCAATTATTGCGCCAATATTAAATATTTTACTTCGATTGTACAAGCTACCTCATTGAGAAAATAGCTATAAAATTAACTGTTTAGATGGAAGGTTTCTTATGTTTTTCCTGTACCAAAATGTTGATAATTTTTCATCGTTATGACATACTAGCTATGGCAGCAAATGTATCGATCTTGATAAAGGAAAACAAATGGCATTCGTTCTAATTTTTTCTTATGACATTGATGATTTTTTTATTTAAAATAAGTGTATGAGGATAGTTTCGAGTCACTTTGACAGCTAATTCTGTTTCGTGTTGACAAAATCGATTGTGGGTTTCAGAGAACTGAAGATTAATCTCTGTTTGGTTTTTCAGTTTCCTAGTTTGGTTCCTTTTTAATGATTATATCTTAAGGGATTTTAAACCTTTAACTACACCGATAAAATTTAGCAATATATAAATACCAACAATACAATGTTAGTCTAATTTAGGATTTTTACATGAAAGATTTAATAAGTTTGTTTAAAGGGGAAACTTTCCCTTTAAATAAACTTTAATTGTAAACATACAAAAATCCTAAATGTGGGATATTTTTCAAGTATATTACTGTAAAAGTCTTACGTTACTATCACGAAGAAATTTGATATAAAATTTAGCTTTTTGTACATAAAACGAGAAAAATAATTTTTGTATAAAATAAAATGTTAAACTAGGATGCTACTTTAAAGTACTAGAGTATGTACTGGAATCTTATAGTTGACATAGATGTTTGAAGTCTTTTGGATTTAATTTTAAGCTTAAAGAAATAACATGCGTCGAATCAACGTGATAAATTTTGTAAATTCTTAATGTTAAACCTCAATGTTTTTCATTAATCTGTAACACAATGACATTTATAGTGATACATTATTATTTACACAACATATATTATACAATCTAAAATCTATGCATATATGTCTTAAACATATACACGTCAAATTGCTGCATGGTGAATTTAATGTACTATAGAATGTGGTTATCTTTCCAGGATTTTAAGCAGTAGGTTTGAATCTAATTATCTTTCTCGTTACTGAAAATTGAATTTCATGCTACAAAATTAGTACTTACTAAGTGAGAGTTAAAAAAAATAGTTCGATGTACTCAGTGTTATCATTTATTACATTTTGTTTCTAAATCATTTTTTTGAATCATTTCAATTGTTGACATAACAAACAAAACTCTTAGCTTAATGAATGATTTTTATCTTAGAGAATAAATTTCATTTCCTGGAAGTTTATCTTCCTACAGAGTACAAACATTCCAGTAATGGAAATGTTAATGCATCCGATGTTACCACTTCATTAACACAGTTGTTTTGGGAGAAAAGTCATTTTCTTCCTCATTAACAAATACAACATCTATCGTGGGATCTCATGCATGTTAACCATTCACCATGAAGGCGTTAAAGCCTTAAAACATTAGAAAAACAAAGGAAGGCGAGAATCTGACAAGACCCAAGTAACACCCTACTTAAGGGTGAAGCCACATCTGTGTCAGGGTTCAGTCGGTCACACGACGACCTTTTTCCGGCCCTGGCCTTAACCTTCAGGATTTAAGGTTTTAAGTATTCGTCATAATGAATTGATAAATTTTAAATTCCGTAGTCTTAGGTAAAATGCTTCAGCCTTTTAGAAAAGTACTTGTATATTAGGAACCACGAATTAAAAAAAATAGTTCTGCAAAATAGTTATAATACATTATTTTATGCATGAAATAATTTAATTTAAAAACTTCAAAGAAAACTTTGACAAAAGGTGTATTTGCTATAAAGTTGAAATTTCTTGTGTATATTTGAAATTGTTTTGCTCAATATCTGAACTAATAAAGAATTTGAAACTATCTATATGAAAAATCTTTTGGCGTCTCCCCATTTTAAAATTATTTAAGTCTTTAACATACCTGAAGTGATTTCAGTAGTAATCATGTGTATTTGATCAAGCTATGCATGAAACTTGGATGATTTAATGTTAATTGTTATGAATAGCAGTTTATGTTATGAGGTAGCATTAAAGTATTTAATATTTTAATAAAATATTATCTAAGTAAATAACACAAAGAGGTGTGAAGTCTGGGAATCAGAATGCAAACACATCTGAAAAATATCTATCAAAGAGGTCAGAGGTCGATGTCAAACAGAGAGAGAATCGGCCTTTAGATACTGCGTCTGAGAGTTTAAATTACACGGATGGGATGAATATTCGTAGTCTTTAGAAATATATTTTAAGCAGAAGTTCTCGATTTAATTAGCCCTCTTGTTGCAAAAATAATTTGGCCGTAATTTTCCGAAATAATCTAAAATATTTAGTTCTCATGTGGCAAACATTTTGACTGGGATGTTCTAAACGAAATCAGTCGTCCAAACGATGGCTGAATGAGTAGAGCGCTGCTCTTCAATACCGTAGTTCCTGTTTTCTAATGATGTTTGTAACCGTTCAGAATCTGCTTTAAGCATTGGGGCTCGATCTCATTAGCCCTCGATAAGCAAAATAGTACGCTGTTGTGCTCAGAAGCTGCAAACCCTAACCTTCCAAACGAAGTAAGTTAATGACAGTTTAAACCTAGGAGATTAACACTCCCCATCTAAAAGTACAAGTGGTTGATTTTGAAGAAAGCCCTACGTATTTTCAAACTCCAATATTTTCGTCGGTCTTTATTAGCCTTCCTGCAGCAAAAATGTTTACCGTAGTGCTCTAATCCAAACTAATACTCATCACTAGGAGGTACATTGACTGCTATCACCTCATTCAGTGAGATGCATGATTCACTTTCTCCCAATTACCCAGGATAATTTTAGATGAGGTAAATACTCAGAATTGAAAAATGAACCATTTATGTATTAATTAGCAATGGAAAATGGATTAAAAACTAGAAGCATTATATGAGTAGCTTATTACATAAATACCAAGCAGTGTATTTGGACGTATCTCACATGAAAAATGGAGGGTTAAATATGCAATTTCTCCTTACACTAGTAGTCTATAATATTTCAAACTAAAGTTTATACAGATAAGGTGCTCTGATAAGCGTATTTAGGTTCATGGAATAAATTGCGTTGTTAAGAATTTAAAAATGGTTAAAATAAAATTTGTTTTGCAGTGAAAAGTAAGTTTTTTTTTTAATATATATTCTAAACTCGTTCTGTTTTTTTCGTTCTTTTTGTCGAGTGTAAGAATGCTAATGCTACATTTCATAAAACTTAAACCTTAAATTTTGAGGCTGGTGGGTACTTGATGAAACAAAATTGAAATGCTCCAGATATTTGGAGATAAAAGTTTGTGGACAGTCATTCAATTGTGACCATCGAAGTTAAAATAGATTGTCTGACAATATTTCTGTTTGAAATTATCATAGACAAAAAAACGAAATTAGTTTCATATCAGACAGCGATGTATCAGGTGGCCTGGATTCATAATTTTCCCCAAGATTTATAAATCATGCAATGTGTTTTACCTAATTGCGCACAAGTTAGTAAAGCTTCTCCCATTCTGTTCTATATTTCTTACAGATGAAGAATTGAGGTTACGAGAAAGAGCGAAATGCCCTTATCATGCATTTTCGTGCAAAAAAACCGCTTTCTGATTTTCTCCTTTTTCCTTGAAAAAAGTTTTCTCTCATATAAATAAACTTCTAATAGGGTTATGCTCTTGACGGCACAATTAGGGAGAAAAGACCGTGAAAATAGAAAACCTCACGCTAAATTAATGTCCTTGAGCGGTTTTCAAGTTTGTTTGTTTTTTCAAATGAAAGATATTGATCAGTTATAGGTAAAATAAGAATACAATTTCTATTCCAGTCTTGAAAATCGAACTATATTTATCTTTTTATTTTGTGATATATTAGAATCTCCTCCAGGTCATTTTAAGTGGGATATTCATTGCACATATGAGTATGAAATCATTAATTAAACTAAGCGATTTTGAACGCAGGTAAGAAATTACTGAACATATTCAAGAATTTATTTTTAAAATTAAAAAATATACTTTAACTGCATTAAACTCTAGTGAAGTAATAAATTTGTGAAATGAGATTTTATATCATTATATGAGAATTTATACCATTTCATCTACAGTTCTTAAATTTGGATCGATGGGAAAGCTAGCTAACAAATATGCATAAAAACAGTGTTTGTGTGTCAGAGGGAATGCTTAACCCTTAATTTGGCTAAGTCCGCTACACCGGACATGTATATTTATAACTACTATATAACATAATTGCCAGTGTTCGCCACAGCGGACATTAATTATCTCAAAAATGGAAAATGATATATTTTTTTTGTTTATTTTACAGAGATCCTAATGTCTATACAGACATGGGGAAATAACAGAAATTAAAATTAAAAAATATTTAAAAAAAAATCTTGTCAAATTAAGGGTTAAAATCAAGACAAACGAAGGGAGATCTGAGATTGAGATGGACCTTCATTCTAGTTTTTTTTTTGTTTGTTTTTGTTTTTGTCTTGTGGAGTGATATTTTGTCGTACAGTTTATCTGAAAAAAGACCAATTAGTCTTAATTTTCTTCAACAATTATTTTTATCAAGAATTGGAGTTTTCAACATTTAAAAAAGTTTTTAAAATCGTAACTCTCTAAAATGCGAGTTGATTTGTATTAACAAACGCACATCTATTATAATATATGAGTATGTATGTATATAACAGATAAGACTAGAAAAAAAATTCAGTGGTAAAATGCCAAGAGGTAAAATATATCAAACTATGGACTTAATCATATGCATGTATACACTTTAATATTTAAAAGTTCTAAATTCATTCATATATTTATACTTCGCGCTTTACTAATCTCGATATGCGTGTAAAATACATATAAAATATCTTTAATGCTTGTAAAGCGTAACTCTAACAAATAAGATTTGATAGAGAATTTAAACTTAGCCATTATTGCATAAATGCCGAAGCTTCAGGGTATTTAACAAATGGATAATGGATGTCTTTTGTCTAAATAATGGATGCCTTTTGTTTAAATCATATTAAAGTATTACAGCTCGTGTCACGCATTTTTATTTAAATGTCTACCGTATGTACTTGATTCTTAAAATTATTGGAAATATTTTAAAGCCTAAGAGTTAGATTTATATAATTTAATTTTCTTCAGTAATTATACATTCACAATTAGCTTATTACTTTGTGACTAAATTGGTATTTTTTAGACTTAATCATCGATTGAAAGGCTAACTGAGCCATTCATTTTGTTCTTAATAATGGAAGAATATGCACTAGGGGGACTTCGATTACTTTGACTTTATTAAACATTTCTTACCACACTAGCTTTATACGTTTCTTTCAAAGTTAATATAAGGTTACAGTACGTAAATAACTGCTAATTTAGATTATTAGTTTTTCTTAGGTAAATAACATTTTTGTTCATAATACATCAGTGGTGACCATACCGCGATTCGTGCTTCTGTTATGGCGATCAAGAATAAGAATGTAAAAAGGTGAAATTAAATAGCTCAATATTCAAAAATAATTTCATTTACCTTTTTTCGGAAGCTATTAGTAAACTAAAACTGATCATTCACCTAAAGTAATTTTCTTTATTATTCGTTAAGAAACTAAATCATACACACACACACACACACACACAAAAAAAAAAATGCTGTACACAATTTTATAAAAAATTTGTAAAAAAAGTTGTGTTTGCTCCTGGTTGCTTTTATAATTGTTGTCTACCTTAGAAATTGTTGCCAATAGTTTAGTTGTGGACTTGTTAGGCTAGTTTACAAAAGCTTAGATGACGATTAGTTAAAATAGACCAATGTTCATTAATATAGTTAAATTTTTTATCAACTTCCAATGACCCATAAATAAGACAAAAGACTAAAACTAAATGAATTTATTACAAAAATTTATGCACTAACATGGCAACTTTTGATAATCAGCGTGAAGTTTTCAGGCATTTGTCATTTCAGTGGACCAGGGCTTCGATACCGATCTTGGAAGAACGTTATCTCCAGTGATGTCAGAAGGCCCTTACTGTTGCTTTGGTTTCTTAGCCAGTTCTTTAATCGAGGGAAAATATGAAAATCTTTCGGTGATAAAACAGGGCTATACGCAGCGTGAATAAACGATTCCCATTTAAACTGCTCCAGTTGCCGCTGGACTACAACAGCACTGTGTGAGTGAGCGTTGTCATGATCTCCTGAAATCAGCATTCCTTTTTTTGTCTTTTGTAGTGTAGTCGTAGTATTCGACTACGAAATAGTTGTAGTATTTGATCATTGCTGCATTGAGCGAATTCAGTAAACTTGACAGGGAACATACCTTTTTTGGTCTCCCAAACCGTAGACTTAACCTTTTTGTTGGTTCGGAATTGTTTGAACTTCTTCGGTTTGTTTGGAGAGTGTGTTATCACTGGCGGCAGCGTTCTTCGAAGAGGATATTGGAAACCTAATATATGGATGTGACAAATGCCTGAATTTTCACAACTACTATGTTGAAAAATAACCGAGTTTGAGCATAACTTTTTATAAATTCATTTTGTTCTCTATTTTTGTCTTATTTATGGTCCATCAGCGGTTGGAGAAATCGGGCCTCTTATTCAAGGGTTGAATACAAAGACTCAAAACAATGCGAATTACAATAATTGTATCCTTTGTAAATCGGGCATCGTGTATCATATGACGGAAAAAATTTACCATTTTTTCAGTCAAGATATAATTTTAATCAAAACAATTTTATCATATTTCTAAATATTAAAAAATATTGAATTATAGGATAGCGTATCATTCAAAGAAAGATATGTATATAGTAGTATAGTCGTGTTTCCTTAACAGTTACTTTATATAATATGTAAAAGTATTAAACCTAGTACGCTATTGTTTTCATGGAACGTTTTTACTATTGTTATATCTGCAAAACATTTTTAAAATTTATTTTAAAGCAAGAACGGCCAGTAATACATACTGTTGAATTTAAAAAATGATTTATTATACATTAAAGTTATTTTCAGCTTTTAATGTTATTTTTATTACAATACGTCTAGACGTAAGGATAGCTTTCTAGGGTTAATTAAATTAAACATGAATTTGTGTATATGTTTTATAATTATGTGAGGCTGCTTATAATGAAGACAGCAGTGCAGCTCCGCTCCCTCCCCCCCCTCCCCCCGCTCCCCTGCAGCTCCCCCCCCCCTCGCCCCCCCCCCCCCCCCCCCACCCCCCCCCCCCCCCCCCCCTCCCCCCCAGCTCCCCCCACGCGACGCTCCCCCCTCCTCGCCACTCCCCGCCCCGCTCCAGGCTCCCTGCCCCCCCCCCCCCCCCCCACACCCGCCCGCTCCTCCCCCCCCCTCCCCCTCCACCTCCCCCCAACCCCCCCCCCCTGCAGCTCACCCCCCCCCCCCCCCCCTCCATGCTCTCCCCCCCTAGCTCGCCCCGCCGCTCCCGCACCCCCCCAGCCCCCCTTCCCCGCTCCCCCCCTCCCGCTCCCCCCCTCCCCATGGACCTCAAATGGGTACACTTCGATAACATACATATATTTTGGGCACTCCCACAACAGAAAATAAGCAGTAATAAAAATGCAATATTGGTTTTTAATAATCACATTCAAGTAGTCACTACAAAACTTTTAAAATTCTTTATAAAGTTCATATATCTTCGTGATAATCTAAACATCAATTTTATTAGCATCTAAACTCGTTTATCTTTATAAAGACATTTGCAATACAAATTTTGTCCCTATGTCTTACAATCAAATTCAGTCTTGCGTTGCTTGAATACAAAATCAGAGTTTAGTGAACCAATTTTAATGATATGGCATAAATCTATCCATGCAACTGCTCATCTATTTTGACATATATTGCCCGTGAAAATTCAAATGAGACTTGTTAGATTGCTTCTGTTAAGGTCTGATAAAACAGTAACTCGTATTGAAATAAGCGAAGATTATGCTTTCAGACTAGAGGGTAAGAAGTATAATTTGTGTTATTCTTGTCTTTCCTGTTTTCATATTTTGAGATGAGATACCAGAATAATGTTATCATATTTACAATGTTTTCCTTAGTTTCTGTGTTATCCTTCTAAAAATTAGTGGTTGTGAGTGAATGCAGTGTTTCTGTAAACAAAGCAATGCTACATGGAAATATACCAGAAATTTCATTTCATAAGTTGTAATAACTTTTATATTCCTCTCTTTTGAATAAATCACAAGATTGAGTTTTTTTTTAAGTCTTGAGTATCTGCCATACTAAATTCATTTAACTCAGTCTTAGCATTTGCTTAATGTCCGTACAAATCCAGATGACATTTTGGACGTTAACTGGATGCTTAATGAAACCTATGTGTTGTTAGGAATTGGGAGAATAAGGTAGTTTGTTTTTAAACTATTTAAATTTTGATTGTATTTTTAAAATGAGCATAAATGATGGTGTTACATAAAACAAGTGACAGCGAAATTTAAGAAAAACTTTTGTTTAAAATATAAGCTGTTTCATAAACAAGCCGCCCATCCAACAACATTCTTTTAAAAGACCCTTAATACACAGAATTTTAGCGAATCATTTGGATATTTTCACAAAGTTTAACACTTATATAGAAATAAAACTAGACATTCGATTTTCATCTACGCTGAATACCATTTGTTATTTCAAATTGTACAACATTGTAGCAATTTTGTTCGTTACTTCACGGTATGAAACGCCTTGCAACTCAACAAAATAATTTACATTTTTTAAAATCATACCAAGTGTTTATGACAAGTACATATATACGTACAATCTGCCATAATTTGTGAGACTGAGTAATAAGTAATGCACCTGGAATATTTCAAAGTCACTAATACGGATTAAAAACATTAAACTGTAAAATATGATAAAAGGCAAAATACAGGTTTTAGTTCAATAAAATATTCATTCATTTGCATTAGAATACGTATGTTAAATACAACTTTTAGGACAAAATAAAAATTTCATATTTTTGTTGAAATTACGTCAGTTTAAAGTACCTTGTCTCCTTTAACCATAGAAAAAATTGTGTAACATTGAAGTGATTGCCTTTGAACATTTTTTAAACAAACTTTGCCGTTGTTATAAAATAAAAAAAATGTCTACTTTTGAGTTCTAAAACATTACTTAAAAATCATTTTCAACTATATTTTGTTTGGAAATATTTGGTAAATATTTTCTTCATCGAAAATAACTGCATTAAAATATAAATTTAAGAAAAGCAGAAGAAACAAAGTTCAAACTATCCAAAGCTATTAAACTCTATGTCAGATATTCTCAAGCTTTCTTGTTTGCGAACATTCTGAGAATTATTTAAGGTTGACAGAACACTTTTCAGATTTTGATCCATAGATTCCTTTATCATCTTTATTTTTGATGTGATATTGAATACTTATATTTCATTGAATCCATCTAAACTCTTTAATAAAGTCTTAAACAAATGATTTTTTAAAACAAAAATAAAAGAATAAATAAATAATGGATAAAACTTGAAAATAATTCTTCGATTTGGCAATTCTTTTAAAATTTGGCGTTAATAATTAAATTTGTATATTTGGTGCATTATATTTCAAGCATATATTCTGTTGCATACAGTTTGCTTTTGTGGTAGAATGTCTTGAAAATCCAGATTTCTACAAGGAAGTAGTTCTAAAGGTGAAAAGAAAACGAATAACCCATTTTACTCTGGAACGAAGTGACTTGGAAGCCAGTATTTTTAATTTTTGTGCTCTTGGGCAGTTTCCCTGATGGTTTAGCGGTTATCGAAAGGAAGAAAAAAACATGTTAAAACACTAGATTTTGAGGTAACGTAAGGTGAAAATGTTAGGTTCGGTTTCGTATGTTAAAATACTTCTAATCTTGAACCACAGAATACGGCGGTCATTGCACCCACACCGAATGCACTGTAACCAGAACAAATAACCAAATTTCCCTATGATGGTTTGGTGAGATTTTAATTGTACTTTTAAATCCCGAGTGGGAAATATTTCTTAATAAGCGAATTTTACATGTAACCAAGAAATTCTTGGTGGAACGCTGGGGGTTCCGCGGAACACAAGTAAAGAATTACTTTATGATCCTGTGCAATCCACTTCATTATGGGTCGAAAGAAGGTCGAATGGTACCGGAGTTCGCGGGTGCAATTCTGATGGCATAGATGTTCGAAGTTGTTCGGAATCGGCTTTTAGCTGTAGGTTCGGATCTCATTATCCCTCGTGAGCAAAGCAGTAGACCGTGGCGCTCCAAACCAAACCAAATTAAACCTAACCTCTTCATTATGGACATAATTTCTTTTATAATTCAATGGTAATTCTCTGAAAACCTTTTGAAATTTTCCGGAACTCTGGATAAAGAAAATTAATTTATGTCAAAACTTTTTTCAATGCTGTAAGATGTGAATAGATTTAACTTATTAAACATTGCTCCTAGTTCTTGAAAACATGAAAAGAAAATTATTTTCGGTATCATTCTTAAAATATTACTAACAGAAAACAATTTATAATTAGCAATTGAAGTATAAAAAATCCAAAACATTATATTAAACATAAAATACCCAGAACATTTTTAATGTAGAAATTAATGTTGTGTTTTCACAATCTCAGCGGGTATTAAATTTAATGATGCAAGACCTAACTAAGTTTTAGTCTTTTTTTTTGTGGGGGGGGGGAGAGGTTAGACGAATACTCACAAATTTTGATATTTTCTAAACATTTTAAATGGTTATGCAAAAGTATGTTAAACTTTATTGAAATGAATATGAATTGTTTTACTTATAACACCTTTGTTGTAAGGGAAAACAGTCTAAATAAACAAGAAGGAATCAAATAATTTTAATTAATTTTTTGATTTTTAATAAATTTTAGCATATTATGGCAGATATACGTTTTATTGTGGGTTAACTGTGGGATACATTTCTGATTCCGACAATTAACCCATTGACATACAATGACGTCTGGGAGACGTCAGTCATCTCATGTGCCAATGTAGACTTTGACATCTCCGAGACGTCAATAGCAGTCTCTGATAAACGTCATGTAACATTACATTAAATCCTAATTTTATATTGCTACTTAAATGTTGTACATTAGTGTCATAAATAAATCTCATTAAATGTTAAATAGAAATGCAAGTTTAAAATATAAAACGTTCTCTTTCTCAACTTGTACAAAATTGTTCAGATGAGCCAGAAATAAACAGTATTTTTCGGACACATCAGATTCCGTTTTACTTGTATGTCAAGGGATTAAAGTCATCAGGATTTTAGTATTGTTTTTAAAATGAAATTTTAAAAACAATAAAAGTTTCAAAACAATACTAGCTTCATAGTATAACCTGTAAGAAAATATCACTGTAAATGTAGAGATGTAGTCTACGTATAGAGATGTGTGTGTGTGTGTAAAAATGGAAAGATGTAGGTTGTATAACATTGTTAATGAATTTTATTCTCTCCCGTTCTGTATTCTAGTGTTCACTTTTCTTTTAACACTAGATTCACGGATGTTTATCATATACATATTTTTACTGAAGTGAGCCAATTTGACTCATACAAGAAAATTGAAGTTTTTTGCAAAGAAAATAGTTCCAAATTAATTTAAATAATATGTTTATTATCAAAAATTCATGGAAAACATTTTTTACATATATCTGTTTTTGAAACACATTTTCCGCAATCATTTCTATTACATTTAGCACAATGGTTTCTACATCCGTTTCTTTTGAATGATTGTTGAACTTGACAATTCTTCCGTGCGTCAGTAGCATGAATTTTTGTCATTGGAATGGAAGTGTTCTCGACTTCTCTATATTTATTGTATACTATGCTTTATATACTTTATACTTTATATTTACTTTATACTATATTTATTACTATATTTATTTATTTTCATATACATTCTATGAGTCAAATTGGCTCACAACCGTGAAAATAGGTATACCACATTTGATAATGCGAAATGAAGGGGTTTGCGAAGAAGAGGAATGAAAGTTTACATATTTTATTACTTAACTAAGATCAAACGTATGTATTTGGAAAGTGATATTTAAGTTATATATATATATATATATATATATATATATATAGTGATCAAATTTTTAATGAGTCAAATTGGCTCGGTCCGTAAATCTAGTGTTAAAAAGGGCAGCGTGCAATTATCAAAAAGTGCAGTTATGTCAAGTGAAAGAGCACATTCTATTGAGTAACAGGGCATTTTATGTACTTCATAATGCGGGGACTATTTTCAGTAAAAAAAATATAGTGTGCTTCCTCATGTGTTCCCTTTTCTCAAAAAGAAAACTTTTTTGAAAATTATAGAGGGCGTAAAGCATGTATTAAAAAAAGGGCAGGAGGCATCGACACTTAAAAGAGAAACCAAGGCAAGGCACTCTTTGAAAAACGTCAGACATGAATACTAGTATATTCTTCTATGCTCAAGTAATTCTACGTATTCTAATAACAGATTTATGAAATATAGCATATCGTTATGTTTTTTATTTATGCTATTTTCATCACACATATAATTTTTAGTTATCTAATATATATTTACCCTGTACGATATAAAATTTACATTATCCTGTATAATGCTGGTAACCCAGATTCTTTTTTCGTCATCATAGTAACTGAGTTTTGATATCCCGTTAAAGTTTAACATTCTTGTCGAACGTTGTTACAACTATTATATCTGCAAGATGACTTTTTTAAAATTAGTTTTGAAGCAAGTAATACATACGCTTTTATTTAAAAAGGGATTTTATGCATTATTTTCAGCCCATTTCTCTCGTTCCGGCAAACACTTCAATTTTTTAAGTGTACATCGGCAAGCACATTTTCAATAATATATTTTAAGTAATAATACAATTTTCAAATAAATTTAAATATTAGAATGAATACATTTAAGTATTTATATATTTAATGTTAGAATGAATGCTTTTTAATTTTTAAATAATTTCTGTTGGATGTTTTAAGAAAGGTAGAAAAGTTTTTTCAGGTATGTTTCATGCTAGGAAACAATGTTAGAGAGTTATTCAAAATATAATTTTTGTTTCTTTAAACTATCTAAGTCTGTTTTAATAGCTATTAGTCAACAGATTACTGAAGCCTTTGAAATACAAATTTTCGGAGACGAAAATACCTTGCAAAGGCTTAAAGAAACAGTGTTGTCCATGGGCACCCGGAGATAAAAACTTGGTTAAAATAACATTTTGCACTCTCTCCCTCAATCCTAACTACTATAAAGGATATAGGTGTCATTGTCCTTTATCTACCATTTCCATTTTTAAACTTTTGAATCGGAATTGGAACACCCGAAACGCAATTAGGTGTTTCTTATATTTTCTCTGGCCACAAACGGAAGAACCGCCGTTGCTTATCCTGCTCAGCAAATTCCCCAACTAAGGTGCCTGTGACCTTTCGCAGGTAGATGCTATTGAGGATACAGGGAGTAATTCTACTCCACACCTTCTCCGTTCACCTACTTTTCAGTCTTCCGGCAAGGTCTCTGAGTCAATCTTTACTAGTGACATAAGTGGTATCCCTCGTAACGATTATCAGATTTAAAGACTTCCTTATGACACCCGAAAAGTTCGAGAGCCCATGGCGTGTAATACAGTGCTTTCTCTATTATAGTTGATTAATTTAATTTTATTTCCTTGCATATTGTGTAGCTCATAAATTTTGAGTCATTTTTGAAGAAAGCACATGCTGGGTTCTTCCACTTGAAGGCACATGGTTATTCAAACCACTGTTTACTTTGAGGAAATGTTCTGACATAAAAGAGATACTCAATTTGAAAACGGTGGCTCAAAAACATTACCTTATTAAGTTGCAATGTATTGACGCACTTTTCTATTCTTAGACAGGAACAAAGATTCAACGTAATAATATAAAGATTAAAGTTTAAAAAATTTCTAATCAAACTGCAAGTAATAAACACTTTTTGTTGTAAACTCTCTTTGAATGGGCTGCTATTTCCTTTACAAATAGTTTCCAGGCGAAGGTTTAAAAAATCGTTCGCTAACGGGAGAGGAATGTACTTTAGGGATAAATATTCATAGTTCACTATACTTACTTTTTTTTTTTTTTTTTTTTTTTTTTTTTTCACAACGAGGGTTTATTTGATCTGGACTTGCTGCTCAACTTTATGTGTGGAAAACTTTATACAGTTATATAACATAGAGCTATTAACATTTAATCTCTTATGTTATTTTATTGTAATGTTTTGAGAACATGAAAAACTTTCGGACATTTTTTTCCAGTCGAATATTTTATTAAAACATGATTATTTTATTTTTTCTGTGCATATTAGATCCCAAACATTAATTTTCTATTCAGTCCTATGTATTTTATTTTCTTAGAGAATACAAAGTGCACCAGAATCTTTGAAGAAAAATTAAATTCTTTCAATTTTCTACCCATTGTTTATTAATATGTTTGTCACAAAACCAACCATTTAATTATTGTTCCAGTTCATCAAATTCTGAAATATTCTTAATCTTTATAATAATTAAGGCTTAATATGGTTATTTACATAAAATTATTTTAGACTTGAGGGTTTATATTCACATTTTTTTACAATATTTTAGTATTTTAGTCGTATTATATAACATTTTTGTCACAAAAACTCTTTTTGTTTTAAACTTTCGGTATTTTGTTGAGTTATAGGGGAAAAGAATGAAAAATTTTTAAAAACATTGTACATATATTTATAATATTATATAAATTGTCTTTAGCATAAGTGAAAATCGGTACCCGGTTATGTCTCATATAGAAACTAAACTTACAGTAAAATAATTAAGAGAGTTAAAATGTAATGCTGAGATAATTTTAATAATCTTTAGGTAACTCAATTTATACGAGAAAAATATTCTATTTTCATAAAAAATCCTTTGATTGGTGTAAATTCTAGTGCCTAGTATAACATATGCATTTCATTATTTATGCTCATATTAAAGTTACGATAAAAAGTTTTTAAAAATAGAGAGTTAAAGGTCTATTGATCATTAAAATAAATTCATTAGAACCTGATAGTCATAATTTATAGTGTTATGTTTAATCTTGTATTAATTACAAGGAAATCCTGTAATTATTACAAGGAATGTTGTTTTCATAAATTTTGACAGTATTATCGTAATATGCAAGATAAAAAAATGAACCGCAATATTTCCGATACAATTTTCATCTCGATAAAACTATACTGCCAAATAACAACGTTTAGTACTAATTAAAAATGTTATATAATCTAAAATATTGTTAAAAAGTATGTGAATATAAACCTTCAATTCTAAATTAATTTGATGTTTATGATAACCATTATTAAGCCCTAATTATAACGTACTTTTAAGAATTATTTTTCAGAATTTGATGAAGTGGAACGATCATTAAATGGTAGCTGACTCTATAATGCAAGAGTGTCTAGGTCTTCTCAGTCCTGAAAGATATACGACTTCCACTTATTCATTTTTATACTTCTACAGTGCATTTTATAGAAGTCTATGGTTTCATTTTTATTTATCTATAAAAAACTAATGTAGAATGTCTCCGTAAGCTATTAACCTTGACGGAAGAATTTATATACTCGTGCAAATGGACGGAGATTATGATTAAGAGAAATGGCATAATAAAGTAGAACCTCGATCTATAGTTCCTACATTAACAGTTTTCATGTTTGATCATTCACTTCTTTCCGTCCCTAATTTATCCCCGTAGCATAAATTTTCCCTCATCTATCATCGATATATTGCAGTCCTGTACCTTTATCGTCCCGGAAGTATCTTATATGTGAAATTTAGGATTGTTTTCTCGTTGATAAAATAGTAGGTATTCATACTGGCAGGCCGTGTTCGACTTATTGGATTTTTTTCTATTATAAATTATTTAACTAGTCGTAGAAGTTACATTTTTATTAATTCATTCTTTAGATAGTGAGGATAAGTGAAATATGATTTCGTTTGATTTGGAGCTCTATTTTTCTGCATGAGGGTTTATGAAATTGGGATCTACTCATTAAGCCAATTTCGATTGACTACGAAGATCCATACCAACACTCGGATTCGTACCCACAAATTCGGGTACCTAAGAGTAAATTCCCATCGTTTTGATGGCTCCCCATCGTTCCCCATCTCAGGCCATCGTTCGGCGCAAGTGAAGCATGAAAATTTTCAGATATACTCATTACCTTTTTTTTAAAAAAAAAATCTTACTAATAGTTTGGAGAAAAAAAGCGGTTAAAATCTGTTATAACTAAAGTATACCCTGTAAAACGATGTAGTACTCGTGCTCTTCTGTGTTTTGTAACCCAATTTTATCGTATTTAAAAAGGAATTCCGAATGTTGTTAAAATATATTTAAAACATCAGTCTATACTTTATTTTATAGTTTTGAACCCTCTATTAGCTAGAAATTGAACTCCAATTTCACCCGTATTTGTGAGC
This sequence comes from Pardosa pseudoannulata, assembly GCA_032207245.1. NCBI lineage: Eukaryota > Metazoa > Arthropoda > Arachnida > Araneae > Lycosidae > Pardosa > Pardosa pseudoannulata. The sequence continues at coordinate 153,254,367 of CM063502.1, forward strand.
TGATCCCGCTATTTAATTGCCATAGCAACTTCGTGGAAATACGGCTTGCCATTCGGTTAATACGTTGAAAATTAATTGCAAAAACAATTAGCTATAATTTTTTCCATATTTTTGTATTTTTAAAACCTCTGATATATTTTAAAAACCAGTATTTAACGTCGTAAGCTATTGCGGTATACATTTGAATTGTCGTATACCTTAAAAATGTCTGAAATGAGTTGAAGTTTTTGTTTAAAAAATTTTCTGAAAAGATTTTATAAAGATGACTGCTTAAAGAGATACAAGAATAAAAGGGATTGCATTTTAAGCTTGATTTGGATTGTTACAATCTACTGTTTTTCTACAAGGAGGTTTCAATGAGATCAAGACCTATTGCTTAAAGTCGATTCCGGATATCTACGAACAACTGTACCAAGAATAGGATATGAACCCTGGACCTGAAGAGTAGTACCTTACCCGCTTAGACACAATTCGACATGAAACATCAATTGCATTAAAGAATATTTCAACTAAATAAATAGCAAATTGTATGATAGAATCTTTACACATATATACGAACATAAGGGGCATGATATAAAACTTGGAAAAATTCTCCTCTATACTCACTTTTGTTACGTTCAGTAAACTTATGTTAGTATTTATATCCCTAAATTTTGGTAATAAAAAATCTTTATTGCTAAAGAAAATGTACCTACAGAAAAAAAATCAGAGTTGATATTTATATTCCTCTCCAATTATTATTTGAAACTTCTATTAAGATTTTAATATTTTCTCCTATTTTTTCGACCGGAACCTAAAATTGCTGTTTTCAAGTATATATTATTTTAAAACGTCTATGCTCATTTCGTATCAAGATATTTAAGAAACCTTTCTGTTTATAATAAATACGTTTAAAATGATGCCTGGATTTCGAAAAACACTTTTTCCTCTGTTAACTATTTTTCTAAAAGCCAAATACCTCTAATATCGCCATCCAAACAGCGATTTGAAGCCAAATCCGGTCAATAACCGTGAAAAGAGGAAGGTCGCCATTGGTCTCAAGTTCAGGTGACGTCACTGACTGCGTCTCTTAAAACTCATCGGAGCTATACACATCGGATTGAAACGGGAGAACAAATGTTTTAGTGGTGAATGACGGTCGGTGTTTTCATGGTGTGAGATTCTTCAGTTTGACTTTACATTTGCGGAAGCAAAATTCACGCCGAAGAGATGGAATTTTTTCTACGTTGCTTCATAGCACTCATATTTGTGTTCTCAACAGGTGAGTTATATATTTTTATTTTAGTTTTTTAATTTTTTTTGGACCCAATTTGGTGAATTATCAATATTTTTAAAACTTCCAGGAGATGGTCCATCTAAATATTTCTCGCTTTAATTCTATGAGATCAGTGGGATTAAAGAAACAATCTATATTAAAAAACTTAATTTTGTAACTAGATTTTTTGTTTATTTATCCATATAGTTTTCTTTTATAATTTTATGACTTCGTCAAGGAATACCTCAAAAAATCATTCCTAAGATCTTGTGTTTTCTTTTATATGAAATAAAATATAGTAAAATTTTGTATCTTTCATCCATTTTGCGTTTTTAGAACAGCGAGTGAATCTGCCCAAATGCGGGCATAAGAAACGTGGTGACAGTTTAAAGATTTTATAATTTGTAATTAATGACTTAATGTTTTCAAATATTAGTATACCGAATTTTTCCTGAAGGTTCAGTGATGTTAACATAAAAAATAAAGTACTGAAATTTTTAATATTTAAAATATTCTTTAAAGAAAAACGTGGTAACTAACCCCGGTCTATCTAAGCATACAAAATATTTAATTTCAAATGCTTGAATTTTGATGCCATTATTTTTACCTAATTAAAGAATTAAAATTAAAATTTTTGAGATTTTCATTTATAAAGAGTAAAATAGACTGAAATAAAAAAGATAAATCAAAATGTTATGAAATTATGTATTTATGTGAGAGGTATAAACAACAAATTCAATCTTGTTCCAAGAATAGTAAAAATAAAAAAATAAATTGGTTTTTAGAAAATAATTTCATAAACTATGTTTAAATACTAGTGGTTCATTATCCTATATTTTAAGAGCAAGAACTAATAGTTTAATTCAGATTTATTGTAGTAAGTTTAAATTTAGCATAAATAATAAAATCATAAATTTCATAAATTTTTATCTATTTTTTTAATCCAGTTATTATAAAATATTCCCCTGTTCAAAAATAAATAAATAAATAAATAAATAAAACGTAAGCATAAACTAAATCTTGTAAAAGATAATTTATAAACATTTCAAAAAAAATTTTTTTTGGACGTCTTTGTTTTCTTGATCAGTTAAAATCTTTTTATTAGTATTAAATTATGTTATTCTATATTACTCGGATAAAATTTTAAAAGTATTTAAAATAAATAAAAACTTAGTCATTCTAATGTTAATGAATTGAGAACTCTAATAACTAATTCTGATAGTTTTATATTTCTCACTTAACGGTGGACTGCAAAACTAATTAAATTATTTACTTTTTATTTACTATATCATAAAATCTATATATTCATATTTTAAGTTGTACTTTCTAAGCATATATATTTAACTTTTTTAGTTATGTTTACTTAAGTCCAAAAATAGAGTTTTATTAAACAAATGTTACACGAAAATGTTTTATTTATACGTTTATAAATTTAATATCTAAAATATAGTTATTGTAAAGAATAGATAAAACAATCTTCGTACATTTCCCTTTTGTACTTGAAAATAGAAAGAAATAACATAGAGAAATATTTATTTTAAATCGGAGTTTGAAACAATTAATTATCAGCCTTTTATAGTGAAAATCCAATTAAAATATTTAATAGAGAAACATAAAAGTAAGTTTTTCAAAAGTGATGAATTGTAAGAAAATAATTTTGCTTTATTTTTTCGTAGTTTTGACTTCAAACTACTGCATTTAAATCTCTTCACGTTTAAACTGAATAAAATTATTCTAAGCTATTCATGTAAACGAAGCTGTTTTAATTTAAACAAATTCCACTACAAAGGTTTTTTTAAAGCCTCATTTCATTCTTTCTTAAGAAAATCAGCTGAAAACAAATCTGAATTAAAAGGAACTGATGCGTGAATAGTTTTTTCTTGTATAAATGTTTGGAATTTTGTTTAGCTAAAAGCAGAGTGCAATATATAAGCTCATTAAATGAAGCAAAGAAAAATATAGAAACTGAAAGCTTCTACTGTATAAACATGCATTGAAAATACTATTACACTGTACTTAATTTTCACAGTGACTGAATCAAGACATACGATATTTCTACGAACAGTAGACACAAAGATAAATGTTATTTAACGATATTTGTTTTCTATGCTACACGATCTCATCCACCATATGGCTATAAAGTAATTTGTATTTAATGCTTTGAAATCAGTCATGAATAGAATTCTAAAGTTTTTTTAGATATTTATTTACAAGAAAATGAGGCGCAAGACATATTTCTTTGAAATTTAGTTCTCATCTTGAAAATAAAATGTAATCATGTGAAGTGATATTTTGTTCATTTTAGAAGTAGATTTGTGACCTACTCGTGCATCCTTCATTGGTGAAAGAAAATTAACTTTTAGAAATCGCACTTGTTTTAAAATTTTATTTAGTACAATGCATTGGTAATTTTTAACAAGCCTTTTACGTGTATTAAAAAAAATGAAGACTTGATAGGCTAAACACTGTCACAGCAATCATAGGTAGAAAAAGGTTATCCCAGGATTCCAAATTTAAAGCTAATTGTTTCAAAAGGATTTGGTTTAATATACGTATAGTAAACATAATTCTGAATTAGTTGATTAAATCTTTTTTAAATTTGTTAAACTTCTACCTACATACTCAAAGTTGTCTAACCGGTACGGTCCTGCTCTTCAGTTCGGATTCCCACTGCTGGCATGGATGCTTGTAGCCGTTCGGATTTGGGTTTTTAAACAATAGCTTCAAGTCTCATTATCCCTAGTATTGCAAAATCGTAGGCTGTAGTGCTTCAAGCCAAACCCAAACAAACACGAAGTCATTAGTATGTTACCCAAAAAGTTTACTGTTATTTGGAAGTATATCTGACTCACAAGTGATGCTCAAGGCACAGAGTTAAATATTTTTGAGATCCACCAAGGAGGCTCATGGTTTTCAACGCGTTAAAATAAGTAAATGTATAGATTGCAGTGTTTGGCACCTGTGTAAAACTGATTAGTATCAATTTAATAGAAGAGAATATTTTTACTCTTCTTGGTTAGCTGAGGATGGATAATTAGCACTATGGTAAACTTTGTGCTATACTAAAGATAATTTGACACGCATCAACTATTTCAAACTAGTTTAGCCAAACTAGGGTCAAATGGTAAAGCGCTGCTCTTCGATACCGGAGTTCGTGGGTTCGAATCTCGCTGCTGTCATGGATGTTTGGAACCGTTCGGATTCGACTTCAAGCAGTAGGTTCCGGGCTAATTAGCTCTCGCATATAAAACAGTATACCGTAGCTATCCAAACCCAACCAAATCAAACTAGTTTCAAGAGTTAGCAACAGTGAAATTCAAATCGTCGGACACCGGCAAGGAAAGAATTTTTTTGGCTGTCATTCAGCTGGGTAACTTAGGAAATTTATAGTTTAGCCCTTTAATACCCGAGTCATTTCTGCCGATTACATATTGATGCATATCTTAAATCTAATTTATGGTTTGCACAAAATAAAGTAAATATGAAGTTTAAACACATTTGAATACTACAGCGTGATGAGCTGAGGATTAGCTATCGTTTTAAACATCATAGGATGCCATTTATGAAAAAGAAAAAAAAATTCAGAAAACGATTTATTTTCTATTTTACATGCAAAATAAACACTGTAAAATGGAATTTTATAATAGTAGATGAAGCAATTTGCTACGATTTCAGTCTATGTACCCATAAAAAAAGTAAATTTATGTGCTCTGTTGTAAAAATCATAAAGTGTTTATCCAAATGAGAAATTTATTAATAATAGAAATTACTTGAAATCTTTGTAGATTGTTTATAAGATTGTCCTCTACCTACTCTCTAAAGGAAAACTCATTCTAAGAAAACATACAAATTCTACAAGCTATTTTTTAGCCGTATCGAAAAAGAGACTAGGCATTATAGGGTTCAAAGTGTATATTTAAGCTTTTATAGAGGATATTTTCTTTCACTTAAAATAAACTGATGATCTTTGTTCCCTTGTTAAAGTTATATTTTTTATACTGCTTCCACCCGGGACGCAGAGATAAATTTTTTATGGAGAAATCTATTTTTATTGGAGAATTTCCTCTATAGGAGAATTTAACTGTGAATATTAATAGAGCAAGCCTTTTAAGACAATACATGTGTACATCAATCCTTATGGGTTTTTTAACACTCGCATCCTTCATCTTTGTACAACCAAAAGTTGTAGAGCTCTTTTGTCAGGATTATTTTCAATCCCTTGTGTCACGCAAAGCGCCACGAAACTTTGCTTCCTCATAAAACGAACCCGCTCTTTCTAACAGTTTTACAATCCATTAGTGCATAAAATCTGACAGTACATATACACGCTATACAAATTTTTAAGTTAGATTACCTTTATTATTTGTTGTTTATAATGTGATTATTTCATGTTCAGGGGATCAAGTAATTAGTGTACTAAGCAAACAAGGATATTTTATAGAGAAATAATCTTATTAATTTAATGGGCCAGACGATGGCCGAATGGGTAGGACGCTTCTTTTCGACAATGTAGTTCGTTTGTTCGAATTCCGATACTGACACGGATTCTTGAAATCGTCCATAAGCAGTAGTTCTTGGTCTTATCAACTCTCGTGTATCAAAAGAGTAAACTGTAGCGCTCCAAACCAATCAACCAACATTGAAAATAATACATAAGCTTTAAAATAACCTATTACTTATAAAATTATGGTGCCGTTGAGCACCCAAGGTTACTAACTTTTAGTATATATTTTTATAAGCTTAAAGTCATTTATCTTTTTAATAGCTTGTAATGGCAATTATAGGGCAAAGAATAGACCGTTATAGCCAGAACTTAAATATTAGATTCCCTGGGTATGGATTTATTGAATTATATAAAATGGATTTTGTTTCTAATAGGGTTTTTTCTATTATTTCTTATGCGAGATATTAAATATTAATATATACTAATCAGCATTTCTACCTGAAGAATTTAAAGGGGAAGTCATTTATAAATAAAATTCTGTAGAATAATAAAGTGATTTTAAAAATTAAATTGATGATATTTAGACATTTTCTTACTTTTCTAATTATCTTTTAAATAATTTCACTCTTCACATTTGATTTTTTAAAGCTTTGTGTTGCTACAAAATTTATTAAATATTCAATATTATAAAACCAAAAAGTTTATTTTACTTGATTTCTTCTTAAATCATTTTTAAGATCATAGAAATACTCTTTAAAAACATAAAAAATACCTTTATGTGATACATATCTTTAAACAAGAATATTCAAAGATCTCAAAACAAATTTTGAATTTATAAAACGTACCTCTACATAAAACCACTTCCTTATGTTCTTAAACTTTTATCCTTTTTAAATTTACGACATAAATGGCATTTTTTCTTGGTTTTTTGTTTGTACCGTTGTCTAGAGCATAGTTTTTGCCAGTAACGCCAAATCTTTTAAAGCGTGGAAAGCCACCATGCTTAACGAAAAGACAGGTTTTCTTTGGGGGCCTTTCGGGGATTACAATGCAGCTGCCGCATCTTCGGATATAAAAACGTGATGCAGCATTAGAAAAATAATCAAATCCACTCGCTTTAATCGACAGTGTTTTTCAGTTTGTTTTTGTAAATCATTAAAAGAGTATTTTTTATTTAATGTTTTTTGGTTACTATTTGCATAATTGAAAATTATCTTTTATTTAAAGAATGATTGTCATCAAATCGTCAATCTGGCTATGTTTTATTATATCTATATTCTGCAAATGAATTTTGCTACAAATACCCCACAGCAATTTGCATTTCTAATCATAGGAAGAAAGATCAATATCTTTCTTATACATTTAAAGTCTTTATGGCAAGTTATGTGATCAAGTCAAAAATTAAAGGAAATTAGCTTTAAAAAAAGCTTAAGGAAAAATTATTTTAACTTAATCAATTTCACATTTTAGCTAATCAAATAAGGTTTAGGTATAAAATTTTAATCTAGAAGTGAAAATTATCAGTTATTCTTTAATGAAGTGAGTAGTTTTTGAACATTTTTTTGTTACAATCAAACTTATAAAAAGTTTATAAATCGTAAATTTTATTGTAGCAGTATTATTAATATATATATATATATATATATATATATATATATATATATATATATATATATATATATATATATATATATATATATGTAAAATTTTGTGTAATAGCTTGAGTAAATTAGAAAGTTCATGTGTTGGTTTTGGCATATCGTTTTTAATCGGTATAGCAATAAGTATAATTAAAAATTAAAACATGTTTTACTGCAGTTTTTTCCATTTATATTTAGTGCTCTATCAGAGCAAGTATTGATTATTACTATATTATGATTTAATATTGCAGAAAAATTTCTCAATAAAGACTAAACATAGTTTTTCAACGTGCATTAACCTGATTTTAATGTTCTTATTCATTTTGGGCTTATGAAAGGGTTTTGAAATATTAGCTATTACAATTTTCGAAAATTTTAAATATAAGTTCTAGGAAAATATTTAAGACCCAATATGCTATTAAATAATCTGGGCAAAACACTTTAGAACCCATTCAATGCAAAATACCTTAAAATGTGTAATGTAATACCTCTAGTGAAATTTTACACGTAATACACATCATACTCTAATTTGTAAATAATTTTAATATTAATTTCACTTGTGATCGATCATTTCTTATTTCGGAAAATATCTAAAACTAGTTATACAAGTAATCTGAAGACAAATTTTTTATGCTACAAAGGTTAATTGCCTTAGCAGTAGGCATCAGTAAGGATAAAAATTTACTGCATTGTCAAATTTGCTTTTGTACATTTAAGTATAACTGTCTCCTATCTGAAAATAGTTTATATGTATACAAACTTATATATATATATATATATATATATATATATATATATATATATATATATATATATATATATATATATATATATATATAATATATATATATATATATATATATATATAAATATATATATATATAAATATATATATATATATATATATATATAAATATATATATATATATATATATATATATATATATATATATATATATATATAATATATATATATATATATATATATATATATATATATATATATATATATATATATATATATATATATATATAAATATATATATATATATATATATATATATATATATATATATATATATATATATATATATATATAAATATATATAAATATATATATATATAATATATATATATAATATATATATAAATATATATATATATATATATATATATATATATATATATATATATATATAAATATATATATATATATATATATATATATATATATATATATATATATATATATATATATATATATATATATATATATATATATATATATATACAATTTAAGATATATATAACATAGTGACACATATTATAAAAAAATTTCCTTTTACAAACTGTCTTTTTAAAATATTATTTCATGGTATATGATAACGATGTAATGCTTTGTTTCATAGTCTAAAGTAGCTCTAGAAAAATTCTCCTGCGTGATACTAAATGTCTCTCACAGAAAATGAGAGGTGATATGAATTTAAAAAAAAAAGTAGCATCTTTGTTCATATCTTATTCCTTCTAATAAATTGATTTCATTTAAAGCTTAACATTCTTCGCTTGCGTCTTCCCACGTTCAGAAGAAGCAAGTAGTTCTTGTTTCCGTCTTCCTTACTCTTTGTTTGAAAGTAATTGCGGATAGAATAATCACCCAAACACTCTTCCTTTTTTCTAACGGAAAAGTGGTTGATTTGTACTGAATCGCATCCTAGTTTGATGGATGGACGCGATTCCTTCCATTGTCTTGCACAGTATTCACCTGACAAGATGTGAAGTTGGATATATTCTGATTTAGCGTCACACTGATCTAAATTTTTGAAACGAAGTATATGAATCTGTATTTTGTTTGATATTTGTTTAAACAACTTTAGACAAATTTCACCCTCGTTTGTAAATAATTTAATATATCTTAACGTTTTTGTAATGTTTCTGATATTGTCTTATAACTTTAATAAATGACCACATATTAGGAATTCAACGTATGAAAGTGATTTTAGACATTTAACTTTCATAAATACGTGCCTTCATCGTGTGTAATTCACAATTTTAAAATATTAAAAGTTAAAACTTCGTTAAAATTTTTAGAAGACTGTGACTATCAGAATTATTTTCATTTTACATTTATATAAGGAATACAAACATATATGGCTATTCAGTTTAGATTTACAACTTTCCACTATTTGAAAAACTATTTACCTAAAAAAAACTATATTAATATACATTTTTATGGTTTTCATGCTGAAAATATACTTCACTTGAAAAATACGCTCAATTACAAATATAATTCCTTGATATAATAAAGTAATATTTTTACAAGCTTCTTGAACCATTCAACGTTATTATTTTTGTATTAATTTTTGCATTTATGAGTAGAAGTAAAAATAAATGACTTCATTAACTTAAATCTAGTGCCATTTATGAAAATTATTTAAATGTAAATGTAAACATTAGATTTTTAATGTTTAAAATCACTTAAATAATTTGCAAACATTAGATTAACCCTTAATTTGGCTAAGTCTGGCCGCTACACCGGGCATGTATATTTATAACTACTATATAACATAATTGTCAGTGTTCGCTACAGCGGACATTATCTCAAAAATGGAAAATGATATATATTTTTTGTTTATTTTACAGAGATCCTTATATATGTACAGTCATGGGAAAAATAACAGAAATTAAAAAATATTTGAAAAAACATCTTGTCAAATTAAGGGTTAACTAATGCAAACATTAGATCTTTAATGTTTAAAATCTCTTAAATAATATTAGATTTCAAACATTAAAAATCTAATGTTTGCATTCATTTAAATCTTATGTTTGTATATTGCTATAGTTTACTCGTAAAGTCTATAAAAGCAAGATTTTAAATGTTTAAAAATAGCTGGACTAAAACGGTTAAATGGTAGAAAACAACTCTTCTGAGCCTCCAAATATTAAGAAATATGCTCACAAAATTTACGAAAATAAAAGTCCATCAACATGCAAAAAGCACGTTGTTTGTGAATAATGTTAACCTCAAAGACTCGCGAGTTCACCAGGAAAGGGTTTCTAAACATCCAAAACAACACTCCAAAGGTCACTCTCCGTAGAGTCGCACAGAAGATCGCTATGAATCTGCGAGTTCCACCTTTGAAAAATTATTTATTTGGGAACAATAACCACAAACTTCACAGTGTATGGTTAGAATAGTATATTGAATAGAATTTATTTTTAATATTTATAGGATAAATAAATACTAATATTTTTGTTATAATAACTTCATATAGATTATTAAAACTCGGTTTCGATAAGTCCAAATTCTTCTTGAAAACTCATTTCATAAAAATATTTTCAATAAATTGCTATTCAGTCATTCAATGAAATAAAATACAAAATTTTTTAAAGGTTATTAAGTAATAAAAAGGCAAAAAAAAAAAAAGAAAAAGAAAAGACTGAAGATTAAAGTGCAAAATATATTTTAAATCAACAAAATGTTAAAAAATTAAAAGCTGCTTTTTAATTTTTAAAAAATTTGATTTAGTAATACTTCAATACATAAGTTTCAAAAGTGTAATAAATCCTTAAAAAGCTTTCTCAAAGAGAACGACCTCATTCAGGGGAATTGTAAGTATTTCCCGATTAGTCTTATAAGTTGCATAATTCAGTGACTCATTTTTGTATGTTTAAGTTTTTAGAACCTTAATATAACCTCCTCATAGGTAATTAGAAAATGCTTTTTAATCTTAAATTAAAAATACGTTGAATGGTTTAAATTATGTAATATTTCTGAAATATTTCTCAGGAAAGATTTAAACAAATTATTAAAGTTATAATTGTGGTTAGCTTTTGCTGCAAGTTAAACAGAAATGATAACAGTTGGTAAACATAACTCGCAACGGGCCACCTAACCTGACAAGTGTAAGGCGTCCGTAACGTCACGCTGGAAATATTCCTAGATTTTGGTCAACTTCAGGGGGGCGATTTTTTTTCTACCTCCTGTCAAACACCCAGTAAGAGGACTTTCAAACCCACAAATATATCACGCTTCACATGTTTATAGACACCCTTTCTGGATACACAGGGAGATGTTTTATATGCCTGTGAGACTCTAACTCAGAACACCAGGATTTTATCCCATCTCGATGACTAGGTCACTAGGACATCGCATGCTCAGGCTATAAATATTTATACCAAATACGGCACTATCAAATTCAGATTTTGCCATAAAGTTTTGTTATGTGATTGTCAATAGGTTATTGTTATTCATTTAGTTGATCACATCTATTTTATCCAATTCAGTAATTTTCAACATGGATTTTGTATAACCATCGTGTTTTGGAAAATTTTTGAAACGTTCTCTGGAATATTACTGAAAATCATTTAAAACAGATGCCAAATGATTTGAGAGATTTTACTATTCAGTGGTCTTTCCTCGGAACTCTTCAGAAAATTCCAGAAATCCAGGTTGAAGATCTTGATCTAAATTAAAAGCCACACAGTTGCATTTATTGCTAAACATAATTTAACTTTCAATTTAACTCACTTTAACAGTCCTTTTAAAATACATGGTGACCTGCTTTCGTAGATGACAAAATTGTACTCTCTGAATATTATATAATTTTAATTGATCAAGCGTAATCTATTTCAGATGTATTTTTAGCTCTACTGAATGTTTGGGAACACGCTCAGTTACTAGGTCACATGAAAATTATATATATAGATGTATGGAAAAGTTTTAGAAAAAATAACTGACAAATGTGAATGTTTAATTATAAGTATTTAGATTTTCCATTGCTTTAAGAATGTCTTTTTGACAGGACAACAAACTTACGTCTACATGAAAAGATCAAGGAAGTGAATATTCAAATGAAGATGTATATTTTGTTTAAGATTTAAACATTTATTACAATACAATATGAAAAATACATCTACGTAAACAAAAAGTGAATTGCTTTCACATCCAAAGCAAAAGATTGAGCAGAAGACGAAGGTTAATCTAAATCTAACCCATCCATATTTGCATTAAAAAATTATTAACGTCGTACTGCCTATAAAAGAGTCTAAAAAAATAAACTTTAGCAAGTTATTATTTGGGATATTCAATGCTTTGTACTGTTTTCAGTGTGAATGATACTATAAAAGACGAAATATAGGTTAATGATCTTTAAATTTTCATTATCTATGCATAGATGGCTATTTCACGAGTTTCTTTGAAAGCTTTCATCGCCATTCCAAAGAAAAAAAAGCCGTGGATTGAGTCCGCTTTATGATGAAATGAACTGTATGAAATTATTTACATAAGACTTATGTGAATGTTCGAGAGAAGTTTTTTTTTTCTTGGATTGGAATAAAAGATTCAAAATAAGTTCTTTATTCTGCGATATTGGTTGTAGGAACAAAAGCATCAACTCGCGAGTTATTACTACATCATTAGGAAACTAATATTGATAACCTTGACAAGTAATCAACGTCGGTAAAGTTATCTTGACAACTAATTGCTTGATGATGTTACTCCTTATTTACCTTTACGCTATTCTCTGAAAGGTGATTGTCTCTGTCAATGCGGGTATGTTTGTGGTAAAGAACATCTTCAGTTCCATCGTATCAAATATTTTCTGAAAGAAAATTTTATCCCGTGAAGCATCATGCATTTTCATATTACTCAATAGTATATTTACACGAGATGAAGACACATTTGTATTATTGTTATGATGTAACCCGACCAGTTTTCAAATTGACGTTTTTTTTTAAATAAATGTTAAATTTGGCTAATCGTAAGTTCTTAGGAATCTGTTTTCAATTATGTGAAGAAATAAAGGGATAATATTTATCGTATCTGAAACAAAATAAACCTTTATAAACTAATAAGATAATAATTTGCCAAGAAATGTTATCTGGTTGAGCAGTAACAATAACGTTAATATTAAATAACCAGTTGTAAAAAATTCAAAATAATTTGTTTCTATTGTTGATTATGTACACGTTGTTTTATAATTTAATCACTTTACCTGATTTTAAGCTTCCTCAGTTCCTTTTTTTTTCTGTGAAATTAGAGTGGAAACAAAGCCCAGAATCTTCTGTTCCTCTGGCAGGTGTTTTGATAAGTTTCTAGCTAACAAAGAAAAAACACCCAAATGGGAAGAGGGCAGCGTTACATGGCAGATTTTTTTTTCTCGTTTTCGAGTAGATGTACAGATTATTATTTTAATGACTTTTTACGTCATTTTTTACTAAAGCTTATAACGAATTTTTTTGTCATTTTCATCAGCATTGGAATACAGTTTCCTTTGTTAATATTAGAACAATGATTAAGTTTAACAAACGCTACCTCATATAGTTTTGACATTCACATGTGAATCATTAACTTTACTCTCAAATGCAGAAGTCATATATACTACCTTAATATCTCTTAACGTAATAAAAATGTGTAACTTTATAGTTTTTATAGTTTTTGATCGTGCTTTGACGTTTTCTTCCAGTATAGTTAGTTTCTTTAGAAGCAAATAATCAAAGTTCCTAAAATTTTAATGTGATATAGTGTTTTGACCTTTTGCATCATTAACTTCAGCGAGAACAGCAGAAATCATAGATATTGCTCTTATCTGCAGATAGTTTAATCGTTTGAGAATATCTAGTGTCAAAGTTTATTTAAATAAACTGAAAATTTGTAATGCATGGAATATATGTTTAAAGTTTTGTAATTAAATATCCCAAACTATTGGATTATACAGAAATATAAACTACAAAAACATGAAATTCATATGTCTTAAAAATACTGATCTTTCACAATTTTATTTAGTTTTTACTACCAAAGATTATTTACATTTTGTCGAAAATATTTCCTATCACTTATGCAAGTTTCTAAATCGTACTGAATGAAATCAAAATTCTATTAGCTTTTACGGCAAAAGTGAAACATTCAGTATTTTTCAGAGCTTTATTTTAAATAAAAAATATGATTGAAAAGCAAATTTATGGCTTATTTTTTTAAGCAAAGGTTTCTTTTGTAAGTGAATTAGTAATAGAGAAATATCGGTGTAAATTACTTTGGGGGCTTAATCATTTGACAATGCAAAATGGGAATCAGATATGCTAGAATTTTTGCTTGTTTACTTCCAATTTACCCAAAAGCACATCACCCTCTTACTGACAGTAATAACAAAAATAGCGTTATTTTCGTAATACCAAAGACGCGCTCCCTTCAGAATTCTACTCTAGAACTAGGTCAGGTAAGAAAAAAAAAAACATTTTGATAAGAGAATATACGTGAGCCAAAAAGAAAAAAAAAACGAAAGAGAAAAACAAGAAAAAATCAAGTTCAACTCACTACCTCAGGGCTTAAAGAAGGTGACTGTTGTGTGCTCCCCCTAAACGGGTGGTTTGCTCGCTTATTTATGAATAACAGGACCGTTTAGCTGATGCTTTAGTCGGTGGGTCACAATGATGTTGAAGAATAAACTGAAACTTCAGAGCATGGCTCTAGAACTTTCAAAAGCTGTCTATTAACAAAAACATTTTAAAACATTCTGTATTGTAAATAGCGAAGTTATTCGAAAAGTATTGCTTTGTTGATAGTTTAAAATATCCTTAGTTTATGTACATTTGAAATGGTATTATTGGGGGATATTAAAAAAAAAAATCAAAAATATTCATTTAATATAAATCTAATTTTTTCAATAAATAGTTGATGTATTTTCATAATGACTATTCCTCATCAAATTTAACATTGTAAAAGGACATAATTTTATACCATATGAGATGTTTAGTTTTATAATTTGGATTTTTAATTCTGCTATAGCAAAATACTAGATATGTGAATCTTTCTTTTTCCATCAGACTGTTTTTCACACTACACTAATTTTTTAGATTATTCTTAATGCGATGACAGCTCAATAACAATTTGTATACAACTAGCACTTGCTAACAGTTTTTTAAATTAAATTTCTACATTTTGACAGATATGTTGATTAGAAAGTAATATTGATCTAAAATTAGACGAAATTATAAAAACACACAAAGGAAATGTGTGTATATAACTGCATATTCAAATCTGATTATGATGGAGGATTTATAGTAAACTAAAAATTTTTTGCAACATATGTTTGCCTTCAAGCGCTTTTAAATCTATATTTAAAAAAAATTTAAGGGACAGTGGACTTTACCAAACTTTTTTGGATTTCATAACAATTAGGAAACTTCATATACATTGCAACAGAGGTAAATCAATCACACTATTTTAAAAATCGGTTAATTTTTAAAAACTTTTGTTGACTTTAAAAATGTTTATTGCATATTAATTCTCAATTTTTCTTATTTTTGTCTAATCATTATCTTTTCAACATTTTGGGGTATTAGTTTGATATGTTGTAAAATTAATTTATAGGAAATATTTTTATGCGTCTACATTGAATTGTTTTGAAACATTCTTACGTATCTAAATGTAAATTAAATTTAAATAACTTAAGTCTAAATTTAATACGAGTACACAGATGTATATTATGAGTATCTGGTAAAAATTTTGCAAGATTCTATGAAAAATATAGTCACGAGGAATTTTAAAATTTTGTTTCAGACATGAATTTCTCAGAATTTTTATCTGAGTTTAAGAAAATTTTTTTAATGTGATTCCTTTACTTATTCTTCAGTTTATATGCTCAAACTTTCCCAATTGTAAGTTAACATTTATAAAAGCGCTTTGTAATGGCGACCACCCTTTAAAGACATAAAAGTTTAATCGTAGAACGGGCTTAATAGCTTGAGCATCTAACGTTTTAGACTTTCTGCGCACATTTCCAGAAATGCAACTATAGCACATGTAAGCGGTCTGTCATTTGACTAGGATTTTAAAGTTAATTACTCGTTAATATAGTGTAAATATTGTAGTAAACATATCAGCCTCCATATTCTAAGAATTTTATACGTGAAACAAGTTTAAGAGCAAGGATTATCGTAGATATCTAAAAATATATTAATTTGCCTTTGATTTTTCAGCATTTGTTTTTATCAATATTCATAAATGTACTCCCCCAATTAACTTTTTAGTATGTGTAAAATAAGTTTTTTCATGTACAAACGTATTGAAATATAAATGGATATTTTTGGTAATGTTAAGTCTAATATTGAGTAAACGAAGCTTAAATATTATGCTTAAATATATAAAAGTTTTAATCTTTCAATTCAAAATATTTACTTTTCTTAGACAATCTAAATAGAAATATTTTATCACTTGATACTTAATATCAATGATTTTCAAAACAAATTGGGCATACGAGAATTTGATTCTATCCTGGGAATTCTCGGAAGATTTCTATTCCGCTGTTGTTTGCGGTTATTCTCCATCGTAACCTTTATTTAAATAAAGACTTGCTGGGGGTCATTTAGACCCCATCCTCTACAATTAATCCATTTTTAGTGTTTTATTTTGTATTTCTTTTACCCGTGGCTTCCAGGAGAGCACAGAAAATATAACATGAATGGCTTTAGAAATTTCTAGAAATTTTAAATAAAATAAGAGTGGGTATAAATGACCCAGTATCTTATACTGACGGATTAGTAACTAAGATGTAGATTTCCCCTTACTTATTTCTGGGAAAGGAGATTTATTCTTAATTTCTCTTTAATAATTTCAATTTTGTTAAATTTTATTTTAAATTCATCAAATTTTACGATTCGATTGGTTTAATTAACGTTTTTCCAACTTACGATGGCGTATTTATTTACGGTATTATCCACAGAAAAATAGTAAAGCAGAAAGAAAACCTGAAGTATGTTTCGCACTTTAATCTCCACCTGATTTTTAAGAAGAATTATCTTGTGAAAATGAAAATTCGTTTTTACAGTAACAGTACTTTTCAGTCTAAAGTATTATTCCGTCATTATTTCATAATAGCTTTTATATACACAAAGAGTTAATTGCATCATTGTGTACAAAGTCAGTTATAGATTGTCTTCAAAGCTCTTGTTGCCACTCATCTTAAACCGGGAATGCAACATTCCTCAGTGTGCTATAGGTTAAGAAATTGCGAAATACTAAAATAGACTCGCTTTTTCTGTGAAATCTTGTCCTTCACCTTCCCGGGAGATTTTTTCCTCTTCTGTAATAAATGTCACGACCATGATTCGATTTGCTGCAGTAACTGATCTTTTTGTTTGTTTACCTTTCTTTTGGCGTTTCATTACAAAAAGGTCAGTGCAATGACCACTCAAAAGGTAGTTCAGCATACTGAGATATTTTTTTAAACTTAAGATTCCATGCTGCTAGAAAAATCTCTCTTCGTCTTCTGGTTTTTCAATTTCCGGTGTGTGATACATCGGAATATGATGGAATTTTGAACCAAAATTTTAATTTAAGCTGATAATTTTATGCTTGTGATATGTAAGAAAAAATTTCACATTTTTTGCATTTGTTGAGTATTAACTAATATTCGTGTCTGATACTTTTCAATTATATTGTTAGATTTTAA
Organism: Pardosa pseudoannulata; assembly: GCA_032207245.1. Lineage (NCBI taxonomy): Eukaryota > Metazoa > Arthropoda > Arachnida > Araneae > Lycosidae > Pardosa > Pardosa pseudoannulata. The sequence goes on from CM063502.1 coordinate 153,272,154, forward strand.
TAGTCAGATTTATATGGCGAGAGCTAACAATATAGGGCCCTATAATTTAGACACTTCTGAATGGCACCCATCCATGCCTTCAGTAAAATTCGAATTCATATACTTGGATTCGAATGGCAAAATGTTAGAAAATCAATCCTCATGCAATATTTTGGTCTTGGTTCGGTTTAGTGTGCCGAAGCATACATTTTTGCTTCTCGATGACTAATGAAATCGAAACCTACTGCTGAAAACAGATTCCACCAATTCGAATTCACGCATTCTCTAACTTCTTACAAGGGTGTAATTTTCTATATCCATGAAAGCAGAGGGACTGTAACCCACGGATTTCTGTAGCTAAGAGCAGTCCCCAATTCATTCGTTCATTGCTTTGCAAGTTTGTTTTGGAGAACAGGTTAAGATTGCTAGTTACACGATATAGATAAAAATAAGTACTTAAATGCATTTTTATATATAATAAAATATCCTGAAACTAATTTATGACAATTTCTGAATGAAACAGCACTACGCATTGTATATCAAGGGACATAAAAGGTTAGTTATAAAAGATAGCGAGAAAACATTCACTGTTGATAGTACTGTAATCGTTATCCGTATTCCATTAATATTAGCTATGTACATTTTTTATAAGCTTCTATATCATGCTTCAAGTTTAGTTTCCATAAAGTATGTATACACTTTGCAGTTACAAACGAATTTCTTTTATGGTTATGAATTCTAACGTGATCCTAATAAGACAGAATTAACCGGAATAAACTTAAATTTCTGGACCTCAAAATGAAGAACATCTATAAAACTATCTCCAGAACGTGGTGCATTGTTGTCTTTTTTGTGTCATCCAGTTAAAATATTAAAAAAGAAGTATTAATTTAGAATAGGAATTATAGTTTTAAAGCAGAGCTGAGAAAATGTCTGATTTGGTTTCAGGAATTATTCAATCAGTTCCTTCTGTCTCTGATGTCTTTTTTTTAACCAACTGAAGTGTGCTTTTATTTGTTATATAACATTCCAAAAGATACTTTGAATCAACGTGTCTTTAGGCTGAAAAAATAACGTTTTTATACGTAGATTATAGAAATAAAAGTAAGATGTGCATATCTTTGTTCTAATTTTCATCTATATGAGATTTATAACTCGAATTTTCCCTTTCTATTTTTTTTATTTAACAGGGCAACCATTTTGCGTTTACGATATTTACCAATTTCTAATAAAACTGCCCTCATGGATATGTGGGTGATCAACATTGTTACCTATGAAAAGACTAAAGTTTCATCACGATTTAATACGAAATGCCTTTCTTTTATGTAATTTTGAGACAATAACACATACACTAAGATTCTATGAAACAATTCAGAACTAATTAAATTTAACAGCAATAAATAGTCACGTCATTAGAATATAATTTAAATCACATTTTAATGAATCACCAAGGTGGATTTACTTTGTTAATGTCTTTAGTTAATGTGATGTATGTATGAGGCACTCGGCTTACAAAAGCATCAAGAGATTTCGAGATTTCGTTTAGGCTTCCTATCACCTTATTGTGGGATTAAATTCATAAACACTGTACCCTTCACTGCACTTCATGCACTACGTAAACTACTAAGAGTTGAAACGCCGCTCTAGCGACCTCTCTTTCAACCTCATAACCTATCATCGTTGAGGCTTGAGTTATATATTATTTTATCACCTAATTTTGCAACCCTCTGCTTAGATGGTAGCTTTATATTTTTCAATTATTTTATTATATTACTAGATTTATACACTTGTTTTTTGAAAAAAAAAAATTTAAACACATTCGACAGGTAAATGAAAATTTAAACGCCTCTAAACTTTTTTAATTATTTGTTTCATGTACAGGAGTGTATAAGAAATTAAATGTTAGTTTAGGAAATTAATATATTTATAATAGATTCTATAGTATACCCGTACTTGTGATAAAATTTTTAAGAATCTGAAATACGCTGTAAGATTTTGTAATTTTTTATCCTCATTTCTACTGTTAAAGTATATATTACTTAAGAAAATTTAAAAAATAAAAGATAATTTTTCCGAAACAAGTAAATACTTAAATTAATTCAAATTTAATGCCATAACAATGAAGTTTATTTCTACCGTTTAAGCAATGTATATAAACTCAATTTACCTTAAAATATATAGCTAATGTATTCTATGGAAAGTAATTAAGCTTAGTTCATAAATTTACGAGTACATAAATACATCGAAATCAAATTTTCTGGAGAATGAATATACTAGTTTTAAATATTTGTTGCAAAAATACTTTTTGCTACATTACTGTGTTTTTGTTAAATGCATAGCAATCAAGCAAGGTATAGCACGGAAATCATAAAATTATGTTGAAATGAAGAGAAACACGGAGTCTTTTTAGCTTTCTTTTAATTATTCTTTTCATTTTTGTCCTTTTCCTTATCAGCTGAATGCTTGCTCTTATGAAAATTTAAATGTGTCTTTATGAGATTGATATGATGAATCTTTGTCACACTCTTTTAAATATGATCGACTGTTGATTGTATCATTAAACCATTCTTGTCCGCACATCTAAGATACTTCTTACTGGATTGTTAATGAAAAATGCAGACAAAAATAAGACTAGTTATAATATAAACAGTAACAGCCTTCCACAATTAAAGCATAATTCTAAAACAAGTTCATCTATACTTTATATGGTAATACATTTTCCAATAGTGTTCTATATTATAAACATTATTTTTAACACCATGAAAAAAACATACTTCATTTCATTTATTTTATATTTCTTTATTTCATTTTTTAAATTAATTATACTATTATATTCTGCAATTTGAATGTAGTATTCTAAAACACATAGCGAAATGAACTGCTAGATTAAAAAAACTTATATTTTTAAATCAACCTTTATTCCTGTAATTAATTGCAAATTTATACCTCTCATTTGTTAGTCAGTACCAAAATAGTGTAGTTAGTAACAAAGAATCCAAGGACTTGACTAAATAACTTGTATTCGAGTTCAATCAAATTATTTTAAGTTTGAAGGTTCGTGTTACCTTACAAAGTTTAGTGAAGTGTGAAGGCTCCGACAAGTTCATTGTTTCCTGAAGTTATTATACAACTGACTGATGATTGTTATATTTATCTAAAGACTCTTTTAACTAGATAAAATCTGCATTTTGCGAGGTCATTTTCGTGACTTCGGATGCCTACATATTGCAACCTTCATTTTCCAAAGGATAATTTTAATATCATTGAAGCTGAAGCATTTTGAATATCTTTGAAAGAAAGAAAATAAAAGATACAGGATATAGGCATGTTTAATTCTTAGGTTAGTTTAAGCTTAATTGTATTTTCTTTAATTTGACCAATTATTTTCTCTTTAAACATTTTATGCGGCGCATTACGTTAAATATGCGCAGGATATAACATATTTTACGGTGTACAATATTGGAGATATTCATTGCGTATTGAGTGCTTTAGAAGTTTTATAAAAAAAATGGAAATACTTTAACTACTCTTACCTGCTTCAATTGAGTTACTGATTTATTTGTACAGTTTGATTGATAATGTTTTCTTTATGTGCAACATATTCTTCTATCGTATCAAGCCTGTCAAGTATCTCCGTCCAACTGATATTGTTAGTTTAGAGCACCAAAAGGCAACACTGATAAAACTATTTAAAACATCTAACATATATGAACTTCCTTTTAGTATTACATAAAATAAAATGAATGTAAAAATCTGATGGTTAACTTAATCTCTAATTCATGACAAGGAATATGGTCTTTTTCTTAGTTCCATTTCAGTTTTAAACTAAAAGTGCTAAAAGAAAAACAAATTGGCTTAAAATAGATTGTTTTATTAGTCTTTTGTGATACCGGGGTATATCTTTTCATGCTTTGTGGAAAAGGTTTTTCAAAGTTTTTAATGTTTTTAAGTTTAAATAAAAACTTTTTCGAAGGATTTCAGATAGCTAAATTAATTTAAGTTATATTTTAACCTTAAATAATTTCTACCAATTCCTCTCCTACACTATCCGCGCTTGGTAACTCTACTTATTTATAAAGACACCGTACAAATTGCGTACCAAGCTAGTTTGGACTCTTTCTATTTTGTACAGTACCATATGTTTTGTAAATGATTTAATTTTAAATGCTTCATACTTTTATTGCTTATTTTCATTAGACACTACAATAACTTTATCGTTTTAACTGTTTTATTTCTTGGATTTCTCACTCTTTACTTTCCAGAACTGGAGATGTTTCTTATCCACTTGTCGTGTATATATATATATATATATATATATATATATATATATATATATATATATATAAATTTTGACAAATTTTGTGTATGTTACTATTGAATTCTCTAAAATAACCTGGATAATTCAAAAAATATATTAAATAATGAATAAAGAGCACTTCTTAAACCTTGAATGCCCTTTATTAACTGTTATAGATATTATTCAGCTCCATATCGTCTTCCTATTTTAAATTTGTCTCAATAACGATGAATTTAAAAAAATACCTTCCTCAATACATTGTTTGGAGTATTATTTTACCATTTAAAAACAATTAAAACTGTAAAATATAAAAATGCACTCTCTGCTAATGAATTTTTAATTACATATTTCTCATAAATGTTGTAAATTATTTTGCACAAAAATTACCTTAACATAAAGAATTTGATACTGCTACTGAAAGAAATCTACTTTATTGACAAATCCATAGTTCAGAAATCATGTGCGTCTGTATAAACGATGCACGAAACTAATAAAATTAAACTGCGTATCAATACTTGGTACAGATTCTGCGAAAAAAATGTGTTGAAGGATAGCAATAATCCACAAAATTTTTTAGCTCACCTTGTAAAGGACATCATTTTTTCGATATGTTGCAAATCTACATTACAGTGATACAAAGGTTAAAATGCTAATGTATTGTGTTCCATGATACAGGAACAGTGGTGACAACTGTTACTAATGTAGTCAATGTTTAGTCTTATATAAAAAAGTGAATGCGTTACTGGAAAACTTTTTTTTCTTAAATCCATTTGGATTATATAATTAAACGGGATTAAATATTGTTCCAAGGGTTTCTATATAATTGGCTAGGCACTTACTATAACCTCTACACTGTTTTGTTTTCTACAAGATACTGGTCTATTTAATGAATTCTATACAAAATTAGAAGGTGGGGACTAAACTTCAATGACTAACTAGACTTCCATTTTACTTCTCTGTAGAATATATTTGGTATAACTTTTATATATTTCATGTGTAGTTTCTGATTTATCTAATTTTAATCTATTTATTTAAGTCTTGTTTATTAACTTGTGTAAGAAAATTTACCTGTTATGGCGCAATATGTTCTTTGTTGACCTTGTGGAAATAAAATAAAACAATTCCTCCTAAAACCTTGCTTCTACTTATAAAACCTAATGTATCACATAGCGAAGGTTCAAGTTCTCTATTATTATTTTGCACTGACCCTCATATCTCTAACTAGAAATTTATCAACATTTGTCAAAATCAAAGGAAAAGATACCTTTTCAGTGTATTTCCTGAAAAGTTGATCTAGTTAATATTTTGAGAACTCTTAAAATTAATATTATATTAGTTTATTTTTACTTTAATAAATTTTGTTTATTTTAAATATGAATAACGACTTAATTCCCAAATGAAAATTTATATTTCATTGATAATAGAAAAACTTTTGATATGTTGTCGGTTTATAGTTATTATATTATCTAAAAAAGTGAATAATACATAGGATGTTTTTTCTTGCATAAAATGTCTAAAACATTTTGATAGGGTGATATTCAGATTTAAAATTCTTAACAACAATGGATGTGACATAGAAAACATATATACAGTATTTTGATACTAAAAATACTTTTTCTTAAAAATAAATTATGTGTAAAATAATTTAAGCACCGAAAATAAAAACAAGCATCTTTATTGCCAAGCTTGCTTTCTATTCCATCTAATTTTTTCTAGATTCGTTGTGTATAAATCAGGTATTAGAAAAAAAAATAAAACATAAACTGGCTGATCGGTATTTTATTACAGCTGTAATTGAGATCAACAACAAAAAGAAACATCTATAATCATTTGAATGAACTGTTATGAGCTATATATATATTATATATACTCTTGAAACCAAAATTCGTATTTCAGCTCCATTACTTTCTTACCATTCATTATTTAGAATGTTATTTCTATATCCATTATCACATCATACAATTTATCTTAAAGGGAAAAAAATTGTTATACGCATTATATTTGTAGTATTAATACTATCTTAATATAAAAATTCATCTAATCTAGCTTATGTTTTCTAACAGAATCCATTCTTAATATGTAGTATTAGCCTGAATTTTGGATTGGGAAGATGCATGTTTTCCTGCAAGGAGAAAGTTTTATTGTGTCATATTCTTCGAATATACAATTACAGGCCGAAACTCCAAACCTAATGCGCTATTATTTCTTGTCATGCACGATTGTTAAAACTAAGTTTTTTTTTCTATAAGTTTATTGTGAATGTCTCTTATTATTTTTCCACCGTATGTTCTTTCTGTTCACTCACGAACTGTCTCTTCCTTCATTCTTGACCTAGTGAGCGCCTGCGGGTATCCCGGATCTCCAGCCCATGCCAGCGTTGCCTTCTCCACAGAGGTCATTACCACAGGTACCGTGGCAACTTATACCTGTGACAGCGGCTTCGAACTACTAGGACCGGCCCGTCGAGTATGTGCCGCCAACGGCACTTGGATACCGCTAGGCATTCCTTTTTGTGGTGAGTTTTTTTTTCAGCCAAAATCCCCATTTAATGACGTCATGGAGTTAGTTACTGGATGATTATCTTCCCAATAAAGACACACTAGCAAGATAACTGAGTTAGGATTTAGACAGACACGCTGTATGAGTTTTTATAATTGGAACCACCGCGGGTGGGACTACGAAGTGGGCCAACATTGCGTCGCGGAAAAATTTCACTATCAGATTGTTAGATTCTTCTGAGGATTTATTCTTATCAGCATATTTGTATTTGGTTGATGCACATTGAAATCATAAATCGAACATAGAAAAGTAATTTAGAGGTAGTTTAACTTTAAAACTATTTATTTGATCTTATTACTTGATCAGACTTCAGAGTCAAAATTGTGTATTCAAGTATGTTTCTGAGTTTACATCACACATAATTACATCGCATAAAATTGATGATGATTTTATATTTAATTAATAAAAACTATTAAAGTGATAAATATGCTTTTTTAAACTAACAATTTATGTAGAAAGTCACCAATTAGAACGTTTTATGATATACATTCTTTAAATGTATAGATAATTGGAAAACACAATAAAATTATTAATGATAAACAATAAAAACGTGTCTACTTCTCTAGTATAAGTTTCTGTCACTAGACTGAATACAATGTGTCCTGTATTCCTGTACATACATTTTTAAACCTAAATAATAAGCATATTAAACTTAAATATGTTTAAAAAGTTTAGAATATCAATAGCTTATGAACTCAAACAGGAAAATACTAATTTATACTATAAGAATTAAAAGTTATCTAACATCGACGCAGAAGAATGGAACAAATATATCGATATTTTTTTTAGAATTAAACTCTACGCCATCTATTGAGAAACTATTTCACGATTAGAATTTTCAACAATTCTAGGGAATATAAAACTTTATATACGTATGAATGATCACATATGTATGAATATGTAAGTATGAATGATCAGTAACACTTTAAATAGAAAATTAAAAAGAAGAAAATGCTGTTAAGGTCGCATTTTTAAAAGATAAATCCTGCAGTTTTTTTAAGACTCTTACGGACAGACACGCATATAACATGGTACATTCTCAAGCCGTTTCCTCATTTAAAACAAATTCAATCGTTGAACTAAAAGAGAATTGAAAAACTTAAATACCATTCTTTGTGTTTAATAAGGTTATAAATGTCTGGGACAAAAAAGCAATGTATTCTGATGACGTATTAGATAGTAAGATATTGTATAGTTAATTTATGTTTATATAATCTATTTATCCCTTGCACAGTGATCATAACTGCAACAAATGACCTAGGTGAAACAAGCAGCAGAAGACTTTTTCATAAAATGTAGGTCAAGGTTTCAAAGTCAATACGAAAATGGTCTTGACGACGGTAATTTTAAGCACGGGTAGAAGGTGCGCAGTATTTTAGCATACTAAGTTAAACAACAGTAACAGATAACTAACGACGAAGGCAGTTTAGCCGCCTTGTTAAATTCATCTTAAAATGTACGTCATTCTGTTTGTATAAGAAAGGAATAAAAAATGTTCAAAGAATCCGGGTTTTAAAGCTCATTTAAAGGGTATATTTTAACTTCTATTGAAGTGGACCACATTATAAATCTTACTAAAATAAACTATTTGGAATTTTTTTATGTTAATCTTTTCAAACAATTTTTTTTTAAATCAACAGAAATGTTTTAAAACATCAAAATGATAATGATTGAAAAATTTCGGTAGTTATTTGATTACATTTATTCTTAGAACAGTCACGATATTTTCAGTTTAAATTAGAACAATATACTGTGTTGTTAAAATGATGGAACCAGGAGATGAATCATATGTTAAAAAAAGTGGCATAGGAGGTAAATATGTTTCGTTGAAGCATTACAATCTATACATACTGTTTGTATTTTTATTTAAAGCGTTAAACGAAATATTGCCTAATCAGTAAGACTGTTAATGTCCTATATAGCATACTGGTTACATTAGATATACGGTTGACAACTTAATAGGCTTGATGTTAACCAGATATCTAATGGAATTTGTGTTCTGTTAGCAATAATTAAAATATAAAATTATATTATTTTAAAGGAAGTTTATTTTTACTGGAAAATTCGACATATTTAAATGTTTTTGGGGTGAATGTTTTTTAATAAATAAAATCGTATTGCTTTTTGGCTCCATTAACACACTTTTGCAACTCAAAATCTGAAACATTCTGAAGCCTTCAGATAAAACTAATTCTGAACTGTAGTAAACTTGAGACAAAAGCCCATAATTAGTCTCTGGAGATGAGACATAGCATTTGATACTGAATTTTTATCGACTGGAAATATTTTAGATAACTTAGAATTCTTAATATTTGTCAAATTTAGACACCAAATTATTCTCTATTCCTGGAATTTTGTTTCCTTTTAAACATTGCAAATCTACTAAAAATTTATATTCAGACATTATTTTTAAAAATTAATCCAGAAATTTATTTATATCTAATAAACATCGAATCTTAAAATATTTTTGGTATATTACAAGAAGTATTGCACAAAATTTCATATCTTCCCTCAAATTGAGATTTAATTGTGTAGCCTTTTCTATGTTATGTATCATCCTTAAAAGACGTTACTGATAATCATAAAGAAAATAATTCTAATTAACCATGTATAGCCTATGACCTACTACATAAAATTCAAAACCATATTCCAAATAGAGCGCAGATTTGTGATTTGAACAGTTTTGACAAAGCTCGTTTAAAGTCGACAACCCGAATTTTATGCTTAGTGGCTTTGAAATAAATACTGGACCGCAAAAAGAGATTAGAAGAAAAACAGATTAGAGAAACCCTAAGTGGACAGCCCGTCCTCCTTTTGTCCAAGACGGTGCATTGTCGCGTGAAGAAAATATGAAAAAAATTGCCGGAAGAGGTTGTAACTCATGTTTCTCTCGCAGAAAAGGCCATCTTAGGTCAGTCGGTTAGCCGGTAGAAGAGAGGATTTCTCTTTATCCTATGTTTGCAAATTATGTGGACAGAAACTGGAGTAACGATTTACGAATCTGGAACTCGAGATTTAGCCGTTGGATGGCAGTAAAATATTTTCTCTCGAGTGTCCATCTTAGAGAAGAGACACTAGTGACACACTGAGAACTGGGACTACCCGGAAGTATCTGGAGCAGAAAGTTGAACTTGAATCTAAATATATCATGTGATATATGTCGCATACAGAAGAAAAATATCCCCGTTAATTTCTGCATCACGAATGACAAGCACGCTTGATTGAATCTGTATTTCCATGACATGATTCTTCATCATCCCCTGTATTTCAATGACATTGAAGCAGACTTTTCCCATGGCTTTCCCTGATCACATGAGGCGTCTTGCAAAGGGTCATTATGTATGAAGGACAATATATATGGTAACACAATTTCCTTTCGATTGCTATCACTTTGGTATAGTTCTTTGAATAAAATTGGGGTCAGTTACATAAATCTTAAGAATTCATTTCAGTATATCTTCATTTAAATGCCGACATAGTTTAACATAATATTATAAACTGAAGTAAAAAATTAACATATACCCTATTTAGTAATTTACATAATTGTTCGTAAAGTTTTTAAACACTAAGCTGGGAAAAAGCGAAGATTTCGAAACAAATTTTCAACAATTACATCCTTTGTTGGTGTTTTAAGGAGAAAATTGAAACAAGATTTGACAATAAAAGGCCACCAAAATGTTAGTGAAAGAAACTAATTTACATTAGGAAAGGTAACTTAAATAAGTCAGTACAAAACAACTTTCAGGATGCAGAGTAATTTTAAAGTAAAATGCAGAGTAATTTTAATTTTCAACAAGAGTGAACTATAAATTTTTTCATTAAATGGTAAAAATTTAAATATCAAAAGATTCGCTTTGTATATATATTATAGCTTGCGTCAGGAATTATAACCTGCCAACGTTTCGTATTATTGGGTACTACTTTCGACTTCAAATGTAAATCTTAATGGAAAACTGCCTTAGACCTTGGATACCAGAAGTTGTACGACATCAGTGGTTGACAATTCTGCGATAACATTCTAGTGGTACCTAAAGATTTGAAAGTACAATACATGCTCATTCCTACACTAGTAATAAATGTGGGATTAGAAATGGAAAAGAATATATAAATATTTGATATTATCTGATAAATATTTTATTTTATTAATTTCATAGACAACGGAAAATAGGAGAGAAAATTGTAAAAATTGTAACTTTTTCCTCTTAAAAGTTATTCTGTTTTGCAAATGTTTAGCTTAATTTTAATATACATATATTTATAAATTTTAAAAGTATTTTATACATTGAAGTATTTTTCTTTCGCAAAGCAAAATTTAACCATATGAATAGGTGTGGAAAGTTCAATTTAGCTAAACTTTATTTACTTGAATGGAAATAGCTGAAGATTTCTTATAAAAATATATAGTAATTAGTAATAAGCAAGTGAAGCTAAAATTAGACGAAAGAATTTCCCCACAAAAAAAATCTTCGTATAATATCAATCTCTGTGGAAAAAATATTACATAAATATTTCAAGTTCCTAAAGTACGACATTAAGTTCTCACAACAAAAGTACTGAATATTGTTTTTATGCTACAAAATTTGTAGTTGAGCTTTTCATTTTTCTTCTTTGGTTCAAGTTGACAGATGTGAAGCTTTTATAAAGTGTTTGTAGGGTCTGTCGTGCCACTCGGTAATCTTGACTTATTCAAGTATTTCGAAAAAAAAATTTCAAATATTATATATAATGGGATTTTTCATCCAGTGTAGATTGATATCCATGCTGGATAAAATGCAATCGTTAGGCTAGTTTGAGACATCTTTAGCATTCTTTGTCCTCAAACGTTTTATATTCGCCTATACAGTGCCGTGAGGGCGCAAGAGAGTCAGCGAATCGGATTTTTAAGAATTTATCACATAAGGGTCTCTATAAAGTAAAACTGAGTTACGTATTTATACAAGATTAGTTGAGATAAGCAGAAATTAATTTGGTGATCTCGTGGTCACCAAAAGTTACCATAATTAAAAGAGAAAGACATTTCACCAACGATTGTAATTTTAGGTATTGAATCGCCAGAAATGTATTTTAGAATATATATTATAATTTTGTTAGTTTGGTACAATGTCATTACATATATTCCCACAGAGAGAAGATAAAGTTAAAACTGCTGTATGAGTGGTTTAAGTCTATTAATTCCCAAAACATCTTCATAATTTACAAAGTTAGATTAACACCGATTATCATGAAGGGAAATTAACTCTATTTGGTAGATAGTTACTAAATGACCTTTTATGAAATATTTAATATTTAAATTTTGATGTCGAATGAAGTAATATTAATGACTGTGATTAAAAATGTCACATGTCTAACAAATATTGGGTCAATTTAATATTTTAAAGGTATTTTTTTCATAATAACAGTCGTATGACAAGCATTAAATTCATCTTACAAAAACCCTATAACAGTTTTTCCTATTTTTATACGATGAAATTATTACACTGCGTTTAATTTTTAAAAAAACTTGACTATTCGAAAGTAAAATTTTAAAACAAAATGTTAATTAAAAGTTAATTTACTGTGAGGAAAATTTAAGATTTTAAGTGTATTCTGTTAAAAGGTCAAGGCAGTCACCCGAAAAATCGACAAGCGAGACCTAATTTTGAAAGAGAATCTGGTGTTGTATTAAAGTACATCAAGATATTCTTAAGTCACCGAAGCGTCGGAAAAAGCAATACACCGGAACGAAATATATTAACAAAGTATTTTTGAAACTCCGTGAATGATTATTCACACTTTTTGCATTAAGCTCTGTTATGAAGAAGCTGACATTTTTGAATCGTAAATTGATTTATCAGTTTTATATTAATAGTAAATGGTACTTTAATAAAAATTATTTTAACTTTGTTTTTCAAGAGAACATTCAAGGAATTAGTTTGGTCTATTTGGAGCACTGCAGTTAATGTTTATGCGTCATGAGCAATTAAGATTATTTTTTAATTATTTGTTAATAATTTTTATATATCACAATTTTTTTTTTAAATTTTCCCCAGTAAATTTCTTTATTGACTGTATAACAATGCCGTTTGCCTGTTATTAAATAGCTACCGCTATTCATAATATAATTATTTTTGTTGTATGGCACATTTTATCATTTTACTTGAATATATCGTCAGTACTTAAATAAATAAATGACCAGAGTACTTAAGGCATGTGTAAAACATCGAAAACAAAGATGAGCTTTTCAAATTCTATTTGCTTTAGTATGCAATAATATAAGGAGTGGAAATTACTTTTACATATATTCACCGCATTTGAGATTACACCTGATGCCCAATTAATATTATAAATTCTAAAACACATAATCACTAAAGTTTATAAGACAAATTTTCATGTTTTAGGATTTATATGATAAATTCACCTGTTCCCTCAAAATTAGTTCAAAAAATCATTCAAAATTGAAATAGGTTTATTTGATAACAGTTTGTAAAATCTTTATAATCGTATTTTAGCAAATAGTATTTTCATCGTAGTCAGTTTTAATGTTATAAATTTTTGTTATGACATTATTAAACTTTAAATAAAATTAATTTTGCTATAATTCATTACTGGGGCTCATCTACTGATGTACAATAAAGTTTGGAAAATTCATTTTTCGGTTAGTTTCTTCACCTAACATAAGTCCTGCATGGCACTATTGAGTTTAAGTAGTTTCGTTCTATTTTCCCAATCACTCTCTTGAACTTCATAAAAAGAGTATCAACTCCCATGACTAATTACGGCAACGCTTCAATAGTTCTTATATTTCAGAACTGTGAGCTCGCAAGTTTCTTCTCTAGATACACCATCTAAAGCATTGCTTTCAAGTAACATTCTACCAAATAAAACTTCTTGAGAAATCATTATTTTTCCATTAACTTTAGGCAGGATACAACCAAATGTTTCAACGGTATTCAACACGTTATGCAGCGTTATTGAATAATTAAGTATATTAAATATAAAATAGATGAAAAGATTTCAGTAAGAAAATTTACATATGTAGGTGCCATATATATATACATATGTATAAATATATATATATATGTACACAACACGCACACACACACACATATATATATATATATATTTATATGTATATATATATATATATATATATATATATTTATATATATATATATATATATAATGTGTGTGTGTGTATAAAAAGTTGCTACACCATGAAGTTCTAAAACTGGCCGATATTCACAGAAGTTGGATAAAAGGATAGGATATGAAAAATCATAAAAATACTATGTTAACGCACATGCCTGAGATTAGTAATGTCAATTATGCAATGTATGTAATAGAGGGTTATAGGGAAACAAGTGCTGTTGCTTTCGAACTGAAATTTGTTCTAATAAATTTATGATGTTTTGTTAAGAGGGCACAAGATTTTAACGTGAAGCGTAATCGGCATTTGGGAAGAGAACAATTTTATTGTGGTATTGTGGGATGCTACCACCATGTGCCTGTGGAAATGCGGATGGAAATAATGGGAAAAATAAAAAAATCTGGCAAAGGACGAAGAAATGGGATGGCAGCACTTTATCCTCATGGCACTGATGGATCGGTCAACTACTTATAGAGTGTTAGCGCAGCAGTAGAGCACTGCTGCAGGTGAAACATTTTCTGCTCCATTGATTCGGTGGCGTGTTACACACGAAAATGTATGCACGCATTCCATTGCAGAGATTACCTTTGACTCTCAGCTTTCAACGCCATAGGCACACGAGTACAGACAATGGCCTAAAGACTGACAATATGTGTTTTTTTTTTATAAGTCCCAATTTAATTTTGGGCTACAGTTGCTGAAGATCAAATACACGTTATACGTTATGCTGGACTTCTACCTGCCAGTACCCTTTAAATTGCCTTTCCGTAAGGGTAGGTGTGATGGAGACACTAATAGTTGTTATAAGTGACAGTATTTTCAGCATTAGTCCCTAAATCCAGAGGGTTGTAAAAGTCGAAATCGTAAGCTTTCCTCAATATATTCCCAGAGCTATACTTCAGGTTAATATTCAACTGCATGCTACTCGAATAGTCAATTTTTCTCACAATGGTACATACATTTCCTTAAAAAAATAAAAAAGAGGGGGGGTTGGATGTCCTCCAGATATTTTGCTTATAAAGGCACGAATGGAATACAGTTGGTCGTCGCCTGGACCATTATTCTTATATAGGCTGTTAGACAATAACTCAAGAATATATTCTATGTCTGTTTTCCAGACAGTGACGTTTAGTAACTCTTATTGCTCCCAGTTGCATTTTTACACAGTAATAATTTGTGTTGGTATGGTTTTATTGGTCTGAAAACTTATTTTAGGTGTTGTGATTTTCCTATAATTGAGTGTATATGATTAAAAACGCATGCACACTTAAATTTACATACGTCATTTAGGTTGTAATTTTGTTATGGATAGAGACGTTTTAAACGCCCTTTCTTTCGAGTTGTATAGTTTTGTTTCTGCCGAACAATAGTCAAATGGTTAGTGAAGTGCTCTCTGGCTCCTAGGTGGGAATGGTACTTCTGGCATGGATGTTCGTAGCCATTTGGGTCGTAGCACCATGGCTTTAAGTAAAAGGTTATGGTTTTATTAATCTTAGTGTAGAAAATAATATTCCGTAGTGTTCTAAACCAAACCAATAACTTTGTTTCTGCAATAAACTTGAATAGTAGTGTTTTCCAAATGTCAAACTAGACAAATAGAGCTAATTACAAAAATAATTTATATTCTGGTTTTTGTTTATTCACTAGAACACTAGAGCAATTTTTTTGCCCTTGAGAAATTTTGTTGTTCTGCATCAAATAAAAATTTGGTATTGTTTAATAAACAATAACAAAGGCTGATAATGCCAAACACAATTTAATCTACAGCTTACTCTATCAAAAGACACGTTTGACGGGTTTAATGTATATTTTAAGATTGATGAAGTATGTATATTTAGATATTTGCTTTTGAATTCCACTAGGTAGGGAGTAAGCCTTGATTTAAATTAAAGTAACCGTAGCTCTCCATACCAACTGGTTTTGATAATGCACGTGAAATGCCAATCTTAAGATTTATTTGGATCTTGTGGATTGGTAGAAATCATACTAATAGATAAAACAATTATAAATATCAAATGTGATAATTATAAAATAATAAATTTTAGTTTATTTTCTATGCACTTTGAAATTCATTTTGCTGAAATTTTAGACCCCTAATATGTGGCCTCAGGCAAGTGCCCTGCAAATAATATAACTATGGATAAACGAATAGTTTGAACCCCTGCAGACGAGAGTGGATGGCAGGAAATATAGCCTGAAATATCAATAAGAGTGTATTAGTCTATTTTCTTGCTATTATTTTTATAACAAATAGAATAACTTCCTCATTTATGTTTGTCTTTTCAGATGAAATGAAATGGAATGGCTTTTCGCGAGTTTACTTTTTTCTCATATATGATATAGTTCATTGCTCTCCGAGTGGAAAGACCCACTTTTCGGTGAACTGAAGCATTTCGTGTTTCATCAAAATTGAAATCCAAATATTCGCTTGGAATTTTCCTTATATTTTTTATAAATAAATAGACCATGTTAACATTCAAATAGGAAAAAGAAAACAGTTACTTTGAAAACCCCATATAGGAAAATAAAAGTGTACAAAATAATCTCATTTATTTGATTTAAACTTTGGAAATACCATCACAGAAAAAATAACCTTCGCTTTTTATTTTTAATAACATAATCTTAAAGAATGAATCTTAAAGAAGATCGAATCTTGAAGTATTCTTGAAGCTTATAATTCAAACTAATATCTCATTGATTTTAATAAATATGATGGTATTGAATTGATTTATTATTATTGCCACAATTATTTGTTTAAAGACTTAACTGTTCTGTTGTTAATTCAGAAATAATAATAATAATGTATTATAAATCTTTACCTCAAATACATATCTCTATTTATAAATACTCTGTATAGAAAAAGGTTTTTAATCGGCTGTGCGATTTTAAACAAAGGTAATGGTAAAATTTTTGTTCTACGATTTATTTGCACAATTCTTTCCTATTGGAGGTGTGCCTAAAAGGCCATAGTCATTAACACACACACACACACACACACAATGGGATAGCCAGTTGGAATAAAAGGTATTTCTAATGTTGCTCTCCAACTCTTTTGGGTTGGACAGACTTGGTACAAAAGATGCAATTGAGAAATATCAAAATGCTACAATGAATAGCTTTCAATGATTATCAATGTGTATCAATGACTTATTAGTTGCTTCATATAGAAACGTCAACAGTCGTTTCTCTCCTCCCCCCAAAAAAAATGTTTTTTGAATGACGCCAAAGAATCTTTAATTAATCCTCTTGACATAGCGATAGCTAATGAGTGTCCACTTTCATAATGCAGCCTGGAGTAAAAGATTGGATTCAAAATAAACAAAGTCTGCTGATTATCTATGTTTACTCTTTAACTTTAAGTTAATCTACGCGTTCTATGCTGTCTTATGACGAAAGAAGAAACATATTTTGGAGGTGAATTTTTGCAGATTTGAAGTTATGTAAATCCGGATTAAAAACATTAAAAGTAAAAAAAAAAACTGCAATGGATTATAACTTAGAGTTAATGAGAACTTAAAATGTACATTAGTACACATACGTATACGTCTAAAGAAATACAGTATATCTAAATATTTGGAAAAACAAAATACAAAATATTTTACGGATCGGTTTCAATGCAAAATTTTTTATTTCCTCAATTTGTAGAAGTTTTATCTCTGATTTTTATTTTATCCTTTTTGTGTACGAAGTATAGATAAAGAAAATTATAAAAATTAATATTTGCATTTTTATAAATATCGTTTCTAATTCTGAGTTCTGAAACATATTCGGAATTACGCCGGTTTGTCTCAAACTACGATAATTCAAAAACACTAGAGGTTAAATAGAGGAGGTTTTCAGTGAGTTTATCTTAATAAAAGTTTAGAGGTTATCAATATTTATATCCAATCCAGAAGAACTTTAGAGATAAGCATACTCTATTTCTGGTGGTAATGGGCAGACTCGTTTTAAAGACAGAAAAAAAGAAAAAAAATTCTGACTTATCAAAATTATTTATTATGAAACGTAGTAAAGATAAAAAAGGAATAATATAATTTGAAAATATAATAATGTATTTAATAAGATTCCAGCATTAAAAAACTCCATATTTCGATTGAATAGCATGTTTTGGCGTTCAGAACATTCATGAAGACAAACAAATGAAATGGAAAAATAAAAATTAATACATTCTTCCAAAATCTTGTTTTAAATGAAATAATAGAAAATAAGAATATTTTTTTTATAATTTTATGCATAATTATCACAGTGCATTCCTTTTATTGTATATGCAAAAGTTTCACATACAAGACATTTACAATAATAATTCTGAAATAGGTATTATGCACATGCAAAAATAAAATATTTTAATCTGAAAGAAAATTTTTGCATGAGCAAAAATTTAACACGCTTTAAAAATCGACACGAAAAATTGTGAACTATTTTTCAAAAACTGGTTGGCAGAATGGAACCTGATTGTAATTTGTTCATCACTGAATTCAGAGATATCGTATGCTGCAGTACACGTGAAGTCGAGGGAAAGACACTTCAGTTTTTTACACTGAAGTCAAATAGCCCAACGTTTTTTCGGCTAAATCACTGAAACATTGAATTTTTTTTTCTAAACTCACTCAGGAAAAGGACAAAAAAATTACTTCATCAATTTCACTGAAGTTATCAAAAATCCAACAAAATCAAAATAAAATATGAAGAGTAATTAGAATGACTTCACTTATAAAATTTAACATACAAAGTATTAAAGGATAATTACTAGAAATAAATCTGCACCTTACTATATGAACTTCTCTTTTTATCCTTTGAATATAACAGTTATAAATTTGTACAGTATTAGTAGACTTATTTATTTTTTAATCAGCCATTTTATGCCATGTATTTCCCCGCACAGCCAAATACTATTTTGAAGTAACATTTTAACTATTTTCTCAATTTCATTTTGTATCTTAAGGCCAGTTTGTTAAGGACAGTACATATATCCCATAATATCAGAATGTTGCATCTGTACCAAAGCCTTTTCCAATGTTTTTGAGATTAATTAACGAAGAACAATTTAATTTAGTGAATGCTGTCGACAGAGCGTGACCTCAACGTTTTTGGTGCTTACGACCGTAAAGATCCAAATCACGATTTAGATGCTACGGAAGCGAAGTACCGCGCGAACGGTTTTCAACGTATTTGTTTGTACATTGCGAACTCATTCCATTTAGTTACGCTCATATTTACGCGTTTGTTACAGATGTATCATTTTATTTGTATTATTACTTCCCACTTAAAACATCTTATTCCTCTTTACACGTAACAATGATAACTGGCTTATTGTAAACCCTCAAAGCTTTTCTTTTTTCGGTGGAATAAAAAAGGACTAAATTACAAAGATAGGGATATATTTATTTCTTTTAAGTTAAGACTAATTTTTCCGTAAATAGCTGATTTTTAATAAGTACTTTCAGAATAGAAGGTTGTACTTTGCTTTTCTAGTATTAAATTTCATACGTGTGGGTAATCGGATAATTCAAATAGCAGTGTATTGTGAATAAACATAACAATTTATTGAGGGGTTAACAAGGAATTACGATTCTTATTCCAAAGTGGCACAATGGAGGGCGGGTAATGTTCTGTCTCCAGAGCGGATGCAAAAAATACTGAACAATAGGCTTGAATCAAAAGATTGCTTACTCTTGTAGTTAGCTTAAGCTTTTCTTATGTTAAAATATTATCAGCTTCTACTTTTAGTATGAAAAATTAAGTATTTAACGATCATTGGATTAAGATAGAAACTTTTTTCCTTCGATTTGTTAGACAAAAATAAAATATGAATTCAGAAGTCCAATACATTTGGTTGTACCTTTTTGAATTAAGTGATTTGTAAGCTTTTTTAAAATTTACAATACCTGTTCATTGATAGTGTAAGAATCATTCTGTTTTATTAAAGGTATGTTACATGGTTAGTTACATTACTAAAAACTAGGATGGGACTATTTTTATATTGAACGCAATGTATAAAATTACTTTGTTTAAATGAAAACTAACAGTTTTTCAAAGGCTAAAGAGAAAAAAAATGAAAAGTGAGTGGAGCAAAAATTGTAATATATAATAGGATCATTTAAAAGTTAATAAAAATCCAGTTAATTTGTTTGACTGTAATTTAAAACTGCATCTATAAATTGAGTATTAAACCTGTTAATAATGTATTCCTCATGTGTCGCATACTTATATGTTTAAATGGATAAAGTAATTCCTTAAGCTTAATTTTGGAACTTTCTCAAAATATTTTTATAAGGGTAATATAGTTGGAGTTCTTCCAACTTTCTAATAAACAAGAAACTGTTTTTCGTTGTTACTTAATTCTGTTTTTATTAATCTAATGGGAAAAAACCTTTTATTTAAATGGTGAAAAATCTCCAAAACAATACAAACATGAACATTTTAATACAAACACTGAAAAAAAAAAAAAAGAAAATATCTTTGATGAATCGCAGCTCACGATTTGATGACTTTCTAGTTTTTGTGAATGTCATCGCATTTTGTACCGATAGGGAGTCTTCATTTTCTGCATCATTAGAGAAATAATTTGCTTTTGCTCACTGGGGGTTCATTACATCTGTGAGACAATTGGCTTCGGTTCATCTAATTTAGCCAAAGTTAAGCAAGAAAAAAAGTTTGTATCCCGGATCTAGTGCATCCTTAGGACAGCGGTGTAACTGAGCGAATTTAGTTAAAATTCTGATATTTCTGTGCCATTGAATTATAAAATATAGTGTAGAAGCAGAAGCAAAAATACTTTTATATCCTGTAGTAATTATGCAATTACCACAAAATACAATTTTAAATTATAATAAATTTAATCAATTTTTCAAAAAATATTCCATTTTATGAATAATTGAAACACTCCAGGTTAATTTGTCTTATCGCTTTGAAATGTATCGACTATTTGTTTTACTAACTTAGGTAATTGTACTCACTTTTGTTATATACACTTTAAAGCCTTTAAAAGACAAAATGAAGTAAATTTAATGTGTTTCGATATGCAACATGTCATATTTTGTGCATAAAGCAACATTTACAGACATATTGTACTAAAAAAAACCCAGATATTTTTAGTATTATTGATTTCTTTTAGTACAGTTCACGAAATCTTATCAATAAAACTTAACAATAACTGACATTTGTAAGAAAGTTTAAAAGGCAACCTTAAAATAAAAACGATCGTATTAGGCATAACAAAAATGCACATGAAACATCTTTATAAAAGCTACTTTTCCAACAATTGATAATAATTGGTTTTCAAAATTACTGTTTTAACGCGAACATATAACTGTATTTTCTCACCTATATCATTAATAGTATCCTAAATTTTCAAGCGAAGTAATTAAAAAATAGATTCAAAAATGATATCTTTAAATTTCTTTTTAACTAAGTAATTGAATTTGAAAATTATAAACTTATCCTACTTCAATTAAGATAAATACATACGCGACTGTATAATATAAAATTTTAGTAAGATAATTTCAATTAACATATGTTAAAATTAGTTCTGTAAATTTATAGATTCTTAATTTGAACTTCAGTGTATTGAAAAGCTTTCATAATGTTATAATGCACGTTTTACCAAATTCGTACATGTGAAAAAATCTTAACATACCTTTGATTTTCTTGCCTTTTTTTTAACATAAATTTTTATTAATGCATATTTGTATTTTGTGTTTAAAATAACTTTTCCATGCATGAAAATGCTAATATAATTAGAAAAAAAATTAATTGCTAATGTTTTCATTTGATAATTTCGAGTAAATGAAACTTAAACGTTCACTAATGGGCATACATTTCAATTCCAAATTTTAATTTTTATCTGATAAATAAAAATAATTAAAATATCATTTGGTATTTACCTTATTTTAAAATAATTTTTCTTCAAAACAAATCGTGCCTATAATATAATCTGTCAGTTTCCTTGAAAATATTCGCACGATATGCTTTTGCGATCAAAACTTAAAATGACTAAAATTTTAGCCCAATCATCGGGTCAATTTGACCCGAACAATTAATGCAATTTCCCGTTGTTTTCAAGCGTTTTATATTTCTATTTTGTTAGGTCACCAAGGTAAATACCAGAAGTATGTTCTGCAGGCATTCAGGGATAGATTTCTGAAAATAATTAAAATATTTTAAACAAAATAAGCACATCCATTTTCAAAATGACACGGTGCTTGTGTGGGCAATTAGATTTAATTGCTTGTAATTTTATTTCCAAACAAATGGCGAAATATTTCGAACTACTTGAAATAAATTGAAGCAGATGATATCCATTTAAACGAAAGATGAAACGATCTCTCATTTCAACTTTTTAAAACTTATAATGAGAACGGTTTTCGTTAAATTACCACTATTTTTCCTTGCTATCTTCCTATGACCTTGAAAATATGGCTTTTAACGTATCTTTTTTAATAGCCGATGCATTACCTTTTATAGCCAGGTTTGCGAACTTCTTTGTAAACACAGAAGCGTTATTTAGTTCGTATTTATTCCACCAATACAAGAGGTAATGCTTTAAGCAATAATGGTCCCTAATTATACGGAGAGTAACACCGAGATGTATTTGTTTTGTTCTACCTATGGCTTTGATTTCCCTGTTTGTATAAGCAAACGGTTTATTTCCGGGTTCGATATAAAACTTTCACTTTTATTTCAACCGTGAACCGTTAAGCTACCAAAACTGTACTCCCAAATGAGTTGTGCGTGTGGTTTTAGGAGGACAAATGCGTGCGGGTTTTTAAATTTGGAAGAGGGTGTTGGGAATTTTAATAAACGTATTATATCACGCCGTTTTGATGTTGTATAATAAGGGAAGAACTACTGAAATTATATAAGCCTTTTATAAATATTTCAATGGGTAAAGAACTATTGTTCAAAATTTAAATATGACTTGTTTTTTCCTTTCAAAGGCATTGATAAAAAATTGAAAGAAAATTATGAATATTTTTACCTTATTTTAAATAGGTAGATATTTGCAAAGACATTTGAAGAATGCGAGTTTAAAAATACAAGTCTGGGGTCATATATCAACTTATAAAACCATTTTTCTTTAACTCTGTTCCTTTCTCAAAACCAAGCATTTTTTTTATCAAATGTCTTTTAAACTAAAAAGGTGATTTTCTCCAAATATTTTTGCCATATAGTGTCGTATAAAGTACACCAGAGATTTGATTGTGTATACTTACCAGTGCATTTATTAGAACGTATGGGACTTTTTATTTTTACTTTGTCTACTTATATCACCATGCATTTAACTTATGAGATTCTATTAGAGATTGATCTTACGTTGGTAATTATTAATGATTTTTATTGTGGAATAATGCATAATATTTTAAAATTAAAACTTCACTACAATCATAATTGTTCCCATAATTTTACTTTTAACTATTCATTCCTCAACTGAATGGATGTTTGGTGAACTCATGAATAAAGTTAGTGGGTTAGTACAGACGGAACAGGTTTGCTGATTAGGAAGTTATGACTTTTGACTCAACTTATGACAGGTCATTTGTTTTTTATTCACCCTTAACCTTCATTCTATGGGTTGGGAATCATGTCACAAAACATTACAGAGAACAAAAGAATACACATTGTTTAAATCATAAAAACGCAAATGAGTAACCTTTAACATCGTATTCTAATCACCTGCAAAATGTTTACATAAATAGCCCATGACAGTAACGATGTTTATACTAGATTAATTCAGATTATGTTTGTGTGCCTATTTTATAGAAGGGCTTTCAATTAGGAAGTAACCCGAGAGCTGTTATAATGAGCATTGCTTTGTTTTGTTCTATTCATAAGAAACCGTCAAGGTAACTTTAAAAGGATTCTTAAACTATGAATATTGTCTGATTCAAATTATGCATCATTCAGATTTTATTCTTGATCTTTAAGGGTTAAAAAAGCATAATCTTTTCCTTTAAAGTTATGAAATGTAAGCTAATAAATTTAGTAATTTTGCATGTAGAGATAATAGACCTTGAATCTAGTACTGTCTCAGGTTATTTCTACAAGATATACGTAAACATCTGATAATTATTTCCTACTAACTAACATTTAAAAGAAATCAAATCGCATGAAATGAAAACGTTTAAAAGGTTTCAAGTTAGTTTTAGAAGTCGATATCGAAAGCATTTTCTCTTAATCATGTCTTCGCAAACTCACTGTCATTTTATAAATTAGATAAGTAACTGAGTTTTCTATTTTTTTTTTATTTTATAGCATTTTAGATCAAAATCTAAAACTATGTCTTTAAATTTAATTAAGTAGCTGTACTAAAACTGTAGGTTCGTAAAAGTGGGATTAATTTATTCATTGACAAAAGGATGCTTAATGTCCAGTAAAATGTATAACTATGTCATTAAACGTATTAGTACATGCTAACTTACAACTAAACTCCTCAGCTTAACTACCAGGGGGCTAGGGCCTACGGTGCTAATCTCCGTTTCCCTATAAAATAGGCCAAGGAGCCTGGGGTGAGAAGCATATATTACGGTTAGGTCAAGAAACAGTCGAAATTGAAATATGCTTTATAACTGAACTTATTGGAAAATTATGATTTTTCAACTGTGAACTGATATATCAATGAGTTTAAATTATTATGGCTTTTTCTAATTTGTTTCCATTCATACTCATTTTTCTAGTGTTTTGTATAATTAAAATGAAAACTTTATGTATGGAAACAAAAATTTTTTACAATGCATTCATTATAAAATACTTTACAATAAATATTTATTATTGTTGAATTAATTTAAACTTGTGTAAAGAAATTTAAAAAAAGATCAATGTTCAAATTAGAACAGGAAAGCTACAGCTGACAGTTGTTTCGAATCCACAGTCATTATTATGTCTGAATTTCCAAATATTTTTGTCCATTGAAGCACTTTTAAACAAGAATACGTTGTAAATGTTATTGTTATAGAAATATGTGTATAGGCATCAGAGTAAACACTGTCAGTGATAGTAAATAAAGTAAAAAATTTAATACACTTTTTTTATACCATGAGATTTAGCTGAAACATCTAAAACGTGCGTTTTTTCAAATAATTAAACTACGATAGCGATGGCATTAAGGTGACAGTTGACTTTAAGTTCGGCATAGTTTCACGAAAAATTTGACAGTTCTATCTCATTAAATTATGAAATACAACAAAAAATATAGAAATCAAATGCTTTTTTTTAAATTCCCCGTTCTATATTGAATGTAATTATTATAACGTCATGTTTATACAATTATTACAAATATTACGTTTTGCAATTATTAAAGTTTTCTCAACACTTTTTTAAAATATTTTATGAATATTTGGTGTAACTCCAGTTGCATTCGTAATACTTATAGTCCTTTGTAATTTATCAAACATATTAAAGCCTATAAAATAAAAGTTTAACATGTTTTCAAGTTAGTAATTTGTCATTTCTGTTCTTCAAAGAACGATACATTATATATCGATATATATGTAATTCATTCTTATTAATATTTTTATCCCTTAAATATTAACTTCCCTTAATATTTTTCATGAATGCTTTCGGTAACTATTGGGTTTTAATTTAAATTCTAAAATGGTTCTTTCATGCGTAAAAAGGATGTACGTTTTTAATTATGCTACATTTGAAACAATATATAATTTTTTAATTAGTATTTTAACTCGAAAGTGTAGCCACTTTTACAAAAATATATTGTTACACCATATTTAATTTTTAAGCAGATTAAGAAAAATTATTTTCCACTCTCGCCTTAAGCAATTTTTAGATGTAATTGTTGAATTTCTTACTTTTTAACGTCCTAAAAAGAAAAGATAACCGCCTTTTGCCATTCTTCGTTCAACGCCCTGCTTTTAACTATGAAAACAGGCGTCTCCCACGTAATTTCTTTCTTTTTTTTTTTCGTGGATCTTTTATCTGTACCTGACGCAAGCTTCTGTCGCCGCGTTCTTTCGCACGGAAGTTCAAGTTCGGGGTTCACCTATTTTCTAGACGCCTGTGTTCCAGTGACCTTAGCCTCAAGTTCGCCTCAGGAAGTATTTGTGTTAGCAATGGCGTAAGACTCCGCGAGAGACGTTCCTGAAATTTTTTCAGCGAGGTTAAAGAGGACATGAAAAATTAATTGGAGAGCTTGTTGTAGTGGATCATCTCCATTTAGTGCTAAGGAGATAGATTCTAAGACGACAGTGGATTTGACTGAAATTCGACTGAAATTTCTTTATTTTTAAATCAGAATTGTGGTCTGATATTTTAAATGAGAAGCAGAATGTACTTTTTAATATCCGACACCCTATAATAAATATAATTACCTTAATATATACTATAATTATTGTTAATGACTTAAAACATTTTATAAGATAAAATTCTTTGAGTTTATGAATATTTGAAATAATGCATTTGAATCTTATTTCATCGGAATTCATCAACTGTATAACCTTTTAACACTCATATAAAATAAAAGTTGAAATTAATGCTTCAAAATACATAATATATCATCTTTAGGCTCGAAAATAGCTTTTGATATTTTATAGAGAAAAATGAATATTTTTAATATTACTAATTTTTTTTCCCTATTATTAGTTTCATAATAGCACTAAGATCTATTTTATTCTAAGATCTAGAATATGTCCTATACATAAAAATTTCTCTATTATACTTACATAAAAATGATGGGTATGAATAATTTTTAAATTAAGGTGCTTTGAAGGCATAATTAATGTTCAAATATTAATATTTTACTTGGAAATATTTATCTCCTTTATGTAAATATATTGCTAATTATATATTAAATTTTTGAGCTGATTAATTGAACACAAAATTGTTAGATCTGAAATCTTACTATTGCTTTAAAATGGATTCTCAATGATAAATGCGTAGAAAAATTTATAGTTAAATTTTTATTACGTAAGATTTGAGTTGAAAATTATTGAACACATAGCGTTAAATACATTCACCCAGACAGACGTATGTAGGTATGTATATATATATATATATATATATATATATATATATATATATAACGAATGTATTTTATAGATTATATTTTGTATTTTCTCATTCATTTCATAAAAATTTTAGAAAATCATATTTTTCAAATTATATTATGAAGCATACAATACGTTACGAATACTCGATAAATATTACTTTTATTATAAGAAAATATTTTATTTTAATATATATACCTACAAGCATTCTATTTTGAGAATTTTTTATATACATTTATATATATAATCTATATTTTTTAACTAAACATTATTGATATAATGTATTACTTAATTTTTTTAACTCCAAAACTGATCTATGATTCGCAATCTGACCCGATTCCAAATTAGTTTGTCTTTCTAAAAATATTACTATGGACTGCAAGTAAAAGTTCTTGACTTTTCCTTATTCCTATAGAGAATTAATATCTTTAGACATTAGTTTTGTGTTTATAACTCTTATACTTAAAACCGCGAAAAGAGCTAAAATGTTAGAGAGACGTAAATAAAAATTAAAGCGTAAGTTTAAATAAAGTGATATTTGGAAGTGAAGATCCTAACTTCAAACACTTGATGCTATTCCTTACCTTATAAATTAGAAATAACAACCTTTGTTGACTACAGTGAGTAAGAAGAAACTTTTCATTAAAACGTTTTACAGGTTTTCATAATTGGTTTTTATAATAAAGCGTCTGTCAAAAGATGGTCAAATGGTAGAGAGCTGCTCTTCGGTACCGGAGTTCATGTGTTTGAATTCCTTTGCTGGCATGGATGTACATAATCATTAGAAATCGGGTTTGAGCAGTAGGCCCCGTTCTCATTGGCCCTGGTGAGCAAAACAATAGACAGTAGAAATTCAGGACAAATCATAAAACGTTTTTCTATAAACGTTATCAAAAAATTGCGCATACAAACAAGATAATACTGTAGCTGTTTACTTCAAAATGGGAAATTAAAAAAAAATATTTACAGTATATGCTAACTTTGATTTATTACCAGTAATTGTTCAGTTCAAATAAATTTAAGCTAGTTCTTAAAGTGAAAAGATCCGACAATTTGATATCATGAATTTGACTTCCAATTAAAATCTTCAAATTAAAATACCAGAGATATAATAAATAAAAAAGATCGTTGAAGACTTGTTATACAGGGAAAAATAAATAGCGACAAAAACTTTTTTTAAGTATCAATTTTTTGATAATGCTTTAAAATTTCATATGAATATTAACATACTTTACTAAAGTGTTTAAAGACGAAAATTGTTTAGAAATACTCAATTTTATCTCGAATTTATAGATTCCTGATTTTGAATTTTATATATTGATACAATTTTATTATTCAAGGTATGAAAAGCGTAATTGCACTACTTTTAAAATGTTTACAACTATTAAAACTATTTGAAATAATTTAGACTATTCCAACACTACTATATTATATATTTCCGTCATACAAATAAAAATACTTTGATTTTTACAGAATTTATTTTAGATTGAGGCATTTATTATTTTGCATATTTTAATTGATAACTATGTATTGTAATAAGGAAAAAATATACTTTTAACTCCTCTTGAAATAAATGACGGATTTCTGAGTTATAATAGGTAAAAAATACTCTGAAGGAAGGATTTTTAAATTTATGTCCAACCTCTATTCAAATGGGCAATATGAGTTTCAGTGTCAGATAAGTAAAAAAGTTACGAACTAAAGTAGTTCAACCTCTTTCTGTTCTTGTATTATGTTACGGCCTCATTTCTCTACACAAAAGAAAACGTTTTTTACATGTGAATGAGATATTTACCCCCATATTCATACTCATCAAAATTATTAGTCTATTTGCATTCGGGGAGATATTTCGAATTTGTATACCTTTGTTATTTAGTTCAATTTCACCATGAATCATTTAGAATTAAAATATAATTAGACTTTGAGTGAAACCTGTGAAAATTTTTATTTGTAAGAATATGGGGATAAATTCAGCTAAAAATTTTTTAAAAAATCCTATATTGAAGAAAATATGTTCCATTAAGCAAAGTTTTAATTACCCAATGTTTATTTTAACGGCATTTTCCCAGCTACATGTCGGTTAACACCATTTGTAAAGAAATATTGGATTTTTGAATTTTATACTTGGAGTGAAATTGTTTGAAGTTTATTGAAATATACAGGACATTTTTACTTTCAATTGAATCTATAGTAGCTAACCGATTCAAAAATAAACTGATTTTTCCAAAGTTGAATTTTAGGAATGGTATCTTTTTAAAGTTTAACTGAAAAAAAATGATATATGACAATGAATTTTCACATTTTTGGCAATATTTAACACCCAAAACTAATTTATAAAATTTACTCTTTAAAAAGTTTTTACGATCGAGTCAATTTAAAAAAAATTGTTTTATTACGAAGTAACTTCAAAATATACGGCTTTACCAAATAACTTAAAATTTTAATGGAGTATTATGGATATTTTCCATTCACATTTATATTTAAATTTATTTTTGTACTACAGATAACTTCCACGTGCCAGTAGATGTAAATGTACTTTAAAGATTTTGTAAACTTCATATGATTCAAGTGATTCTCAAGCAGAACTTTTCAAGAAAGTTTTTTAAAATTTACTTCCTCGTATTGGCAAAATATGCAGCTATGTGTTCCTCAGTAGTATTCAGTGAATAATGTTTCCTATAATATACTATAAATTGGTATTTTGTAACGCATATGAAAAATGTAATGTCATCTCCAAACTTAGACGCACACCTATGAATTTTTCATGAAGGCAAATTGCACATTATTTTGGGAATCATAGTTCTATCTGCCCCTAGGGCATAAAGTGCATTTTGCATTAAAATACGCTGTTGTTGTTCCAGGTTCATAGCTAAGTTCACTGAAGAAAGAAAAACACATAACTAAAGAATTATGTTCTTAGTTTTTGTACTTCCTTTGTTTAAAGTAAATATAGAATTAGTTTTTTTAATCTCGCAGCCTCTTTTATGTAATAATTTTCTCTTTACAAAACGCTTATTTATATCAGTAAATGCTGCATTAATAAGCTCTTTGTACTAAATGCTCTTTGAATCGAAATAATATTGAGTATTCTTCGGATTTATTTTATCACAAATTAAGTTTAACCGGAGTAGTAACTTTATAACAGCAAATATTGCGTAAAGGCTTTATATATAAGTATGAAGTTTATTGCTAAACCCAGTATTATTACAGTATGGAGCACATAATTGAAATCAGCTCTTTCTTTATAGTATGTATATATATTATACACACACATATATATGTATATATATGTATAAATATATATACATGTATGTGTATATATATATATATATATATATATATATATGTGTGTATATATATGTGCATGTATATGTATGTGTGTCTATGTATATATATGTATATATATGCATATATATGCATATATATATATATATGTGTATATATATATATATATATATATATATATATGCATATCTATGCATATGTAAGTATATATATGCATATATATGTAGGTATTTATACATATATATGCATATATATGCATACATATCTATATACATATGATATGCATAGATATATATGTATATATATACAGATAAATATATACATATACATATATTATACATATATATTTTTTTCTTTTGAAAGTATATTTTACTTATGAATTACTTATCATATTATGATATTGTAAGTGACTTTGAAACTCTTCAATATTTTATTAAAATCATTTTCTTAGTCAAATTCATTCAATGCGTCCGTATTACACGTTTTTTTAGTAACGGCCATAATCAGTAGCAATTGCCTTTTAAACGGTCGGTTGCACAGAAAACGAGCCGGTGCATTGACCCGATCATCTTCTTAGTTAATCAAGGTTTGCACGATCACATTATGCTGGTGGTTACGAAAAAAAAAAGAGATTCTACATAAAAATTTTAGTCTATCCGCATCAGTTGTTTTTACATCAGGAAAAAAAATATTCCCATTGGAAATTGGTTGAGTATGCTGAGCTGAAAGGTTGTAAAAAAATTAATGCTAGATTGCATTTAGTATGTCAAAATAAAACCAAGTGTAACCTAGTTACCCCGATTGCTTAGCTGTCCTTTTTTGTAATACTTGAGCAAAAAATTGAAACTAAAATCTATAGTTAATTTTCTTTATATACAGTTTTAATATCAAACAAAATCATCAAACCTTTTGCGCAATATTAAACCTTTTGCTTAATAAAACACTGAAGTGATTACATTACATTTAGTTTAGCAATATTTTACTGAAATAGCATATGCCATTAAGTTTAAAGTTGAGGATATCTGCATTTGACAAGTAGTTATCCAGTAAATAGCTGTTTAAATGCATTAAAAGTACTTACACAATAATGTATAGATTAAATTTCATAAAACAATATTTTGGTGAAATTTCCTAATTAAAACTAAAGGTCTCTGCATGAGATGGCAACACAAATAGGGAGACTGATATCGATTGCTGATATGCAGTTAAAATGTTATACAATAACAACAAAAGTAATTTTGTAAAAGTAATTGTAAGATTTTACAGGCCTTATTTTACGTAAATTTAAGAAAGACATTTTTTGCAATAGATATGCAATTTTAACTGTTTAGTGTGAATTACTTTAAACAGAAATCTAAAGAAAAATTTCAGCATATCTTGTTTTCTCTTTTGTTATACTGATGGTGTTATCTTTTAGTGTTCAAACGTAAACTGCCATGTGTAAAAAGGTTTTCCTTTGTATATAACCAAGATGTAAAATCAAGTACGTGTCACTTATATGAATAAATAAATATATAATTAATATCAGTCTCAAGGTTTTTCTATATATCCTCTTCGAAGTGTCTCTTGTAGCGATAGGTAGTCATATTAGCCTAGATTACAAGGCCAACCAATAGCCTCATAAAGCATCTTTCTCAAACTGTTCGCCAAACCTCTAATTAAATCTTCTTAATCTTGCATTACCCCAGGCTCCATCGCGTTACTAGAATCGAAAATAGAAACTGCTATACATATCTAAGGAATGTTTTTACACTTTAGATTTATAAACTGACGTGTCATAATCTAAAATGATTAAATATTTTGTAGGTTGTGTAAAAATGGGATTAAAATAGCTTTTTGCGTTTTGTTTAAGACAAGAATTTATTATATTCTGGATGGTTCGAAGTATAATTTCATTAAGAAAGGATTTCTTTCCCAATGGCATTTTTTGGTTTTATTTTTTAGTGTATGTATTTAACTCTCATTTTAATTAGTCTCCTTTACGTCTTCAAGAAAAATAGTTAATGTTCTTATGACAGTAATATATCAATATTTCCTCCTTTTCTGTGTAAATGAGCTTGACTATTTCACCGGAATAATTTCTTGTTTCTTATCTCCATGTTTAATATTTCATTAATAAATTATTTAAAGCTAAATGTTTAACGAGTTTTTATTATTTTCAGTAATAAACGTGGCTGTGGGTAAAGCCCCCATGCAGTCTAGTCTGGCGGGCAATGGTATACCTCAAAAAGCCATAGATGGAAGTACAAGCACATTCTTCAACTCTGATACATGTAGCATGACCCAGACTGAAAGGTCTCCTTGGTGGTATGTCAATCTGCTAGAACCATACATGGTACAATTAGTTCGTCTGGACTTTGGAACTGCTTGTTGTTGTAAGTAAATTCGTAAAATATATATCCTCCACCCTAATTGCTCTCTTTTTATTCTATTTCCAAAAGATATTTTGATCAACAACTCTTAAAATATTTTTATCATTTCAGCTAATAATCGACCAGCGACTATTGTTGTTCGTGTTGGCAATAACAGACCTGATTTGGGAGTAAATCCTATTTGTAACAAATACAATGGATACATAGGTAAGTTCTCAAGCTTGTAAACTTTGAAATCTTTATCCTCATTATTCCGGTTAAAAAATAAATTGATACTCTCCAGTTAAACAATTCTTTGAAATACAACCATTACTTATTGGAAATATTCCCCATTAATTAGAGGAAGGACGTCCATTGTTTTTACCGTGTGTGACTGCAATGCCAGGAGCATTTGTCAGTGTCTATTTAGAAGATCCTCCGTCCAATCCTTTATCAATCTGTGAAGCTTTTGTTTACACTGATCAAGGTACGTATATCCTTTTAGTCTATGCTCTTTGTAAACTTGTTACTTAAGGAGTAAATACTTTGAAAAATAATGATCGAAACGTTTTTTCAGTTTTTGTGAGCTATTTAGGGCATTCTTTCCTTCTCCAGACAGACAGAACAACTTTTAGAACTGTTTTTTTTTTACAATTACTTTACATGACTTTTTCATAAACAATTAACATTTTCATCTATTTAACAAAGGAATTAAGAAGTATAGATTTTAATTGTCATATACACTTATATATATTTTATGAATTGAGACATTTCTCAATTTAGTGAAAGCTGTAAATCTATTCATTAAATTTTAACTGAATATTTAAACTATCGGGAACATATATAAATAGAAAATTTCTTGCTTTTAGAATGTTTAGAAATTTAAATTTTTTTATTATACTCAGATTTTAGTTAAGGTAGTTGACAAAATCAAGAATAGGTGTCAAATATTTTTTTCTAGAAAATATTCAGCATTTGACTTCATCTTAGCATATACTTTTATGTATAAATGAAACCTTTAAACGATGCTCTCTTTAGTGTATTATTTTCAATTCCTATTTTATTATTTTAAATTAATTTATAATTTTATTTTTTTATTTCAATCTTTTTTTAAAATCTGGATAATTTTAAGTAGTTATCTGGCAAACATAATCGTGTGCTTCGTTTCTTACAGCTTTGCCCATTGAACGCTGCCCATCTTTCAGAGATCAACCACTTGGAAGTACTGCAACATATAATGGGAAATGTTACATTTTCTACAACAATCAGCCCCGTAATTTACTTTCAGCCAGAAGATTCTGCGAGATACGAGGAGGGAATTTGATTGATGAGACTAGTCCTGCCTTACAAGGATTTCTTAGTTGGGAACTCTTCCGAAGGCATAGAAATGATCCTAACGGTCAATACTGGCTTGGTGCAGTGAGAGATCCAAGAGATCCAAATAACTGGAAATGGATTAATGGTGAGGCAATGGATGAACGTTAAAGAAAAGTTATTAGTTAAGAATGGTAGCTTGCCAAATGAATGAAATATTAAATATAAAAATCCGAGGTGCAAAGAGAAAATAACTTCAAAGTATTTTTTTTTTTCATTAGTGACTATTGCAAAATATTCCATACGAAAGAAATTTGCATATTTTAGGTGTTATAAAGCATTTCAAAAATCACAAGTATTTATTTTGAAAAATATGAAGTTATTAAAAAATAGAATATTTGTAGGAAAGGTAAATTAAAAATAATGCATTTAGAAATTGATCTCTGAATTTAAATATTACTCTTCTGATAACTTGCAGTCTATTTTAGTCATTTTCGTTATAGTTAATATATAGTTAATTATAGTCAAATCGTTATAGTTAAGAAAATAAAATTTTCAGATAAAATTTCATGTATATATATATATATATATATATATATATATATAAACGACAATAAATGCAAATGACTCGCATTGGGAAATATATATTTATATATAATGTAACGGATTTTAATTAAAGCACTGATATTTTAGTGAATGGACGGATAAATTTTAAAAAGTTCCCTTTGAAGTTAATCTAAATAAAAGGTACTTGATAACTTTTTATATTTTTAATTCTTTATCGAAATGATTATTATTTAAAGAAGATTTAAACTCACAAAACTGTACGAATAGTACTAGGAGAAATGGAAGCCTTTCCATGCTGTCTTTTTCTCTCAGTGATATTAAATAAAGTATACATAAAATGTACGCAGTTAATGTAATACTGATAATAGCATATAGTTGAAAAATATACTAAGGTAAGTCATGAAATGTTTGTCTTTATATAATGGCCACTATATAAATGCTTTTAGGACTAAAATGGAGGTAAGTTAAAAAATTTTCAATACATTATTATTTATAGTGGACTCGAAATTGATGATGAGAAATAGGGTGAGTATTGAAACAAGGTATAAAAAAAGCAATCAATTCGTTGCTTGTAATTTTTAATGAATAAGGTTTTTTTTTAAACTGTTATTGGGTTTAAGTTAAATGAATTGTAAAATGCAGATAGATTGATAAATTCGGGTTAACGTTGCTTTCATATATTTCACCTCTACTTGTTAAGTAATATATTTAAAATTTAAAAAAAAGGTGAAAATTACGTAAAATGTTACTATCACTAATAGTTTAATTTTATAATTAGGACAAGACGTTACTGTATCTTTCTGGAATGCCATGGGAAGCAAAGAAAACTGCTCGCGGTTTGATGGATCGAAAGGATGGCTGTGGTCTGAAACGAACTGCAATCTGAATTTGAACTTCATTTGTCAGCATAGTAAGTGTACTTTTTTTTCTTTTTATTAAAAACGTGGCATTTTTTAATCGAACACTGTTAAATAATTGAAGAAATTTTATAATTAGCACCTCGTTTTATTTTAAATGAACAAAAAAGTTAAATCATTTAAATGGTCTTAAAATTCAGTGACCATTCTGTAGAAAATACCTAGTAATAATTACTGAATTCAGTTTGAAATACTGAACTAATACGCTTAAAAAGTAGGAAATAAATATTCTTGTTGTTGTTATTGTCAATATTACGTACAAATCGCAGGATAAATTTTGAAGAAAAGAATTGAGTATGTATGTACTAATTCCAGTACTTTGTACAGCAGATACAGAAGTATAAAATGTAAAATTAAAAGTTGATGCTTAAAACTTACGTGGGATTCCCTATCATTGTCTATATAGTCTAATGATTTTGAAGATTTTATACATCCGACTCATGTTTAATGATTCCATTTGTGACATGTAGTATTAACATATTAATCTAGAGCAGTCAAAAAAATTTTTAGAATAACGTTTGGTGTTATACAAAGTATATGACTGTTTAAGTTTTATTTCATTTTGAGACATTGGGTATAAAAGATTACCCTTAATAACAGAATGCAGTCATTTTTATATTATAATGGATGAGACATTAAAGAGTTCCATCAGGTAAATCTTTTTACCTACGACAAAAATGTTTGAAATAAAAATAAGAATTAAAAAAAATAACGTTTTCTGATTGATAGTGTTTTTTTTTTTTTGGGGGGGGGAGGTTTGGCATAAAAAGAAATGCATGAAGAATGGTATTAAATCATCGGGAATGATCTCCTTAAGACTTTCTCGTATACTCCTTGATACAGTTGTTACCCTTAATATGTGGTCTCGGATGATGTCTAAATAAGCTCATTTTGGTACCGGAGGCCATGGATTCGAATACCGCTCCTGGCATGAATGTTCATAACCCTTTGAAATCGGCTTCACTTAGTAGGTCGTGATCTAATTAATCCCCGTGTAGCAAAAGACTAGCCATAGTTTTAGAAATCTACCCTCTTAACAGAAGATGAAATGATTATGTCTACGTGTTATGCAATCAAATATTCTCTACTGGCATTAATAAAAACTCCTTTGCAACATCAGAAAGCACGTGTTCTTGTAACGGTAAAGTATCTTCAGAGATGAGTAAGACATTTCTTGATTGACTACTTTGCGTGCTGACAGATTTAGTTCAAAACGTGATACAAATCTATTATTTTGATATAAAACGTACATTTGATTTCTTCCTCCTAGCTGGCTGTACTTATGAGTTATCATGTCTACACACGCAGACAAACGGACAGATATAAATCCAAAAGTTTTTTTAATCGGGATTTGGATTCTTTTTGAAGAGCTGTAGTTCAATATTGAAACACAAGGGTAAATGGATTATGGCCTACTGCTTAAAGCCGGTTCCAAATGGTTGTCTGCATTGGAATTCGAACCTGAGAAACCGATACTGAAAAATTCTGCCCTGGGCCGAATGATGGCCGAATGGTAGAGAGCTGCTCTTCGGAACCGGAGTTCGCGGGTTCGAATCCCGCTGCTGGCATGGATGTTCGTAGCCGTTCGGAATCGGCTTTAAACCGTAGGTCCCGGTCTCATTAGCCCTTGTGTGCAAAGCAGTAGATCGAAGCGCTCCAAACCAAACCAAACCAAACCAAACCTGCCCTACTTCCTAAGCAATGTTTTTAGAATCTAGCTACTCGCGATTAACAGGGCTGCTTTTAGTTTCATATTTTCTTTGATGATGGACTCAAATGACAATATAACTGTTAAAAATGTTACCATTATTTGTCATCGTAAAGACACGTTTATAAGAGGTTGGTGGAGTTCAGCTATAAGATTTATAACCATTCCTAAATTCTCTATTAGGCTGATTATAATAAAATATAGTCATTAAAAAATGTGAATGGTTCATACATAAGTTATTACCATGTAGTCAACAAATTCAAGAATTGTTAAATAAGACATGGTAAATATTTATAATCGTTAATTTTTCATCACCGTGAATCCAAACGATTAGATTCTTTTAATTCATTTTTATAGTATATGATAACTAATGACACACGCGGTTTTAAATTCCGGCCACCTGGTAATATTTACACCTGGTCGTTGTCACTCTTGCCCTTCGAAGTGCAGAAAAATCGCTGATTTTGTTGCCACATACCTAAGCATTTTTTATATATAGATTAGGTCTCAATCATAGATATTCAAAAATTTTTAACGATTTGTAAAATTTCTGTGTTTTTATTTATTTATACTCGAAAGTAAAATGATTATCTAACAGTATAATTCAGAATAATTATAGTAATTAACAGTATAATTGAGAGTATAAAAGTTTTAATTATAAATTTTCTGCGATTAAAAACTCTTAACACTTTCCAAGATGTGTCGAAGATGTTAAACATTTCAAAACTACGAAAATGATAAAAAGATTTGGTTGTGTGAAATTAATTTTAATAAATTAAAAAACAGCATTCAAACTTTCTTGTAAAATGTAGCTTGTTATAAGAATTATAGAGCATATTATAAGTATTTCTTAAGGGCTGTTTAAAGTTACGGGCTTTTTTCTGAAAACTATAATTTTCAACTGGATTCGTACGATAGGAAAATGTTCAAGGAATAAAGTTGCCTGAACTTTTCTTTATTTAGATATGCTTATTATTTATAAAAAGGATCATTATAATAAGAAATTACAATATTTTCAATGTTTTTAAAATTAAAAATATAATAAAATTTACTTACTTTTTTCAAGTTAAAATTTCTTTTATGAACAGTTGATTTCATATTCTTTATATACTTAATTGAAGCTATAGATCACACGTTTGTGAATATTTAAACGTAAAAATAAAGTTCATATGTTAATTAGAAATCGAATTACTGTATGGATAACAAATGAACTAGGAAGAAAATGCATATCTCTGCTTACTTGGAAAGGGAAAAAAATCCCAATAAGCTTTAACTTTCCCGTTATCGAAATCGCAAATCTCAAAGCATCTCTGTGTTATTGAATGATTTCATGAGAGAGAGTGCAGAAAAATAAATCCTATATTTATCGCATTTTCTCAAGAGAAAAATCGTCAAGGATGTTTACAGCCGTAGCGTGTTCGCTATGGATTTCCCGGATTAAGCGGTCGGAAGTTTCCAGAAACGAAAAACGTTACACGAAGACAAAAGATTTCGCGTGTGCTCGGCGGATTTCGGTGATGTCATAGGCGAGATCTAGATAAAGGTAAAAGGAAGATGTCCTTATTTGTTAATAAAATTACATATTAGAACAAAACCGTGGACTAATAGAAGTTAAAGTTAATTATATATTGAGATAAGCCAATAACCTGTCAACTTTTTTTGTAAGAATAGAAAATAAAGCCTGCTTAAGACTCATTTATTGAGATTCAATGGCCTATCTATTGTTTTTTTTTTTTTGCTACACGAAGGCTACGGAGAAAGACATCTACTGCTTCAAATAATAAAAAAATGGTTAAGAACATCCATGACATCAGTGGTATTTTATTCCATGCTTCCAGATACCGAAAGGCAGCACTTTAACTGTTCGGCCACCATCCAGCAAGATTCAATGCCTAATAATCTTTATATTTTACATTTAGAAATCACCAGTGTTTCTAATAAAATAGCTAGTAACTAAAAATACGCATGACCAGGAATATTCCTTTCCTTTTTCTTTTAAATCATCTAATTTTTCAAATACCGGCAATCATTATTTGGTATTTTTTCCGATATGTATAGTTTTTTATTATACATTTGAATCTTAGCTTCATACCATTAAAACCGTAAACATATTTTTTGTAACAAATTACTTGAGATACCAAGCGGAAAAGTGTACATTTTTACCATTTTGTTGCAATTTTTCCCCTCTTTGAACCCGCTGGAATTCTTATTTTCAGTTATTTATAACTTTTTAAAATGTCAGTGTACATAGGAAACTATGGTAAATATTGTTTCTTGTGGTGTTCGACGAATCACTTCTTGGATTTTTTTTATTTTATTTATTTATTTATTCATTTTTTAAGATTTTAAAATGTCATCTATAAAAGCGAAATATAAC
Organism: Pardosa pseudoannulata; assembly: GCA_032207245.1. NCBI lineage: Eukaryota > Metazoa > Arthropoda > Arachnida > Araneae > Lycosidae > Pardosa > Pardosa pseudoannulata. Next base: position 153,311,629 of record CM063502.1, read on the forward strand.
TTCAACTAGATCATTAAGGCCGAAACAATAATAGTTTTGATACTATTCGATCGTAATACTAATAGTAATGGAATATAAAGCAAGCAAACGGTTAAAATAGGAATAAATTTTTAGTTATTAGAAAGCTTCAGAAATTTCTTTTGCATGATCATTTTCTATGTGTGAAATAACTCAAATTTTGCGTAACATATGAACTTTATATTTACGTGACAGCACCAGAAATAGGTGTAAGTTTTAATGTTAATTATAAGAATATTGTAATATTTTATAACATTGATTCATTTTATAGATCAACGGTGGCTAAATGGTAGCTCGTGAGCCGTATGCGGCTCTTCAAGAAGTTTGTGTCTCAGCTATTAAATGAAAAATATTTGTTATATTTTAAATTTATTGAATCGTGTAAGTACATGTAGCCATAGGGAATAGCTCGTACAGTTGATGATCTTCATCCATCATAATTAACATTTTCAGCTTCAAAAAGTATTTCTCTAACCTTTCAAACATAGAAAAACTGATTAAATCTAAAGTAAAATCAATTTTCTTAAACGTTTTTCTTCAAATAGATTTTATGGAAAATCAGTGGATAGAGGAATAAAAATTAGTTTTCAAAAGATAAGCTTTGAAAAATTCAATTGCACCTGAATGTCGTGAAAAGTAAATTTCTACGCTTCGAAAAACTTTTTTTAAATAGCTGAAAAAAGCACTTTAATATTAAAAACCGTATTTTATACGCATTATGAAATATTTTATTGCCATTTAAAAACGGATAATTATTTAGGAACTAAGTTCCCTCGGATTCTGACAAAAGAATCCTTTCAGCGTAACTGTTGCAGTGGATTATGATTTTCTCTAGTATAAAAACCTTGTTGACTTTTCAACATTGAAAATTCTCAGGCAAACGTTACGCGAATGTTGTTCATCCTCGAAACATTTTATGGTTGAATAAGTTAGTCCTCTGTCATCGGCGTTCAAAATCATCAATGGGTTCACTCAAGTAGCTAGTAGACGATTAAGAATTATGAACAGTAATTTTTTATGGCTTCTGGATCAGCAAACATCTCTTTAGAACAAAGTTAAGCAGTTCAACAAAAATATAACGGTACGTTTTTGTGTAATTCAGAAAAAAATATTGTAATAACTTGATTTAAAAAAATAATTGCTAAAACCTCTTTTTAAATCTACAATGGAGTTTCAAAACTGAATTATTTGCTTTCTTTTAAAAAAAAATGTGCTGGAACACCCAATTTATTGTTACCCATATATTTATGATAAAGTAATAAGCTAAAATTTTAATTTTTTAAAGTTATTTTAAGTAGACATTAAAAATGTCAATGAGCTTTCTTTTTATATATAATACGGCTATTTTTATGTAAAGGATATCTTCAGACCTTGGAATAAAGATTAAATGTCGTAAGCATTTGTAAAAAATATTCAGAGTAAAATTAAATCTTAAAAAATTATATATGTATATTTTTTCCCAAAATGTTCTTTGTACAAGAAATTCCAAAGAAAGGTCTAACGAAACAAACCTCATTCCCGCTAAAAATTATGAGATAGTTAAAATATACTTCTGCACAATTTCTTAACAATAAAGGCATAAATACTTTATCATTTATATTTTATTACGGAAACGGTGAATGTTAAAAATCAATTTCGTAAATAAGGACTTTTAACGTTACGACATTTAATCTTAACTTTGTACGTGTATAAACTGAAATATAAACTAAATAACTTTAAATAAAAACAGACTTTAAAAAATAAACCCTTTTAAGATTTATTTATTTTTAAAACGTTCTCTGAACTTTTAAAATTAATATTTTTTCTTTAGTTTGAATTAGTATATGTTTAAAATATTTGTTGCTTGGTTGAATACTGTATTTATAGGAAATTTTTTTCATGTCTGTATATCGAATTTTCATTAATAATTTGAATTTTTCCAAATTTAAATTGAGTGTAATAATCTAAACTTAAGATGGATACACGTGTTTATTTTAAAGTATATTAAGAGTGTTTAACATTTTGTAAGAATTTCAGAAAAATTAAATCGCAAAGGGTATAAATTGATCAAAAATTAAGAAAATTAAAAAAAATTGAATAGTATGAATTTATTTATACTTTAATGTAAAAATGTACAAAGATTCATAACTATGTTAATATTAAAAAAACACTTTGTAACGACTACTATCTATTTAATGAGTCCATTAACAAACTCTAATTAGTATTGCTGGCTCTTCAGTACAGATATTATTCTTTCTCTTTTTGAAATAGTTTTCAAAACCTCGTTTTTATCAGTAGAATTTTTAATAGGACACCTATATTATATGGTGATTACCATTCCGAACGCCAATGAATTTCGTTTCGATTCGAATCTTGGTTAACTCTCCCATCCACGCAACCTCGTATGAGATTCCTAATTTAAATAATAAAAAATAGTTTAAAAGTAATATTTAGTAAATTTTGATCTCAAGTGACACCTCGTCTATACGTGGCTCTAAATTTGATTTAGTTTCCGATAATAGTTGGTAGTACAAGACTGAAAAGTTGATATCTCAGATTTGTTAACTTGAATACAGAAACGCAACATTTTTGTGTTTGATTTTTCTCTATACTAATAATTTTTATAAACTTTTTAGACAATATAAAATTTTGATAATTATAAAATTTGTCGCCTAAATACAATATGTTTTAATTAATTAATATATATATATATATATATATATATATATATATATATTATATATATATATATATATATATATATATATATATATAATATATATATATATATATATATATATATATATATATATATATATATATATGCAATTGTTGCTTTCCCTTCTTCGATGCGCAAACTAATAGAGTTATGTGAGAATCTTTGAAATTTTTTGATAAAATCATGAGGAGTAAATTATTTTTTTCCATAATCAAGAATAGTATTTTAAGTATCCTAATTTATAAAACGACTTTTTTTTTTCATTCAATAAGGGAGCGAAAGTGTTGAGGATGAAGAGGGTTGAGTCGTGCCTTCTCAGAGAATAATATTAATCACTGAAAAGAGACTCCTATAATAAATGGCCGAATAGTTAGAGTGCTGGCCTTCGGTACCGGAGTTCGTAGGTTTGAATCCCACAGTGGCATGGATGTTCGTAGCCGTTCGGAATCGGCTTTAAGCAGTAGGTCCCTGTCTCATTAGAACCTCCTGTTGCAAAAAGTAGACCGTAGCTCTCCAAACCTAACCACACCTATAATAAATGGCAGGACGATGGCTGAATTGTTTGTGCACTGCTTTTCATTCCAGAGTTTGTGCTTTAATCCCGCTGCTGGCATGGGTGTTTGTAACTATTCAAATTCGGCTTTCATTAGCACTCGTGTAACTGAAAATGAAAACAGCTGGGCTCCTTGCAAACCCAAACCTTTTCTTTGAAATTTATAAATCACTTTCAAGTTTACTAGTTCAGAAAACAAAAACTCTTAATCTAACCACATAGCAACACATGGTTAAATGTAGGATCATCATAAAAGAAACAACAAACATTTCTAGAGAAATAGAAAATAAACCGAATCATCTTATAAACTGGGCAAATAAAACGAGACAAACAAAACTTATGTTTTGAATCTTAACTTCCATTTCTCGGTGAAAAAGAAAAAAAGAGAGAAACAGCGGAAGAAAACGAGTGTTACTCACCTTACCCTTACGTTATACCATCATTTGGGTGGATCAATTTCTGATAAACATCTGTCTTCTTTGCTTCCTTTGTTTTAAACTATCTGTTGGTACGTTTTTATATTGTATGCTAGCTGTCAGTAAAATGTGTCTAAATTCTTATAGAACTCCTACGTAATTGAAAAGAATTTTACATAAAAATAAATAATCATGTACATATGTCATAGCTAAACCTTGTTATAGATCTATTAATTGTAGCCTTATTTTACTATAAAATATTTTCACATGAGTACCTGATATACTACATTTGAAACATGATTTCCATTCATCTGTTAAAATAATATAAAAGGTAAGAGAGGCACAGGAAAAAACTTTTCTGGGAGGCTTAATAGCATAAAGGTTGGGAAAGTTTATTGGGGTAAGCTTAGTTTAGGTCCTTACTGGTCGTAATCTTCCCATTTCTATGTCTAGTCGATTCTCTTCAGACCCAAAGAGTAGAAGTTGCGTGTATGATTGGGATTAAAGTCCTCCCGAACAGTAGGTGGCAAGAAGCTTCATTAGCAAAGACACTTCCGAGTTAATCCAACTGTGAAAGGGTAATAACCAGGAAATCACTGTTACAGTAGGTGCCATTTCTAGCATTCAACGTGAGTTGATTCCTAGTGTTTGCATAACGAAATTAATTGCGTACATAATGAAACTAATTTTTATTCTTCTTCAAGCTGGCTTATGAGTTAGAGGTATTAATGAAATTGAAGGTTACTGGTGTATGTATTATAAAAAACGTTGTGTACGTGAGCTAAAGCATATTTGGTTTCATTTTGGTCAACAGCGTTACGGTCTACTACTTGATTACACGAGGGCAAATGAGACTGCAACTCTCTGCATAAAGCCGATTCCGAACGGCTAAGAATATCAATGCCTGCAGTTGGATTCAAAACCGAAACGCCGATAACATGTGCCTGCATACATATATGGATATACATACAACTTTACACACTGTTTTAAGGTTATTTATTGGATATAATAATTAAATGTTCATCCGAATAATTTTGCCTTGTCCAGAGACATCTCCGAGGGGAGTGATATATATATATATATATATATATATATATATATATATATATATATATATATATATATATACATATACTTTATATCTGTACGGATTTTTCGTCATTCAAACCTTTTAAATAAAAATTCTTCTGAAGAATTCCCTTTTTTTCCATAGCGTATGCGTGTTCAATAATAGTCAATTCAGCTTTATGCAACTAGTTTCATATTGTGTTGTAGGCATTGTGTATTGAAGTGGGTGTTCAAGAATAACATTTTCATGTAGGAAGATAGGAGATATTAAAATGACACAATACCAGGCATGATTCTTTGATGATCATATAACTTAAGTGGACAGTGAATGTTACAAAAACATTTGTGAAGTATTAACTTATTGCAGTGGTCTTCAAACTAAGACTCGCATCATCCTTAGAATTATGTTACTCTGGTGAAACCATTCTGATGGAACCTTTCTTCAAAAGTATATATGAGTTAGATATTAGTTACATTTTACAGGTGTGGATAGTAGTAATGAATTTAAGGAAAAGGGATGAAGATGAATTTGAAATTTTGCATAATCTTATTTATACAAATGACATAACTCGTGCTATTGGTATCACCACTTCTAATACCATCGCGTCTAGAGACACGGATGTGTTTGCATTTATATTACAGAAACAATCGAATTCCAATTCGATTTCAATGTATTTCAATGAAACCTTCGTATGCATTTCATATTCTGCATTAAGCTTGTTAAAAAAATTTCGTTTTTTTATCTAATATGTTGAAAATTATTGTTCACATAAATATGTCGTTCTAAATAGCATCAAAATAGCAGCGGCTGGGCTGGTGACTTCAATTACCAGTACAGCCGTGTACAGAATGATAAACCAAACCTTTTAAATGAAGTTAGATGACAACACTAATTATAAACCTACAAACTTTCAAGTATCTGTTATTTTCAGTTTTGTCTTTTAGATCGTCATTTTATGGATTTCGACACTTTCACAGAAATTTACTTTTCAGCAGGCGTGTCAACTGATATCGTGAAAAATAGCTATATTTATAATTTAACCATACATTAAGGCACGGAGTTTACATAGAATAGCAAATAATGCACGATTTTTTTTAATGGTGTCCTATGATGTTTAAAATGACAAGTTATCACTCGTAAGGACAGGCTGTAAATTCAAAGTTTCTTAAATTACATTTTAGATATTCATTAATATATGTAATCATCCGAATAATTTGTCCGAATGACAAACTGTTTAAAATAACAGCCCATCACCCAATCAAAATGAGTTAAATTTTCAAACGTATTTGAATTTTAAATTTATTTTAATCTTAAGGAGTCCATTAAAGGTTAGATTTAAGATATTTTTCAATATATATTCAGTAGAAATGGTTCCAGTATTAATTTATTTATATCATCATTAGTACTGCATATTAGAAAAAAAAGAAACATGAATTGATTAATTTGAAATTATTTAAGTTGCACTTAAGTAAGCAATTAAGTTAAAGTTAAAAAATATGTTGTAAAATTACGAAAAATAATTTTATTTTAAAGTTTTCTTTAATTAAAAAATAATTCATCCTGTAAATTTTACTTTCAGAGCCAGCAACATGTGGTAAACCCGAGAGACCGGCCAACTCTTCCATTATTGCTAGAAACTTTGATATAGGAACAGTTATTGAATATAGATGCAGTCCTGGACATCTTCTAGTTGGACCAAATATAAGGACATGTCTACCATCAGGATTTTTCAGCGAATTTCCACCAAAATGTCGATGTAAGTTAATTTTTCTGTAGTGACATAATCTTATTTGAGAAATCTTTGTTCTTTTTATATTTAAATCAAAAGTCCTCAATAGCAGCTAAAATGGCAACTAACAGAACTATATTTTCAAAGTTATATCTTATTAACAAGGCAAAGTATGATAAACAAATTGAAACTTATTTTACTTATTCCTATTCTCCTCATCAGCACATATATTTTAGTGGTGAGAAAACACTTTTGTAAGTAGAATGATATCCCTATTTAGTATTTGTTTATAATATTGGGCTTTTGTACAGCTTGTGGTAGGAGTTTTCTGATGTAGCGTTAATCATATCTATTTAATATCAATATTCTTACTCACGTATCGTAACATTAAAGAGTAGGAAGTGGATTAGGCCAATAACAACCCCTAAATTTATATTTGAATATGACACATATAATCTCAAAGGTTACCTCAATAGTTTAACTGACATGCAATGAACTTGAGGATTACATTTCACCTAAGACCTTGGAACGATTCGGTTATTTTCACAGTAGCTTATTTAACTATGTATTAATTACAGAACTTTTGTGTGGTTAAGTTCTTTTGATTCGGTCTCTGATGCATGCCTCTAAATATTTATTCCTTGGATTTAAGTTTAACTCCTCCACTGATGAATGGCTGAAAGTCTGCAATTACACTACTCTCTTGATAATCTGTCACTCATGGGACCATAGGTGTGACGGATGAGTGAAATAGACTGTTAAGCGAATATTTAGTATAAACGGCTTTTAGTAACTATTAACATAATTTGTTAGGTCACAGGTTGAAATATGAACAGCATAAGCTAAAGAATTTATGCTTAGGCATATTTGTTTCAAAAATTTAAAAAGGATGCGTTAGAACACATGCAATGAAAATTTAACTAAATCTGACTTTAATTAATTCAAATATTGAAAACGAAAAATAGTGTTATCTTTCAGAAGAGTTAATATGAATAAAAATAAATGTAGTGGGTAATAGAATTCTAGACGATCAAAAGTTTGTGTGTGGGGGTATATATATTAAAATATGTATGTGTGTGTGAGTTCATATGGTAAAGTACACGAAGTAAAAAAGTAAATAAAATACTTTCATAAGAAAATATTTCAATCCCCCCCCACACACACACTCAAGAGAAAATAAACTTTACCTAAAATCTAGCTACAAAAAAAAAAAAATACCATTTCTCAATATTTCAAAATTTAATAAAAATGATAAACTAGAAAGTTGAACTAAATAAATGCAGTGTTTACAAACTTTAATGAAATTTCTTATAGAATAAATGTTTTTAAATTCGATTATGAAGCATATACTTACCTACCTTAAAATTTACTAGTACTGACTGGGAACAAAATATTTTTTTAGGAACTACTCAAATCTTTTTAAACAATTTTTCCTACCTCAAGGTAATAACTGCATTAGCTACAAGCCTTCTAGGGATCCAATAAAAATTTTCCATGTTTAGGAAATTGTAAATTACGTTGCGCAAGTACAGTGTATTTAGTCAAATGGGTAAAATTCATATATCTCCGGAAGATCAGATGATGTAGTCAGGGATATTGTCGACACTGATACGGTTAGATGTTCAGTCAAAAAGTCATGCAAATCAAAACTCTGAAATTTACGGTAAAGACAAGGTGAAGCAGGTCCATAAAAATCACAGACGATAACAAAGCACTGCAGGCCTTTCCCATCACGTTATCGTCATTTTTTACTTTTAGGAGTCTTACCTTTTAAAATAACAGTAGCTTACGTATTTTCTTCACTAATCATAGTACAATACCTCATTGAGAAATTTTGTTCAACTAATTTTTTCTAGATAATACATTTAATTGAAAGAAATCTAAAACGTTTGGAGCTAATTGGCATTAAGGTTTTAAAACCACAGAACTCGGCATACTAGCACCTTGGTAGGATTTACACTTTGCCTGAACCCATACATAAACAACGCAATCTTGACAGCGGTTCTAAAATTAAAATTGTATTTTATAATAGTTTGAAAGACAAATTTTAAGATTAAGATCGTAACGGAAAATCTATTCTGCTTGCTTAAATTTTAGAGTCTCGTATAGTTCGTTTTTAACTTTCAAAATATAACTACAAAGATTTGTCTCGGTTGCAGAATTTTTGTCCGATTTGTATCGAAATTGCTAGTTAATGATTGCTCAAACATTTTCTTTTCAATTTACTGACTCCACAAAAGCAGCACACCTTAGAGCATACATCAAATGTAGTTTTATTTTTAAAACATAATTCTTTTGAAAATAAAAAAATCCTTTTGTTTATTCACTCTTATGTATATAGCAAAGGATAAATGTAAATTTAAAACAGCAGTATCAACAGATGTAGAAAATAAATATACTTTAGTATATAAAATGCTGAAATTTTTATGAATAATATATCTTTGTAGATCTGGAATGCGGCTCCCCAGCTCAAATAACCAATGGTAGCTATAAACTCTTAAATGGTACTCGACATTACTTGAGTACTGTTCAATACACCTGTGACGAAGGTCATGTTCTAGTCGGTCGAGGAAGTTTGGTGTGCGACGTTGACGAGAAGTGGAATGGACCTCCTCCTCGTTGCGATCGTAAGTAAATTTTATTGATAAAACTATGCGAGGGATTTTATTTTTAACTGATGTATTACCATATTTCTACCATTTAATATTAACACTAGAATATCTGGCTTAACTAGAATTACGGCGTCATTTTGAGTCCTAATACGCCATTTGCCATGAGATATGCCATATAAAACGGCATATCTCAATACTTTATTAGCATATATTAAAAATATCTAAGTAGTCAAAATCTTAAACTTTATTACATAGAATGTCGCAACAACTGCATCGGAAGGCCTTAAATATAGCTAATACACGTGTATTGTGGTTTTACTCCAATGTACTGATATTATAGCCAAAAATCTGCATGAGATAGTTATTTTAGTAAATCTAATAAATGCAAATAAGAAATTGGAACAAATTTTAAAAAGCACATATTTTCTGTATTTAGCATTATAATTGGATTTTATAAACCTTTCGATAACTTTTCAATAACTAGAAAATCATGTTATAACAAACAGTTTTTAATATTGAAGAAATTGAGTTAAACATAACTATCATTTGATTATTTAATTAAAATTTAAATCGTTGATAAAACATGTAAATTTTTAAAAAAGCCAATAAAAATGTATTTAAAAATGCAAACATTATATTAAATGAAACATCCAAAAGGAATTCAAAAGGATTTTCATATTTTTATCACTGAAATAGTATTTACAGCTAAAACAAACGTTATTTGATGTTAATCTTTTGCTCGCAAATTTAGTTGATCCAGAATACGTATGTACAGACATTAATGATCTGCTACTTTAAAATTAAAAATAACGTAACAAAAGTTTTCTCCGACAAAATTTTAAATAAGCCAAATTGTGTAGAGCTGAATTTTACTTCCAGAATTTTTTCTTTGCTTTAACAACACATAATGGATTAGTATCGACAAGTTTTACGGACAATATATTTCCAAATAATATATGACATAGGTGTTGGTTTCATTAGTCCTCGTGAGCAAAACAGTTTACCGTAGCGCTCCAAACTAAACCAAACCAAACCGAACCAAAACCGGATAATATATGGGCTTATGATTGGTTTGAAATTCAATGGCAGTCTGGATGTGCAGTATGGTATGTCAACTCGTTTGCCTCTAAAGTGCTCTTTTAGTAAAATAGCCTGCAAATCCATGGTGGGAAAGGGACCATCGTCGAAAAGATATGTCTTCTGCAATGAAAGCAAAAACTAACCAAATAGACAAATAAAAATTTCTATATTTATTGCACGTTAAAAGTTAGAAGGGGCAATATATTGATCTTGCTTCACAAATTTACTAATTAGTCCTAAACTACAAATAAAAGCAGAAAAATTGCAAATGTAATTTTATTATCTTCGATTTGACATAAATTTTAAAAATAATCTACATAATTCTAGTTCTGAACATACTGCCTGTGAATCTTATGTATATATAGTTTAATTATATATTTTTTTAATTTTTTTAATTTCGTTTTATAGCATTTTACTGCCGACAGCCCTCACCGATATCCAATGGAAATTTTGCCATGTCTTCAAACACAACGGTATTTGGCACTGTGACAAAATACTATTGTAACGAAGGTTTCGTGATGAAAGGGAAGGATACCCTGACATGCGTTGCGAGTGGTTACTGGGATAGCGAGCCACCAGTATGCGTGGGTAAGGATGATTTTGTTTTGCGTTACTCACTCTGGAGTGTACCAATTAGTTTTCATTTCTAACCTGATTTAAATTTCTCTCTCTCTTTCAGCTAAAGAATCTGATAATACTGGCGTCTCTTATACCAATGAAGACAATTTGAAAACATCGGAGGTTTATAAAGTTGTATCCCCAACGCCTACTTATCCTCCAACAATAGCTCCTTCAACATCGTTCCAGAATAAACCTACAGTTTCGTCAACTTTCAGCTCAGTTGTGACATATATTCCTGACAGCACGTATCCATCTCAAAAACATCCAAATGAAAAGCTAGAGTACTCTTACGGTTCAAAACTTTCCCCTACAACTATTCAGCCAAGTCGTACCACGCCTTCTCTAGCAACGAGCAGTGTGACATGGCCCTTGACAAATATCAGTGATAAGCATCATCCATCATGGACTCCTCCAGCTCTAGAAATTATTCCTGCTGACGATTTAGATGATCCTTTAAATCACCTTGATGAATCACCAAGTAACAGAATCCCGAACTATGAGGAAGCCCCAAATAAAATACCTAATTCGCATCCAAACTCCAAACAGCCTGGAAATGATGCAGCTTCATCTGCTTTGCCACCCAAAAAATCTTCTCCGTCGATAACTTCATCTATGCCAAATAAACCAACTCAAGATACACCAATAATTACTGTTAACGACGACCAGGAGAACGAAATTCCTCACTTTCACAGGAATGACAAAAGTGGTGTAAAATATGGTCATAAACATGATGGAAAATCTCTTAGCAGTGCACAGGCTAAACTAAATATGGGTATAGATATTTTTTATTTTTGAATATATTTAACATATTTGTGTCAGTGCCTAATTTTTGATATTGAATATTGTTTTACTTTTCATTAACAGGAGGTATTATCGCTTTGGGAGTATTTGGAGGCTTCATCTTGCTGGCTATTACAGTAACACTTATACTTATTTTTGTCCGACGGTAAGTTAACACGTGAGAATGAATTTTCCTGATTACTGTTTAAAAACTTAGAGCTTAATTTCTAGTTAGATGAATTCATCACAGTTTATTTATTTAAATCATGTATATAAAAGTTTCGTATCTAAAAAATACCCAAATTTATATATTTAATCGCATTAATATCTCTAACATATGTTTTTGCTAACCTAAAACTAACCCTTGCACCAGCAAAACTTATAAAATTAAAACCCACTTAAACCATATATTTGTGAGTTTTTACCAACTTAAGCTACACTTTACCTAGCATTAAATTTTCCGAAGTCAAGAAATCTTCGTAATCTGCTCGTACGGTAAAATATTGTGCAAAAATTTAATATCTCTATCTCAAAAAAAAAACTTAATATCTCTAGTACGAAAATATTTAGATGAGGCCGTATTTAACTAAACTGATTTGACATACATAACTTCCAAAGGCAGTAATCGACTAAACTGTAAAAGAGCATTTATCTGTTTAAGTTTCCGTTCCCAATTTACAAATTTCTTGTTAAAAATCAAATTGTCTAGGAGTGAAATTATTTTGTCGAAAAATTTCCAGTTTAAGTCAATAAGAAATGTCGCTTAGATCTGAATCCAAAGTTGAAGTTTAAACCATCATAAAATTGAGAAATTGAATTACAGAACTTTGAAGCTTGTTAAACAACATTTTTGTCATAGTTTTTGCACAATTCATATTTGTCTTTTGTATTTCAAGATTAAATATGCGGTATTTAAACTCTGTTCTTTATCAGAGGCACTGCTTTCAATCTTTCCTAACCACCAGCGCCTCTGTTAACAGAACGCTAAAGTTTTTTTTTCCTTTTGGTGGCGGATTCGCTATTATCGAGAAAGTCCAGGGCCTCTGCCCCTCTTAATATCACGCGTTCACTAACATTTCAGGGTTCACTAGGCCTAACCACTCACTCCAGGATGCTTCTCTTCAGGACTCGCAGCCAAAGAACTTCGCAAAGGTCTCTCGACACAACAACTATAACTACATATGACAGTGGCAGTGGCAGCGGCGAGCATGGTCTCCACAAGTTTTACAAGAGGGCATGGGAAAATCTTCGCTATGATGGTAAGAGTTCTGCCTTTCCCTGCGGCTTCGAGAGGCCTCATTCTCCAGTGACTCGACAAGAGACTTTGGATCATCCAATCATCCGTGGTAATGGAAGAGGGACAATCGAAGGCTTCAGGGAAGCAAGTGAAATTACTGTTAACGATGTTGCGGCTTTATATGCTCGCCCAGATAAACGAGAAAAGCAAAATGGACCCTCTCGTAGTCATTCTCATGAACATTTGAGAGAGGATAGTCCTTCCAGTGAAAAGAAAGCCATAAGAGAATGGTACAGTCAACAGTTAGGACACCACTCGAGACGAGGGGCTTTCTAGTTAACATCTGTCTTATAAATTAAATTATTATATTTCCTGATGAAAATCAGATACCATATGGTTTTGAAAAATATTCCTACAAATCATCACAAAAGAAAGTTAATATTTTTAAATTTTAATGAAAATCTTCCTCAGCCTTCAAAACCTAAGAAAGTTTTCTGAAACTGGTGATTTTATAAATAACAACCAATAATGTATTAATATGAATATTTAGAGATCATGCAACTGAAGAATGCAAGTTATTATTGCTGCTGAATTCATATACCTTCAGAAATATACTTGATCTTTTGAATATCCTGAAATTGAATAATAGAGACAAAAAGATTTTATTTTTGCTTTAAAATGAAAATGAAAAAAATGAAGTGGTGTAAATGAAAGTCACTTATTAATTTATTAAGTTTTCATTATATATTTATACTGTGTTTTGTTGTTTGTCTGACATAGTTATTGAAAATGAAGCCTATCATAGCGAAAATGAAGAAGATGGGTCTTTTATAAAAAAGGCTCTGAAATTCAATTCTTTCAAAGTATAACAAGAAATATTTTCTATAAAAGACAATTATAACATTCATAAATGTAGTTCATAGTTGTTTACATAGTTTTATAGATTTGGTTACATATTTGGATTCTGTCATATTTAGAAACATTTTTCATGTCATTATTTATTTTATCATTTTCAAACTTTTATAACTAGATATGCATAAGTCTTAAGTGAATGGAATGATTTAAGATCAACTGGAATTTTTGATGTTTCATTTATTTGTGATTATAAAACACTTGTGCCATTATACAGTTTTTGAATGTATAAGTTGAAAAGCATGTTCATGTTACTAAGACATGACTGCTTATTTTGATATAACAATGTTGACTTTTTTAAATGATAAAAATGCTGGCAAATAATATGGGCCGTATAAGCATTTCATTCACTGAAAAGACATGTCTGCTGTCGTTTAACATGAATAATTTATGATGTATTAATGATGGATTATAAATATTTTTATACTTTAATAAAATATTTATAAAAAGACTTTTTATTTTTCTATTACTGTGTAATAATTGGATTGAAAAAACTATACTTTAACAAAGGAATGCTCAGACTTATCATTTTATCATTATTGAGTTTATTTAAGAGAAAAAGGACGTGCAAAGTTAGAAAATAAAACTTTTTAAGACTTAAAAAATGAGGACTTTCCTATAATTATACAAATTTGTAATTTATATAGTTTCTGTATCTGCACAACTAAAAAAAACTTTTAAATTAAACATGTAAATAATGATTGTGTAGTCTATTTTAGTTACGGGTGGCAATACAAAGTGTTTTTGTAAATGAACTTATGAAACTTGGTACAGTTATAAAATGAAGCAGAACTAAGTTAACCCTTAACGGCTGTTGTGCAATCTCTCAGATTTCAACCCCAAGTCCCCCCCCCTCTTTAAATCCTTTGAGGATGGGTTCATCATATATGTGACGTCTTTCAAATTGACTCAGAGGAAGAGCATACAATTAATGATATTTTAAGTAGAACATTCAATTAGTATTTCTCATTGCCACTAGAAGTAGTACTATGTCTTTTATAGGTGAATTTGTCTATTTGATATATCTGAATACTAGAGAATCATCTTGTTCAATTTAAAAGACATTGCATATATGAGATACACCCGTCTTCAAAAGGTTAAACTGTAATTAATCCCCGAGTTTCCCAGTATTTTTTTGTAGTGTGCTGTTAAAATCCCTCAGCAAATTGAAAGGTAGTTAAATATTAAGGAAAAAAACTCAGTTTTATCTCACAAAAGACATTAGTAGCACAGCATTTAAAAGTTAATCAAATTATTTTTAAAAATAATAAAAAAAGTATTGTAACTATATTTAGTTTTTGAAAATCAAAATGAGAACATATTTGAGTTGAAATGTAGCAGTTTAATAAAACCCCTTAGAGATGGCACAGCTTAGTAGCTATATACATTGAATTGTAAATTAATGAAATAGAAAAATAGGCTAGACAATGTTTTTTAAGTTTTAGTTTTTAAAAGAATTTATAAATTTTTAAAATGGTTGTATAGATTTATTTTTATTCCTACAAAAATTTTACCAAACACTCCTGATATACATTAAGATATATCGATATATTCATATTAAGTTTCTACTTCAATTCTTTTCTAGGTTATTAAAACTTTATATAAGTTCCAGAAATCTAAATTTTTCGTGACCTACCATTATGAGGCTTGCTCCAACATATATTTTTGCAGGGAATCGAACCCGCACACTCATAATTGAGTCAACCAGGCGCTATTACCACTCAAGCAAAGGAAGCCATGGCAGTAATCTTATTAGATCTATTTGAAACATTCCCAATCAACGTCCAAATGAAAACTGTTTGAAGGGGGGATATGAAACTATAACACCGTTCTGAAATATCCAATTATCACCGTAAAATGTACTACAGGAAATTCGAAGCATCTACACCAGGATTTTCATTTTTCCTTGAACCAATTTTCATTTTCTGCAACTGCCGGGAATCGAACTCGTAGACTCAATACTTTTAGCCTCATGTTACAGCTCAGCCAAAGGAAGCCGTGGTATTAAATTCTTTTTAAATCTATTTTAAATTTGTCTAATCAACGTTCAAATCCAAACTTCTTTATTTTTAGGGGGTATATGGAACTCTAACACTGTGCTGAAGTACCACCCACCTATCACTATAAAATGTATTACAGCAGATTCGAAACATACAAACCAGATTTTTTTTCCTTGATCCAAGAATTCATTCTTTTTCTGTAACTGCTGGGAATCGAACTCGCAAACTCATTACTTAGAGCCTCAGTACTGAGCCAGTAAGAAAGCCATGGCAGTGAATTCATATTAGATCTATTTGAAGTTTGCTCAATCAAAGGTGAAATGAAAACGTCCGTATTTTAAGAAGGGATATGAAACTAACAAGATGCTGAAGTACCCAACCATCACAGTAAAATGTTACAATTATTTTACAGTTCATTCGAAACATCTAAATCATTAATTTTATTTTTCCTTGACCCTAAGATTTTTTATATTTTCTTCAGGGAACCGAACTCGGCGACTCTACTTAGGGCCTTGCGCTCTAACCACTCAGTCAAAGGAGGTCGTGAAAAAAACATTAGTCCCATTTGAAGCTTTCTGAATTAATGTTCAAATGAAAACTTCTGAATTTGTAGGGGTATATAAAACTTAAGCATACATTTATAGTGGTACTGAATCTAATCTCTACTTCTTTTCGATTTTTGCATTTCGCGATTCAAAGTTTTTTTTTTTTTAAACTGCGGTGAATCCAACGCGAAAACTCAGTTTGAAGTCTTGTACTCTAACCACTAAGCGAAATAAGAACCCTATAGATCAGTCGTATTAGATTTTTTGAAGCTTACTGAATCAACATTCAAACGAAAACTTCTCTATTTTGAGAGGGTACATGAAATTCTAATAAAAGGTCTAGAAGTACACACAACTATCAAAGTATAATACAGAAGTTATGCAATGGTAACTTTTGTATTTACGTCAGATTTCGGTTCTTAACTATGAAAGTGAAACACCTAAATCAGAAGCCTAATCTCCCCATATTTTTCGAACATATCCACTTTCTGCAGCTGTGGTGAATCGAACCTACTCATTAATAGGAACATCGCGTTTTAAACAATCCGCCAGAGTGGATTCTGGTAAGTATTGTTAGTTATAAAATATTTTCATTAAAAAGATTTTCAGAACTAGCCTAAATGAGTTTTTTTAATGTTTTAAAGAAATAAGAGTGGTCTTCAGACTGTAGAGATAAGTCTACAGGAGAATATGAAATGTAATAAATATTTTAAGTTTTTTCAAAAAAATTTTTTTTCATTTCCAATGGAAAAGAACATTTGACTAAAGGAAAATAAACGCATTATAAAAGAAAGCTGCTTAAGAATTATCTGCAGGGTAAATATAAATTTTATTCAATTAGTTATTACATGCTTACCCCTGTTTGTCTCCAAAAAGATGAACGAAATACCAATTAGTAACTATATACTCATAATATTCTTGTTCCTTATGTGATTACGATTCCACATAAACTTATAAACGACTTTATATCATAGTAATACTCAAATGAAATCTTTAAACAATAAGCGCTTGTTAAAATTTTGAATTTCTAAAAAACAAAATTTAGAAGAGCATTGCTCAAAACTCAATCTATTTGCCCCCCACCCCTCAAAAAATTCTGCTTACGATTCACTCGATTTTTCCTTGGTTAGAAATTGTTTCAAGAATCTAATGCAAATTTAAGCAGAGTTTTCCAATTCTTATTCTTTGGTGTTTTTCTTCCAATTTTTTGGCATAAACAATAATTATCAAGTTTATGACACAAAAACGTGATAGCACTTAATAATAATGTACTTGCTTTGTAAGCTGCATTTATGGTGAAAACTTTAAGTGTATTCTTAGTTTTGTAGTGATTTTAGATATTTCCATCCCCTGCGATTTGGTTGGTTGGCACGGTCACTGTTTACTATTCGTCCGTACGATCGGAAAGATAAATATTTCTGGTGACCGAATATTTGGAGTCGAACATTTCTTTTTTTAAGTCGGTAGTGTCCACTGATGCAGAGACGTGTCCGACAACTATTTATTAATATTATTCTGACAGACATTTCCCATTTTAATCTGGGAAACAATGTTACTTATTTATCGTGTTTTTATAATGAAGTCTAAAACCCTGTATCAGGAGGTATAAATCCCTCATTAGTTGAAACATGTAGGTCACACAGTGAATAAATATAGTTAATATTACAACAGGAAGTGAATCATCTATCTTTGTCAGATAGAGAATTCTTTAATATTATAAAACCAGAGTTTAATGCAATTAATTTAAACTAGGAAATATTTATCACAAACTGAAAAGAAATATTTCATTTGTAGAAAGCACCCATTCCACTGCATAACACAATCTTTGATAACATAAAAAGGTGTCATGTCTGTCTTATTGTGTTTTGTATGCCAGACACAAATCTAAGCAAAATTTTCTAATTATTAAAACTGTCAATAGATAATGTATTTTGTTTGGATCATTGTGATCAATATTTTACTACAGGAAGGCTAAACCATGACATACTATACATAGCCAATTCCGAAAGGCTACAAACCTCTATGACAATAGTGATTACCGAAAGGCAGCAGCCTCCGATCTTTTAGTGCAGTGTTATAAGCAGAGCTGGTTTTGTTGAAAATGGTCTTGGAAAACGCCATAGTCCTCAAAAGTACTGTGGCAAAAGTGTAACCTTCTTAATTTTTATTATATTAAAATATTTTAAAGCAAGGAAAGGCGAGTAATATACACGGTTTCGTTAAAAAAATATTCTACATTATTTACTATTTATTAATTTATTTTTAATTTTTTTAACAGTTTGTTATTTTAAGCGTCTGCGAAATGTACGGATAGGGTTCTAGGCTTAAGGGTGCGAACTTCATTTTAAATACGTTTACTGAAAAAAATTCTGGCCCGTTTTGAAAAACAGTAGCTCTTTGTTTTGAAGTATGAAAAACATTAGCGTGGTGTGGTGCAACTTTGTTTTGAGAAACTGTTCACGTTGTTTACGGCACTTTATTCTCCTATTCCATCTCCTATTGCTGATCGATGACTAAATGAGTAGAACGCTATACATCGATATCCGAGCACGCATAGGAGCCTAATATTGATGTGGATGTTCGTAGACGCTCGGAATCGGCTGCAAGCAGTAGCTCCCAGTCTCATTATTCCTTGTGTTGGGAAAATAAAGACCGTGGAATTCCAATATAAATCAATCTAATCCCCATTTGGTATTTAAAGTTTTCTGGTCTTGCTTGAATATATTTTTTTAAACAATCTTACAGTATCTGGTTGAATCGAACTGCAGGATAGTACCGTCAATGGTTTATTTACCACTGTTTTGGTTTTTTCTTCTATAATACGTAATTTAAATATGCAAGCCTTTGAGTTTTTTAACAGAAGAGTAAACAAATCTACACCAGAATGCTTTAATTCGGAATTTTTCTCCTCAACATGTTTATGACGTTAATTTTCTAAAGTTTATTCTACTTTAATCAACATTCTACTACCCTACTATATGGTTAACAAGAAATATGTCTCTCCTTTCAAAGGTTTCTAGAATGTATTCACTTAGTCCAAATCCGATGAAATTTGAACTACAGATAATTCAAATGATGTGTGTCATTTGCAAAATAAAGTACAAAAATCTGCTGATAGGTAAATCTTCAATACACATTAAATATACTTAATAAATTTTAAATAACACAAAAAATAAGTTTTAAACTGCTGAATATGTCCCTCTACAAATTCAACCATGTGCTCCAATAGCATAACCATATTTTCGTACAACTCGCAGGATGGGGATGACTTCAATAATTCTCTGCATGTCTTACCTTTCATGACACTACAGACCACTCTAGTTAGTGTTATGAATGGAATGCAAAACTTTCTATAACAGTAACACTAAACACTTATGGAATAATTTTACATGTGAATAAGGGAAATTTTGATACTATATGAAAAACATAAATTCAGTACTTTAAATAGATATTAGCCACCAGTTATTTCAAAAGAATAACATTTCCTGTCAAACATCTAGCAGTATTTAATAAAAGATAGGAAAATCCAAAAATCTAGAGATTAGAAATGCTTTAAATTTCACCTAATAATTATCACTTAGTTATTGGAGAGTGACTTGTATATTTGAGTGAACAGGTATATTTGCTTCCTTCTGGTCCATATTTAGTTAAGTAATTTGCTGCCACCTGATTCCCTGAATTACTACCCTACCCGGATAAACTTAGTCTCAAAAGGGGAAAAAAGGCGGGATTGTACATATATACCAATTCAAGTTTAATATTTATTTATTTCTGCATTTTAACCAAGCTCTACAGTCTAGTATTGTAAATAATCAAATTAACAGAGGAAAGGAATGCTTACTATTTCAGTACATTTCGCTTGCAACAACACACACAAACGGCATGAATATTTGATTTTATAAATTTTTATAATTTCCGATATCTAACTAAATGTTATGAGTGGTGATAAAAACATTTTTTTGCCAAGCTTATAGTGAGAAAGGGTTCCGTTTTAGATATCACTATTTACCTAAACCTTGCTGCCCCACAAATTTTACCGTTTAGTGTTTGAGCACAGTACTTGCCTAAAAACGGGCCAGCTACACCCATTGAATTTCACTCCCGTTTCTAACACAAATATATTGTCTACTTTGAATGTGGCATGTTTTTCATTTTTTCCCTCACCACCTAAAGGAAAAATTAGTTTGGAGCGCTACGGTCCATTTTTTTTTCAACATGAGAGCTAATGAGATCGGAACCTACTGCTTAAAGCCAATTCCAAACGGCTACGAAAATCTATACCATAGTGGGATTTGAACCCACGAACTCCGGTTCCGAAGATTAGCGATGAGCAGAATGTAGGTTTAGAAGGTCATAATTGTTTACAATCTATTACATAAACTTAACAGATTATAAAACTAGGGTTTATTTTTATTTAGTTGCGCTTCATAGTACAAATGTAGAAAAAACCCTTAACACTTACGTTTCTATTTACTCAAACTGTTTGAAATGTCCACTGTACCCTAAACGGATATTGCTCTTATCAATACACGATAGATGGAAGCCCGTGAGTTTTACCTTAAACGCAAGTTTTATTCTCGTATTTTCCTATACAACAGTTCCTTGGGTTTTCCCGCTGCTATAAATGCAAAGTTTCCTATAATAGTAGTGAAATACTACAAAAATCAGTTTTATAATGATACAGCAAATTAAATTTTATTAAATGAAAATACAAGTTTATTGAAAGATACAAGGTATTGAAAGAAATACAAGGATGATTAATACAAGGTATTGAAAGAAAGTAAGAACTACATATTAAAAAACAGTAAATTTTCTTTAAAGGAAATCTAGGAAGATCTTATATAATAATAGAGAGAACAAATGACATTCTAAGCCTAATGTAGCAGAGTGGTTTTACTTTAATAAATAATTACCAGCAGGTTTTAATAACGACATAACAATTTATTATTAGAAGAACACCAGTTACACAAGACACTTAAACAGAAATCACTACATTACACAGAAATCACTTGATAACACGTGTTGCCAGATGCATTAACAAAGTTAAATGATACGATTATGATAAGTCACAAGGGGTATTTAGATTGCATACACAACACCTAGAAAATAAGACTCATTATTATTATTATCTTCCAATAGTCGTCACTAGTGTTCCTGTAGTTGTGAAAGTGAGTTACAATATTTCTGCTTCATCTATTACCTTTCATAGATGTTGCTGATAGTTCTCTTATTTTCCCTCTGAACTCTTTGTTAGCTAAGCGAGATTCAGGTTTTGTTGCCTTTAAAATCGACTTGGTAAAATTATGAAACTTTGTTCACATTTACCTTAAAGCACACCTTAATCTCATTAAAAAATTCAATTAAAAAGACAATATTGAAATGCTGTTTTCCACTTATAAAATTTTTACTAAACTTTCTTCATATGCGTTACAATAAATCTATTTTAAGACTCGATTTCATTTAGATTAAAACTCAACTAAATTTAGATAAATTCAAATTCTTCAGAAATTCAACGTTAAGACGTAAAAATTGTTATAAGTCATCTTTAATAAACCGTCAAACTAATAATAGCCGAATATGTTTAAAAAATTAAAGTGATAATGCCAGGGAAAAGTAAAAGTTAAAGCTCAAGAAATACTTTTAACTATGTTACAATTTTTTTAATTGATTTAAAAATAAATTTTATTTAATCATACTTCAACATATACAGTTTCATAACTCTTAAGTTAATAAATTACATAACTTTGTAACGTTTAACCTGTGTATATATTATTCTTCTCAAAGATAGATGGCAGCACTTGGTGTGCATTTATCTCCAAAATCTGTTTTATAGTGGAAATCGAATTTTTATCAGATAAACTACAAAAATTCATTACACATTAAAAAATTGGAACAAAACTTTTTTAAATCTAGCAATTTTTTTTTTATTCTTAATTAAACGAAAGCATAAAATTTCTAGTTAAAATATTTGAAAAGAAAAAGGGCTATTAGCTTTTAATAATTGTCATTTGATAATATAAATTATAGGTACATCTGATAAACTTATTGCATTTCAGGAATGCTGATGATCGCTTCGTGTTTATCACAGACATTTAAAAAAAACTTAACCAATTTACCGACATCCTAATTTCTAAGACACGAGTCTAATAACAGTGCAGTGGACTGCTGAATGCTTTTCATGAAAAGATGGCTTAACTTTGCTTACAGCTTTTAAAATATAAATAAAATTTACACTTATTGCAGTATTTTGGCAGTGTAAAATAAAGATTATTATACATGACAATGCTAGTCATATTCAATCAATCAATCATTCTAGCTGGCAGACAGGCTATAAAGCAAAAGAACATAGAAGCTACTATTCTTATTAAACCCGTGCTTAAATACAACAAACAGCTGTTAAATTTGCATATAGCATTCAGTTAACAGTCACGGTAAAATACACACGTGATTCAAGTTAACGCGTCGGATCAATTCAGTCAAGTAACGTCAAAGATAATGTAGAGAAGAATTTTAAATTTTAGTTTTACGAACAATGGCCTGCCTCTAATGTAAAGCAAAAACTTTAAACTATTATTCATTTTAAATATCTCATCCAATACCTTTTACAAAAATACAATTTATAATACATTTTATTCTTACAGTACATATTTTAAACTAGCAAATATACATTCATTCTTAAATGAAGGATATGTAGTAAGTTAAGTAGTCATATGTAGTCAAGTAGTAAACATGACAAGAAAAATATATTTCATTTAGTAAAGTTACAAATTTTACAAACACTTGCAGAGAAACTTTACATTTGTCATACATACGTAAATGCAATGAAATTTTACACTTTATCGAAATTAAATTGGACCAAAGAGAAAATTTACTCTACAAACTTAAATCAACTTTCGGTAGAGGTTTAGTGAACAAGTCGACAAAAATAAATTTTGTAGTTATTTAACTTAGAGTTAAGATGTCTTTTAGAACTAAATTTCTAAGAAAATAATTTATATCTTGTACTTATACTTGTCAATGTGTTTGATACAAGAATTTTCAATTCGAAATTTAAAAAAAATATTGCAGCTTGAATATCACACATAAGATAATAGAATTACGATAATTTAGATAATTAAGAAATTATAATTAACGATAAGATAATAAAACACTAAGATAAGATATTAGAATTAATAACATTGTCTTAAATTTATTAAGCATACCGAAGATCCAAATTTAATTCCTTGACAGATTCACCTGGCGACATATTAATTTTTTTATCATATATACACTTTTACATTTCTGTTTAAAACTAATTGATGGGTGTTGTGTTTATATTCTTCAAACATGAACACAGAGTTCCTTGGATATCCTTTATCTTCATTAAAGTAAAGTTGTAATTATGCCCCATCCACATGCTTAACACATCATAGTTACAGTTGCAAAACATACAAGTAATAGCACATGGAGGTAATAACAGTAGATATATAAAATTATTAGATATGTTACACCCCCCCCCCTTTGAAGATTTTTTTAGCTACATACATAATCATTTAGGTAGCTTGGTTTTTTAATCTTCGTGATTTTGTTTGATTATTAGAGAATTAAGGCAACTGAGGCACTTCTGTAGTATCTGAATCATTGAAATTTGTATTACTCTGGCATTTCAAATTCAGATTGCATTTGGATTTGCAGTTAAATTTCTGATGGTCTTAAGTGAACACGATTCCTAATAAAATTCTTTCCCCTATTATTTTGAACAACATAAGAACTGGAATTTTTACATTTGGAAATAATTTTGGCTGGTTCCCAAGTTTTACTATTAAAGTTATACAAGGTTATATTGTCACCAAGACAAAATTCTTTTATCACAGTACTATTTCTGTCATAATATTGCTTCTGTTTTTTCTGTCTGAAAAAAAATCTTTCTTCCATATTTTTAAAATATTCTGTGTCTAACAATGTATGGGAAGTTTAGTTTTTAGCCTAATGCCAAATAAAAGTTAAGCTGGAGATAAGCTTATACCTGACATTGGAGTATTTCTATATTTCATTAATCCACCAATCCAATCTTCGTTGCTTTCAGCTGCTTTCTTTAAAATTGCCTCGACTATTTTTACTCCCCTTTCTGCCATACCATTACTTATGGGATATTGTGGACTTACAAATGTGTACTTAAAATCCCATTCTTTGGCAAAAGACTTAAATTGAAAACTATTGAATGGTACATTGTCACTAATTACTTCAGTAGGAACTTCCAAAACGAGAAAAATAGACTTTTAATTTTGTATTTATGTCTGATGTACTTTTGCTATTTAACTCTTCGACTTCAATCCATTTTGAGAAATAACACAACTAAATTTCTATACTCCATAATGTCAATTCCTATTTTTTCAAATGGTTTTTGTGGAATTTCATGAGATATAAGAGTTTCTTTATTATTACACCCTTGAAACTTTTGACAAATTTTACATTATTGAACAATATTCTCAATATCAGTAGACATATGAGGCCAAAACATCATCTCGCGAGCTCTGTTTTTATTTTTTTCAATACCAAAGTGACCGTCGTGCAATAATAACATGTCACTTTTTAGAGAATAGGGTACAACAATTTTACAGTCTTTAAATAACAAACCAAATTCAGTATACAAACTATCTTTAAGTTTGAAATACTGTTTTACATTATCAGGGACACTTTTAATATGTTCAGGTCAACCCTTTTCACAAAATTTATATACTACTTTTAATTCAGAATCCAACTGAATTACATTCTTGAGTTATTCTTCGTTCACTCATAGAAAGCTGTTTTACAACATGAACAACATTCAACATTTCTGGATCATCACTTACCTTATCCTTAATAAATGCCCTAGACAAAGTGTCTGCAACAAACATTTCAGTACCTTTTACATATTGTATTTCAAATTGATATTTTAATAATTTTAACAACATTCTCTGCAATCTTGATGATATGTTACATAATGGTTTTTTAACATTTGCAGTGAGAGGTTTATGATCATTTTGGGCAACAAATTTTTTACCATACACAGAATTATGATATTTTTGAACTGCAAAGACAATCGAAAGCATTTCCTTCTCTATTTGAGCATAATTTTGCTCTGTTTCAGTGAGACTTCGCGACGCATATGAAACAGGGTGACCCTCCTGAATTAGGCAAGCACCTAAACCATCTTTGGAGCTGTCACATTGAATTACTATAGGTTTTGCACTATTAAACACTTTCAAAACAGTTGAGGAACTTAAAAGTTCTTTTATATGCTTAAATGCATTTTCATGTTCACTTAGCCAGTTAAACTCAACACTTTCTTTTAAAAGACTCGTTAGAGGAGATATAAGTGTTGAAACATTGGGTATAAATTTTGACACAAAATTTACCATACCTAGAAATCTTCTAACATCCTTCTTATTTTGAGATGTATTCATTTCAGTTATGGCCCTAACATGTTGATCAGCTTTAACCCCATCTTTAGATATGATTTTACCCACATATTTGACATCTGATACTTTGTACTGAAACTTTTCAGGATTGCATTTTATGTTACACTCCTTAGCCCTTTCTAAAACTTAATGTCAGATCATGTTCCTGTTCATCAGAACCTGTGATGATAATATCAAAATAAATCTCAACATTTTCTATATCATCAAATAAATTTAAATTAAGTTTCTGCTAGACTTCAGGTGCTGAGGCTATCCCAAATGGCATTTTTAAGAATTGAAACCGACCAAAAGGTATATTAAATGTGCATAAATCTGCACTGTGCTCATCTAGTGGCACTTGCCAAAACCCATCTTTTAAGTCTAGTACGGAAAAAATTTTCTCCTTCCAATCTGCTTATTAAATCTTCAGAAGTTGGTATGACATGATGTTCTCGTTTAATAGCCTTATTCAGATTTCTAGGGTCTAAACAAATTCTCAGTTTACTATTGGGTTTTCCTACTATGACTAGACTATTTACCCAGTCTGTCGGTTTATTTACTTTACGAATTACCCCATTAGATTCCAAATTATACAATGTATTATTTAGACTTTCATAAAGTGATAAAAGGTACCCGTCTAGGTGGATCTATCACAGGCTTAACCTAAGATTTCAGCTCAATGTGATACGGATCACCAAGAAATATTCCCAGCCCTTGAAATACTTCACTATAGTTATTTATATCTTTAGAAATTAAATTAATTTGGTCTATTTTTTGTATTAGATTAAGCATTTGACATGCTTTTAAACCTATCAATATAATTATTTACAGAACATTTCAGTATTAACTCACTTTCTGGTTTTAACTTGAAATTGCCATATGAAACTAATGTAATATTAGATTTACTTAAATTTTTGCTAGTTTGGAAACATTTTTTTATAAATTGACATTGGCAAGATATTAGCTTCAGCTCCAGTGTCTAATTTAAATTCTATGTCATTATTTTCAACATTAATTAGTTTTATCCGAACATTATCAATTGAATTTACTGTTATTACACTGTCTAAATAATTCTTCCTCTGAATTTTCCAGTTCATTAACTTTTCTATAGTTATTTTGTTTTAAGTTCTTAACTGTACACATAGCTACAAAATGGTTCTTTTTCTTGCACTTAGCACACAATCTTCCAAACACAGGACAGTTATTCTTTGAATGTTCTTTACCACATCTGACACTCGAAGGTATCTGTGTTTTGCTTAAACTTGAATTGTTTCCACAGTTTCTAACTGTTGTCTGCTTGTCTCTGCTGCTCTCAAGAAGTCTGCTGTCTTTTTCAGTGTTAAGTCAGCTTCTCCTAGCAATCTTTCTAATAGAGACTTTTCGTGGATTCCGAGCACCAGACGATCTCTGATTAGGCCTTCCTCTTAATCATCAAATTCACATTTTGAGACAAGAGTTTTCAATTCAGTCAAGTAATGGTCAACTTACTGACCTTCGTGTTGGCTGCACGAGAAAAATTTAAATCTTTCAAAAACCACGTTCTTTCGTGGTATGCAATAGGTTTCTAACATCGTCATTACATTCTCGAATTTTTCAACACTTTTTCCAGCTGGTGGTTTGAAGATATTGAAGATTTCCACTCCTACATCTCCAAGAAAGTTCAGCAAAATAGCGATTTTAACATTATCTGCTTTTTTCTCCTTTTCAGACGCTATTAGGTAGTTTTGAAGTTTTTGCTTCCATTTAGTCCATGACTCGGACACATTGCTGCAGGCGAACTTTATTTCACCAGGTGGTCCAAAAGAATTATGTATAGTAAACAGAGAGCACAAAGTTCATACAGTGAAATTAGAACTTCAGACAGAGCACTTTACTCACTCAAAGTTCAATCCATTTTCATCTGAGAGTCTATTAGGCTTAATGAGTTCAACAATAATTCTGACATCATGTTGTGTTTATATTCTTCAAGCATGAACACAGAGTTCCTTGAATATCCTTTATTTATCTTGATTAAAATAAAGTTGTAATTATGATTTACAGCATGACACTCTAGCCACTCATACAAACTAACCGCTACAGCATCCACATGCTCAACACATCATACAGTCATAGTTACAGTTACAAAACATACAAGTCCATGGCGGTAATAACAATAGATATATACAATTATTAGTTAGATATATTAAATGAATCGTCTATAAAAAGAATAAGTCTCAATAGAAATTCGATGATCTCTATTTGCCGCATAATCTGCATAACTATAACAATTTATATTTAGATTATTTACCTGAGATAACTTTATGTTTTAGTTTGTTTTACATACCCAAGTAATTTAAGTAGTGTTGAAAGAGTTAACCAGGATTACATTGAAATTGTGATAGAATATATATATAGTGTAACATCTGGTCTAGTTTTTTAAAAATAAATGACAACCTGATATATTTCTGAATGGTAATTTTCACATTTTCAAAGTTTTAGCTTCTAAACTTTATTATCGGATTTTACAAAGAAATGTACCTACTGCAATAGGAAATAAAGATGCTGGACAATTTAATTATTTTTAACATTTTTCGCTTTATGGATATAGTCTGACTGAGGAATAAAAAGTTGATTTTCACTTGCTTCGAATTCGCCCATAGCCCATAACAATTTAAGAGTTACTTATTTTAAGGTCAAATTGGTAAACGATCTATCACATGTTTTAGAAGATTGTCAGCTTTTACAAATAACACTATATCATCTATATGAAAAAATAAAACAATATTATTCATATTCATAAACACGATTTGTCCATTCAAATTTATTCAAATTGGATACTTAAGTACAGAATGAATTTCTATAAACCATTCTCTCCCAGATTGGTGCAAGCCATACAAAGCTTTGTTTAAACGACATACATGGTTTAGTATTCATAGATCAGCAAAACCTTGTGGTTTGGTCAAAAATGTTTTCTTGAAGTGTAGCTTAAAGGTTAGTATATATTATATCCAATTGGCAATGTTTGCACTTTAGTTTCCACATATGTACTGAAAAACATTCTTACGATTGAGAAATTAACTACTGGATTAAACACTTCATCATAGATTATTTTCTGAATTTGCCTAATACACAAAGCATTGCCCCTTACGATTTTGTTTTCGTTTCGGTTTAGGTTGTAAACCATCGACAACCAATAAATCGGATATTTTCCGGTTTTGGAAAAAAGTTCCCACATTTTCGTTCTTTAATAATTCAATATCGCCTTTAATCGCTTTATACTACTCACATCAGCTTTTTTTTTTTTTTTTTTTTGGGGGGGGGGGGAGGGGAGGTAGTTACTTTATAACTATTAGAAATTACAACTGATAGTCATTCAGACTGATTTGCTTCCTTTACAACACCCGAGAGTTTATTTTTTCCGTTAAAATTGAAAAGCTGTCAAATTTAATTGTGCTTTACAGTATTTGATCGGAAACATGCTTTCACACCTTTGATTCTATGATATTCCATAACATTTTAATTCTATATTAACTATATTTAAGCCCTTCTTTTCCGAATAATATTTTCACTAGTTTTATTGCTTTTCTCTATCTTTTCCCACTTTTCGGAAGTTTTTACTGTTTTAGCCGATTTCGGTAGTTTAGTTACTTTAAATTCTCATTCTGAGTCGGATAAAATATTGATTGTTATAACGATCGGACCCGGTTTACTTTCACTATATTCTAACTTTTTCTTTTGTCCTCAAAAGCAACGTTTATTATTTCGATAATCATCCACCAGTTCTGAGTGCATACCATAACATAGCACCGTTTTTAGCTCTTTTGTCTGACATTTTTTTTAGTTGTTTAGTAACATACAAATAGACTGTAGTTCCAAATACTTTGAGATGCGTTAAGGACTGTTTACGTGTACTGTAAAATTCAAAAGAGGTGGAGGTTTGCTTTCAATGGCATAATAGATTCCAAACAAAAGCACGACATAACGCTTCCGCCCAAAATCCATTACTTAATCCAATGGAATTTAGCTTCCATTGCGATGTGGTTGTAGTGTTTTGCTACGCCCTTTTGTTGAGGCTAGGTGACGTTTGTTATGTGTCCTGTGGATAGAAAAAAAAGTTTTCCTATTAGGCACTACAGAACTTCAGGTCATTATCAATCCTTAAGATTTTAGTATTTAAAAAATGTTCTGCCCGTTTATGGTACTTTCATATCATCACGCCATGATTTGTAATTATCGGTATTCAGCAGTTCAATCGAAACTTACATTTTTATTTCTTTAAAAGTCCGCATGCCCGTCTTCGAATAGATACTCAAATGTTTTAAGCAAACTTATTCACTGCATAAATGGACTAACGTGACCAATTTGATGGAAAATTGGTTGGTAGTTAAACCAATTCACGAACATCCAAAATTTAAAGCGTGAAACCAATATTAGTGCAGTGGATGGTTTGGTTTAGAATGCTACGGTCTACTGTTTCGCTAACGAGGGCTAATGAGAATGAGGCCTATTGCGCCGATTCTATACGGCTACGAATATCGATACCAGCATCGCGACTCGAACCCACGAACTACAGTACCCAAGTGCAGCACTCTACCATTCGGCCATCATTCGGCTTGCATTGGGTGTTTGAATAAATGCCTTTCAGTTAAAGATGGCTTAAAAACAGCTTAACTTAGAGGGTTAATTTTTAAATTACAAAATTAAATACATTGATTAGTTTTCTTTAGTTTTATAAGCAAAATATTAATATAATTAAATATGGTTAAGCATTTATATCTCATTGCCAACCATGTAAATAGTTGATCTTAATTTTAAAAAAAATAACTTGAAAATATAAAATTCCTATTAATTTTTATTTTTAATTCATTGAAATCGCTCTCTATTCTTTGAGGTATCAACAAAGTACCATTCAAGGGTTCTCTTCTTCTCGTGATTATTATGATACAAATCAATTGATCCAAATACTCCGCAGTCAGAAAAACTGGTAAGTGGGATGACTGAGAACGCTTGCCACACCAATACGCATGAATGAAACCTTTAAGAGGGTTCATCAGATTCCGAGGACGCCGGTAAGAGGGTGATCCAAACATTACTGCTCTATGAAAATCGTTTCTCTTTTAGCGATGGATGAAAATTTTAGCTTGCTGGAAAATATTAACAGGAGGGAATGAAGAGTAAACTTTGAAGAATTCAAGTACTTTAAAGAATTAAAAGATTCTAGTTATTATACATTAACAAATTTTTAAATAGGAGAAAAACCTTAACCCCTGGGGCAGGGGCGTAAGCAGAATTTTTTCAAGAGGGGGGGGGGTTCATAATTCTAAAAACTAATAGTCCGCATAATTTCTACTAAAATTTTTATTTTTGCCATTTTGTCTGAACTCAAGAGGGAGTTTAAACCCTTAACCTCCCCTTGCCCTGGGGAGAGAGCTTTAAGTGTCTGCGTCACTCATACTGTGAGCAAAATTTTAGCTGTCGCGATTTTAAGAGGGTGTATTTATATTTTGGTTTATTTCCAGCTTAATTAAGCGTTATTTATATACGTGAGTTCAGAGAAGGAGGAAGTAAAGCCTTAAATTCTTGAATTAGTACCACTGTTAATTATATTTTGAAATTTCATGTAATAATCTAGTTAAAATTTCATGTAAAGTATTGTGCTGCCATCTGTTATAGATTGGTGAAAATGGAGTTTCAAGCAAAGTTTGTTTGGATATTTTCTTTACAAGAGTGGCATTTTGCTGCCATCTATATGTGAAAGATACAACTAACTACTCTCAACTCAACTTATTATAATACAAGAGTGGTTAAGTATAGTTGGATAAAAAAATAGTTATAACCCCCTTTTTTTTCATTTTTTCATTTTATTTATTATGAGAAACAGAAATGCGGTAGATAAATCAAGAAGAATGCAGAGTATTTGGACTTAAGCAGCTGTTTGTATCAAAATAGTTTTAATAGGCGAAATTTTTTAAAATTTCGTGCCTAGAATATTAAAAATATTTATGGCTAAATTTTGATGCAAATTTAGAATAGTGGGGAGGGTAAGGTGATTATATGAATATTTCTGTTCTACCAGACAAATTTAACGATTTAACTAATAGCAATCTCGTAAGAAATCAGGTGGTACCCGGTGCAAATTTGTCCTATAGCCATTCCTATAGCCATCAAAATATAAAATAAAATATTTGACTTAATTGATTAATATAAAGGCAACCTGTTAATTATTCTGTAAACATTTTTTATGAATGAAAAATTAAAATACCTTTTTTATTAATAAGCCAACTTAATGTACAACATATAAAAAAAATCTGTCTCACAGTAATATTATCTAAAAGACTTATTATTGTTATAATACAATTTAATGTAAAATCAATCCCTTACAAGTTTTGTTTTCTAAGCTCGAATCCAACAAACTAACATAATTCCGAGAATCTCTTCTTTCTAGCGTTTTAATGCATATTTTGCCTTTGCGTCATCAAAATCTATATCTTTGCCTGCACTATTTTCAATTGACAAAATGCGTGAGGTAGAGAATTGTGTCACCCAGGGTTATAGCGAGAAATTTTCCATTTGGAAAGGGAGGGGGGAGTTCCTTGCTTCAACTCATATCTGAAAATTAATACAGTAATTCTTACGTATACATATAGCCAATCTTATGGGAATTATAACTCCCACATCCCCTTTGCTACATCACTGGTGTTACCGCTCAGAATTGGCTGCTGGTACGAACCTTACCCATCAGGGGGTGCTGCAAGTGAAATTCTCGAAATTTACAAAAACACTATAAATGTGTGTTTAATAAAATAAAAAATGAGTTATTACGATAATTATTTTTATTATATATAAATTTATATTTTGTAATATAGATTAAAAAATATTAAATTTTTAGATGTCTGTGTGATTTTTGAACAGATTGTTCTCAGTTAAAATCATTGAAAGTTTATCCCAATTTCTAGAAAAAATTAGAGAATTAATTAATTTAAAGATTTTATTTGAAATTTTTATAGTATTTAAAAATTTCTCGAAGAACTCCTGGAAGGTTGTTTCGGAACCTAGGGTTCCGTGGAACATAGTCAGAGAAACTAATCAGTGGCATCCAAGGGTAAGGTATGAACCTGTAAAGAATGGCCGCGACAGTTCCTTGTGTAATCTGCCATCTTTCGGCAGAATTCAAGCTGTTCGAGAAAAAATAATCATTTTCGAATATATACCTATTAACATTCCTAAGGTGTTGGGTTCTTCTTTTGACCCATAATAAATTTAATGTAGATGCCTTTTATTTTTGGGAGTTTTTAATAGTATCTTATATATTTGTTTCCATAGCCTTAGAAAATATTTAACAAGGCTTACATTTTTCTTCAAACTGCAAATTTTTTGAAAAATTTCAATAAAAAATTTAAAACAAACTAGACATCTCAGGACTACATCCCAACGAGCGAGGCCTTGGCCTATGATCCCAATCTCCCCGTTTTCGAGACCAAGGGACATGGGGTACAGAGCATATGTTAGGTGGTCAACCTTACACGGAAGCCCCAGTGTTTAGTTCCCAAGGATGCATGGTACCCAGTATATCTACCCATTCAAGGTATGTGAGGCTGGATAAACCTCGCCCAGTTTGAGGATCGAACCTGGGATCTTGTCTTAGGGGGTACATCAAAGCTTTTTTTTTTTTTTTTTTTTTTTCAGTACAACTTGTAACAGAAGTGTTTCAGGTGACTTTTGATCCGTGTGGGATATTTAATGCATAGAAGATGAGCACAGTAGTTACCAATATATTTAAGCCGAACGATGGCCGAATGGTTAGGGCACTAACCTTCGGAACCGGAGATCGTGGATTCGAGTCCCACTGTGGCATGGATGTTCGTAGCCTTTCGGAATCGGCTTTAAACAGTAGGTCCCGGTCTCATTAACCCTCGTGTTGCAAAAAGTAGGCCGTAGTGTTCCCAATCAACCAACCAACCAATATATTTAAATTATTGTTGCTTTTGACAATGTATTTCTACTCTTATTCCTTCGTGTTACATATTATTTGTTTTATGTGGTACAAGAGTGGAAATAAACTTGTATAGTTTTCAGCAGTTATTAGTTTCTGTGATCGCTATTGGCTGTATATGTATAAATGTGTAAACAGACTTTTTTTACTTTTGTATTTGATAATTTTATGCTTATGATTTTTCAGATGTCCAAAATTGTATTATTTGGAGTACTGTAAATAATTCTTATAGTTTGTGTCTAATGTCACTTTAAGAAATAAACGAATAATACAAGCAAGTGAAATTTTCTTTATTCCATTATTTGAATAAAAAAATAAATATACGCGAAAATATGTATTGTGTTGTATAGTACATGAAGTACGGAGTAATATACTAAATTCATATTTCCTTAGAGTTATAAAACCTGGTCTGTTAGACAACTGTAACAACTTCCTTAAAATTTACTTAAGTACAAGTTTACAGTTTTCATGTGTCAAAATGGGTGTACATAGTAATAATTATAAAGGTAAAATATTTATTAGGTATTAAGGAAAAATATGATGTTTATTTCAATTTTTTAATGTTGATTTTTTTCCTTCTCAAGCTAAAAATTCATGAATATTTTGTAAGCGAACTTTTTGTCTTGTGGTACTCAAAATTCTATTGTGACATTTGGATTTGAATTAAGAAATTGATTTGTAACTGAAATAATCAGTTGCCATAGTTTTTATTATTTAAACAATCTCCTTATATTGATCCATTTCACGCATTTTAAAACTTCAAGCCAAATATTGATGAAATTTTAGCTTGGAATGAAATGAAAGGGACTAAAATCTTAATAAACACGTATATTTTCGTTTATTGAAAAGAAAAACATTCTACCTTTATAATTGTTAAAATGCATCTGAGAGAATTTGTATGCAGATTTGTAAAAGTATCGAGCTGATGGAGGGTGAATAATCGAGAGCTAAATTTGAGCCTGACTCAAAGAGACTGGGGCTCAAATAGACTTACCATACCGAATGTCAACAGAAATATACGCACTTATTTGTTTATGTGAACACTTATTTGTTTATAATTAAACAGCTAAAATTGCTTGGTTGAAAAAAAACCCTTAAGGTAAACCAATACATCTAGCGGAGAAACTTACGCTGAAAAAAGTTTAATAATCTTTTATTTTTTATTAAAATAATGTTTTCCTCATAAAGTTCATAAAGACCTCTTAAAATTGAGGTCTCTTTACAAGTTTTTATAGTTCTTCTGAAATTACCCTGTAAGTTGTTAGCAACACAAAATTTACGTTACCTTCTTATTTTTCATTTGGCAGCTTTCCGCACTATACATAAATACATATACATGAAACTTAAGATTTTTCAGAGGTCCGAACTCTCCGCTCCACCCTTGGTATACCTATGGACTCGGATAAGCTTTCAAATTATCACGATCTGACTATATGCGTGTTTTGTGTGTGATCTGACTATATGAGTGTTTTCAGTGTAGAATAATTGCAAAATCTGCAATTATTCTACACTGAATCTTGGTTTCTCAGCCATAAATCGAGTGTTATAGAGTTTTAAGTAGTCTTTTTTTATTTTAAATCCAGCATTGCGTATTACTTGCTTCTACAAATATATTTATGAATGAAAATAATTTGTAACGAATTTATTACATCATGTGAAGATTTCTTTGCTTTCAAATCTTTAAAGAATTAAGAGCGGGGAATACTTCATTAGTACACCTTGGTTTCGAAAAACACAAATCAAAAGCTACCTTTTGGTCAATAACACAATATCTCGAGGTGCCTTTTAAGGAGAAAAAAAAAGTGTGAACTCTTGATTTCCTCATTAGCATTTTAAAAACCAAGTTGAAAGAGAGGGTGCAACAATTTAGTCATTAAGAAAGTTCAAGTTTTACTAAAAATCTGCATAAATCTAATTAACGACGATAATTGTGTGGGTTCAAATAATTAAAGACAGGAACAGCGAAAGAGAAGTCTCTAAAGAAGGTGCAAGAGTATTTCCTTTAATAGACTGGCTTGAAAGGGGAGGAGCTGAAAGTCTTTAACTTGAGCGACGATTTGCCACAGGAAATGGAGATTGAATACTTTGTGTGGCGCTTACACTTGTCACACAGACGCTATTTTAAAAAGAGTTTTTCCTCTTCAGCTGATGAACTAGCCAAGCATTGATTTTCATTTAGTGCTCGACACAAAGTTCAGCCAGGTTAGGGTTATCAGATTGGCGACGAGAAGCTAACTTCGGCTTCTCCGAAACTTTACTATCTCTGGTCAGCTCTCCCACCACATCAATGACTAGGATTAAATTAGGGCTGCAGAATTTTTATTTCACTACGCTATGGAAATTTCAAAGATACCAGATTCTGTTAATAATATAATTACCCACGAAATTCAATTCAGATCAATCGATGTTCTCTTCAATTATAAACATTCAATATATAAATTTTTGGCTATGTTAAAGCTAATAACCTGGATTTCATGATTCTGCTTTTGTTTTCTGCAAAAGAAAATGTACTTTAGTATAAGATAAATAAAGAAATGTGTGTAAAGATTCTAATGAATTAGAAGATTTTCATTTAGAGCTCGCGATTCAAAGTTCAAGCAGGTTAGGGTTATCAGATTTTCGGCTAGAAACTAACTTCGGGTTCTTCTATTTGGAAAACTATATACTCTCTGGGCATCTACTCCACCACATCAATATGTGGGATTAAATAATGGCTACAGTATTTTTGTTTGAATAAAATATAGGTATTTCAAAGATATCAGATTCTGTTAAAGTCTCATATAATGTAATCATTAGTGAAATTCTATCCAGACTAATAATTTCCCCTTTCAGTTTACATAATATTTAAACTTTTGAATTATGATAAAGCTGATGATATTGATTCGGTTTCTGCAAAGAAAAATATACTATAATAAAAAAAAAGAAATCTGTCTAAAGAAAAATATTATATAAAAATCACAATTAAGAAAATAAGGTTTGGCTTGGTTTAGAGTGCTACGGTCTACTTCTTGCAACACGAGGGCTAATGAGACCGGGACCTACTGCTCAAAGCCGATTCCGAACGGCTACGAACATCCATGCCGCAGTGGGATTCGAACCACGAACTCCGGTACCGAAGGCCAAAACCCTAACCGTTCGGCACAAAGAAAATAAGAAAATCATATTAAACTAAGGTAATATCAGCAAAATTTCTGTTTGACTCAATTTCAACTCTGTTTAAAAGATGTTTAAATCTTTCAAACATAGTTGAAATTTTCTTTACTTTTACATACTATTTAAGCTTTTAATTTATGATAGTGTTAATGGTAAAATTTTCTTTCTCGTGTTCCTTGTAGTAAATGAAAATATACAAAGTAAAAAATAAACAGCATTTAAATAGATAAATGTGAAAAGAAAATTATTCTGTTAAAATGTAGAATGAATTTTGTTTACAAAAAACTAAAAAAAGGCAATCATATAACACTATCAGTAGCATTTAACTTAAAAAGATATTTTGAACATAAGCTGATGATTTTTCCTTAATTTTTTATTATGTTAATACTTTGGACTTATGATAATGGATCTTGATTCTTTCTCAAGATTTCATTTTCAACAAAGAAAAATGTATTCTAATGACAATATGTTGCACGTTACTAATATGTAGCACGTTTGTTAAGAAAATAAGAAAAGTTTGTTAAATGACTATAGTATCATCTAAATCTGAAATTTTTTTTATCATAATACTAAATATATCCTTCATTATTTGAACATATTTTCTTGCAATGTAATAAATGATTGATTTTGTTTACTATAGCAAATCATTTTCTACGATAACTGGCAATTACTATACACATATTTGAATATAATGCATAAATTTGAGAAATATTCAATGAATATCTTGAATTAACTCTTTCAGGACGACCATCACTTAAATGTGTCACTAAGAATAAAATGCAGTTAAATCAATCTTTTGGTATTTTCTGATTTTTGCAGAATTAAGTAAAACAAATAACAATCTTTTTGTTTACTAAAGAAATTATCCATTGATTTCAAATGTATCTCAGAGAGTTATGTGATACAGCCGTCTTCAAAGACTGGTAATTGAAACTTAAATCTTCATGTAGGAAATAAAGAAGTTTAATATGTAATATATATATATATATATATATATATATATATATATATATATATATATATATATATATATATATATAGTATCCGAGTTGTAAATTTACTAAGATAAAGATGCGATAGTCTTTTTTTCAGGAGATAAAGAAACTTTGGATACAGCATGATTGATTCCAGTGCCTTACTAATTGTCGGAAATCCTCCATATTTGCATTTTACTTTGTTTTCTGCTTTCTTTACATATTATAAAATTTTTAAATGTGAAATAACTTTCAAGTATCCCTTGATTGCTCTATAACACCGTTAAATAAAATATATTTTAAAAGCATGCCCTGTTCATCATTTTCACTTTGTAATACGACATTTAGATAATTCTAACTTTAAAAATATATTTAATAAAACAGTGTATAGCTTTATGACAAGAAATATAAACAACTTTTGCAAATTTTGGAATAGAGGAGGGGAACGTGTTTTATTTTGTTAGGTTAATTTTTTAACAACACAACTCCTATATAGGCAAGCACCTAATGCTTAAAGCAATTTCGAGCAACCACGAACATACAGTTTTACAATGGGATTCGAAACATTGAAGTTGAGGTATCTAATGACAGCTCCCTGTCTGTTTGAGCATTTTCAGAACAGGAATCCCAGTATAATATTTAATGACACAACACAGGAATGAATAAAAACAACACAGTAATGAATAAAAAAAAGCATAAATGTAACCAAAAACCTTATCGCAATATGTAAAAGAGAAAAAACATATCTTAAGATGATATTCTTCTTCATTCAGTTTACTCTTTGCTATAAAATACTAACTTCTTTCTTATTGGTTGAGAAGAATATGCATGTTTTCTCCGGAATCAGTTTTGCCTTAGTGGCATGTAGGTTTTATCCAATTTGAATCATTGAAAAATAATTTAAAAGCAGATTAGATATAAAAAGAACTTACTGCAGTACAATAAATGAAATAAAGGGAATTAAAATTATTAAAAATGATTACAAATATTGGATAAGAACTCAATAAAATTTTGTTTGGGATAGTTCAAAAGCCATTTATTATTCAAATTTTGAGTATGTGACAAATGATGTTACTGAAATGATGTCATTTAGATTTTGTTTGAATTAACTAAAGTGTCATCTGGGAATGCAGTTTTTCAGCGAAAATGCACAGTATCCTTCTATGCTTATGATAAAACTACCAAAGAATAGCTTTGAATTTACTTGGTGCTTAATTGTAATGCACAACTAATACGTCTTGGTGCGCTATTGAAATAACATGAAACTTTGAAAGTCCTTTAGCATTCTACAATACTGGAAATGTTAAATTTTTTTCTCGTGCCGTGTACCGTGCGAAACCGTTTCATTAGGCATTTCTTTGACAGACATAAAACCTCTATCAAGATATAGATTTAGAAAAAAATTTCCAATCTTATTACTAACTAATAAATATAGCAAAAAGGAACATTAGATATTATTATTCCTTTAACATTCTTCTAGAATAAGTAAGGCAGTTAATATTTCTAGTAAGAGCCAATATCAGCCAAGGAAGGAATTTTCTTAGCAAAATTACACAATTTACTTCTATACTTTCGATAAAACTACCAAGTATCGCATCCCAATACTCGGCGCTTTCACTGACCAACACTTATTGATAAGCTACTGGAATAACACAGGACTATTGAAAATCTTTTAGCATTTTGTACTGTAATAATGCTTGAAACATTTCTTTTAGGAAGCGTCGGAGATGTACAAAAGAGCATAAATAAATTCAATTTTACAGTGCACAGTGAGAAACCCGTTAATACTAGGCATTTGTTTGAAGTTAATAAATTTTCTGTCCTAATAAGAGAATCTTCCTGATCATAGCATTCTTAACTATTTAAAATGATGAAAAGGAAAAGATATTAGCCTTTTAAAATGCTATTAAAATCAGTAATACATTTATATGAAAATTATTAGCATGGAATTTTAGTTTTATGTAAAAATTTTTTAATTATTTAAATTTATTTTATTAAAGAAGCCTAGTGGAGTTGGGGTAGCACGTCGCGCTTCCACGACACAGGTCCGAGGTTCGATCCCGGGACTGGGTGAGGTTCACTCAGAATTTCAAATCTTTAGTGGGTAGACAAACTGAGGATCAAGCATATTTAAGAACTAAACACTGGGGATTTCGCGTAAGGTTGACCACCTAACCTGAGCAAATGCTTTGCACCGCAGGGCTCTTAGTCTCGTAAACGGAGATTGGTACCGTTGGCCCTGACCCCTAGGGGCTGTTGTGCCGAGGAGTTTAGTTTTTAGTAACGAATATTTAATTAAAAATTTATTTTATATCTATTCAATTTGTTTGACAAATTTGTTTGAAATATATATATATATATATATATATATATATATATATATATATATATATATATATATATATAATATAAACCTATATTGTTCCTATTTATTATAGGAAAACCAGAGAATCATCTATATAAGATCCAGTAACTTCTGCCCAACAGAAATCAAGTGTAAACAGTTTAATTGTACATAAATTAATTCTGGCCAAAAGTCGTGGTTAACGAATACTATAGTTTATATTTCTTAGTTATAAGTATTCCTTTTTATCTTAAATTTCAATATTTCAATGTGAAAACTTTTATGGGGTATAACAGTTATTTTCAAGACATTAAAATTTCTCTGCTATTTACTTCAATTTTAGGTAAAGTAACACAAGCTTAATTTTTTTCTCTTTAACATCTTGGCTAAATAAAAACCTGTTTCTTTTTTCAGACATTGCAATTAATGAGGTAAAAGAGCAATACTTTCGAAAACAGAATTTGAAACTTTTAATGTAGGTTAGAATTTTAAACGAAATGAAGACTTTGAATGGGTAATGCAGGGAAGACCATTTTATTATTTCAAACACTTAATATTAGAAATGAATTTGCTGTTTTAATATGCAAAGCATATTTCAGTGAAAATAATTTGAAGGGGTGACCAAGGAAATAGAAAGAAGAAAAAAAATTGTTTTCTAAAATGAAACGAGAAATCAATAAAATAAAACAATTTTAAAAATACACCTTCTCACTTATGTTCAATTTTTTTTTCGGGTGATATAATAAACTAGCCTAACACAAAAATATTTTGTATGGTTTTACAGAATATTTTATTCCTTTCCTGTAGAAACTGTGTTGAAAACTAGAGACTGCTTAAAATATATTTTGTGGGCTTTTAAAAGTCTAAAAACAAAATTTTCAGCATTCAACAGATTATTTCAACTAATTAGTTGAAATCATCTGTTTTTAATTTATGAATAACTTTATTAAGCAAATACTTTTATTGCTAATGACAGAGTTTCTTGATGTTTTGATAGCTGGTGGTACGTCCCCTATGGTAGCTAAGATTTGCAATGGGCGATACTCTCAAAAGCTTTAAACTTATTCTATGATTTTCAGTGTGCTTAGTTTGCGTCAGATCTTCACAACCAGAGCTAGAGGAAATATTCTTATCCTTCCAATAGTTAAGTAGTTATGGTAGTCAGTTTTTGCTTCTAATCTGCATAATTACTTATTGTTACAATCAAAATTTTCGCATATTATAGCTGGTAGAAATAAACATAGCAACACAGAAACTATTTAAGTTACAAATAATTAATTGGCAATCACAAAGAAATTATATATATATGTATATATATATATATATATATATATATATATATATATATATATATATATATATATATATATGTGTGTGTGTGTGTGTGTGTGTGTGTGTGTGTGTGTTATATCAAAGTATTATCTTTAAAATAGGTATCCAAAACTGTGCAATTCTCCTTCTCATTTTTTAATACTTAATTTCCCAGCCATAAAATGTCAGATAAGTGTTCTCCGACTTAAATTCTTTTCATCCATCTCTGAAAACTAATGCTGGAATAAATGCTTAATTTTTGTCCACTGGCACAGTTTTCAGTTGTTTTAATTGATCGAGGCTCACTCTTGCCTCCCGAAAATTCTAAACAATCCTAAGTCATATGGGAACAAAGTCCCATGACTCGCTCGTTGTGGGTGGATTGCACTGACAAAGTGTATATTCCTAGAACATTCTACGTAGAGCTGTTGCACTGTACAGACTAACGGTCTGTAGACTGATGCGCTTTGATCTTCAATAAATGTGAAATTCCCCTACGTTGGACTTCGTTTTCTTTGGTCGCTTCAAGATTACATTTTGACTAGGAGTTTTTTTTTCCAGCATGCCTGGACAGCTGAAATAAAAGGAGTTATTTTCCTCGTTAATTGGTGAAAACTATTTACTCTGGATATATTTAAATATATAAATACACGTATTATACGTGCACATATACAAGTATATATATATATATATATATATATATATATATATATATATATATATATATATATATATATATATATATATATATATATATATATATATATAATATATATATATATATATATATATATAATACACACACATATATATTTATAACAGGCTATTAGATCGTTTATAATGTCATGGTAACTTTTCACCTTTCGACTTCAAACCTCCCTCCTCCCTCCCCCCCCAAAAAAAAGTAAGTAGTTTTTTTTAATGTTCGCCAACGTGCTTTCTCCAGTAAACTCAATAGTTCCTCAAACTTTTTATCACTAATTAGGGAGTGTATTCGTGGACTAATATATATCCATTCTTTGATTTTTGCTTCATGAATTTTAGGAAACATCTATTGTGATTACTTGAAATCAGGAGTATTCTTCATGTCTTTGAAGAAATTCTTCATTAATCCCAGTTTTATATATAATAGAGAAAGATAGACATTTTTTTTTTGATTTCACAAAGCTTCACGTTTCACATATTTTCTCGTTCTGTTAAGGAAGGAATGGTTTGTATTTAGGCAATCATTTTCTAATGTAATAATATTTTCTGTACCTACTGTACCCTAAGAAAGAAGCACCAATGGGAAGAAAATCGGTAGATGTGATGTACATATACAAAAAAAGCAAATGATTACAATTTGAGAAAAATTGAATGATTTATTTAATCGATAGAGCTTCACAAACTGAAAAATTCAATAACGCATGTGTTTACCCCTGGCCCTTATGCAAGCAGTCATTCAGCTTGGCATTCATTGATAGAGGTAGCGGATGTCCTCCTGAGGGATATCGTGAAAATCGTTTTGTCTCACGGGTGCGTTAGATCTACAAAATTGATCCGACGAGAGAGCCGGCGACCTTGCTGGTCAAGGTAGCGTTCGGCAAGCACGAAAACAAGCAGTAGAAACACGTGCACTGTGAGGGCAGGCATTATTTTGCTGAAATGGAAGCCCATGATGGTGTGGCATAAAGGACAACACAACGGGGCATAGAACTTGGTTGGAGTACCGCTTTACTGTAAGGATGCCAGGAATGACGACCAAAGGGGTGCCACTATGAAATGAAATGGTACCCCAGACCATCACTCCTGGTTGTCGGCCTGTATGCCGGTTGGTATCCCACCACTGTCCTGGTCGTCTCCAGACACGTCTTCGCTGGTCATAGGGACTCAGTTCAAAGTGGGACTCCTCCTGAAGACTAACTTACTCCAGTCAGGGACACCACTGCAAATGGGATTGTCGTTGTACAGAGGTCAATGGTAGTCTGCGCAAGGGGCGCCGTGACTTCAGTCCCCTTTCTGTGAGCCGCCTATGAATGATTCCTGCTGTCACTGAAGTACTAGTTGTACGTATAATAGATGATAATGAGGCATCTAGTTCTGTGAGTACCGCTCTGACGATTGCTCGGTCCTCACGTTCTGTCGTTCATATGAATCAGTGTTCAATTTGCATTACATCTTCTCAATGCGTCATAAAGCATCTTTTTTATTTTTATTTATTTTTTTTTTGGTCTTAAAGTATATGTAAAACACAATTTCGATCTCTCTAACACTTTTAGAGATTTTATTTTACAATGGACAAAGGGGCGCAAAACGTTTATTTAAAAACTAGAGCTTGAGATGAAAAGAAAAACTATATATGGTAGAGAAATTCTGATTATATATTTGGAAAAACTATAAAAAATACATTAAAGGCAACTATTAGTACTCGTGAAATAAAAATCTTGTTGATCAATGAAATTATACTTTTGAGATTAAAAAAAGTGTGAAGTTAAACAATTCACAACTTATATAATATGCTTAATAATTCTGTATATAATTCCCGAATTTTTCCTTTGAGTTTTTTTTTTAATGTGTTAAAAATTAATTTCAGAAAAATAACTCGTTATAATTATTTCTTGAGAGCTCAAAACCCTCGGGGCCC
This sequence comes from Pardosa pseudoannulata, assembly GCA_032207245.1. NCBI lineage: Eukaryota > Metazoa > Arthropoda > Arachnida > Araneae > Lycosidae > Pardosa > Pardosa pseudoannulata. Next base: position 153,355,695 of record CM063502.1, read on the forward strand.
CTTAAACGGCTACAGAAAGATTTTTATAAATATCCTGAGAGAATTTGGAGGCGTGCAGTTTAAAATTGTAATATTAATTAGCATAATCCACATAGGCCTGTCCTTTTGTCACCAAAAGCAGCGATACTGCGCCAAACGATCTCTGCGAAGCAAATTTGTTATTGCTTTCTGTTAAGAAAGGAACCGGCGTGCCGCATTGTTTCGAGCGGGATGACTCCTAATGAAACAGAAGACTAAAACCTTGTATCCAGTTAGTAATTCAGATTCATGAGCTGAAAACGGACAATTATTTGTAGTCAGCTAATTAAATCGGTAACTTAATTTACCCTTTGTCTGCTTCAAGAGCAGCATTCTCCCCTGTTTAGTACATTTCATATAATAGGCTCACGGGATAAAATTAATTAGAAGGGATATAGCTTTATACCATTGCTATACTTACTTAAGGCTACCTTAGGTAAGATTACAAACTGCTATAATTAAAAAAATTGTTTAATTTCCCATCATGTTTTTTTAATACACTTCTGTAACCAATATATAAACATATAAATTTTACAGTTTTATCATAAACTAAATTAAAAAAAAATATGTGTAAAACGTAAATTTGTTTATCGTAATATTCAAAGCCACATATTTATATATTCTTAATCTTAGTTTACTTTACTATCATTCTATTATTTTTTGACAATATATTTTCTTCCATTTGAAACGTCATTTCCCTTTGATTAAGATTTAAACTATTTTAAGTGTTCGACATTTTTCTACATCTATCTCTCATGAATATTTAGAATCTTACATCTAATCACAGCGCTAAATCTTGCAGCATTTTTTTTTTTTTTTTAATATTTTATCATTCATAAATCTTCCCTTGATATTTTTGGAAGAATTAGTTTTTATTTCCCCAACCAGAGGGCACTGTCTGTTCACTTTCTAATACAAGCGTGAAGAGGTCAATAGCCTCTGGAATAACGTGACTGAAAGTAATTAAAAAGGGAAATTTTGTTGCTTTTCGGGATAGATTGCCATGGCAGAGGACACAGTAAATTAAAATTTGCAATTTGCAACCCTACCGCTGATGTTATGGTTTTAATGGTTACAAATTTGCAATTTTTATATTAAAAAATAGTATAATAATAGATGGAGGTAGGCGAGTGAAAATAAAGTCGTTCTACGAACATGATTAATAGGCATATATTGCAAGATAATACTTGTTCGAGAAAGGATGTCAATTTTTATTTTCTTTGTAGCGTATCTTCTGAATACGATGAAATTTAATCTTAAGTTGTTAAAACTTTAAGACATTAATGTATTTTGCTCTCGTGTCATTATCTATGTGTCACACTGCAATTTATTCCTCCTGCTAATTTAATCTTCTATTATCGAAGCATTTTTATTAATAGATGAGGAGTTTATGACTGAGGTTAATTCATATTTAGGAAAGATATAATCAGTAAAAATTGATTAAGTACTTTAAAGAAAAGTTTATGATGAATGTAAGAAATTCATCTGATGAATATCTAAGTTAAATCTACTCAACTCAGAAACATACCAAAAACAACAAAAAATTATGTTAATATGTGGATCTTCTTTAAAAAAATTCATTCAAAAAATTTTTTCCGCATACATTTACATAATTTCCATTTTACATAAATTATTCTCTAAAATATTCACTAAATATTAAATATATTCTCTATTTCTGTCACGTATTTAAATAAATGCATTTTAATAATAGAATTCCTCATATATCAGTATAAAGCAGGAATTCTTATTAAATTTTTAATTGAATAGTTCCCTTTAATTGTCATGATAAGTAACTTTACCAAGTTTATCTACTTAACACGGAATAAGTTTAAAACTGTTCGTATGTTAATGAAAATAGGTAAATAAAAATATGATTTATGAAAAGTTATTATTTTATACAGGAGTCAAGGAATCCCAAACTTCGATTTTTAAAATATTTATTTTTAACAGTATTTTTATTTATTAATACCTGAAACAAGCCTGCTGAATATATACTGATGATTCCTTAAAACAATATAAAGCCTTAAAGCATTAAAAGCAATACACTAAGGCAGACTTGATCATCTGTGGGCCGCATTTGGAATGCATTTTGTTCTGGCTGTCAAATCTGTGTGTATGTATGTGTATGTATATATATATATATATATATATATATATATATATATATATATATATATATATATATATATATATATATATATATATATATATATATATATATATATATATATATATATATATATATATATATATATATATATATATATATATATATATATATACTATATATACATATATATATATATATATAAATATATATATATATATATATATATACATATATATATACATATATATATATACATACATATATATACATATATATACATATATATATACATACATATACATATATATATATACATATATGTATACATACATATATACATATATATATATATATATATATATATATATATATATATATATATATACATATATATATAATACATATATATATATATATATATATACATACATATATACATATATATATATACATACATATATATGTGTGTGTGTGTGTGTGTAACAAGGCGAAAATTAATCCGCCGGTCACAAATAATTAAGCACATGTTGTATTTACTTGCCCGGGTTTGCTGGGCAAGGAGAAGCCTATGCAGTTAGACTAATTGAAAATTTTTCAGAAGGCCACATTGAAGAGAAGCACAACTCCGAGTAGAACTTAAATTTCATTTTACTTAAGAGAACGTCATGTGTTTCCAGTCAAAGGCAGAAGATAGAATGAAAATCGAAACACATTCTGGAACAGGGTTGGACCATAGAGCGAGACGGACACGAAATCTTTCATAGAGAAAGTAGCTTAGTTGGCGTTATTAACAAGAAAATTGAGCTTAGATCATTAAAAAGTGAATGGGGACAGCTTGAAAATATGGAGAGTGGGCAGAAAATTTGCATCTATTTCAGATAAAGTTTTGGGAAATAGATTGGAAGAATTTTAAGTCAAGGACAATCCTTTAATTATGGTATTTTGTGGCTGAGAAAACATATTTGAAGAAATAAGAATGGAAAGGGGAGAATTTTTCTGAGATATTAAAGTGTAATAATTTTGATATAATACACACACACACACGTGTATATATATATATATATATATATATATATATATATATATATATATATATATATATATATATATATATATATATATATATATATATAAATTTTAGTTTAAAAGTAAAAACGATACATGTTTATTATTATAATTCATAAATTTACAATAGGGTAGTCAAACATTTACATAAATGATTATGGGAATAATAACTTATTTTATTATATACTAGCTGCTTCGCACCCAGCCTTCGATCTGGGTCTTAAAATATTTCGATGAAAAGTTTAGAACCACTATTAAAGATAATAAGACGTATTAATAGAAATGCTGAACAAATCTCGTATATTTCAGATTGTTGACGATTATAACAGTTTATTTTAATATCTGAATGTCCAGTAAGTGCACTGTGTAGCCCGTGAGCCGCTGCATAATAATTCCCAATTCCACGACTTTTTTTTAATGTAGGAGTCAAATTTCAAAATGCTGTGAAGAGTAATATATATGTACTCTTCTGAATGGGATAATTCATTTCCGAGATTGGATACCTTTTAGTAATAATGTTTTACATACATAAAAATTAAATTTTAAACAACAAAACCTATGACGATAACTTTTTTTTAAAAAATGGCAATTGTGAAATAAAAACAAATTTGATAGATTTGGTTTGGTTTGGAGCGCTACAGCCTACTGTTTTGAACACGAGGGCTAATGAGACCAGGACCTACAGCTTAAAGCCGATTCCGAACGGCTACAAACAACCATGCCTGCAGTGGGATTCGAACCCGCGAACTCTGGTTCCGAATAGCAACGCTCTACCATTCGGCCATCGTTCGGCCAAATTTGATAGAACATGGCGAATTTGTAATTATTGAAAATAAAAATCACGCCAACGTATAACAGAAAAAATACTAATTTCTTAAAAAAAAATTGAGAAAGTAAAATAAAGATTTACATATTTTGATGAAGTAAAAAATTTAGCTATTAAAAGTAAAATGATTTTGATAATTTGATATTTCAAAGAGAAAAAGTTATTGCGTATGACAAATAGTTGTAACTATAGGCAATAAATGGCACCACTCAGTACTTATATTAACTAATATACTTTTAACTGATTGTAATTAAGGTATTTTAATGGTGGAAAGAGTTTAAGCATTCAGCAGATTGGGCGAAGTAATGTATCCAAATGTATTTATGTTTATAAATGCATTTATTTACACTCGAATTTTAATGGTAAGGTCTTGAAAAATTCTTCGAGAATATAATAAATCACTAACAAAAATACCAAAATGTACCGCAGTTCAAATTTTCCAAATAAACAACGGTTTGGCAGGATAGGCGATAGTTGTTTTGCATTAATGTCAATTCTATTACCAAATATCTGGCGAAAACTACGACAACAAGGAAAATATGGTCATTATTTGTTATTTCAACTCAACAGTTAAAATGACTGTACTACATAATTAAAACGGTGTTTTTATTGGTTTTAAAATAATATATTTCGAACTAATTAGAATATCTGAACGCGATTGACCGAAATGACTTCTTTAAGTAATTCTGCCAAGCCTAATTATGAATAGATGTTAGTGTGGTCTCAAAATTGGATAAATAAAAATGGCGCAATTGAATTCAAAATGAAAGAAATATACCAAACTAATATTAATAAAACGAAATAAGTATATAAGGCTAAAATACCGAGAACAATTATAATATTTGAAATCACATTTTAAACTTTAATCAAAAGTGGTTACAATATCTCAACATTTCATAGTTGCCATTTCTAAAATGAAAATTTATTTGTTCCCTGTATATCACTTGCAAATTTTTTTTCTCTAGTGTAGTTGAGTTTTAGATAACAAAACCTATAACCATATGTTAGTTTTTATTTAATAAATGGCAACTGCGAAAAAAAAACAAATTTGATAGAACATGGCAATTTTTAATTACTGAAAATAAAAATCTCGCCAAGAAATTAAAATAGAAAAAAAAGGTGATTTCATAAACAAAAGTGAGTATAGCGTTTAGCAGATAAGAAAATAGTCTTATATATATATATATATATATATATATATATATATATATATAAATGTCATCATATATTTATATACTTACACTTGAATTTAAATAGCGTAGATACGTTTTTGTGTTTCCCGTATACCAAATATCTGGCAATAGTAATGCCAACAATGAATAACACTGCCATATTTAGATGCCAACTCAACAATGGAAAGCTCGTGTCGCAAAATTAAACTGCCATTTTGTTTGGTTTTTCGTTAATATCTTTGGAACTAATTGGTATATCGGAACACGAATGGGCGAAATAACATCCCTGGATCTCACAGTCAGATTTTAATCTGGGAATTCAAGATATATTAATGTGGAATATGTTCATTTGGCGGTATCAAGGATTTCTGTCCAAAGAAGTTACTCTATGACTTATCGGGTAGATTTGTTTAAAAAAAACATAAAAACGAAAACTGTTCTTAATATCTATAAATAAAAATAACAAAATATATGTTTACATGCTAACGATTAAATCTGCATCGAATTTGTGTCTTATATTAAATTTTCTCAAAACTGTATAGTAAAATATAAGTTTAACCCTAAACTATATTACTACTGTACGTTGATTAGCAACGATAATATACCTTGCCAAATTATGTGAGAGAATAGGGAGCAGAGGTTTTGACTGCAACAGTGCTAATTTTGGTAGTATTAATTAATGTTTTCTAAAATTAAGGCAATTTATGACAAACCCCATAGTTTAGTATGAAACAGAAACACACATTCATACCGACAGCCATATGAATATGAAGATAACGATATAAAATGATAGGTTTTTATTTATCCATGAGAGTCACTGAAATTTGTACTTCTTGTTGTTAAAATATTGTTGATAAACATTTCATTGCAACTTAAAAATTAACCAAGAATTAAATTTAAAACTAGTTCTCGTATAAAAATGCTATAACTTGCGTCACATAGAAATGAAAGCGAACCATTTTATATCTCAATTTCCAGATCAAATCGAATTGATACTACGCAGACGATTATAAAATAAGAAATGAATAATGAAATATTTAAAGGAATGACGTCATAATGATAGAAAAATATCATTTTCACCTATGTATTATGTAATAAATTAAAAGTTTTAATCTTCTACTTTTAACCGAGGAAAACTGCGTTTAAAACAATTACTTGGGATGACGTCACATTGCTAGAAATAATGCTTCTTTCATTTAGTTATCATGCGTTAAATTAAAAATTTAATCGTTTGCTTTTAACCGGGGAAAATAATGCTTGGAACAGTGACATAAAATGCTCGAAAATGGGGGAAGGAATGGATTTCGAACGTTAAAAATTTACAAAAACCTTCCCATGGATATCCCTAAACATTTCTCAAATTTTCACGGTGATTGGATGCATGGTTTTTGAGTCTATTGAGTACAGACAGACAGATAGACAGACAGACACAAATTCATTTTTATATATATAGATTCACACACATCCTCGGCAGACCCCACAAAGTTTGCCACCACCAAAAGGTCTGGGACAATAATCCTCAATCTTTTTAAAGCTTTCGATACTTTTGTCCCGGAAGGTAACTGCAGTCCATTTGTTAATATTAAAATATATAATGTAAAATAACTTGTTTAGAATGTTAAAACTTATTTAATAGTTCTGTATTCTTAGTTAGGTAATTAAAAGAAGAAAAAAATTATATCATAAAAGTAGTATGAAGCAATCAAGTATGTATGTCATTCGGGTGGTTATTATTGATTGTTCAGAGCAAGTTTCTTAATGTTCAATAATCTTAGTGAGATAAAGGCAAAAGTTAACTATTTGCTCGATTTGAAATTGATTTATCTTTTTTTTTAATTATATCTGATTCTACAGTGATCTCTCACATATCGAAGTAGGGGGAAGGGAAAGTAAATATTTTGAACAATAGTCCACTGTCCAAGGTAGAGACGAATGATATTACCGTGCAGGTAAAATTCTCTGTGACGATTGCCCTTCTGACAGCCAATTTTCAAAGCTTCATTACTTCAAAGTTTGACCAATTCTTCCTGAAACTAAACTGTTGCTGTCTCAATATGCAGGAAGACTTCCAACAACAAATATACTCAAAACTTCTGGAAAAGTCCTTGCCCAAAAATTAAAGGTGTTGAACTTCTTTTTCCTCGAGGGAAATTTTATTGTTCCTCTGCATATCTGATGATATTGAAAACTGTATGAACTCGTTGCGAACAAAATTTTACTTTTACTAACTGAATTTCTTTTAGGAATGCATAAATAACGAGTTTTCTTGTTTCTGTTTCAAATCCCCCAAGATCAACATCAACATTAGGATCAAGTCCCGTTACGCCGTGTGCTTTAAAAAAATGAAAAGCACAGCTCATTCTTCTGGAAATAAATGTATGTTAAGGTATGGGAAGGAGTGGATGATACGAGAACTTAGGTAAGGAAACAAACTTAAGGCCCGACACATGCAGAGGAAGAAGAAGACCACTACTGAGTCTAGCAAAAGCCCTCTGATCACACTGCTTGTTCCAAATAAAGCAGCACTAGGACGGTCGCAATCCTACCACTCATGTATTGAGGAAATTTACATGAGGGGTTTACTTCTAGTTAAACCAAAGAAGCAAATTCTGAGATTGAAAGACAGCCACTTACTTTTACTGTGTAACTCTAAAGATTGCCCTCCCTGGACAGTCCATATCCAATTTACTCACCATAAGTATTCACGTGAGCGGAACCCATTAAAATATGACATTATGGACACTCAAGTAACCAAAATGCTAAAACAGTATTCACTGTTGTTCTGCCACCATTCCTCCACCATTCAGGCAGGTCTTGAATAGAACTACGGCTTTGCTTGGAGTCCCAATGTCAGTACTGATACCCTTATTGATATAATAATTCAACACTTGCTCCATAGATATGACATCCGCAAGAAAAATTGAGCAGTAGTTGGGATTTCTTCTACTGAATCTAATATCATTCCCTTTTTTAATGAACACACCGCTACCAGAGATAGCCGTATCACCGTTTCTGACATCACTAGAAGTTATATTAATAGTTTCCTTAGCGAGCTGGCTAAGATAATCCGGACGCTACATACTTTTGTTAGTGCAAGAGCATAATTCAGACCTAAAGAAGACCCGATCGCAAAATGACCCAACAGCACCCACTGAGCAGTACAGAGAGACATGTTCTACCTCACATTGTACCCCATCCTCCCTTTCAGCATGACTATGAGGGCTTTCCAGCTTAAAGCGACGATTGTTGTTCCAGTTATGCATATAGCTAAAGGTTCTGTGTTGGTTACTGTAATTGATGATCGTAGCAAAGTATTGGCCAGAAGAATCTAGCACCGGAGTCTAAGGAGTTGGAGGTCAATCTCATCGGCGGGAGCCAGCCGGGTAGAGTGGTTCAATACTGACTATTTGCTCTCCACCACCAAAAAGCGCCTAGAGGGCTACACGGCTAATTGGGCCCGGTTCTGTGCATGAATGAGTGTCTCTCGAACCGATACTACTGAGGCCAGTAATGATTCTGTCACCAGGAAGCTATATTCTTTGCAGTTTATCTACAGATTTTGACGTGATCAAAGTGAGCTCGTCCACTTAAACTTGCAAACTAATTCCATTGAACTTTGCGGATAGGCCTTTGACCAGCCAGCAAACCCTGGTATGTACAAGAAAGAAATTGAAGTCTTCATCGATCTCCTTACATAGCTGACCAAATAATCGATCTTAAGAGCATTATTACTTTCGAAAGGGCATATATTGACTTTCGTTTGTATCAGAGATGACGTATGCAAATGACTGATGTAAACTATCACGGAGTCTCTTTATATCTAAAATGTGTCTGTGAGCCACGCAGTGAATAGCTAAAATTCCTGGTACCTCACAATTCAAACGGGCTATGAGTCCACAATGACTCCCATCATTGCGTGAGCTCCATCAGTGGCAATAGAAATAACGTTCGCCAGATATATGCTTTTATTTCTAAAAGTCTGTGGACAGAATTAAAAATATATTCACTGTTAACATCTGCAATCAAATTTCTAGGAAAACAACATCTCTTCAATGATTATTTTTCTTCTACAACCGGACTACGCCAATAGCAGTCTCATTATTTGTCAAGATTGATTCATCAACTTAATGAGAAAATTCGGTTCGTGTCAAAAGTTTGCTTAAGGCGGATACTTCAACTTCTTCAGCTACCTCATGAATCCATCGTTATAATACGTCTTTACTTAATGGGACATTTTTGATTACAATGGAAGATGTAAAACCTTTTCTAAAACTTTCTTCCCAGTCGGCAGTATCAACTGTTTGAGGATGGTAGGATTTTTCTCTAATTTAGAAAATTAATTTGAATATATTAATGTCTAAATCAGGGGATATCGAACAGTTAAGAGTCTATCAAACCATCGAATTTTAGTGATGAATTCCTATGCTTCCAGACACTTGTCCTTGATGTTTTTGTAAAACAGTTCTTTATTTTGTTAATTACGATAAAATTTTACAGATACTACTGCAAACAATACGATGACTGTTACAAAATAAACACATAAATAGTTGCGAGTTTGACTGCAATCAAACAATTCCGAACTCAAAACATGGGCATTGTATTGACACCACTTCTTTTCGTAAACCGTTAAACATAATGAGTTTCGTAAACTCATTATGTTTGCGATAGCAAAGTATAATGAGAGATATATAATTATTTCTCAAAATTCACAGGTAATGATAAAATACTAATATTTGCACTTTCTTGGTCGACTGTCTAAATGAACATTGAAAGTAAACAAAACTGGAGAAAAAACAGAAATGAAGAGTACGAAATCAACACAAAAACATTATTGTTATCTCAGTCTATTTATTAGTTTGTATATTATTAAATTTATTGTTATATTTATTGTTATGTTTTTAATTAGCACATAATCACAATATAAACAAGTGATAAGAAGCAGGAATCATAGTAAAACTGTTAAGTTTCTCAAAATATTTTTTAAGCTAAAAAGACTTCAAATATATTTATATAAAGTAAATCGTAACACTTAAGATTATAAAAACAATTTTTTTCACCAATCTATACTTTCAATATAATGGAGTAGAAAAATCCCGTTTACATCGTTTATCACCAATCTTTATTTTAATGTATTATATCAAATGTAAACCACACCAACGAAAGGCAAATAATAAATAAATTGAAACGTAGTTATTTCGTTACCAAAATATTTACTATTTATTCATTAATATGGATACATTTTTCCATCTTCTGAATTATTCTGTTCGCTGTTATAATGTATTATACTAGAATCCCTACATAATGAAATGGAAATATAACTAGAACTGAAATGTATATACATAACTTTACTACATTTTCTTCTTAATTTGCTGATGCAGATACTTCTATCCTTTCTGCATTATATGTCGAAATAAATTTGTTTTGTCTTAAGTTATTATGTTTTTGTAACATAATGTGTTATTCTTGTAATTCAAATAACGGAAAAATTATGTAAAATCACACACGATGTTAAAAGGAGATGAATTCTAAACAAATGTACTGCTGATATTGACGATACAAATTTACCCGAAGAAAATCTCTTTTCTTATTTGGTCATGGGACAATTTTCACTCGTTTTGCTGATGTGCCTGTTAAGTTCACTGATTTTTTTTTTTAGTTCCTGAACATAAAAGTCGGTGAAACGACCAGTCGGTGAAAGTGTGAATCAAGCAAAACAATACAGGCCAATTCTTTCTATCTGCTGCGGCCCTAAAAGTAAATACAGTTGGACCTCAATTTAACAAAGCAGCTAAATCCCTAAATAAGTTCGTCTTGTAAAAATCCATTAAATAGAAATTGACTTTTTAATGTATGCACTACAGATTTTAATTCATAAACACTAAATATTATTAAAGAAGTATTTAATCACACTTTTTGTATATATATATATATATATATATATATATATATATATATATATATATATATATATATATATATATATATATATATATATATATATATATATATACATATATGTAAAATTTATTTCCTCTGGTCACAATAATTATGTAGCCCCTATTCTTTTTACTTGCCGGGCTACTGGGCAAGGAGAAGCCTAATCAGATAGCAGTAATAACAAACAATGCAGTCTGGCCACATTGAAGAGAACGGCACAAGTTTAATTAAAACTTTATTTTAGAGCTGCTAAAACGGATATCTTTACTAGTCAACGACAGACAAAGGAAAGACGCAAAATCACTCTGCTCAAACAGAGGTGCACCCAAGAGCGAAGACAGAAAGAAATGTCCCACTTACTCAGCGAATTTAAGTGTAAGATCAGGAAAAACGCAGAGCCAATTGACGGCGATATCTGGGAAGTGTGTTGAATAGACAGAGAATTTACATCTATAGGATAGAAAGCTTTGGGAAATGGATCGAAAGAATTTTAAGTCTAGAACACTTCTTTGATTAAGACAGTTAGAGGCTGGGAAAAAGATTTTAAGGAATTAGAATGGGAGATACATATTAAATTTTATTTTTTTATGTGTAACATAGAAAAGGAATATAAAAAAAAAACAAGACTAAAGGAAAATATTAACCAGGAATACATTGTATTTTAATTAAGAAAGATATCTTAAAATTAATTAATTTTAATGGCATTATCATGTTTTATTATAACAAGTAGTTTTAATCATGCATTACCACACATGTCCTTAAATTTAATGTTTGATAAGTTTTTTTTGTTTAAAGAAGTATTTTCTCTTATAATATCCCTCATGTTTAAAATTCAAAGAATAACAGTGATTTTACTGTTCTCGGATAGTTATGCGACTGTTAAAATAAGTTCAAGGGTCATTGTTTATCATAAAATGTGTTATAAGAAAGACTAAGTTTGAATAAAAAATATTTGAGAAGTAGAAAGAATAAAAATTTTAGGAAAAATGTCATTAAGTAAAGAATGCGCCTCGCTATTTGAGGTATATTTTATGGAGAAATTCGCATAAAGTTCTTCACTCCAAAAAAAAGTTAACAAAATAGAGGTTCGACAGTAATGTGTAAAAGGAAGGAAGATTACTGATTCTTACAGAAATGATAATTCAATAACATACTGAAAATTGCTGTGCTCATCTTTCTAAGCATTGAATATCCCACACTGGTCAAAATTGACCAAAACGATTTATGTGTTACTTATTTTTACTGTTAAAAACTACCGTTGGAAAACAAAATTACACACTGCTGAATTACAATGAAAACAACCATCCGATATTTTTGAAAAACTCCGAGAATTATAACAAAAATTCTCAAAAATATAAATAGATATGGGTCAAAAGACATCCAAATACCCTAGGAAGATTTTGCCTGTTTATTTTCTTCTTTGAATTTCTGTTTTGATTCAAATCTATGTCGTGTGGTTACCTGAAGTAATAAAGAATTCCCTGAATAAGACGCATCTAGTATTTCCATTAAATTATTGAAAAGAATATGTGCAGTTTACATGAGTAAATGTGGTCTATAAAATAATTATTTAAATTTCTTCATTGTTTTTGCATTTTGTTATTTTGGGAATTACACACTTTGTAATTCGAAAAGGTAATGCATGCTTTAAGAAATTATGCCTACTTTTATGACATACTTTAATAAATATTTTTTAGAATTTTAAAAGAGGTTTAGCAAAGAATAATGCCCCCGGAAGATTTTTAAATTACCAAACCGGTAAAGAAGATCAAGAAAGAAAATATATAATTTTAAATTAAGGATTTGTAAAGATATATAGATTTTATAGAAGTAACATAATAAAGAAAAGAAAAATTCGATACGCGTTTAAAATTATAATCTTAACCTGTTTTTTTTAATTTTTAAGAATAAAAATCATTGTTATTTAAAAGGAATACTGCAATTTTCAATTTAATTGAAATGTCCATGTTCTTTTAAATATTATAATGAACAGAAGATACATATAAACCCTATACATTAAACTGGAACAAGATAATATATTTTCACATATATAGATATAGTAATATTTTTTACGTCTTTTTTGTAAGAAGTAATATAAAGATGATAAAATTTCAAAATTATCATTTCAATTTATTTGATTTCCTTAAAAGAAAAGAAACACAATTAACTATTTCCCTGGAAGTTAAAAAAACATAATTAAAACAGAAAAATAGTAGGTGAACAATGAATTTACAATATTATCCATCCTTTATCGTATATTGGCTTTAAAAATTAAAAAAATTAAAAAAAGAACCCTATGCACAAATGAAAATTATCGACCCCACAGGTCTTATAACCTCATTGTAACAATACGTTATCGAGATTAATGAAAATTTATAACATACTGATGTCTAGTTTTTGGTACCATATTCGAAATTATACGTAGGTCAATTAAAAAAATTGCACTTTTTCCCAAAAATTTTTCGAAAGAATATTTAGAAGAATCTATTTGGCAACACATTACACATGTATCTATAGACTTAGACTTAGATGACCCACACCCACATCCAACTGAAGAAGTTTATGGATACAAAAGCCTAAGTGGGTGGGGAGAACCTTTCGACATTATTCATTTTAATGTTATACACTGAATTATTAACTTAAAAAATCACTTTTTTTTATCACTATCACTATTTTTACCAAGTATTTTCCCTCATTTTAAAAATTTTAAAATTTATTTTGTATACGAGAGTAATTTGAATTTAATATATTATAAATTTCCTTTAACTTTTTAATATGATTACGATTATTGTCTATTTTTTTTTAAATATATTCGATCTGTGTTCCGTTATCGTATTTTTAATACACATCGGAACGAGATTACATCTTACTTGCATGTAATGCTGAGGGGTGCCTATCATTCCACATTTACAATCTATTTGTATCTATAGACATGTATCTATATCATATGACGTAGCGGCCGTACATATGTCTTGGCAGTTTGAAGTAGCAGTCCAATTGGAAATGTGTCTATTAATGTTTATTTATTTTTTATTTGGAGCAGGGAGGCGAAAAAGTGTAAATGCATTGAAATTTATCAGTAAATGGTTGGATTGAATATGGTCATCAATATCTCGAAATGAAACAGGACAATCAATTAGTAGAAATTCGTCAGACATTTTTGTTCTAAGATCAGAAAGAAGAATTCTGAAAGTGATAATATCCCTCAGATCTCGAGAAGAAAACTGCAACTTAAGAACGGTTATCAGATGTTGGACGGAACATCTATGTAGATGGGACTGAAAAATTTACACCACGCCTCGACAAATGTTTAAATAGTAGAGGTAGATGAGTCGAAAAGTAGATTTTTCATGGAACTTTAGTTACAAAAAAAATTAATTTTTGACTTAAATCATTGACCAAAAATGACTGACATTGATCCGAAAAATATAAAATTTTATCATATAGCAAAAGGTTTTAAAAATAAACAATAATATATATAATAATTTAAAATAAAATCCATTCTAAGATGACATGGAAAATATTAGATATATGTATATATACCATGATATATGTATTACATAACATATTGACAATATTAATATACAATATACCATACTTTAAGTTTATATATACTTATTCAATCGTGACAGTAGATTTTATAAAGGAAACATGGCTTTATTAAGACGAGTTATATATTCACGTGAACTTTAATAAGATGATGGTTTTGTTAAAGTAATCGAAGTTTTTAAGGAAGGTAATTTTAATAAAGAGGGCTGTTCTTCGCTTTCAGATATTGGGAGGTTTAGAATAAGCTATTTTTTCAACATTTGCAAATTATACACATTTACGTTTTGTGTAAATGTTCCAAATGTGATTTCAGACCGCGCTAAAGTATATACACATCTAAAAGGAGAGCCCCTTCGAATTCAGGTGTCTGTGTTCCCAATTCGCCACGATAAATCAGGCCCTGAATAAATGTGTGTTATGTTTACGTTGTAAATGGTATGTTTATATATAGTTTATATTCACGTTTTTTTTTTCAAAATTTCAGGGCGTTTAGTAAATTTATTTACTGTGTAGTACCCCATGAAAAATTCTGACAGAACCAGGCGATGACTAAATAAGTAGGGCGTTATCATTTAGTAACGGAGTCGACGGTTCGAATCGTGATTCGGGAATGCGTATTAGAGGCCGTTTAGAATGAGCTTTCAATACTAAATCCTGGTCTAATTAGACTTCGTGTGTCAAAAACTATACCTTGGTGCTCCAAAAGAATTACATATTACGACAAAAATATCCATCTGAAAAAGTCCATCTGGATTTCTATCTACTGATTTGAACAAAGAGCGCATGTCATATTAGACATGTTTTACCTTATGTCGGTGAACCTGTCTTAATTTTGAAGTGTGACACAGCATCACCAGTTATGAAAATACCATTTAATTCCCGTTACTCTTTGCTCCACTCTCAGTAATCCATACATTTCTCTTTTATTCTTTCTATCTATTCGGTAAACAAATATATGATTTAATAATTTTGTTTTGCAGTTTTCAGCTCCACATTAGAATTTAGGTGTATCATTTTCTTATAAAAGTAGGGTAAATAAATGTCAAATATGTATGATTACATTAATTTGAATGAAATATTTCATTTCCTCATTCTTATTCATTTGTATCATACTCTGTAAGCATAAGCAAATGTCGAATATATATTCTTATATTATGACTAAAATTTTCAATCATATTATTTCTTATTATTTAATTCCCTGTTTTATTGTGAAATACGCATCTTATTCTGTCTACAGTAATATAAAATGCATAAAACTGGAAAAGAACAGGTACGTATTTTTTGAAAACATAATAAATTTCCATTTTTGTGTGTTATCTTTAAAAAGTGCGATTGTTTTCCATTAGTTTCCCGGTTTTAACTAAACATTTTTCAGTTTATCAATGTTAGAATTCCCAAACTTGACGTCAAAAATTTTTTTTAAAAAAGTTGATGTATTCTTGGTAACATGTTAGAAGTAAATAAATGAAACGAACGTTTGTTGATTCTTTCCCTGTCACCATAGAAACGGTGTGGCGGAATTTAGAATTAATGAAAATCTGAAAGATTTAATTTTAAGGAATTAATTCTATATCAAAATAAACATCTAATGCAAAACAAAGTCAATAAAATGTAAGAAAATTCAATTTTTTTATTTACATTACTTTAAATAGTAAAAATAAACTTTCTGATTTAGAGAAACTTAAATATTTCTATTAAAATAAGACACTTTCGAGGACATTGTTATGCTAAAATCAAATTATGTTACTCTTTTTTTATTTTTGAAAGTATTTGAATATTTAAATTGTGAATGTATGTTTAGTTTTATTTTCGATGGAGCAGCACTCTTTTATTTTATGTTTAATCAACAAGCAAAGTTTTTAATTGCACTTTAATGCCACAACACTTACTGGAAGAAAGAAACAGCGTTCAAGGTTATAATGTAAATTTACTAAATCCAGAAATTCTGTTAACACTTTTGTTTGAATTATTTTCACATCGTAAATAACAAACATCGAGAGCAAATTTAAATAATTTTATTAAATAAATAAAATAAAATGTGCGTGTTTAAAAAGACTGAATTTAATTCTTTTATAATTAAAGGAAACGCATACATCTGATTGTCATTACAAAAACTTTTTCACCTCTGATTTTACATTTCCGAGATAGTTTCAAACTAGCTTAAAGGCACATAGTACCTTTCGAGATGGAAAGTCTTCATTATAACAGCCTATTTTTGATTCAATGTAAAAAAAAAAACTTCTCTGTTTAAATTTTTTGTTTGATAATTAATAAGGGTCATACTTTATAAAAATGATTTGGTTTTGTAGGCAATAAATAAAAGAAACAGAAAATATATACAAGGGAAATAATTATATTATAGTTCATTATATTATAGTTATAATTATAGTTCATTTACCAGAAAAATAACTGTAAAAATTAATAAATTATAATTTTGAATATCAAATTAAAGCTAATTATTTTTTTATTATGTGAACCTCAATTATATCAGTATGGGTGATAGATTTTAATTTTACTTTATAGCAAGATATTAAATTATATATATATATATATATATATATATATATATATATATATATATATATATATATATATATATGTGTGTGTGTGTGTGTGTGTGTGTGTGTGTGTGTGTGTGTGTGTGTCAGAATTTAAATTGCAAATTAATTTTAAAAGATTTTAATTAAGGATTCTTTACTGAGAGTGACGCGGCATGAGGAGTTAGCTACATAAATACGGCTCAAGCGCAGTGATCTGAGCAGAGAGCAGTGTGCAAATTCAGCAGACACAGCTGTGGCTACCCGAGGCAGCTAAGCCTGCCTTTGTTAAAAGTTAGGCGCCAATGTGAGACGCCATTGAAGTTGATTGATGAGTAGTGTACTCTGAGATTTGAATAAAGCTATGAAAATGTACTCAGGACTCTAGTGTCATTTAGTGGGAGCCCGACATATATATATATATATATATATATACACTCACACAGATATATATATATATATATATATATATATATATATATATATATATATATATATATATATATATATACATACACATACACATACACACACACACACACATATATATATATATATATATATATATATATATATATATATATATATGTGTGTGTGTGTGTGTGTGTATTTGACTTGCACCTGAATAGAACATTAAAGTGCATGAATTAAATGAATGTCATACAAGTATTCACTTTTTTTATAAACTGGAGTAGATAAATTATAAAGTTTTTGTAAATAAATAACTTATTTAGTAAATTGTTGGTAGTCTTTTGATAGTATCTGGGCGAACTTTAGAAAAAACAATTTTTAAACAACGCCAACACTTAAAACCATTTTTATTTGTACTACCCAAATAACTAGTTAGCAAATAAAAAAAAAAAAAACCTAGAGCTACACAACATTCTTTACTTGCTAGCAATCATTTATTGACTTAAATACATTATTCAGTTAAAATAATCAATCACAAGTGACCTAAAATAAAAGTTAGTCATAGGAGTATAAAATGTGTTACAGCGATACCGATTTAAAACCATACTGCTCATCAAGTGAGAAGAATAAAATAAATATGGTTATCTAGATCACTTCGTGGGGACGTTCAGCTGCAATGAGTAATCTATAATCACTGTCAATCGGGAAGTTCTTGTTGAATGGTTGGGAAAATCCTGCAATCTAAACTAGGTCTGTGATGTAATTTTAATGGTGATTCGCAAAGAAATTTTGATATTCGCTATTTAAAATCACTCAGCTCGTTTAATAAAAATTTAAAAAAAAATTGTTTCTGCTGTATTAATTATATGTAAATTAGAACAGGAACATTGTATTGCGAAATTATTGATTACAAAAGAAAACCGTACTTTCAAAACAATCTAATCTCCTTCTCAGTCAGAAGCATAGAAAAGTAACAAATAAGAATATTTAATTCTGTACAATTACCTGGGCATCGAATTACATTGCGGCACAGTCTTGGACATCCTCAAGAAGTTATTTTTGGTTTTCTAAAAGACAATTATCCAATTTTGAGTCAAAAAAAAGCTTTTAAAATTTTGATTATTCACGACGATCTACTGGTGGGAGAAATGTTCTCAAATGTAATATCTATTAAAAACAAGTAGGATCTGGTGGGGTAAAATGGGTATTTTTTATAATTTACTTAAAAGACACTTCATAACTTTTAACAATTATATTTTAGCTTTGTAATATATTTTTAGACATTTGTTGGCAACATTTATTTTCCTTACGAAGTTTTATATTTTGCATCTGCCAACATGGATTGCCATGCTTGCAAGTCAGGAATATATTCTTATTTTCTAAGGTCCTAACAAACTTTGAAAAAAGTAATATTTTATTTCTTTTATCGTCAATATTTTTTCAGTAATCAACTGTAAAGTTTTCTCATTTTTTTTTAAGCAGGCAAGAAATATTTTAACTATTTTATGTTTAATTATTATTTTTATGTGATGAGAGAAAATGGGTATTGGTTAGGCATTATAAAGTTCTAAATTTTTAGATGTAATGATTTAAACCAGCCCTTCAATTTTAGTGTAAATAATACTACGTAGTAATTTTTTTAAATTTATCTGTTGTAGTATAAAGTATATTAGTACAATAGTAGAAAAATTGAGCTTGTGAGACTAAAAATACATGTGTGTATATAGCTGTTTTATACATTTGCAACTGGAAATTTTCTTCCACCTTTCACTGTGTGGAAAAGTCAAAATTTATATGAAACTTGGAGCAAGGGTGGACCACCTGGTCCATTATATGGCTACACAGAGTCAGGGTAGATGTATTATACAATGTTTGAATCTTGAATGGGACATTTTCTCAAACAAGTGGATTACCTGCAAAACCCCATTCTTTTGATACTCAATGGCCACTTGACATATAAGATAGTAAAACAAGTGATGGACAAAATAATCACCATTCACTGCCTTCCATTAAACTCAAGCCATGATATGCAACCTTTGGATGTCGAAGTATTTGCCCATATGCAATGTAACTGGAGAAAAATCCTGAAGATGTGGTTCAAAAGGTGTCCAAAGCGACATTCCCTAACCTGCTGAAACAGCTATTTGATACTGTGAAGGGAAAAGGCTGTTAAACACAAAATAGTGATAACTGAAAAAAAAATGGAGAAATAACAGTAATCAGTGTTTGGAAGCTCTTTCTAAGCAAACTTTCAGTTCAACCACTTCGAATTTTTCCATTTATTCTTCATATAAGGATTTAAAAAAGGACATTCTTACAACAATTTCACCTCTGCAGTTTAAGGAAAAAGAAGCCTTAGAAAATGCCAGATTAAAAAGAAACCGGGTGCAAACCAAGGCTGTAGAAGTGATTACTGTTCCTGATGTCGCAGTACGTAGCTAACTTAATAATGGTGACCATTACAGTTTTCCAATATGAATTGTGATTATAACACAAATAAATGTGTTTGTAGCTACAAAATAAAGTTTAAATTAAATTTTGCATAATTAATAGTATTTTTTAATCAATAACCATTTTACCCCATCTACTACTCATTTTGCCCCACCTCTGGGGTAAAATGGGTATAAAAAGGAAGCAAAAATATTATAAATTTGAAATTTAAGAAAATGTATAAAACTATTTTAACGATAATGGTATTGAACCCATTGCATGAATACATGCAAAAAATTGCTTGTTTATAGTCTCTTTTTAAGTGAAAAAGAGCACTGAATGAGAAATCCCACTTTTTCTACCTATTTTACCCCACCAGACCCAATTGCTTTTAGTTTAAAATGAGACTTTTTTACGTATTGAGGAGATATCTATGGAGTAAAGTATTATTAAAACAAGAGCAGCAAATACCCTACATTTCTTTGATGTACTTTATAAATTAAAAAATAAAAAAAAACCCATACCACTAAGAAACAAACCTCAATTCATGAATGCAATTATAAAAGAGAAAAATCCAGGATATCTTACTCCTTTGTCCACGTATCATCTCATACCCCATTTATTGCCACGTACAATGTCCCAAACAATGGGAATGTAAAAAAAGAAACTGTATACTATGGGGGTCAAGTTAAATTTGGAAACAAACATGTGAAAAGTAAAGAATTATATGTAAGTAAAATAATAAAAAAAAAAATTAATTTTTTAGTTTAAAATAAAACTACGATTGCAAAAATGATTTTGCTGAGTATAGCCACAATAAAAAAACTTGGGATAGTCTTATTTTTGAGGTAAATTATATTATATATATATAAAGATATATAAATATACAGTATTTTCCTCAATTTTTATTCCATACCACTAAGAAGAAATGTACCTCAATTCATGAGTGCAATTATTTAATGCTTTTCCATGAAAAATTCCTATCGTGGATATCTTACTCCTTTGTCCACGTATCATCTCATAGGATCCACATGGCTCAATTGGATTCTTGACTTTGGAAAATTTTGCTAACCCTCTGGCCCAATTGATAGATCGAGGAATTGTAAATTTGCCTGGGAAGGTGCGGTCTCACTATGGGGTTGTCAAGTTAATATCAGTTTGCTGAAAACTGTTTTTGTAGGTGGAAGTGCACTGAACACCATTCGTGTTTTGAAGTTAGAACGTAGTAACATGAAGTAATAAAAAAAACTAGAATTTTATTTCTCTTCTTGCGGACGTTGAAGTAAAATAATAACGAAGTACGATTGCAAAAATGATTTTGCTGAGTATAGCCACAATAAAACAAACTTGGGATAGTTTCTTATTTTTGAGGTAAATTCGATGGTATATATATATATATATATATATATATATATATATATATATATATATATATATATATATATATATATATACGTGTTATGTATATGTATGTATATTGGCAACGCAATTTTATTGCAGTCATGTCTTGGAAGGCAGTGCAGTTTACAAAGTAGATACTTCTTTCCCAGGAAAGAGACAAACATGCATTTGATGATTTGGGAAAATGCCGTCTTAAGGAAGGGGGAATAACGTGGATGAATTCACATGAGGGTGAGATTTAAGTCGGTGTTTGTTTAGTGGCTTTTAAAACATTCGTGGTGGAACAATTGCATACAATGGCATAAATACTGCAAAGATGTGCAGGGGTTTCCGGGGAGAATTCACAGCAGGGTGGAAAAGGAAAAGAAATATCGGCATATAGCAGTTATTAATTCAGACTTTAGTTTTATAATGCGATAAAAGAATGCAATCTCAACGAATCACATCCTAGATTCAATTTGGATGGTGGAGGAAGTTAGCAAAAATATTAGAAAAATAAAAAGTGAACTATGAGAATTTTGAAGAATCTTAGGGGCAATAATTTTTACTATATTTCATGCATCATATATATGTAATTATTGGAATTTTTACTTTGTAAACATTTAAGAATTGTTTTGTTTAATTTAAGCTTACTGAATAAAATATTAGACTTTATTCATAAGATTAAGAGCTGAATTCAATTGCATAGAATTTAATACAGGCTATTCCTTACAGCATATTCTTATTGTCACCATTTAAAATATTACTTCGAACTTGTTTCTTGTATATGCTTTCAAATAGAGCTGTTATTTAAGATATTATTCTCCCTCTATTCCTTAAATAATTCCTTTCAGATAAAAATATATCTTTCCCCTAATGCTTAATGACATTCGCCTACACAATCCGAAAGCTTCCATCTTCTCACGAGGTTTCTATCTGCAAGAAATTACGTGTGGTGACTGTTTGCTTGTTCCTATGGCAACGGCTTTGGCTACGCTTAAAATTTAGAAAATAGCAAAAGGTTTTCGCGCGAAACGATAAATTCAAAAGCTAAATAATCATCATGTTATTAAAACCAGTGGATAAAGTCATTTGCTCATTTTAATAGATTTTCTATATGCACTAAGCACTGAAAATTTCGTAAAGGATTTCTATTAATCAGTACTTTTGATAGTAATAACCCTGAATATCATTTCCTTCTTTTTAAGAAAAGTTCAGTGACTTGGCAAGAGTCACATGATTGTCTTTATTACAGCTTACACTTTTTTTTCAGCTTCTACCTTTATATTTTCAATTTACAAATTCTTAATTGTCGGGTACTTACATAAAAGTAGATAAATATTCTACTATCTTATTTACCGAAATATCCTGGTTTATATAGAATGAATGAAAATATTTTAGTAACTATCCTTTGAGAATGAAAAGTAAAAATATTCTTATTTAATTTAATTTTGAAAATTTATAGTTAAATTTTTTTAATTGTTGTTAGTTAGGATATTACTCTTGTAACGTTGTTACTCGTTATTGATCTCTCTGATACATACATTATTACAGGGAGACTAAATCTAGGAACTATATCATAGATGTTATGATTTTTACACTTTTACAGTACTTTCTACCCTAGATAGCATAAAATATACTAATACATTATTCTAGTTAAAATATTTATTAATTATCCTTTGGCAAGGAAATGTAAAAATATTCTTATTTAATTTAATTTTGAAAATTAATAGTTAAATTTTCTTAATTGTTGTTAGTTAGGATATTATTCTCGTAACATTGTTATTCATTATTGAGCTCTCTGATACATACATTATTACAGGGAGACTAAATCTAGGAACTATATCATAGATATTATGTTTCTTACACTTTTACAGTGCTTTCTACCCCTAGATAGCATAAAATATACTAATAAACTATTCTCATAGAAATGTTAATAATTCTTATATTTCTATAATAAATACATATTATCAGAGGGAAATAAAATGTAAAAATGGCATGACTGATAGTTAGATATACTTTTTACACTTTTGTTAGGATACAGTACTTTGTAGTTAAACATAACATAAAATATGTTAAGACTACAATGAAAAGAGAGTTTAACCAACTTTAGAAATATATTATGTGTACTTGATAAAATAATTTTTTGGTAATACATTTCACTGGATTGACGAGGAAATTTAAAAGATTTATAAATCTTATTCAATTAAGTTTACTAGCTACTAAGCCAAATTAATTTTTATTTTTCATATTTTTACTAGATTTTCCTCCTGAATTTTTTAAAGATAACTTGAAAATACTGTTTAAATCTCTTAAAATCTAGTTGAAGTTTTTGATGAATAATGTATAGCTTACATTTTGTCTTTTATGTCTATTTGAAGTTTTTACTAGATATGTAGCCCGAATTATATTTTCACGTAACTCAAAAAGAATGCCTATTTTTAAACCTAGAGAAAGCGTATAATTAATAATATATGTTATATAGTTCAGAATGTTTAAAAAGAGGCTGTAATTATAAATATTAATTATCCGCGATTTTCGTATATTACTTTATTTCCATTTGATGGACTATCACAAATTTTTTAACACCTTTTTTCGATTTCATATAAAATATTAGTAGTTTTAATAAGCATTAACCTAAAAAATAATTTCTAAATATTTTTTTAAAATTGTTTACTTAGTTAAAATTTACATTTGCTAAAAACACTATTTCTTCTTTAAAAGGTATAGGTTTTATCTTTTCACTGTTTGGAATATAATACAAAGAAAAATTTATTACAAAATTAAAGCACAAGAATATTTTATATTCTTCCATCTACACTGTAACTGAACTTATTAAAACTTAAACGAGAAAATCAAAAATTTTGGTTGGTATCTAGCTGTAAAACTAACTTAAACTCATATTTATACCCTACATATTGTTTATACAACATCTTTTGTATAAACAATACAAAATTGTCAAAACTTTTCTTAAAACAAATCTATTAATTGTTCCAAAATTTATATTATGTTTGTATTAAGGAATAGTATCTGCTGCTAAATTGATAAATTCTAAAGTATATTTGAGACGAATTAAATATATAAGAGGGATTAAATATCCGTTAATATTGTTTAGGAGTGCTTGTAAAACTTCTCTAACTAGGAAGGATTAGTATTTACTTTGAAAGTAAACCAATATAAAGTCAAAAAAGACAGTCTTTTGAGAATAAACAGGAAAGGAAACCGGATAAAATTTTGTTTTCCCTAATGCCGATGACTACCAATCACGCCAAGCAAATAAATACATAAACTTCTCCCCGATTGGATTATTTTTATTCTTTTGGGACATTTGAGTTGGAGACATAATTAAACTTATGGCTTACCTCTCCTTTATCTTTCGTACTGAAATCTTTCTATGTAGGTAAGTTAAATCTATGATAAATCTGTAAAATGTATGTTTACGTCATATTTCCCAAATTGTGTTGATGTATATTTTCTAAGAGCTTTTCATAATATATAAATTATTATATAAAGTGTTCTGTTATTGAGACATTTTCTAACTGTGTTACAACATATATTAAATAAATAAAAAAAATCAATTGAATGAAAAAATAACTGCAGATTTCTTTTGTTGACATTTATATAGTATACGGCTTGAATTATATTTATTAATAATTCACATGAATATCAATGTAATTAATTCCACAGTAATCAGATCTGGTACTGTTTCAAAAATAAAAGGCTTAAACTAATAAACATAATCAACTTTTTTATTGCTAGTCTTATGATTTCATTTATGTGCTTTAATTGCCCTTATACCGTAAGTTGATCTCATACTTAGTATACGGTAAATAATCTTGAACAATAAACTCATGTTATTTTTTGCATAATAATTTTAAAACATACTAATACATACAAACATACTCATACATAGTTCTACATACTAAAATGCATTTGACAAAATCAATAACCCTTACTTACTCAACTGTACTGTTTTATCAAACTATATATTTGTACAGTCTTGACATTACCCCTTACAATTTAGTAAGCCTTATATTCGTGCAATTGGTCCAATAGACTAAACGTATTCTTACAGTGATTAAAGGGGAGATTATAACATATTAACCATTTTATATGCTTGAAAATATTAGAGAATAAAACTTATTTGCAGTCTTATGATATTGAAAATATATTCATCATTTGTGAAGAATAGTTATAACGATCAGGATTGAATATTTATAGAAAATAGGCTAAAAGCATGTTCCCAAAAACCATTCCAATAAAACTAAGAATTAGACATATTAAAGGTTAAACTGATTTCATACGAAGATTTTCATGGATCTGAGTAGTTCATGAAGGTATTTCAAAATTTTTCACCGAGTGGACTTTATCCTCATGGATGAAGTAAAAAAAAAGTTCCTTTTCACCGGTAAAAATGGACTGCATCATTTACCGTTGTACATCTATTATTGATTTTTATACAAAAAATATAGTGTTTTAATACACGACTTTTACAGCAATAATATTTTTGAATACAATGATACAATTTCTATAGATATATACTATATGAAATAACTCTATAATAGGAAACATAAAAAGCACAGTTCTAGATTTCTTTTATCAACTACGTATAATACACAAAAAAATTTTGAATTGAAAAATTTTTCTGCATTTTAAATGAATACAAAAATTGAACTATACCTTAAATTTTAAATATCATATTTCATGACATGTACCTTTTTAAACATTTATTAATTCTGTAAAAAACAAATTGTATTTCAAAATAATGTATGTAGAAACTAAATATTAGGATAGAACTGTTATGTAAAAAACAACGCTATGTAAACGAAGTAACAAAGGATCATTTTATGAAGAACTTGAGCTACGAAGAATAAAATAACACTTATTATTAAAAGAAAAATAATAAAACGGTACAGGGAATCTATAAACAGATACTGTAGCTTTTCTTTAGGCACTTATATACTTTATAAAATGTTACATTATATATGACTTCTTAATAAGAATTTATAAAGAGGGAAATATGTTTCATTTGTTCGGGGTATTATGGAAAAAGAGAGTATATCTATCAGTGCGAGATATTTTTGTAATATCCTCGCTATTTAAAAATATTTAAGCATTTTTTTCTTTGAAATAAAAACCTATCTCTAAAAGCCATTTCATTTAAAACACGCAAGAGTAAATTTCGTTTCAAAACATAGCTTTGTCTAACAGGTAAAGCATTTTTTAAAAAGCTATAAATAACTTGAAGTATTTCTGAAAATATATAATAAGAAAAATACACATAAGCTACTTTTCTGTTATTGCAGTCATTTTTTAACTCAATC
Organism: Pardosa pseudoannulata; assembly: GCA_032207245.1. NCBI lineage: Eukaryota > Metazoa > Arthropoda > Arachnida > Araneae > Lycosidae > Pardosa > Pardosa pseudoannulata. Next base: position 153,382,454 of record CM063502.1, read on the forward strand.
TATTAGTAACACTTATTTAACAATTTATAAATGTTATACAATTTAATCAAATTCATATAGTTTTAAAAGAGTTTATAAAAAGTAGAACTGAACATCAGTATTAGAATTCTACTAATTAAACCAGCCCTGTCAATTGAAGACGTTTTATTTTATTGAATATATTTATCCTCCTAGTCTTATGGACAAAAATTAGGGATATTTGACTTGAGTTTTTTGATCACCCTTTCATTTTGGGTACTGTATGAGATGGTTCTTCGCTGTCATTTGATTTCACATTGAACGACCTCTAAAGCCATTACTAAGAGCATTCATTATTCCTTAGGAACAATATTTAAAGTTTAAATATTGTATTGAAATATAATAGCAGAAACTGTGTCTCTAGTAATATATAATTCAAACAATATTTTCATGATTCATTAATCTCTATGATTTTTCTATTTAAAGATTGAGTTATCCTTATTATTAACTACCAAATGTTTAGAAACAAGTCTTAATTTTTGCCCGATATATTTTATTTTCACACGATTTCTTAGTTTGCACAAAATAGTATTTTAACCGTTATACTTCAAAAACTATATTTCCCATGATTGAAACTACTCTCCTAAGATACGATGGTTTCTAAAAACATTTTCAGTCTAGAGTGTATGAAAATCGTTTTAAAGAGAAGGAATGAAGCAATATCAAGTGGGATTTAAGGTGATTGTTACGAAAATATTAAATACGTTATATTTGAACTCATAGACATATGTTTGCTGCTTCAACTATAATGTATTCCGATCGAAATGTTGGACTATATAGGTTTCTATAGTACACAGCTTATGTCATACAAAGGCAGTAAAAAAAAGTAACTCCAGATCAATTTGGCATAAAATGGGCAATCGCCTTAAGTGGTTTGTTTGCTTGAATATCAGTTTAATTTTGGCTGATTTTAACCCGTCCCTTCCTTGGAGTTTTAACAGTTTCCCTCGTGTATAACATAAATGTGAGATTTTTACTAATGCAACAACACTAATATGACAACTCTTCTTTAATAACAAGTAGTACTGTGGATATATCCTCTCTGGTGTTGCCGAACGATGGCCCATTGATTAGGGTATTGATTTTCGAAACCAAAGTTCGTGGGTTCGAATCCCATTGTGGTACAGACGTTCTTAGCCGTTCGGAATCGGATTTAAGCAGTAGATCCCAGTCTAATTAGCCCTCTTGTTTAAAAAAAATTGCACTTAGCGATCCAACCCAAACCGCTCTGGTGTTACACGGTGCAACGTGGAGTGTGTCACTGTTTTCTGCGCAACGTTTCATTGAGTAATATTTGCATAGTGTCACGATAACATAGTGCTATAATATTGGCCTTTGTCATTTGAAAACCGATTTTGTTAAAAAAATAAAATGTATGGATGTTATTCGTTTATAATCACACAAAGGATTAAGCAAAATACATTTGACTAGATATCTTGTAAACACAAAATTGATAACAGAATACACAGTTCTTTGCATTGTACTTAAAAATTCAACTAACCCAAACATCTTAATCAGTTAAATGTATTTCTAAATTCTCCGCAGTACTAGCTGCAGCAATGAGTGTTGAATAAATGTGTATATATATATATATATATATATATATATATATATATATATATATATATATATATATATATATATATATATATATATATATATATATATATATATACACCTTACCGGAAAAAAAGCCGAATGATTAGGACATTGCTAACCATGGCTTCGAACCCCCCCCCCCCCTTTCATGGATGTTCGTAGCTATTCGGAGTCAAATTTGTAAGCAGTAGGTCCCGGTCTCTTTAACCCTCGTGTAGCAAAATAGTAAACTATAAGGCTCCTAATCTACCAACCAACTTATCAAAAAACCTTTATTTTACATTACTGAATATAAAAATGTCACGTCTGTGCCACGAACTTTTACCTATCAGCAATGGTAATATTCGTTAAACAGTGATAGCAAATAGAAGAAGTAGTGGCTGATATTTTTAATATCGACAGTAATTTTTGGATTGCTTCAAAGAATAGCTGTAAGTCTACAGCAATTTCTGAATTTGTGTAAAGAATAAACAAAGCATACACTCGTGCTTTTATACAGATGTTTAAAACCATTCTAGTATCATTACTATCTTATTCATCTGTTAGACGAAATTCGACTTTAAAGTAAAAACGGAATCGTATCGGAAAGTAAGAAAGCGTTTCAAGAATACGACCCGCTTAGCTAGATAAAATGATTCAAACTACAGCAGATATTTTGTATAAGACTTCATAAACGACCAAATAAGCTGCTCCAATTTACCGTTAGTCGGGCATTTTTAGGGAAACAGGAATAAGAAAAAAGCCCCGAAAATAATGCGGGGGAAGGTAATGTTTTATTTGCAATGCAAAATTATTATTCGAGCCCCAAGTATGCTACCTGAAATAAGCCGCAAGTAAATAAATCCCGTTCCATCTGAGATTTTGCTATACTGCCGGCAGACAAACAAGATACATAAGTAAAAAACGGGAGCCGTCTCAATGGTTTTCCATTCTGATTTACGAAACAAGGGCCACATTGCTGAGTAATATTAAAAGAAAATCGCTCTAATGGTTTCGGGGAAGAGGATTACATGGAATTTACCCAAGGTCTCTAGTAGAAAAGGGATCAACGAAAGTTTCATGGATAATAAATCCAGCTTATTTGCATATTCTTCGAATAAGAAATTGACCGTTTCTTTGGCATTGCGGTTCAAATTTGGGCAGAGAATGGCTGGAATTACTTATTGTAAGCCGTATTCTCTGGATGATGAATAAATGGACTATAGGAAAAATGCCTGCCGTTTCGGAACTTAAAAAGGGAGAGTAGTGATTTTAGACTACTTTTAAAGAGCAAATACAATACGCAGATATGAGATATGAAATGTTCCACTGAAAGAATATCTCCGGGAAAGGTATATTTGTAAACACAAAACATTACTGCGGAATAGTCTGTTCAAATGAAGTATAGAGATAAGAACTCTCGAGGTTATATTTGCTAAGACGTAAAAGTAAAGAAATATCGGAAACATGTTGCTTCCAGACATAGAAAAAGCGAAAAGCAACTGCTGACAGGGATTTATACAAGATATAGATACCTCGTGACTAGATTTTCTTTATGAAGGTAAACTTTTATAATCAGACATATTCTAAACTTGAGTTTTAACAGTAAAAATCACATATTTTTGTATGATTCTAAGTTTCGATCATTTACACATGGAATTGCATATTCAATTTTGAGGCTCACTGTACCTATTAGAAACAAAATTTTTATATCAAATTGTAGATAATTATCTTTTTTCTTTTGTAAATATTAATTATAATAATGAAATCAGTATATTTTATTTTATAGCACAATAAATGCTCTTTATTATTTAATTTTCCAAAGACATACGCTTCTGTGAAATGCATTCAAATGTTAAGTTTCATGAATTCAATCGCTTATAAGTTCTTATTTAAAAAAATCTCTTCCTATCCAAAGCATTCAATAGTATTTCAGAAGTATAGAAACATCCACTTTAAGTTGGAATAAAACACTTTTGTACTTTCAACTTTCTCCGTATTATATATTAATTCCTAAATTCTTTTTGCATTAAGAAAACATTAACTCACATGCATTAAGAAATTTGTGTAACAAAATCCTGCAGTGAAAATGTATAAAGAAACTTTCAAATTTTCGCCTTTATTCCCTTTATTAAAAATGACATATTTATTTAAAAAACATTTTATAAAAACTATCTCGAGTGTGCAATGTATATGTCACTAAAATAGCTTGAATTTGGGAATTAGCTACAAATACAGAGAATAATTGATGAAGTGAATTAACTATTACAAACATCCTGGACTTCAACTTCTAAGCAGAACCATCGTGCAAAGGAGCTAGCTGGTTGACTCCATGTTAATTTTTTTTTGTTTAATAGTTAAGTGTCAAAATTCGGTGCCGTATTGGTGAAATTCGAAAGAATCATTAAAGAATATTTTAATATAAAGTGGTCTCTCATCATTCATATCATCAGGAAATACTGTTGTTTAAAAGTTTGAGACACCTTCAAAATAGTAGGATAAGTGTTAACATCTTTTATAATACCATTGTACTTTATCAATTAATTGACTATTTCAGCATTAAAATTTGTCTGACTCCGTGACAAGTTATACACCGCCATATCTTAATATAAATAGAGTGTTTTCCTATTTTAAAAATACTATTTTCATTTTTTAACTCATTTTACAGTTTCTTTATTCGACTAGCTTGTTTCCATCTGATCCAAATAGATTAAACATTAAATCCTTGGAAATAAGCAGAACTTTGGACTAATAGGGAGAATGGGTAGGATGATGCTCTTCGAAGTTCCTGGATTAACATTCCACTGCTGACAGGGATGTTCGTAGACGTTGCGAACAGGCTCTTAGCGATAGGGCATTGTCTCATTAGCTTTCGTGCATAAAAAGTAAATCGTATAAACCAAACCAACCAACCTATCAAGTAATATTATATATTATATACATATGTATGTGTATACATGTATATATGTAATATTAATATATACATATATATATATATATACATACATACACTATCTACCAATAAGTATTTGGACATTTTGGGGTACTACAAATGTGGTCCATATTTAAGGGACTATCTAGAGATCTGAAGTACCCAAAATCGACAGTGGCCTATGTGATTAAGAAGTGGAAGGTGAGCGGTGATTGTCGGAATGTGCCTCGAGTTGGCAGACCAAACTGGGAGATAGAGACCGACGAGTGATGTCCAGAGAAATTAGGAAGAACCGCATTCAACCGATGGCTCTCCTCAGCGAGGAGTTTCAACAGGCATCCGGGAGTATTGTTTCAATGAATACCACCAGTAAGGAAGCACGTCTACTTGGTTTTCATGGTCGTGCTGCTGCCCATAAGCCTTTGATTACAAAGTCCAACCACGCTGCTCGGTTAATGTGGTGCAAAGCACATCGAAATTGGACCGTAGATCAGTGGAAACGGGTTCTTTGGAGCGCCGAATCAAGGTTCACCCTTTACTGTTCGGATGGCAGGGTCTAGGTTTGGTGTCTGCCTGGAGAACGTCTCCTGCCAGAATGCATTGTGCCAACAGTCAAGTTCGGCGGAGGAGGATTTATGGTCTGGGGTGTTTCTCCTGGAATGGATGGGGCCCTTGGTCCCCATTCATGGTAAGTTCAACGCCGATACTTACTGTACTGTTTTGGATAACAATGTGCTTCTTACGTTGTGGCAGTTTTACGGGTTGGATCCCTGTTACTTTCAGGACGACAATGCCAGTTGTCATGTTTCGAGGTTAAACAAGGCTTGGTATGGTGCCAATGGAGTTCATCGAATGGACTGTCCTGCCCAGAGTCCAGACCTGAACCCTATCGAGAACCTCTGAGACGAGTTGGGTCGCCGAATTAAGGGGTGGACTACCCGTCCAAAATCGGTGAAGGAACTTGTATGTCTACTCCAAGCCGAAGGGGAGACAATACCACTAGCTGTAATATAAAGACTTGTGGAAAGTATGCCCCGGAGGGTTCACGCTGTAATTGCCTCTCTTGGAGGCTCTACCAACTATTGATTTTGAATAAAGTTAGTTTTTCTTTTCTGTCACAGGTGTCCAAATACTTATTGGTAGACAGTGTATATATATATATATATATATATATATATATATATATATATATATATATATATATATATATATATATATATATATATATATATATATATATGTTTATATACTAGACGATCCGGCAGATGTTGTCTTCTTTTAACGCTGTAAATCCAAATATTGTAAAATGTTTTAAAATAAATTATAAATTGGACCATTTTGATGGAAAAGTAAGGGAAAAAATTATATTAAAAATACTTGACGCCACCACGCGTACAATCATCACAAATATAATTGGATTAAATAAAAAATTACCACAGCGCATGTAAGGGAATTCGATCCTGTGACTTCTTGTTTTGATGCTCGTTACCCTGAACATTGCTCCACAGATATGTTGACAGTGAACAGTTTCAAGCGGCATTATAATAATCTGAATACGAGCGCAATTCTGGATTTTTTATAAAAAAAAAATTCCATCGGATCAAATTGTAAATCTAAACCATTCTAGTATCAACTTAATTACATACACAAAATTTCATTAAAATCAGTCCAGCCGTTTAGGAGGAGTTCTACGACAAACACACGGATAAAAGAGTTTTATATGTAAAGATGTATATGTATGTGTACATGTATATATATACATGTATATATAAATATATATATATATATATGTGTGTGTGTATATATGATATATATAATTTAATAAAATATATTGCTCATATTAATACAATTGAAGTTTAAAAAATAGAAAACTGGTAACTAATAGTCAAATTCGTATAAATATGGGGTTTCTAATAAATTATTTATATTTAAAAAGTTATCTTGTTACGAAAATTGTCTCCTCATTTTCTCTGTATTTTTTAAAAAATATTACTTGAAATAATTAAAATAAATAATTTATTTAAATTTAGACTCTTGCTAAAAAAATTTACGTGATCCCTGTACCCTTAATCTTAATGTGCAACTTATCAGTTTGTTTTCATTAAATTCGTGTCCCGCTTTGACCGTCGATTCAACTTATCATACAGCCTTCTCAATTTTATTTTCATCACCTGCCACAGACTAAATTAATTTTGTCACCTACCACAGACACATTTTTTACAAAAATTGTACCTAAGTTATTTCTTATTGCATTTATTAATTTTTTGAATGGTTAATTTGAACTGATTAACTTTCTGTAATAATAATTACAATTAGCGGTAGTTTCCGGTTACATTAGCTTTCATGGAACAAAAATAGTAGTATAGACCATACAGCTCAATCAAATTAATTAGAAATATGTAGCAACTGACCTAAATTTCGTAAATATTAACGAATAAGTTAATTTGTATAATTTCGTAGGCCTAAAACTGTTTTGTAATGACAAAAATGCATATGTAGCAGATACTTATAAAATGATTTATTTGAAAAAACGACAGATATGGATCTAAATAATGACAAAAATTTTAACAGTTAAGTAAGTGACCTTACTGACACAAAACTTATTTTAAAATATATGTTTCAAAATCCTTAACAGTTATGAAATTTCAGTGAGAAATGAATATTTTCAACGAGAATGAAATATTTTTTTTTATAATATTATTAATTAATACACTTTTTTTCGATTTCGCTTTTTTACTAATAGTTTCTGACAGTTTAAATTTGAATCTTGTCTATTTTTACAGTCTCTGTGAATGAAAAATGATTAATTGTTAAAAAATATAATCTTTTATTATTTAACATATTAGTTTACATTAACTTTCAGCTTAGATTAGTATAAATTTAAACTACAAATTAAATACTTTTCTGATTTTTTATGTAATAATTTTAAAAGGAAAAAATAATATATATTTCCAAAAACATCTTATTAACTGTCTATTCTGGTATTTTAAATAATCTTATTTTCAGACAGGAATTTTACTAGAGGACTGCTTAGAATTAAATTTAATCCTCATTAAATTGATGACTTTAAAAATTAAGTTTACCTTTAAATTTTGAAAAAGATGGACTTATATAAATTAAGCATATCTAATTTTTTTAAATTATAGAAATCCATACATATCACTTATACAGCTATAGTTATAACATCTTAACGAATCCACTTTTTCCCTACTGATATCTAATTTACAAAAGTTGAAATAATAATAGCGAAAGAATTAATTAATAAAGTGAGGAAATGTATAGGTTAAAAATGAAATAATTTAAAAATCACATGTAAAATTTTGAAATCCTGATTTTTAACAGCTAGTTTCATCAATTTTCATTAAAATTTTAACGTATAAGGAAGGGGTTTAGGCTGAGATTATTGACTGTGGTGAAAAGAAACAAACTAAAAAAGTAAGTAAGATATTCTATTTAGTTTCATTTTCTATGACAACTGCCTAAGTAAATAAAACAAATGTAATGGATTGAAATGAAAAATAAAATCACTAGAACCGTTAATTTGTCTTTGAAAAACTGTAAGAAAAAAAAAAAAATTCCACTTCCATTTCAACCTGAAAATTTCCATCAAACCACAACATTCAAGATTGTTTATCTTTTGATTATTCTAGTCGAATTAACACCATTACTAGATACGTTTTTATAGATAGCAAAAATCAATAATCCTCACGAGTCAATTTAAGTCGTGGAGAGAGAAGGGATAAAGCAAGAAATTTCCTACTAATATCCTTGTATTTCCAATCCCTCTAAGGAGCTGGATAAATTCCATAAAACATTAAAAACCCTTTTATAAACGAGTGTAATCTAAGCACTTCTGTGCATTTTCAAAAGAATATAGTATAGACAAAAACTTTTGAAAAAAAGTAAATAAAATCTTCTTTACAGTTTTAATCCATTTCGAATAAACGAATATATGCGTCATTAAATTTTATCCAATTAAAATACATTTTACTTAATAATTAATCATGTTAATGAACGTAATTACATTTTAATAGAGTAAAATAAATAATTTGGTTTCTAATGTTGATTGCTAGAAGGGTGCCTTTTCTTTAAAACATTTTACTTAAATATTCATTCCCTTATCTAATTAGTGTAGTTTCTTTTTCCTTTCTTTAAACTAATTTTTCCGCTGGTCATTAATTTTTAATTACATTTAAATGTGTTTTGGAACAAAAAGTTTGGTCTTAATAAATTATATTTTCTGATTTTTACGAAGTAGGAAAAGGTTTTTATGTCTTTAATTTTTTACTACTTTCTAAACTCTTTTTATGGAAAGAATTATAAAAATTAAGATAAATTGCTCAAAGTGATATAAAATTTTTCTACCATATTTACTTTTGCAATATGCTAAAGCATCTGTCTTTCAGATACTTAACCCTAATTTGCAAATTTAACAAGGTATATTTTCCCCAGAATATCGATGTGTATTTATGGGAATATGTTTTCTATCTCCTTTTTACCTTCATCACTTTGAGTTTGCTTTATAGTTATAGTAAAATAAATAAAATATGCTATTTAATATGGTAATAAATTAATAGTAATAAATAGCAATGATATTTATTAAAAATTAATGCGACCCTTCCTGCTTCTGGATTAAAATTATTTTAATAGTCTTTGGCTCTAATAATGCCACGGAAACACGTCAAAGACCTCTATCCAGTGAGATACTAGTTTTTAATATCTGTTACGGGTGTGAACGTTTCTCATCTTATAAGATGGGGGGATAGTGATTTGGGTGAATGAAGTAAAAAAAAAATTAAGGTATTTCCACTCAATATTGGGTATCCATTTTTTTTTTTTTTTTCAGAAATTCAAAAATGATTTCTCGATGATTTCCAAGATTGTATCATGATTAAATATGAGTCTTAGTTAATTTTACAGAATTTAGTAATCTTATCTGTTATTTTTTCTATTGTGTTGACTGGTTAATGAATGAATTAAACTCCTTCAATGGCAGTTTAATTAATTCCCTGCAATTAACATGATTTGCTCCTAGAATTCCTATTAAATAGCGATGTTATGTTTAATTTTCATATGAAAGTTTCTTTCATGTTTTGATGAAATGCATAGGATTTGTATCAAATGCACTTTAGATTGGTTAAATTTACAAGTATACGGGATGCACAAGTGGTACATTACTCATAAAGGTATTTCCAAGCTCTTTTTGTAGAGACAATTTTTGTGCAAATCAATTTACAATACTTATAGGAAATATTTATTATTTATATTTGTATTACATACTCTATTTTTGCCAATAAATTATCGTTTTCATGTTTTAAACTTAACTTTTTTAACTTAATAATTAAAATTTTAGACTTAATAATTTTCGAGGATATATTTTTATATTCGAGGATGTGGAAATACAGAGTTTAATACGGAGTCGCTATTTTCATAATGTACAGAGGTACTTTTTCTTTTATGTACATTCTTGTTATAAAATATTAAGATTGTTTGTATTTTTTACAGTATTATCTACACAGGAAATAGCATAATCATTGATAGTTATTATCAACACCTCATGGTATATCTGATCAGGCAGTTATGTCTTTGATGATGATGATCCTATTAGAAAAGTATATTATTTAGTCACAGACACGTATTGTACTGTACATTGTAACATTACATTGTAAAGAATATGATGTAGGTTGGAGTGTATTTTATATGTAATAATTTAAAGGATAGTATGTTCAAAATTATATTATTGTGTTTAGCTTAGATTGGTTTATTGCATTGAGCTTTAAACTAACCATAAATTTGATTTATGTTTCTATAATTAAAAATAATATAAAAATATGATATAATTAAATATGAATGCATCCTATTAATCTATGAATTGTATTGCAAAATATTAAGTTTAGCAATTATTTCAAGTAATTTTTTTTAATACAAAAAACTTTTTTGTTGATTAAATACATAAAATTTTTCTGCTCTTGAACATTTTTTAAGGTTAATTTAGGAAAGTAAAGTTATTTACATATTTGGTTAAACACTCCTAATGGCGGTTATTCATATTAACTCTATTCCTATTATCGTATCCCAGCTATTAAGAGGGAATTGAGACTGGTTCCGACACAAAACCTAGTTCTCTGATATTTGAACTGAAATGTATGTCATAGTTAAAGGGTGAATTCCAAAATACAGATATATTTTTGCTTTTGTTAAATACAAAATTTTTAAGTGAAACATGACTTTTTTCTAACAATTTTTCAATTGTATATGAAAATAGCAATTATTTCAACTAAAATTTTGTTTTTTATTTTCAAAATAACCCTTTCTTCCCTTTTTATTGATATAATGGACAGAATGAAGCAGAAGAGAAATTTCCATTTTGGGTGAATTTTTCTGCAATATATTCCTTAATTAAGGGGTTAATTCCGCAACATACAGTTACTATCTTATTTGGATAAACTAACAAATCTCCGTCTGGTACCTAATGACGGTTATTCATCTTCGCTCTATTCTCATTGCGCTGTGTCCCAGCTACCGAGAGTGGGTTGAGGCTGGTTCCGACACAAAACTTGGTCCTATCACATTTTGACCCGCAGTTCGGTCATCTCCCACCCCCTTTTGGCCGGGAGGGGGGGGGGGCTGCGCAGTCACATCATCCGTCAAGCCGGTATCCGTGGCCACGCAAAAATAGTTGTCTCTGGCCTGAGGGTCAAGTCTTATCGATAGTAGCCAGGTGACGTATTACGGTGGGCTCTGTCTGTAACCATCCCTTATCGTGCTCGGCGGTTCTTTGTTTTTTTGGGCTCTCCTCCGAAGGGAGGTGCTGCGACGTCAGAAGGGTGATTTGTTGGGTTGGAGCTCGGAGATAGGACTTATATATGTCTTATTTTTTTTCCAGACTGGGTGCTGCTTCAGGGTTGCCTTGTAAATGATTTTTGAGGAAGTTATCTGGGATTCGATGTTTCATAGTTCGAATACCACCCAACAAAATAAAAAGGCGAGACTGAAGCTACACTCAAGAAGAATATTTTCGACATTAAAATCTTTATATACACATCTACACACCAAATATGTACACTGATATGAGTATATATATATATATATATATATATATATATATATATGTGTGTGTGTGTGTGTGTGTGTGTGTATTGATAAATATGTTATTTTCACAATGAACTTTACTAATGAAAATGAAGGACAAAAAATGTGGGACAAAATTTTTATTACTACCTTTGTTTAAAATTACATAAACAAATGAAATTTTTATTTTCTCTACAGGGTATTGAAAAAAATATTTGTTGTGAGCAGATTATATATATATATATATATATATATATATATATATATATATATATATATATATATATATATATATATATATATATATATATATATAATTACACACAAAATTCTGTGTATACACACATGTTACACGACTCGACAAATTTTCAAATCGATTAGAAAATTACAACGAAAACTTTTTCCATTTGAAAATTATTACCTAATTTACGTAGATAAAGGAAATATAATCAGTTATACTAAAACTACTGATTTTTGAACAGGCAGAATTTTTTTTCCGGGGAATAATTAAAATGCGGTATATAAGTAAGTTTTAGATACCTGTTTGGTCTTTGAAACATTAAATTTAAGTATTTTGGATAAAAGCTTTTAGTACTTAAGAAAGAATTTTTGAGGAAAAAGTTTGAAATATATGCATACTTAGACGCATTACACTGAAAATTATTTTTCTTCTTTATGTGTATAATTTAAAAATATCTCATCTATAATCTAAGATTGTTACAGAACTTTTTTATTGCATGTATAATATCTTATAGATATTTTTTAATGGGATCAATTGTATAGTTAATATTAATCTAGTTTGTACGTAAAATTGTGTCGCTACATAGCTATTCTATTTGAACATTGTTTTAAACGAATATTTAGGATATATTTGTTCTTAAGATAGAGTGTTATCGCAATAAAATTTTTGATAAAAATCAAGTAAATAAAAATATGTGTAATAACAGTTTATCTTATTCCTCCATCAAAATAATGTCAAAAACTGAAACTGTGTTTTTCATGACATTGCATTACATAATTGAAAGTTTTACATAAAAAAAAAGAAATATGGAATAAACCTTCTACTAGATCAACTAGATCTATGTTTAGTTCTATGTTTTTGGCCTTTATTTTATGGTAGGTAGTATTTATTATTGAAGTTTAGTATTCAGTTCTTAGTTATATTTGTCAAAGAAAGCTTATAATCAATGTAAAGTATTTTCTGATATCTCACGGAGACTTTCTTTAGTTTTCATATATTGATACAAAGAATTTTAAAAATAAAACTTTTCAAATAACTAACATTACATGTCTTTATTGAAAACTAGATATCAACGTATTTCAATCATGGTGAGTGCATACAGAAATCTACAGCGTTGGCTCAAAACATATGCCCTCTGTTTTTAATTGCGAGATAGTTATTGCAATCTGCAATAACTATGTTTTTCATGACCTTGCATTACATAATTGAAAGTGCAGAAAAAACAAAAAGGGGAAATATGGAATAAAACTTCTACTGTTTTTGGCCTTTATTTTATGCTAGGTAGTATTTATGATTGAAGTTTAGTATACAGTTCTCAGTTATATTTGTCAAAAATAATGTACATAATGTAAGCAGATAGTTATTGCAATCTGTAATAACTATCCCCCAATTAACAGAAAAGAATTAACCCAATCCAAACGCTTTTGTCTTCATTCAACACATAGCAACAGATAGTTAATTTTATATATATTTTTCTTAACTTTTGCCTCTTTAGATGTATAGGGAAGCAATGATATAAATTAAGAGCCCTTTAAATTTTTAAAAATCCTTTAGAAATCGATATGCAAGCATAATGGTAGTAAAAACTCATATTTTCAATTAACGAGGAATGGTTTTCTCAAACTTTGCTTCAGTTAAATCTGCTTCAGTTCTCCCATAAAAGAATAGTAGGTAATTGTTGTAAAGTTGATTAAAAATAAAATTTTAATTAACCTAAAGAAAATATTTATTTATATGATGTACTTTTTAAATAAAGAACAAGTTTTTTTATAAACACTGTTTAAAGATAATTTAATTTTAATCGTTTAATTAATAAGACACAAAGGTGGCTACAAAAACTACACCATTAAAAGAACAAAATAATTTAACGACTTTTTTAACGATGCAAATTAAAATGTGGCTGAAATTAATGATTGTGCTCAAATTAGATAAAAAGAGGTAAAAAATAGGTTCTTTGTAATTAGATAAAGAATAAAAGTTTTGGAAAAAAGAAATAAAAAGATCTAATGCATTTTTTTTCTTGAATGGACAAATTTGGTTCTAGAAGAAGGAAATATTACGTATAATATATGTCTATTAAAATTCAATGTTGTGGTTATTTATATGAAGATGAAGGAAAAGAAATTTAATATCATCATCAATATTTATTATTTACTCTTGATTTCTCTGCTAATAATCTTAATTTAAAGATTTCTATCAGATTCTGGATTTAAAAGTATATAAAGTTTATATTTATAAAAGCAACTTATATAAGAGATAAATGAACATTAAAAATAGATCAATCTATTAAAAAACACACCATGTGCACACATATATACACAGATGTATGTGTGTGTAAATAAATATATAGTTTTGATAAATGTACTTTGATCATTTCGAAGAAAGAGAATACTATAAACCTCTGAAATACAATATATCAACCAACGGACACTCAAAAATTAAACAATTTATTTTACTTGAATGCTTTAAGTCTCTGATGTTTACTTTGTGACTTGGCTTTATACCACAGTTTATGTGCTCATTTCGTAATGTAATGTGTTCAAATGGGATCAAATCTATCGCCCGATTTAACTGAAGTACTACTAAAATATGAGAATAAAAAAAATGTTCTCGTTCACAAAAAGACCTCCAGGGAATTAAACACTCTCTTATGATGACTTATTGAACTTCCTTATGTCAATACCAACTTCTCCGGGAATTTCTTCTACCACTGGACAGCTCGAAAATTACTTCGGGTTACGCTTAACTAAAACTAAATCTAATATATATATATATATATATATATATATATATATATATATATATATATATATATATATATATATATATATATATATATATATATATATATATATATATATATATATATATATATATATATATATATATGTATATATATATATATATATATATATATATATATATGTATATATATATATATATATATATATATATATATATATATATATATATATATATATATATATATATATATATATATATATATATATATATATATATATATATATATATATATATATATATATATATATATATATATATATATATATATATATATATATATATATATATATATATATATATATATATATATAAAACTTATAGACATGCCTAAAATTTAGACATGTCCTTTAAAGAGGTAAAAACCAACCTTTATTTGTTTATTTCGGAGCTAGACTCGACATCAATAATTTAAGACAGCTTTTGAAGTAAACAGAAGCCAGAATCAAAAAATAGTCATGGCAAGAAGTGCGGAAATAAAATTTTTTATTCCATTATTTACCAATCTCGTAGGGCAACTACATTACGTCTTTATACACCCAGAAAGTCCCTCGAAGTGCTGTTATATTAATGTCATGAGAGAGCAAGACAACCCCACTTCTAACGGAAAAGATCTTAGCTCAGAATTTCTGGATCCTAATAAGGGAGGTATAGTCAGAAAATGTGTCGTCAACTGAATGGCATTTCAAGTAAGTTTCCAAGATCTTATGAGAACCATATTGAAATATGAAAAGAATTAGAAATTCATGATTTACCGAAAAAGCATTTAGTTGTGCTCTCTGGACTGAGGATCTTTCATCATCATGATGGGGAATTTAATTGTAGAATAATTTAGTGACTTATAAGATACATTTTAAATATATTTAGTACATATTACAACTATCCATATCATTAGAAATAAAATATTTAATTCAGATTATGAAATATTAAAATAGCATTGTTGTACTACTTAGTGTCAAAAACCAACAAATTCATACCCGCTACGATGCGAGTTCATTAGTACGTTAGGGGGTAGGTTTTAAAATCGGGAATTTATATTTGGCGGTACAAAAAAATATATAAAGTTACCATGTGAGTTTTCTTAATAAACACGTAGACATAAATACATATGTATAAATATATGTATATCATATATCTGTGTGTGTGTGTGTATATATATATATATATGCCTGTGTGTGTATTTATAACACCTACATATAGGTTATAAAATGGACTTTTTATAACCGCTTAAAAATAGTTTTTAATATTTGCTAAAATATTTTATCATACAATAGTTTCGTATAGAAGGCTTAACTGTAAAACAGGATTCTTTACATTAGCACTATGAATGTGGGGAAACCAACATTTCCCATCTAAAAAGAAAGAGGAAATGAAATTCCAAAGTGTACAGTAAAAAGTAAAAGATACGGTAGAGATGAGATTTGACACGATTTTTATATATTGCCTAATATGCTTTTTTGTATCGTATACACTATATGGCCTTCTTAATTTTATTACAATGTAGATCAATAAAATATCTTTTGATCGTTAATACAGCATAAACGAAATATTTTTATCATATTACATTAAAACTACACTGTACACTCGCAAACAATATATATATATATATATATATATATATATATATATATATATATATATATATATATATATATATATATATATATATATATATATATATATATATATATGTATATGTATATATATATATATATATATATATATATATATATATATATGCATGCATATATGTATGTATGTGTGTGTGTATATATGTGTCCAAATTATCTTTACATGCGTAAATTTACGGCTATCTCAGAAATTGTGAACAATAATTTCATAAATTTTTCTGTAATGATAAGTAATATTGACACATAAATACAAAGGAAGAAAATACAAAAGAGCACTGTATTAGATATATACTTGTAGCATGTAACAATAAAAGATGTAATGAAGAATAGGTATAGAAAGATGAGAATTAATGGAATAATTCAGAAAAAAATGAAGACATACATTTAATATAGAATGTGATCTTTTCTGACGTGTATACATAAATCACAAATTCCTACTGGAAAACGTCATTAACCACAGGTAGAAGTATTAAGCTCCACACTTCCAGCAATACCTTCTACAGAACATTTACTTCCGTATTAAGAGGATGCCTACATGAACACAATACCTAAGACAATACTGAATGAAATTTATAAATTCTCACCAATTATATCGATATATAGTAGTATTTTTCACGCGGAAATTATTTTTTAGCAAATCGAACAAGGAAACTTAATTTTAGGACCATATTTAAATCTGCTATTTATTTTCATAGACAGAGTATATGAAATACATATGTCATAGAGCATACATATTTGCTATTTCCATGCATATTTCATATGTTAATTTCATAAAATATCTAGTTTAAATTTTTACAGATAAATAATTAGTATTTTTTTCTGGGTGAACTTTTTATCTATCATAGAAAGATAAAACTCAATATCATAAATTGAATTTAATTTACTACTAAAGAATCTATAAGAATTTTTTCAATCTCTCACCTGTATTCACGATTTCCTAGTCTTTTGTAATGAAATCTGTCAATAATTATTATAGTTAATAATATAAAATGGAATTAAATAAAAAATATGCATTAAAATATCTATTTAAAAAATTAATTAATGAATAGAAAAAATTGCAAAAATGTTTAGAAATTATCGTGTCATTTTGTCTTTCTAACGTCATTAAAATGTCCATGAACTTTTAAATCCTGAACCATATTCATTAGCTAATTATATTCTATTCATATGCTACAAGTGTACTAATGTGAGTAGTGCCAATTAACATCTGTAGTAAAAATATAAATCTATTATCTGTAGCTTTAATTTGATAATAAAATGATTAGAATCTGTAACACTTGTCCTAAAAGTAATTTTAAAGCCGTTTATGTAAATAGAAATTTCAACAGTTAGAAAATTAGCGAAATGTGATTATAGAATTTAGCTATAATTTTTTTAACAAAGCTAAAATTAAATCTAAATAATCAAGGTACATTTATTTACCTCTTATTCTAATAAGAGCATGATGAAAAAGGAACAACTCTATTTGTAATCATGATAGGAAATAGACGCTTTTAACTCATATGCATACACCTAGTATTTGGCCGTCCTCTGCCAATACGGGTGATTCTTAACTTAACCTAAGCCGAATGACTTGCTTAGTATTATGTTTATATGACTGCCTAGTAAAATTATCTAGAGATCAATAAAGTTTTAAAAATGTATATCGTATATTTTTTTTTAATTTTATCAACTTTCAGTGCTGCGAAAAAGGGTGTAATAGATAGTTACTGATAAGTGATCAAAGACCAATACGCCATGGTACGTTTTCCAGAATTCACGTCACTTAAATTTCTATATACCAATAGTTCAAAGGTTTTTGAACTCGTCTAATATTGCCCACCTGCGGAATTCTCAAAGACTAGACCCAATCTCGAAGATGTCATTGTTGGTACACTTAAAGGGAATGAGATGGAACCAAAACCACTTTTGTAGCAGCCTCGGAGAATCAACTTGGGGGGGGGGGGGCTTTTAGAACAGAGACTCTAATTGAGTTTGATAGAAAAAAAAAAGAAATATCAAGGTTTTATTTATTTGTTTATTTTTATTTATTTATTTGTTTATTGAGAGAGAGTTGGAGGTGAGAGATCAATTCGGCTGATCGTAGTAATAGTGACTGGTTGTTCCAGGACTTTAAGATTTTTTTTTTTTTTAATTTTCATGTTAATGGTTTTATTGAGTATACATGTGATAGTATTTCCTAGCTCTTTTATATGGTCAGAACACATGTTGATTGAAATGTTGAATTTGTACATAAGTTTCTAAATACCTTTGCACATTTAATAATTTTTATAAACGACTCAATTTTTGCGTCTTTGCTGTAGTTTATCTCACGAGTCATTACACCCCTCCGTTACCGTACATTCCCATGTCTTTTTATAACACTTTTGCTTTGGTTTATTTGGAGAGCCATGATCTACTTTTTTGTAACACGAGAGCGAATGAGACAGGGATCGATCTACTTGCTTTAGCCCATTCTGAACGGCTATGAACATCCAGGCTAAAGTGGTATTCGAACCCACGAACTCTAGTTTCGAAGACCAGCATCATCTCCATTTGGTCATCGTTCGGAAAAACCAACAACTTTTGGAGTGAAATAGCCTAACCTTGAAACTCAGCATAAGCCAATTATAAATTATATATATATATATATATATATATATATATATATATATATATATATATATATATATATATATATATATATATATATTATATATATATATATATATATATATATATATATATATATAATATATATATATATATTATATGAAGAGGAATAAATAACAAGGAATTAACTATTAAACTAAAATAGTTAATTGTTCTTGTAAAGCAAACGAAATGGATTTATATATAAAATGACATAGAATTTTGTTCATTTCGTTATGTATATGTTTTGAAAACTTCACTTTTAACCTTGGGGTTTATTATCTAGATTTACCTTTTAAAATCTTACAGTGAGTTGAAACCTTTTGTCCTGATGGCTTAACATTACGTTGGTTTCCTTTGTTACAACATTTAGCCATCCCAGCATCTTTTGTGCAAAGTTTGCCACCTTTTGTACACCGCATTCTAAGTGACGCTTTTCTTCATCGAGTTCTCGGAGCTTCTAAGAGAATACTATTCATCAAGTCGGGGCGGTTTGCAATGGGATGTCACATGACTTCGGTAGGGCGGATCACTCACCTCACAAATCATGAATAGTGAAATTTCAGTACTTCATAGGAAACCAGACATGATTTAAACCCTGTCTGGAACATGGTTTACATTAACGATACTACTCCGTGCTTTTAATGAGAGGAAATGAGGAAATATATTTTAATATCAATATTTTTGTAGTTTTACTTACAATCATAAAATAGAAATAAAATGCAATTTTTTATGTATAAAATTCAAATACTATTTAATTATTTACCACTTGTTAACTAATCAAAACTGTATTATATTTTGGGTTATAGCTTTCCTTAATTAACCTTTGTTAGTATCACTACCGATTAAAACTCGTTACATCAGGAGTCTGACAAGCAACTCACTTTTATTTTAGTTAACCTTAGAGTTTTGAAATTTATTTTTCCTGAAGTAATAATTAAATATGTCTTTATAAAAATACTATTCAAAGCAATCTGATTTGTACACCACATGACTTTCTTGTATTTTCATTTCTTTTTTTTTTTCGTGTATGAAGCCTCACCAGAATTATTGGTTTCCCATTCTCTGTAATATTTTAACCACTTCCGGTAAAATGACGAGTCTAGCTCGTCATTAGTTTTTCATTCCATACCGCACAATGACGAGCTACACTCGTCATGCGATTAAAGTTACTGTTAAATATGATAATTAATTTAGTTTAAAATTTCTAGTGTACTGAATTTGGCAACACTTTTATCACTTGTGAAAATCCCAAGTCACTATTGCATATTGTTTACTTAGAATTTCTTGGTACAAGTCATTGCCAAATTAATGAGTCAGAATAAAAGAAAACCTACTAAGAAATGCCGTGTGTGTTACAAGAATCAAATTAAAAGTGAGACTACTTGGCGGAGTAAACAATTAAGAATTCCTTTGCACTTTGTTTTGAAAAGTACCACTATCTTGAAGACTATTATCTGTCTACCTTATTAATGTTTTGCTTTGATATTTTCATAATTTTACTGTTTCTGATATTATTTAACACTATATAAAAAGTGGATTTTAATTAAGAATAAGTAAGAATTGTAAAATGAAACAAGATTTTTAAATAAAAATTAAATGGTTATTTCATGCA
>CM063502.1:153407972-153437972 GCA_032207245.1 Pardosa pseudoannulata
TTCAATTTCTAAAACTAACAAAGAAGTAGGTTTATACAAAAACTTATTTAAGACAAATTAATACATAATTTATTTTATATATTGATTCTTCTTCATTCTTTCAGCTTCAATTATTGCATTAATTCTATCCAACATAAATGAAACTTATAGAAATTCATATATAAAAATTTAAGATTTTTTGAAGACATAATATGAATTTCAGACCCCCCTTTATAAAACTAATAGAGATAATAAAAAAATTCCGTTAGATTAATTTTATTAAAACTAATTTGTAATAGTGTTGTAATGTTTTTTTTTATATATGATTATCAAAAATATGATTAAGTATACTTGTAGTCAAAATCCCTCTCTCTATTCAAGACTTCGTCATATTAAAGAGTCATTAACTTCCGAGCGATACCATTTGACATTACGTTTAACAGAAACGTCACTTGAGTGACTTCGGAGCATTTATTTTTCCACTTCAACATTTACTTGCGGTTAGGTGGTTACCATTTGTCAGATACATATTCGACTTTTCTCAAAGACTCGTACTTTCGAGGTAATGGATGGCTTCGAGTTTCGAAGAAAATAAAAGTGAAAAATTTGCTGACGAAAAATATAACGCGTAGAAAAAAAATAACTCCCTACTTCAGTGATATCTAAACATGACTGATGTCTATTTGATGACCATAACCGAGCTAGCGAAGGGTCATCAGTGACGGTCAGCCAGTATGGCCAACACAGCGTGACCATTGGTTAGGCTGACAGACTAGACAGTCTCTACAACGGGCAGTCGGAGAGGGGGAGCATAAATTGTGGTTCATTTTACAAGGTGGGGAGGGGTTCTGAATGGGCTCCATATTTTATTTTCATTGGCTTTTTGTGGGGGGAATTGGAGAGGATGAGTGCAGGCAATGAAATTTTTGATCTACAGGGGTCTTGTTTCTCGGAGCGGAATTCAATACTTTTCAGAGTTTCGTTTCCGGGAATTTGATGCACTGACATATTTTGATGATACTGATGTTTTTATTCCTTTCTCTTTCTCAATTTTTTTGTTACTTTTGAGGGTACATTTGTTTCAATAACACAGAACAGGAAAAGAAAGTTATCTATTTATAAAAAAAATCTATTACTAAAAGTATTTGAAATTAAACTCAGTTTTAATATAGAACATTAAAATAAAGAATGAGTATCATTTCAACTCAGTAAAGAGAACCAAATGTAATATTTTGAAAAGAGATGTTTGATGAAGTTTAAAAATTAATATGTCTTGTTGTATCAATATACTTTTAAGACATCTTTGATGACATCCCAATTATCACTTTACGATTGAATAATTCAACTCCTTTCAAATACATTTATTTATAAGCACTATAACAATACCATTGCTTAAATTAATTCTCTTAGATTAGAAGCTTTACAATAGTTTGTTCTGGTCTAGGCGACGCTGAGTCTGGAACAACGAATAGACTGTTACACTTTGTGTTACATCATAGAAAGGGTCTGTCAGGACAGAATAGAGTGTCAACCGCCACTTTGAAGCTGCCTGGTTATAATTTACGTGGTTGATTTTGGTTCCTTTAGCGTATACCCAATTAGTTTTCGTATCGTTCGGAAATTATATAAGAAAAATTAAAATACAATGAGAAATAGAAAGCAAGACTCAAATCCTCTCCCTAGGTCAGAAGTTAAGAGTTCATTTGATGTAGTTAACGATATCAGTTAACGATATAAGTCAATTAACGATATAAATCGAGAGACTAGGATAGTAGCCAGGATCTCTGTTATATTCCTGTGTGAGTTTTTCATTGTTTTATTCTTTATGGGGATCCTTTTATATTGAATCCCACTCAAATCGTAATATTGCAAAACTGAGAGTTTTAATTTAAATGCAGAATTGCACGAGATCTTTCTGTATCTTGCCTGAGATTATTTTTCATTTGTATTTGTTATATATCAAATACCATTCATAATATTTTTCAAGGGTACTTTATTATCCACTGTACTTGTTACATATACATGCTGCATATCGAATATATCGACGATTATCAGATAGAGGGGCATACCAATCTTATTTAATTCTTATTTTCTATATAACAACGAGTAGAGATTTTTTTTGTTGTTTGTTTGAGATTTCAGTGAGCTTTTTTAAGTATTTAGGTACGTAAATATACGAGGTACAATATGCTGAGACGTAAATGTCTCGAAGTATTATACCTCGTTACCACTAAAAGCTTAACGGACATTTTAGGTGCATTTTAAAAAATATATTCATCTCGTAGAATAAATCTTCCCACAAAACATAATTGTCTTCAATGCAGAGCTTTTAAAATCATTAGGCTACTAAAATAATTTTGTTGATTACTGAGAATAACAAAATAAAGTATTTTCTATTTAAAAATGTTCAAAACTTTAATAAAAGCATTTTTAATAACTTTTTTTTTAAATGGAAAAAAATTTAAAAAGCAGGATCAAGCAGGGTTTTAGAGTCTTTGCATACTTTTCATTCGTTTCAACAACGGGATTTTTTTTTCGCATCACCTCTCTTATGAAATTGAAGATCTTACAATCTGCCTTTGTTAAAGTCTTTTAAGTTGATAGTCTTTCCAAGTATACTAAAAGAACAGGTATTATAGTCCTTAGCACCTGTTATATAGTTTGCCTTATCACATACGTGTCAATCCGGCGCAGTATATGCATACGTGTCACTTTTTTCTTAATTAGTGCATTTATAGGTAAACCAAATTTGCTTAAGAAAGGTAAGGTATTTAATTATTTTGCTTTCACTAAAATGATTTTTCAAATTCAGATGTGATATTTTATGCTTTGTCTCAAGATGAACGAGGATTTAACATTACATTTCCAAATTTGGCATTCAAAGTACCAAAGAATTATTCCGAGAGTTTCCCCGTTCAATTGTAAGATTGTTTTCCTGGAATACTTTTAAAGGTAAGGAAACTATTGTGTTTACATTTTTTTACACGTGAAAAAATCGAAGAGAATCTCAAGCTCAATCTCATTAATATGATCAAATTGCGAAGTATTCTTTCGGTTGAAGTTCATTATGAGTGGAAAACTAAGTTCCATTTTCTTTTTGCCTATTTTCTTTTCAGTTAAACTCTCATCATTTTGTAAATCTATTTAAAAAAAAAAAAGCATTTACGCTTGTAGTATACATATTATAGCGATGACAGACTAGCATAAAATCTCCATAGTGCTGCATAGACGGATAAATTATATTAGCTGGACATTGAGTCTAATGTGTGTGAATAAGTAAGTCATGTGGATAGGACTAGATATAATAAATTAAATTCTTACATATAAAATCGGAAGCAGTGCATAGTTGAATAGACAACAAAATATACGTAACTCAGCGTTATTGTCAATGTACGAAGTTTTCAGTTATCAATAATTACTTTGGTCTTCATTCTCATAAAAATACGTTCTTTATCTTAAAACATCAATGCTAGTCAGTTCCTTTGAAGTACCAAGAAAAAAATCAAAGAATTAATTTAAAAATCACAGTTAAATCCCTTGAAGCATTATAAAGGAAACAGTGCTTGTAACGACTATCTCATTAATCAATACAAAAAGTATTAGAGGAATAGCAAATTCAGTCATATTTTAATATGTTTCTTTATAAGTTATTTGCCTTACATACAAAGAGAAAAAATAACTAGTAAAAACAAAACCACTATGGAAAAATTGATTTTATTTAAATAAATTTTGTATAAAGCATGTAATATAACAAGTTTCATAAATAAAAATATGTAGTAGTTGCATACAAATTGATTTTTGTTTTATCTAAAATTTTGGAATCTAGAATAGTTTAAGAAAATCCTTCGTAAAGCATAAAACTGAGCTAAAATTTTTGAGATATATACAAATATAAATTTTTGAATATACGAATTGCATGCAGAACAAAGTAGAAGGAAATAAAATATTTAAATTACGACATTTATCTCGTATCTGGATGCATTCATTTATTTAATCATTACATTATTCTTAATAAAAATTAGATAAAAATATAAAGTCTATCGCTGTACAGTTTTAAGAATTATCTTGTAGTTTCCTAAGACATTAGTTGGAAAAAATCTCAAAGAAATAGTCTTATAGAAATATCACAGAAAAAAAAATTATCATATCAGCGATCTTTCTTAATCATGATTTGTATGAAAGGAAAATTAATGATAGCACAAAGCCCATTCAAATAGTACTCTTGCTCATTTTTAACTATCAAATAAAGAGAAAATATATTTAAATATAAATCTCAGCAGTGCCACAGCAAGGGGCGGTCGCTGACCTTTAATGCTTGGCACGCAACTTTAGAAACGGTGTTAAAGCGGGGGTGAGTTTCTAATAGAAATATCTCGTTTTTTTTTTATGATTTTATACCATGACCATTTGGTATAATTGTTTAACGTTTGTGTCACGAAGAATTGTTTTTTTTTATTGTAAAGGTGCACAATACCATTAAAATCCATAAATTTTCATTATAACAGCCTTTTTTTTGTCATTCCTTAAAATAAGAAATTCTGATATTTAAAGGAAAGTTACTAATTCTTTAATAAGACTATAATTAAAAAAATATTTAAATAGTTACTTCAAATAATATTTTTGAAAGGAGACATAGCAGCATTCGATCTGAAAAGTCTTTAATAGCCAATTTTATTTCAATATAAAATGCTTTGCTTAGAAAAGTAAATTATTAGGTCATTCATAATGTTAGTTTTCGTATATTAAACAATATATTATTTAGAAAACATAAAAAATGTAAACCAAGTGTAACAAGTAAAAATCCCTTTATCCACAAAATAATTTTTTAAATTTTTAAATTAGAAACTTATTTTTACGTCAAATAGAAGCTAATTATCGTCCTTATTCTGTAGACCCTAAATATATAAGCAATATGCTTCATTTTATGGAGTGATATAGATTAACATTTTTTTTTATTTAAGAGGCTTTGATTATTTTTAATTTTAAAATTTCATATGCATTAAAAATTTTTAGGTTTACAAAAAAATGCATATTTCATTTAAATGTGATACAAAAATTTATTTTCTAGTAAATATATTTCAAATTTATTAAGATATTGTACAAACTTATAGCTTCATTAATAGGTAGAGTTTCGTGTACTGATAAAAATAAATATATGTTGTTGGTTTATGTGTCAATTTATTCAAACTGAATTCATTTACATCATACCACTCTCAAGAAAACTATGCAGCATTTGATAATATCAAAACGCTAAATACTTAATAAGACTCCATAAAAAGAATTCAAATGAAATAAAAACAGTGCATTAAAAATAAAATTGCAGTCAAATAATTTAAAATATGACAGTGTCAATACATTAAAACATTTAAAAATAATTGCGCAATTAATTACAATTTGCAAAACTACAGATAACTAATTGTTTAGATTGAAAGCCTGGAGATGCTTAGGACATTAAACTTGTAGCCATGCACTACAATGAACCAAGATCACCTTTATACTCTAAAGAAGGATGAAGGTTTGGGTAGACGAGTAAATACATATAAACCAACTAAAACATAAAATTATTTATTGTCATTATTCTTTTAAATTTTCATTTTCAGTATTAAAAATTTAGGTTCTCTCTATTTTTTAAGCTTTTAATATTATTTGCACATAAATAATATTTAAATGAACTTTAAATTATATTTAATGTAAAAATAAGCGTTATGAGTGAGGTTTATAAAAGAATTTGTGATATGAATGTCAAATATTTTTCAATATCTTGCACGCAAGACACACTATTATTTTTACTTACTATAAAGGATAAAGTACAGTATAATAATAGTTATTAAAACTATAAACATCATATATTTTGAGCGGAATCTGACTGTCTCAGTATACATAAGTGGCAAAAATACCACACGAAAATTATTTTCCTAAAATTGCTGCTACACCTAATTTTTGCTAATTTTTCGATTTATTATTACTCTTCAAACCTCTTAATGCAAGTATATACCTATAAAACATCCAATCCCCATAAAATTTACCCATCTAAATTATATCTCTTATTTTATAATATACATTACCTATTTTTTTATAAAGGTTGCATTGATAGCAGCTTTTCAGCATTTTTAAAAAAGTTAAGAGTACATGAAATTAATTTCCTACAGCAGTATTATTCTTAAAAGCCCATAATAGCAGAAGAACTTCCGTAGATCATCGGGTACTCTTGATGGCTTAAATTGCTTTAGTGACATTTTAAACTAAGGGTGTGTTCTTTGATCAATGTTAGGAAATCTCGGAGGTTTATGCAAGATGTTACTTAAATTATTTTATGTACTGCAATCCTAATTATATTAATGTAACATTAATGTAACACTTTTTCATTTTTGATTATTTGTAAATGTATTACAATTATTATATTTCTCTCCCATCCCGTAAAAGTGTATGCTTTCATGAATCTTAGGAAATTTCCAAGGCTTACTTACGCCGTTAATAAATTCTTTTCTGATAATATATACTAAATCCGTAAAAATACATTAAATTAATGTAACAATTTTCAATTTTTGGTTATCTGTATAAGTATTATAATCGTAATATTTATTTCAGAAACCATAAAATTGTAATCTTTAATCAATAGTGGGAAATCTTGATGGCTTAGGTATGATGTTATTAAATTCTTACACTAAAATCTTAATGATGCATTGAATTAATGTAACAAATTTAATTTTTTTATTATTTATAAACGTATTTTAATTATTACATTTATTTTAAATCTCGTACATATGTATTCTTTTCCATGTAAGTTTAAATAGACACAAGACATGAATTTGTAAAAACAGTTAAAAATTAAAAATATAGTTCTTTAGATCTCCTAAAGAACTAATCTAATTAAAAGATTAGATTAGACCTCGTAAAGGTATATTATTTGATCAGTGTTAGTTTTAAGTTGACACAAGACGTGAATTGTAAACAATTAAACTAAAAATGAAAAAATAATTAATTTTAACTGCTTTTAACTGTTTTGATAAAAAAATAATCAGTAATCTTCTGCTAAAATACTCCTGTATGCAGAGAAAAATTTATGATAGCTTTGGATTGTCTTGCACTTAATTGAGATCAAGAGTGAGGGAAATGGCTCATGCATCGGGGGGAAAGAGCAGAATAGTTATAGTAAAAGGGAGAGAAGATGATATTTTGACCATTGAATAAAGAGGCCTATATATGTTTTTCATCATATTTGACAGTTAAATATTTTCTTATAAAATTAAAGAATATTGTTTTCACAATGAGAAAAAGTTTTAACCTTTTTAAAGCTGTAAAATTGTAAAACAAATAAATATAAAATAAAATTTTTTTTTAAATGTTGGACTTACGGAATATAGGTATTTAGACTTGCTATATTCAATTTCTAATATTTCGGAGGCTCGCTATAAAACGTTAAATTAACAATAAACACAATAGAAAAACGATGACTAAATTTTTCGCTCGTTATATGTCGGTTTGCCTATAATGGGTGTCTTATATGGGTGTCTGTATAATATGCTGATAAAATATTGTTGTCACTTAGTACCTCAAATTACTCTTCCAGGAAATATAAGCTAGGAAATTCACACCTTCAGCTGTCGAAAGTAAAACAATGAAATAGACGATACTGCATAGCATTTGTTGATTCAGATGACTGAGCAGTTTAAGTTCAATAACCAGTTCCTATAGCGCCGTTTTAAAACATACCAAATATATAATTCTATGTTTAATTTCACGTTAGGGTTTACATGATGAAATGTGAATACTTTTTCATTTAATTTACTTCCCAGTGATTGTATATTAAACGAACTGACATGAAATAGATAGCAATCAATTTATTGTGCTACAGATGCTCTCTTTTATAGTAAACTTCTATTGGTAAAATTCTAAACTTTGTTCGAAAGATATTGATAGCGCAACTTGTTTATAACATGAGAGAATTTTCGTCACTTACCTATCTCTTTTGTAATTTAGGTTGAGAGTATTTGCGGAAATAACTAACGGTCTTAAATCAATTCAAGTGTTATTATTTATATTTTTATAAGAATACTAAGTATTATTAGAACGCTAATATTAATAAATAAATTTAACTTTAAGGAATAGCTAAAGCATTAAATCCGTTAAGTATTACATTAAATATTACATTAAAAATTATTATTAAAATATTAATATTAGTAAACCTATAATAATAATATTCTAAATAAGAATCCTATAATAATAATATTCTTTTCAAAAAAGATTGATAATGTAGCATTACGTATAACATGGGAGAGCTTTCGTTCTTCACCTTTCTCTTCATTTTACATTTTTAGTGGCGAGTATTTCATGAAATAACTAAAAGATTTATTATCAATTAAATAAAAGAAATTCTTGGGGTGTTAATATTAGATTGTAGGACTACTACTAACTTCAGTAAAATATTATCGTCTCTTTAATGTATTTCACCGTTCTCGACTTGATGGGTGCCGAGCGATGGCCGAATGGTTAGGGTTCTGGCCTTTGTAACCGGAGTTCGTGGGTTCGAATCCGATTATGGCATGGATTTTCCATAGCCATTCGGAATCAGCGTTAAGCAGTAGGTCCCGGTCTCATTAGCCCTCTTGTTGTAAAAAGTAGACCGTAGAGCTCCAAACCAAATAATCAACTTGATGGGTAAAGCTATCTTTTACAGGAGTTACTTGAAACCATCAGAATTGGGATGTGAAGTATAATATTCGTTTAAGAAGATTGGCCTGAGAATTTCTAAACTGGAAATAAAAAAAGCAATTTTATCCTTCTAACTGACTATGGCTTTTTACACGTACTGCCACAAAATGTGGTTATACTAAGACTGCTACCCATGTTACACCATGCTAAGATAATTTAATTTATTTGTAGCTAGGGATATATACCTTCAAAACTGTTATTGACCAATTACACGGGAGAAATAGACGACGTTTTTAATTGATTGGGCTTGCTTGATAATGTAACTAAGATGCAGTCATCGTACCAAGAAGAGATTTCACTCGGAACTCAAAACCTGACCAAAATCTTAACATAAATCAATTATTTTCCTCTTAATAACGGAGAAATGACGGACGTATTTTGTTTCTGGTCTTTGCTAAACGCGTCTGCGCAGAGCAAACAGCGAAAATACCCTCTTGGAGGTGATAATCACATGGAGGACTCCTCTTGAGAAAATTTTAAATCATCTTTCCTTTTCTGGCTTGTAAAAACATTAGTGTCAAAAGCAATTATAATTGTAAATATCCTTAAACTTCCCCGTGATAATTGACAGTTGAATTAGCAAAAGGAAGTAAAGGGGCATACGTAGCAACTATTAATTCAGGTGTTAGTTTTGCGAAGTGAGGAAGAAATGCCAGTCTCAATCGTCGACTTATTTGAGGTCACTGGAAAAGTTAAAATTAAGAAAAGTAGAAATTGACTTTGGAAATTTTTGAAGAATTTTAGGCGCAGTAATATATATACACTGACAGTTATTACATTACTATAACTACTTCCATTTATAAAAATGGGTTAGCCCAGGAACAAAATCACTGAGGTCATCAAACTTTGATAAAAAGTCAAATCGTTTTGGCTCGGAGACTGGGGACCTCAATATCAGAAAGAATTTTAGTAGGCCGTTTACCTGCAATTGTTTGGAGTACATATCGAAAGGGGTGTATGGATGTTGAAACAACAAGTCACCGGCCAGCGGTGTGTCTTCCATGGTGCATTGATTCCAGAGGAGAGTGGAAATTGCTAAGTATTTTTCGCCGTGACCGAAGAGCTACAACAGTCGAAATCACCATCAGTTACAACAGTGGATACTCAGTGTTTCTCAACACCCTGAACAGCATACATTGGTTGCTTATTGTCCTACGCAGCAGGAGGCCGAAGTATGTTCTTGCACTGACGACACGTCATTGCCAGCTGCGTCTGCAATGGGCCAAGAAACATCGGAATTGGACATTATTTATTTATATATATATATATATATATATATATATATATATATATATATATATATATATATATATATATATATATATATATATATATATATATATATATATATATATATATATATATATATATATATATATATACATATACATATATACATAAATATATGCATATATATATATATATATATATATATATATATATATATACATATAAAAGTATATGTATATATATGTGTGTATATATATATATATATATATATATATATATATATATATATATATATATATATATATATATATATATATATATATATATATATATATACATAGAATCATGGATACAGGTAGAGTGAGAAGAGAAAGAAAGGAGAAAGAAAATATGATAGAGAAGGTAGGAAAAAGGTAGAGAATGACGGAGAAGGAAGAGTCGGAGGGAGGGTGAATGGAATGAAAAGGAGGGAAAAAGAGAGATTGATAGACTTATTAATAAATGTAGATTTTATTGATAAGTTTTTATAATCAATAAAATCTACATTTTGATTAATTTTGATCCATGAATGGTTCTTGTACAAAATACTAAATTATTTTTTGTTCTTTTATTTCAAATTTTATCAAATTTGTATTCAGAATTTTTAAAGTTACTGTTTTTTAAGCTTTATCAATATTAAGATGTTTAGATAATTAAAATTCTTTCGCCTGAAAAAATGAAATGTTGTTTTCATTTTCTTTTATTACAACTACTTACAGTTAGTTATAAAATCCAAGCATGTTCAAAAATCTTCATCTGCGATTAAGGAACAAGCAGATTACTTCTAATGTCATACCAGGATAAATAGCATATAAAGAAGCAATATGAAATCTCCAGTATATATTAGAAAAAAAAAGTGAAACGCATGGAAGAAACCGATTTTTAAAGTGTCTTTTACTTATTCTCTACATGAGAAAACTATTGAAAATCAGCTCATATGGAAAAATAGATAATAGAAAAGTGACTATTTTAGATCAAGGAAAGTTATCCGACATAAATGTTTTTACTCGTCTCTCAAAAGCACGACTAGAATAAATGCTGAATTTCCGTCCACTAAAAACATTTCTCGGCTACCTTAAATGATCAAGTTCACTCTTGCCTATGAAAATTGCTGAACAATCTTAAGTTTCATGGAAACAAAATCACGTGATTCGCTCTCTGTGGGCCGACATCGGCGGCAAATGTATGTATTCTTCGAGCATTGTTTGCATAGCTATTGCATTGAGCAGACAATCGGTAAGGTCAGTGCAATTTGATCATTATTAACACTAAACATACCATAACCGATCAATTGACAGGTAATGTGTATATAAAAAACGCGATGGGTAGTGAATTAAAAATTTTTATTCTTAGTGTTTGTAATACATAAAAATTTACTTGCTTACTTCCTTCCCAATATCCGTATTTCATACATTTAGTCAGGAAATATAAAGCCGGCGATCATTTGACCGGCTATGGTAGAAATATGTATTAAGTGTACATAAAAAGTAAGTGTAAATATGAATTTCTCTAACGTTAGACATCGCTTTCTTTGATACTTTTACGACTGCATTTCAACTAGGAGTTCTTTTGGTGCAGCAAGTTCTGGGAAATTAAATAATAAAAGTTAATTGTCCGTTTAATCGGTTAATAATATGTTCACAGGTTACACATACACACACACACACACACACACACACACACACACACACACATATATATATATATATATATATATATATATATTTCACAATTTATAATTACATATTGTTTCATGATTAATCACTACGTTTGACTAATGTTCAATATCGTATATAGTGATATTCTAAGTTATCTATCTGTCCGTCTGTACTCGAATTTATGAAGTGGTTGGACCTGGAATAGAGGCATTCATATTGGATTCTTGATGAGTTAGGTTTAGCAAAATTCAAAGCTAGTTCAAAAACATTCGAAAACCACCCTTTTCCACTTTTTGTTCTTTTAATGCCATTACTTCCAGCCCTATTTTCCCCGGTTAAGAGCAGGCGATGTTTAAATTCATCAATTTATCAGATTATAAGTAGATGAAAATAACATTTTGTTTCTAGCATTACGACGTCATTCCTTTAACCATCTCATTTAATCATTTCTTATTTAAAATCTTTTAAACATCGTCTGCATTACTTTCATACGTTTTATCACTGAACTTAGATATTACGTAAATAATTTTCTTTTATATTTGGCTTAAAGAATAGATTGGATACATATCTGATAATTTTAAATTTAACCATCGATTATTTTTTGTTGCAATGAAAATTTTATTACCGGTATTAACAACAAATTCTTTTCATAAAAGTCTAGGAATATATTTCACGGGTTAATAAATATACATAACCACGTGGTTTGAAATAGATTCACTAAATTTTGAATATCATTCATATATACCGCTAAATAATCACTGTAAATATTAAATAAAACCTCTGCTGTTCATCGTATCACGTAATATGACAAGATAAATTAAGGTTGGCAACTAACATGTGGTCACTAAAGATAAAAAAAAAATTATTGAGCGTGTACAAGGTAATTCTCAACCAAAAAACAAACCATTTTGTATACCTACCTCATAGGGTATTTTACAATTCTGGAAAATTAAAAATTATAATGATCCCGTCATGTGACGTGCTATTTGCTAGTTTGAAATAGTGAAAATACCTACTGCATATTTGATATTTACATAATGATTTATAATAGATGCAAAACGACAGTTATGAAGTAGCAGCAAAAATAATTTTATGGTTAAAAGTCACTATAACATAAAAACTGTATCAAAGGGTAACGACATTAGGAAAGTTGAGATAACTGATTCATGGTTTGAGTTTCATTTTGATAAAATATAATTTAATACAAGAGGTTCTAATGAGACTATGACCTATTTATTAATGCCGATTCCAAACAGAAATAAACATTTATAATTTGTATTTAATATAATTAATATAAATTATAAATTATATAAAATATAATTCATATTTATATAACTTATAATTTACATTAACTACCATTTTAAAAATATGTAGTGATAGATACTTGTTTTGTACAAGTTGATCACCTGAATGCATAGATGCGCTCTTATGATTTAAAAATATTGACACCGTTTTATAGGCTTCATTAAAATTATATACTGATTCTGATTCATTTTATCTTTTTTTTCCCTTTCTCATGAATTTGACTCAGGTATCTGCATAGGTGTACTACTGTTGTAACCCCGGAAGACTTTGAAACATTCCTGTCAACATACAAACATACAAAAGAACACAAAAGTTAGAAAATAAAACTCATTCCTCTAGTTCACTCAAATTTCACAAAAACGATACTTCTGAGTAGACAAAACGACGGGACCTAAATTTCTGAATAAAAGAAAGAATACGGATAAAAACATTATTAGCTGTATAGAGATAAAGTCGGGATCAAATGAATCGGGTGCACTATGCGAGAACAGTAGATTGATGCTCTGCTGTGTGTGTTTATGCACATAGTATACATATAATATATTAGTTATTAAATACAAGATATCAAGGTATGAACTGCCTAAGTAGTGTAAAGAAAAAAGAAGAATCTTTTTCTTTATGTTCTATCTTTTTTTAATTTGCTCGAGACTTTTATGTTGATGCCTTTTATTTACTATTTCTTCAAAAACATTTTTTTTCTGGTTTATTTCGTACATAAGATATAAATTTACTATATACATACAAATATACATCAAGAGAAAACCTCATCTTCCTACCCAACACAAAGAGGATAAAAAATTCTCAATTTTGATTTTCAAAATATCTTTTGCCACCCAGCGCCGGTATATTTAAGAATGAAGCAAAAAACGTTGCCGTGCAGCATTTCAGTGTTTGCGTGGTTGACAAGATATCCCGTAAATGTCGAAGAAAAAGGATCCTCAAAGATAAAGTTATCTCGACCGGCAAAGCTTGCGATCCACAAAAGCCTTCCACTTGGTCGAGCAGAAATTCACCAACAGGGGCTTTCACGTGCCTCTTGCTTTCGTCTGTCTGACTGTTCAGATGTTGCTCTCTCCTCGATTTTTTAGAGTAGCTTCACACCGCCCCCTCCTCCCCTTTCCCACGATATGACCAAATGTCCTTCTGATGACTCCAGAATGGGGATTCGCTGAACTTGGTGCAATGCGAAGGAAAAATGGGGGATCACTGTCGTGTTCGGACGGTGATGAATGGCTTTTGAGTGACCAGTGACCCAAAGAGTGGACTTTGGGAAGGGGGGGGGGGATCTGCCGTTTTTAGTGTCTTGCTTTTGTTTGCTTTAAACAGACATTGGCTAGAGCTTTCGAATTCATAGTGTCGTTATGGTTTAGATCAAATGAGGCATGATTGTAAATATGTTCTTGATTGTTTATATTACATAAATTTATTCCGCATCACTTGAAATGTTTTTAACTTGATAAAGACATAAAACAGTAATAAAAAACTTCAAAACAAAGCATTTCATTTTCATTTCAAAAGAAATTGTTTTTCTGCTTCGCGGAATCTTTACGGTAAATTAAAGTCATTTTATCAAAACATAATTAGTCAATAATTTAAAAATATTTTTGATTCGTAAAATAATTTAAATGAATGAAATCTACTTAGAATTAATATATTATTTCTTCAAAATTAATCATAAATATCCGTTTTAGAAACGTAATCTATGCTTTATAAAATAAAATTTAAAATAATCTTCTTCCGCTTTTTATCTCAATCACTGTAATCAAAAACTGTGTTTTCATTTATGTTTAATTAGTTAAGACTTTTGTTGCTTATTATTTAGTTCTGACATAATACATATATATTATTTATTGATCCTGTCAATTTTGATGCGTTTACATTGGTAGAACTCCCTTAACCATGGGAAATGATGCTTAATAGTTAGATGAATATAAATATTTTTGTTGACTATTTTACAATGCTATTAATTAGTAAACATATACAGATTATTTTTTATTTACGAAGTACGAGTAACATAAATACTAAAGAAAAAAAGTAGAAAATACATTTCCATTACAAAATTTATCATATTGTTTATCCCATATTAAACGTAAATGTGAGATTTTCCTCAAATTATTAGGGGAATCCTTAGTTAGTTAAGCTAATCAATAATTTACATAAATCGTAAAATACAAAACAAATTTATAAAGAAATTAAAGGAATTCAAATTTTCATTTCATCCAGTAGAGTCAATAAACTTCTAGGCATGTCACAGGATGTGTACATTTAAAAAACTCAATACATTTTTTAATATAAATATATACGTCAAAAATGTCATCTTAATATTAAAAAATGGAAACAAAAGTTTCTTAAAATCGATTTCAAAAAGCAATAAAATAAAAACTATTCTTTCTCATAAGACTCAGTGTGTTTTCAGTTCAAATAAAAGTTTTGACATAGGCAAGAATTTTTTTTTAATTTCTCAAAAATCCATTTTTTGAAATGGATTATGACTTAAATAACTATATTATTTGCTGCAGTGGCACTGAATTTTAACCATAATTCTAAATTCATAGTATAATTTTCAGCTTAAACCAATAACTAATTCTCTAAAATTACGACATAAATTATAATTAGAGATTAAATAACTAACTTTCAAAGGTGTCAGACTATTGCCAAACCGCATCAGATTGTCCCCCGGAGTCTAAAGAAAAGAGGAGGGAAGTGAGGTAGCCGAAATCAGTGACACAGCACATGATCTACCATTCCTAATAGCCTCGAAATCTTTCGCATGCGATGTTTTCACCATCTTTCTCGGCTCTGGGCGTTTCCATACTTTCAACTCAAACGATACTCCACCCATCCAATTCGTACCGCACCCAACAGGTACCGATAACCTCACACAAGTCGATTTTACTTAGATAGTGCTCGACAGATCTGTTCATTACTCCCTTTATTCTTCGCACATGATTAGAAGGGGGGAAATAGACTAGTTAACGTTTAACTAGACACGGCAAATTCTCGTTATTTACTACTTCTAGGACCTGAGAACAGCTTTTTGAAAATGAATTAATACCCTAATGCGAAAAAAGGAAAAACTTTTTCAGTTTATTTCATGTAGATTTGAGTGCTGTACGTTTTATAAAACATTTAGTAAAATTCACCGGTTGTTTTCTCTCACAAACAAAGCCTAAAAGGTTTTGCTTAATTAATTAATTTAATTAATTTATTATGGCTTTGTTTATTATTTATTTAAAATAAAAAACTTTTCCTTAATATTTAAGTTGACCAACACCATTCTCTAAAAGGGGATTTAAAATCTAAAAGATTTTAAATCTGAGTTTTTAAAAAGTCAAATTTTAACTTTATTATTTAATTTATATTAAATATAAAATAATCATATTATTTAGAATACATAAGAAACTTTAGAATAAATTATATAATATATAGAGTATATAAGAATATTTATAAAAAATAATATTTATTCAAAATAAAAAACTTTTCCTTAAAATTTAAGGAAAAATTATCTAATTCCAAAATTTTAAAGTATTTTCTATTTTCTGATTTTGTTGTTTGAAACGCCAGTTTATGTTTTTTAAACTTAACAAAGGAATTTTACTTTTTCCGTTGTGTACCAGATGAAATCACGGAAAATTACTATATTTATCATAAAACTTTCCTTTACAGTACTTATGCTTACATATTACAGATGATAAATCCCACATCAAGAGATTTTTTTTATTTCCGTAAATGGCGTCCTATAAATGTTTATGGCCTAATAAGTAAGGATATTCGGTTGCGCAGTGTGTGGGTACGAATCCCACTATTAGCATGGAATTGGTTTTAAGCATTAAGTTCTAGTCTCAATAGCAGCGTGTAGCAAAAATGTACATCTCAGCGCTACAAACTAGCCAACAAACTTGTATTTAAAATTTCAACTTATCACTAACATACAAGCTATAATATTCTATTAAATAATATTCTACTTGTAATTCCCGAACGCTGGCCGATTGGTTAGGGCGCTGATCGTTGGTACCGGAGTTCGTGGGTTCGAATCCCACTATAGCATGGATGTTCGTAGCCGTTCAGATTCGGCTTTAAGCAGTAGGTCCCGGTCTCATTAGCCCTCGTGTGCAAAACAGTAGACCGTAGCGCTCCAAACCAAACCAAACTGCTTGTAATAATAATATTCTACTATAATATTCTACTTGTATTCATCTCAAGCGTCCATAATAACTTAGATTTACGTAGTTTATTTCGTAAATTAACGGACTAGAAGTTAGAAGACATTCTTTGTAGCTATTTTTGTATTAATATCGAGAAGTAAAAAAGAATTAAATAAAAAAATAATATAACTTTGAGGTTTTGCTGCTGTTGCTCCCCCCCCGGAAAAAAAGAGATACAGTTCAATTAGTTTGAAGAAAAATAATGGCTCAAGGGCTATCTTCTTTATTTTTTAATTCTAATAAACTTCTTTATACTTGCCAAAATGTTGAAATAATATTTTTTATTTGAAGCCGTTTTTTTTTTCTTTTCCTATCAAACGACTCTGGGTTCCAATCCCTTAGCTGACATGGCTACTTCTAATCCAGGGGTTTCCAACTGGCGGCCGAGAAAGTTGTTTGAAAAAAAAATAATACAGATCAGTAGTTTTATTTTCGGTGAAATTCATTAAAAATCAGTACAGAACATCACTTGCAAATTCGTCCTTACTTAGGAATATTAGGTCACTTAAGAGATTGGGAATAACATAGCTTTCCATATTCGAGCCAAATAAATCCATATGTTGTTTTGCCAAACTTCCATGTATTGCAGAACTAGAGGGCTCGGCGCAGGAGATTCTGTAATCACTGCATGCTGTGATCCTGTGACATAGCTGGTGATGACTTGGGTTAGAAGCGTTACTATCTAAATTTTTA
This sequence comes from Pardosa pseudoannulata, assembly GCA_032207245.1. Classification (NCBI taxonomy): domain Eukaryota; kingdom Metazoa; phylum Arthropoda; class Arachnida; order Araneae; family Lycosidae; genus Pardosa; species Pardosa pseudoannulata. Next base: position 153,425,794 of record CM063502.1, read on the forward strand.
CTACTAGAGAAATAATAAACTATTTATTGAAGCCGATTTAGAACGATTACAAACATCCAAGCCAATAATGGATCTAGAACCTACTAACCTTGGTACCTAAAACAGTGCTACCCATTTGACTATCGTTGGGTCACTGCGCAGTTAACATCAAATTAAACCAGTGTATTGCTTGAATTTTAACATGAAATACTAAGAAAAGCCTACGGGTTTCAGACAGAATGGACTTATGAGGCTTCCATATATAATCCAAAGAGCTTCAATTATACAACTTCAAGACTAATTTACAAACTATATTCAACATAATCCTATTCGGTAAATTACCTTTACACAGGAAATGAAAGTATGTAATTGAAATGCAAAAGAATACCGAGACTTCAAACGTTTATGAAAAATTAATTCGGTGTAAATGCAGAAATATACTTAATCCTGCTATAGAAAATTATATAAAGTTTAATTTTACTTAAAATTGCTTCTTTCATCGTCAGAAAGAGTAGGAAGTAATATATACAAATGTCAAACATGCTTATTTTTGTAGTATTTAATGGTTTTAGAAAACACTACCTCAGTGTAAAATTCAAGTTTTCTAATACTACATTTCAAACCCATTCATAGCAGTGTAGAAAAAAAATAGAAATATTTACTTGTACACATTTAACGGAAACTGTAATTTTATTTCGGTAAATTATACTTATCACAATACAACAATAATTATAGCTGTATATTAAAAGACTTATAAAAAATTGTTTAAATGTCTAATGATGAAATAGCAATATCATAAATTAATATTGTAAATAAAAGCAAATCGCAGTATTTGTGTAAGTGAAAAACGTTTACCTGATCTCTCTCGAAGAACAGCAGAATAACGGAAAAGAATTTTTCATAATAAATGTTATTTTATCTCTATTTTCTTTTTTCCATCTTTGTGACATCTTTGACAGAAGGAAAACAAATATCTCTTATTCGTGTGCTCAAGGAAAATGCAAACAATAGCTCTTCTTTCCAGATTAATGTTATTTTTTATGATTAAGGGAATATGGAAACCTTTTACATTTTGCCCCTAAAATAAACGATATTTCGTTTATGTACATAAATTCCTTTACAATCATTATGAAATAAATATCACTACACTAAGCAAATGTATCAAACTTATTTTATTAGCCAAAGAGACATAAATTTTATTTTTGGATATTAATTGACATTAACTTAAGGACCGAAAAATCTGTATTATAATATTCTGTTATGATTCCCATAAAATAAACATTTCTATACGTTTAAAAATTTAAGACTTTAAAAATATTTAGTTTCTTCTTTTGCAGTCATATATACCGAAAGAGGGTGGAATGGGTAGGGTGCTGCTTTACGATGCCGGAGTTCAAGGGTTCAAATAAGCATAGATATTTAAAAAAACGGTTTTGAGCAGTAGACCTAGGTCTCATTAGCCCCCCCCCCTCTATCTCTTTCTCTCACTCTCTCTCTCTCTCTCTCTCTCTCTATATATATATATATATATATATATAAATGTACATCTATGTAAATGTATATATATGTATATATATATGTGTATATATATATGTATATATAAATGTTATATATGTATATATATATATATATATATATATATATATATATATAAATGTACATCTATGTAAATGTATATATATGTATATATATATGTGTATATATATATATGTGTGTGTGTGTGTGTGTGTGTGTGTGTGTGTGTGTGTGTGTGAAACGGACGAGTGGTTAAGACATGGAAGACGCATTTGATTTCATATATAAAAACTTCTTTGTTGTAATCCTTCTGTCCATAACTATGCCATTTAGACATATTTTGTTCTCATAATTTGCCACGACAAGCGTGGAGAATGTTATCAGCCCGGGTTCTCGAATCAGAACTGTCTTTTTTTCTCTTTGCTACCTAAGGAAAATTCCTATGTCTACTTCCGCGTCGGCTTCTTTACTCTGTATAGTTTCGCTCGAGGGTGTGTCTTTCTCCTATTGCGTTATCGTTAATGAGTTGTAACTATTTTTAATTATAACTCGCTTAATTTTTAACCCCCATTTTTAAACCTCACACACACACACACATATATAAACACTGCTAAAATTATCCGCCGGTTACACATAAAAAAGCCCTTATTATTTTTACTTGAAGGGACTTACTGGGCAATTAGACGGCTAATTAATAATCTTAATATTGAAAATGGAGTCTGGCCGTTCCATAAAAAGCAACAGCAATTCCGACGTGGAACTTAACTTTTATTTAAGATCTAAGAAAACAAAATGTTACTCTGGCAAGTGCAGAGAAGGAAATGATACATGAAAGCACTTGTTAGGCCCCGCAGCGAGATGAAGCAAAAAATATTCCCAAGGAACCGGCAGCTAATTCAGCAAATTTAATAGTCTGAAAGGAACTTAGATCAGTGGAAAAAGTGAACCATTCGCCAGTTACAGCTGGAAAATGTGGCGACTGGCCAGAAAATTTGCATTTATTTCAGAGTTAGTTTTGGGAAATGCATTGGAAGAATTGAAGTCGCGGGCACTCCTTTAGATAAGATATTTTGTGGTTGGGAAAATAGATATGAAAGAACTGAGAAGGGGAAAATGAGAACTTTAGAGAGCTATTTTAAGAGTAATAATTTTGATATATTACATACGTACATACATACATACATACATATATATATATATATATATATATATATATATATATATATATATATATTTCATTAAAATATTATATATATATATTAATGTAATTGAGGTTCGGAAAATAAAAAATATATTCAGTTTAATTTGATATAAAAATGTGGTTTCTATTGAATTACTCATATTTAAAATTTATATTGTGGATAAGTAAATGTCACTTTTTCCATTTGGTATATGGATTTTTTAAAAATATTACTTGAAAGGGCTAAAATGAATAATTTATTTAAACTTAATCTTTAGCTACAGAAACTGAAAAAAATTTATTACAAACAGCCTGTTCTTGTTATTTAATGGTAAATTGTAAAAATTCGTTAACAAGAAAACATTTTTGGAAAGTAAGGTACTATGACTAATTCAGTTAATATTCTTTGCATATCTATTTAAAATATATTTGGCAAAAATAGCAATGTTTAACAAAGCTTATTAATTTTAGAGCTGTTTGGTTACTGTTATAAAATCTCTAGATCATAGTAGCTGTATATTACTGTAGGACCAGAAAGTATAAAAATGTGTTCTTAAAGAAGATAATTTCCCCTTGGAAAATACTCAGTACCTTTCTGAATTAAGATGTTTCCATAAACATTTAAATTAAATATTAAATGAAAATTAATTTTTGAAAGAAACTCATGTAGTATATCTTATTTAGTTTTAGTAAAGTATCAAGTAAATATACTTTGGGAAACATAGTGATATGAGTGAAAATGAGTTTAAGATGCTGTCTTATTACCCTTAGAAAATACAGATATAATTCTTAAAATGAACACTCTCATGTTTAATTCCAGAAACCAGTTCATACCATAACTGGTTCAGAAGTTCGTAGGAAATAAAAGATAGTACTTAGAAAAATTAAGAAAAAAATCTACCTGAGATTAAATAATGTAAATAGAGCGTTTTTTTATAAACTTAATATGAAGTAGACAAAAAAATGTTTACTTAACATTTATATATTTAATTGGTAAAGTTTTCTCATGAAAACTATTTTTATATTAAATCGCATTACGTATTAGTGTTTTCTATGTAGAATAATACGTTCAATTTATTATAGAATATTTACTTTTTTATACATTTCTTATAAGGAGGAAAAAAAGGGATAAATAATTTTTATTGGGAGAATACCTTGCAAGTGAAAAAAAAACCAATGCAAATTCCTTTCAGGACATTATCCTTGATATATTCATCTGTTTTTTAATTAGGTATTATTTGTCGCTTTTCTTGTATAATATTTCTTGAAAGTTAAAACTTTACATTATATCTCCTAAGAGAAATTTTCACGTTGAAATTGAGTGATATAAAGAAATATTTTTACTTAACGCCTTTATTTAGATTTCACTTGATGAGTTTTTATAACAATATTTTTCTTGTTCCATTGTTTGTAATAATCAGTTTTTCCACGTATTTAATTACAGTTAAAATTGACTTTAAAAGACTCCAAATGTTCACATCTGAAATAAGGTTTGAACTAACAGACTCCGGTACTAAATAGCAGTGTTAAATTTGTTTCAGCCATGACACGGTTATAAAACCTACAGTAATACTCATGTAGAAACGTTTATTCGATTTCTGCATGTTTTTGAATTTAACTTTCAGATAAAATATCAACAATTATAACAAATATATTTGATATACTTATAGGTAAGAAATAAGTATTTTAAAGGAATAAAAGTGTTATTTTAATATTTTCTAATAAAATTTAATGTTATCCAATGAAAGAACGTATGAGAAGCCTGGTACTTTAGCTTGTTTTTTATTCACAGCCAACAAATCATTTAGTTAATAAGAGGTTGAATAGAAATTTAACTTTTTCGTTTGATGAGCAAACACCATTGGACTTTCTGTTGTTTTAATATATGCCAGGCTGATATTGTTAGATTTGATTTATGATACTTAACAAAAATCTGTAAAAATTATGTTTGAGTTATTTTATTTCATCTATTTTATTGAAAATAGGCAATGCCTTTTTTAAAATATACATTCTGAGTTCGAATGGATTATTTGAGAAAATCACAGGTATACGTGCTGTTCCACTAGTTGAATTAAATTCTTTCATGTGAAACCAATAACAACATATTAACCTTTAAATAAGAAGCAATAAGCAATATACAATATGTGCTTTCACCGAAGTGTATGCCCAATCTACAGACGTTCCTATTTTTTTTTAAATGCGTTTTTATTTTAATATCCCTAATATTCTTCAGGCTGGGCAAGATTCACTCACTACCAAACATGAACATCTATCATGGACACATGCTTCGTACTCTAGGTCACTTGATTTCGGAGATCGGCCTTATAGGCCATGATCCCCAAGTTGGGCTGTTGTGACAAGGAGTTTAGTTTTATTATTTAAACATTTTTATATAGAGTTATGTAATCGAGTTTAGAAACAAAGACTATTTAATCTGCACATTTTTTATACATTTGTGTGTAGATTAGTACCGCTCCCATGGACCACCAAGTCCTGTCATCAGAGAGTAATAGTGTGACTAACTAAAAATTAATATAGAATATTCATTAATCTATATGATACATCATCTAAATGATATTCCCAAATGTATTTATTTAAAATAATTTTTCAAATTGGTCTCGAAAAAGTTTTTAATGTAGTGTTACTCCATTAATTCCATTATTGGTAATTAGATGTTATGTAAGAAGTTTTGTAAGTTCCTGAATGCAAGACTTAACGATAATGACAGATGTCACAATCGGACTTTGAGAACTATTCAGATAAAAATTTGTCTCGTTTGTGATACCCAGAATAAAAACTTAGAGTACACACTGTCATCAACCTGCTCGTTTTTATTTATTTTAAAAATCTAGAAGGAGTCTGTCCAAGATATAACTTCACGTAACATCCGTAATCTGTAGAAGCAAGTTCCTCCAACCAATAAAGTTAAGAAAGCCTGGCTATCGACTTTGAAAATAATCAATTTTACGATAAAAAGGCGCTGCCTGATGCACAATATATAGATTTACGATAAATTCGTACCCATCATTGGTGGTTTTATACCTGGGTGAAAAATAAGCAAGTATACATCAGCGTTTCAGAAATCAATTGTAAGTTTCTAGGGCACATAAATTTGAGATTGATTTTAAAATTTCAAAGGAATCTATACTTACATGCCATGGATAACTGTTCAGCCAAATAATGTTATACAATTGAAATTTAGATAGGTAGGAAAGTCTTATTTTTATAGTATATAGTTTCTGACTACTTGGTAGCATTCAGTTTTCATTATTCTTTCAGAAAAATAAGGTCTTATGTATTACTTCTCTATATGCATCAAAGCAAGTTTAATGAAAATTTACTGATCTGCATAAAACATAGAAATTACTGATTCATTTATTTCTTTTCAGGAATAATCAAAAGTGAAACACCCCATTTTGTGCTAATACGCCCCCTAAACAGGTACTCCTCACAAATTTAGATACACTGACTTAACGGAATAAGATGGAACTATATTTACTATTTACGTCAAAAATATCAAACGACGTGGTGGACTTAACAATATAATTACTTAAATTATTAACTTAGAATGATAAAGTTTGTTTAAATATGCACTGAAATATAACGAAATTATTATCACATTAAAATGTTTTAAAAAATCATATGCGTATATGTGTAAGTGTGATATATATGTGTGTATGTGTGTGTGTGTGTGTGTGAATCATTTCTTCTAATGTTTCTTAAATTCCTCCCAACTCACAATTCTAGTTTTTAATCTTCAATTTCCCAACCAAGAAAAGTAAAAAGGGAAGTGATACGCTGAGACTGAATTCTTTCCACGAATCTCAAAACAATAAAGCTAAAGTACTAAAAGCCCAATATACAAACACTGCATCTTTTTTTCTTACCGAGTTATCAATACTACACTTCCCGGTATTAAGTATAACAAATTATAAATTTAGATGTCTGCAGTTTAACCTCTACCTTAGTTTTTAAGAGGCATAACAACTAGAAAACTTACTCAGAAACTATCCTACAATAAATCTTTTGTTTGGAGAGCTAGTCTACTGTTTTGCTACATGACAGTTAAGGAAATTAGGGCCTTAGGCTTAAAGACGATACTGAACGGCTATGAAGTCAGCAGTGGGATTCGAGCAGTAGCGCTCTGTCCATTCGGCCATTATTAGGAGATGAGTCTCTGGTGTTGGAAACATTTTTACATGCTCAGAGACTTGATGCTGTCCTTGTAGCTGTCAGGTGTGTTCCACGTCAGTCCAAGAATTCAGATGAAATAAATCCATCTTTCCCGAATTTTAGATTTAGTCATAATTATTCAGCGGATTTAACTCTTCATGATTTCATTTCTATTGGCTTTGCCAAACATGCTCTGGCAATTAAAATAGTTGGACTACTGCAACAAGTGTGACAAAACAATTTAGTGTTTAAATATATATGTATATGTGTATATATATGTATAAGTGTATATATATATATATATATATATATATATATATATATATATATATATATATATATATATATATGTATATATATATATATATATATATATATATATATATATATATATATATATATATATATATATATATATGTATATATATATATATATATATATATATATATGTATATATATATATATATATATATATATATATATATATATATATATATATATGTATATATATGTATATATATATATGTATGTGTATATATATATATATGTATATATATATATATATATATATATATATATATATATATATATATATATATATATATATATATATATATATATACACACAATATTAAAATTTTAAAATGCTCTTCGCGATCAAACTATTCATATATTTTTACCAAACACTTCTAATGTTCATAAAAAATCTGTTTTTTATTTCAGTTTCCTTAGAATAATTAAAACTTAATTTAAATTTTGAAAATTCTTAGTTTTCGATAAAATTTCGAAGTACAACCATAAAAAGATTTTTATGAATTATGTATTCGAACAATTGACAAAATAATACCCAAATATTTTAAAAAGATATTTTTAAAATGTATTATTGGGAAATAAGTAGAATAATAGAATTTAAAATTCTAGAAGCATTTTAAAAATCCACAAAATTACCGATTTTTAAAAATTTCTTTAATGTGACTGATTTAATTTTACTTTAAAGTAGCGGTTTCTAATATCTATCGTTAGCTTAACGAAGAAAGTCTGTTACATATTCAGGGAAGATGCAAGATAATATTTGCATTGTAAAATGGGTAGCGGTCCAACAATGTTTGGGAGTCTATGCCCTAAGCGCTGGCAAAAGTATATCTATTGTGTCTCACACAGGGCCAAGAGATCAACAATTCTGAATACTGCAGAGAAAAGGGAAGGAACTCTCAATCCCCAAACCACTGAAATTAAAAATATAACTACTTATTTAATACCTTGTTTACTGTCGATGCATTTAAAGGTATTCTTTGGGAGAGAAAATTTCCTTAGGGTACAAGAGTTATTATCTTGGAATATATTTTAAGTTAATCAATCTCTTAATAAATCTGTTCTTTCTTTCTACTGTTGTATTATTTTCACGACTTGAAAGCGGTACATGTTTATTTTCCATATTTAATAATAACAAACTGAAGCACCGAGCTTAGCATAATCATATATATAAATATAAATTTAATCATATTTTAACCCAAACTAACCAATTTAAATATAATTATATTCTAAAACATATCTGTCTATTCTATACCTAAAATTACAATTTTCAGGGAAAGTTTTATTTTCCATCTAATTCTAATAATCACGAGAACACCGAGTTAATTTTTACTTAGCTCAACTAATATTAAGTGACTACACTGCTTTACTTAATTTCGGTTGTTACATCATCCAATTGATATACTTTCTTAATACCTTTGATTGACTGGTACCTTTACAATTTCACAGCACTGTATAAGCGAATATATGTAGCTTGTGCTCCATAGATGGATTGTCTCAACAAAATCTACAATTTTACATCCAAATTTTGTTATTTTCTTTCACGTCTGTTCGTTATGAATGTAACTTTATAGTGGGTATAAAACACCGATATGATTTGGCAGACTATTACGTACGACATCGAAACCAAAGGACTTTTGGAGACTTTTAAAATGGAGAAAATGAGATGAAATTTCTCTCAACTCTGCTGTGGATTACTCTTGTTCTCTTTACACAACTCCGGTGACAAGTTGCGAATTTTAGATGTGAACATTCCTCAGTTCTAACTTAATCTCGTCTGGAAAAAAATTGGTCTACAGTTTTCTTTTCATAGTGCCTAAATTGGAATCATCATGATCTTTTGTCTACATTATGTTTTCTTCTCCGATGCCTGCCAGAATTCAGAACTACAAACTTTTCCTTCCCTCCATTTCTAAATTATTTATGAAAATAAATGTTTTATAATGGAAAATAGATTTATTTGAATCAATGATGTTTTAAATATGTATTAAAGTTATTTATGGTATACTAAGAAATGAATAAGTTTCAATTTTTAAATATGAATTGAGTTAAAAAGATAAAAATAATAAGGGTGGTATAATTCGCACTCCATACATCTGAAATTCTGTTAAAATAATTTTTGAATGTTAAATTTTTAAAAGAAGAAAAATGGTAAAATATTCCGAATTGTATTTTTAAAATTATTTTTCTCACATTTGAAAATATTAAGAAATTTAAAAGTCCTACTAATACAAAAAAATCACATAATGCTTTAGGAAGATGATATTTTTATATGTGTAAACTATATTTTTACTTGAACAAACAATTTTATTTATTATGGTTTAATTGCATGTTAAATATGAATTTATTTTTTATAAGATATTTAAAGGCCTTTTATTTGATAAGAAAGTTGAGCACAAAAAAATTAAAATATTTAGTGGAGTAAGGTGTTTTGGTGGAATGTTTGGATGTTTAGTGTGGAGTAGGTTTTTAACCATTGCAAGTCATGGGATGAGATAACTTAGGTGAATCTCGTGCCGTTTGCAATTGACAAATTCTCACTCATGTCATTTAAATCTTCGAAAGTCATCACTGTAGAGTTTGACTACAATTAATTTTTAATCCCGTATTACATTGTACGAAAAATATAATAATAATAATTTTCGTGCGGATATTTTTCCCTCCACAGTGACAATAACATTTAATTAAACTCGATAGCAGAAAAGAAATTATTAAAATATTATACACTGTGCAATTTAAGAAATATGTTAAGAATAATTTGATATGCCAAGTGAATTTAATTTATGACGGTTTACAGATCAAGATCACAGAGGCAATCAAGCGTTTGCAACTGTGATCCTCATGCAACTAAATTCTCCTAATGTCATTTTGTAAAATTCTAATTTTATTTAATTCTAACTATGTTTAAATTATAAATCCCTAAAGAAAAACTTCATTAGTTTAGTTTGTGTGAAAATTATGGCCTCATTTTGCACAAATTTTTAAGATTTCATTAATACTTTTGATGATGTTTAAATTCTAAATATGATATGGTTTTGTTATATAAAGTACTTAAACACATTCTACGTAATGTTAAAAGGTGCATTTTACTCATTTTAAGATAAGAAAACCCGTATGCAGATTTCCTAATATGTATTTTAAGTAATAGTTTTATCTTGCAATCAAAACAAAAAAAAATGTGAATATATCTCTTAGATTAGCAAGATATATACAAATTTCGGAAGTTACAACGTAATTTCAGTGTTATTTGTAATTTTTTCAATATTAAATAACTTTTCGGTCGAAACAAAAGCGGACGCACAATTTTAATTCCGCTAAATCATTCGATGAATATATAACATAATTGATAAAAAAATTACGCCTGGAAAGATAATACCTAGATGTAAATAGATGCAAGAAAAAAACAAAGCAGAGCCAAGTAATACTGAAGATTACTAAAATGAATATTGTAGACAATTTAAAAGATAATTTCAGTTCAATCTTCGGTCACAGAATGAGGAGTTACAATGTACAATAGTTTCCAGTATGGTTTGTTCAAGCATTCAAAGACAAGAAAAATTATTTTTATAACATCGTGCAGTCATTCTCCTTTTTAAACCCCAATGCAACAACGAATAGTCCATTTTTTAGGTAACTCTTCAAATTAAAATAAATTATACATATACCTGGGAGAATACAATATACCAATGGAGAGAAAAAAAATTATGAAATCAACATGAAAGTGAAAATACATGCGAAGTTTACGAGTTTACTATATATCATGAAAAAGATTCATTTTATCCTCAAATACTATTGCCAATATAAAATGTCAAAATTTTTACAAATTTTAATAAAAAAATGAAATTTTATAAGATAATTTAAATATTTAGCAATTTTCAAAAACAAAAGATTGCAAAATGCAATAAATGCTGGTAATGTACTCCGATGTTTGTGAAATGTTTTTGTTATTATAATCAAATTTCTCTGAAATGTGTTAAAAGATCTTTTTACAAAGATTTATAAAGTGTTTTCTATATACTCGTTTTATGTATTACAAATACTAAAAATAAAAATCCTCAAATTTTAAAATATTTAAAATTTTAATGCGCATTTCAGCCTCATAAATAAAATATAAAATGTAACACTAATTCAATAACAATATATCATATTAAATAAGCTGCTAATTTTAAAAATATAAACATGTAGAAAAATTACTAAAAAAAATGTTATTTGTCAATGTTTAAATTTCAACGTTTTTCAATATTTTTTAAATTATATCGAAATTTTTGTGTTTTTATATATAAACAAAATCGGTTTGGAAATTTTAAGTGTTTTCTATATATACTCAATTTTTTTTTTTTTATTATATTATAAATTTTTTAAAGTTTTTTAAATTTTTTTTTTTTTTTTTTATAATTTTTGCCTTTTTATCTTGTGAAATTTTTCCTATTTTTATTTCATTTTTTTTTTCAGATAACTAATATATCTATAAGAGTTTTTTTAATTATTTTTTTATACATATTTTTATGTGTAAGACAGTTTGAAAATAAATTTAAAATATACATTTCATAAATCGAAAATATTCTTTAATTTTTTTATTCTTTATCATAAGTCATAGTTCTGTTACAATGAAAACTATTTTTGTAGGTTTACAGGTAAACGACATTTTTATACAAAATCTAATATATGATCATATTTCTCAGAGAAAAATTTAATAAATATAGATTGAGTGCAAGATTACACTCAAAATATTTAATTAAAAATTCTATGTAAATCTGCTGCATAAAAACATTTTTAGACTATACGACAACTACTTTATTTCGAAATAATAATCTGTCATACTCATTAACTAAATATTTTTTGACGAAATAATAAAAAAACACAATGCTAGAGTAACAAAAATTAGAATTAAAGTATGACTTTTGGATAGTTATATATATTAAACATCCTGATATGTTTGTGCAAAAGTAACCAGGAAAAATCCTCATATAGTTCCCCTTTAGATTTTACCGAGTTCAAGCACATCATTTAAAATTTTCT
>CM063502.1:153442972-153572972 GCA_032207245.1 Pardosa pseudoannulata
TAAAACAGCCGAGAATTTTTTTTATTTCAAGTTATTTTCAAACTTTTAGCAGACACTTTTTAAACGGAAATAAATAGAATTAATCTACATGTTAAAAAGAGAAAAGATTTTGGGCGTAGAAAACAAATGTAGAATGATCAAGCAATCCAAGAATGTTTATTTATTCTTTAGAGAAAATGATAAGCTACGAAACAAGCAGACGAATTTAATTTAATTATCTAAATCTTTTTAAAACTTTCCTGTTTGGAGATATTCACGATAAAAAGAATGATAGATGATTGTTTATCTTTCTCGAAAGATATTACGAGTTTGCAATCTTTCCACTTAGAACTTCACAAAGCTAAAACTTCTTTTCAACTAGCTTCAAGCATAAGGCCCCCTTAAGATTTCAAATTATTTTTAATTTCAAAAAACTGCAGTTGAACCTAGGTTAGGAATTAGAATAAAGCATAATATATATTTTTAAATATTACTCCCGTTAACTTAAAAATTCTTCTTAATAAAGTTTGTTCCTCCCACATATTTATTTTCCGTATTACCCGATACCTAATGTTATACTTTGCTTCTATAAATAGGGGAAAAGTCTTGAAAGCGAAACGAAGATTTATCCATTATCCGATTGTATCAATTTGTTTCATTCATCTTTCCGAAAGGAACTGGTCTAAGTTAACGTTGAAATATTAAAGCCCTTTGCCAAGATTTACAACATTAAGAAAATCAGAGTATGTACATTTCAGGATGCAAAGAATGCAAAGTTTCATTAGTGAATTTAATACTTATGATCAATATCTACTGGGAAAGGAGAAAACAGGAAATACAATGAAAGTTTTGTCAACCAAATCTTAACATCCTTGGAGAAGAGCCAAGAAATGGAAAATAAAGAAGCGAGCTATTATTTACTGTAGAGCAGCTAAGCCAAATTGTACATTTGATATTAATAAGATAGAACCTAGTCTTGACGAATTATGTTAATCCTATAACACAAAATACCATAAAAACTGATATTAACTGTAATAGTTTATATAGTAAATTATCTTTAAAAAGCTCCAGGGAAATAGGCAAATTTGAATTTTCTGAAGTTGTAAATTGTTTATTTCTACCATTTACTTATTAATTTAAGAGCTCTCATGACTTTTAAGCATACATTTTACTTTTTTCTTTTCGAGCAATTTTTTTCTTTGTAGAAATAAATTAATAATTTATTTCTTCATTTAAATTTATTTCAAGGATACTTTAAATTCTTTAAAATTAAAATTAATTCCTTAATTGTGTAAATTTATTTATTTATTCCTTTAAATTATTAATTTAATTACCTATTGTTAAATAATCATAAATATAATAAAAATATTAAAAATAAAAACAAAATTATAACTTGTCTTTTCTGATTATGAATAATGTTCTCACTTGTACGCATGTTTAGAAAAAATTTTTTGAACAAGAAAATTCTAAAATTTGATTAATTCTTACAATATTTATTACTTTTTTATTTATTTATTTATTTTTATAATCTTACACATATTTTGACATATACTATCCCTTTGAGTTTTACTTGAATAATTTTAGTAATTTTAATGCAATTATCATAATCCAATGATAATAATTCAACGATAATGATTGCATTGCAGTATAGAAATGCTGAAATTTTTTTTCAAAAGTATTAACTAGTTTTTGTGTAAACTTCTACTCGATATTAAAAAAAATCCCAATACGAGAAAAATAAATTTAAATTTATCATTAGCGAAAACATAGCAAGTTTTTTTTATTGTTTAAACAGTAACGCCAGTTTTTTGTACTATTATAATAATAAAAGCATATTTTGACACACATTAAGTAACTTGCTGCAGATATTTAAGAACTAATAACTACCTTGCCAAAAGTTGCGAAAATATAACCTACCTCATGTCTCTTTAAATGTTGTTTATATGGAAACTACTGTCATATTTTTTTTCAATTTGATATAAGTTCATAAGTTTTAATTATTTTTATTTGCATTTTTTAAATTTTTGTAGCACATTACAAACTGTATGAAAGGAATATAGTGTTTCAAATTCAGTTAAATGCATTCTTAGACAGCACAAAAATGAAAATAAAAAATAAATTCGATCACCTCCTGTTTACTTAAGCAATTCAATGAAGGCAATACATTTAATACGTAGCTTAGTAAATATCTAAACGGTAAACATTGCCAATTTTATGAAATTTGGTTAGGGGAGGGGAGTATAGAAATTAGGCTGTTATTATTATTATTTTTTTAAGTTGAAATAAAACTACAGCTTTAGGTATTTATGAACAAATAATGGCACTATAAAGCAATTCATTTTAGTATGTTGAATAATGAAGCCAAGATTTAATAACGAAAAATTTATTTATTTATTTATATCGGAAATCTCTTATCGGAAAAAAAAATTATTGCCTCTTATTCCAGTTGACACCAACACAAAACTAGAAGAGGCCAGAAGTTCTTTTTAAAACTCTATTTCATTTCAGAATTTCCGGAACTCGGAGATCAGTAGTTTTTGTCTGTACAGCAACTGATCTGCCAACGTTCGGATGAAAACAAGTGAAACATGAACACATGATCTTCCCACAAGAACAGTTTCTAACTCAGCATTTTCAGATACTAAGATGCAAGATGTTCAGTAAAACTATCGTCACTAAATTTCGTCTCTATTGTGAGCCGCAAAAAAAAGCTGAAATAATTGAAAGTTAAGGATCTTTATTAATTACAAATTATAATATATCACACAAATTGTCTATTTAAGTTCATTGTTTCCTTTTTAGTCCAATTTATTATATCAGCTGATGATGATGTGACATTTGGTCCTTCGTGGTTCCCAACTTTCTGTACGTTATATCGATAATGGTTTTTAACCCTTGTCACATGATAGGTCTAAGTAGAAGTTTCAATTTGTTCTCAAACTGGTTCTCATTATTTCCTCTAAAACTTTGTACTGGCCGAACGATGGCCGATTGGTTAGGGTGCTCTCCTTCGGGTTTGTGGGTTCGAATCCCTAGGGGCATGGATGTTCATAGCCGTTCGGAATCGGCTTTAAGCTGTAGCTCCCGGTCACATTAGCCCTCGCGTTGCAAAAGGTATACCGCTGCACTCCAAACCAAACCAAACCGATTTTGTACTGATGAGCTTCTTTTTCGCTTTCTGTTGTAAGACTTGTGGTTTTCTTCTTGTATTTTAAAAATATTTTGCTTGGCTTCTTTTCTAAAACTGTCTCGATGTTGATTAAATTGGTCTTGACTTTATTTCACAAGCAAATCTCTTATGAGTGCTTCTATGGGGTTCTTCATTTTAGTTCCTATAAGTAAATCAAATAGTAAATATTCAGTATTATTATTTATGTGCCTCACAGCAGTTAAAGACACGTTGTAGTGAGTTGACTTATTTGAACCATTTCGTAGGATCATCCATTGATTTCTTTGTGAGTACCAGTTATTAGGATTCTATGCATTCGTTCCAATTGCTCATTGCCTCTCTGCACTTCTGCAGTTATCTGTACATAATCAATATTAACTTTAGTACAGTATTATTCGAATAATGCTGATATGAATGCTCCTCCTCTATCACTGATAATACGTGATAGATTCCGATGGTTTTATGTTGTAGCTTTAAACTTTTAGTAGCTTCTTTTGCTATAGTACTTTTGATTGGGCACAACCATGTGGATTTTGTAAACGCATCAATAACTAAATATGTTATTATAATTTTTGTTAGTAGTTGGTAATGTTTCAATAAAATCTACGTGGTATGTCGATAATGATGAATCTTCTTTAGGAATGGGATGTAAAAGACCCTCTCCTTTACCAGCATTCAAGCTCACCAATATACATTCAACACAGTTTTTGATTAAATTATAAACACACTTTCTCATGTCTGGATAGTAATAATTGCTTTTCACTAAATCCTCAGTTTTTACTGCAGTGAAACGTCAGAAAGAATATGCTTTCTGCACAATGTTTACTTGCATCATTTCTGGTACTAATAGTTATTCTTAGCCGTTAACAATTTTATACAAGACATTGTTATTCAAGATAACTTCAGAAGATTAACCTGCCTGTAACAGCTTCTTGATTGTTTTGATATATTTATCTTTCTCTTACGCATTAATAGTTTTATTTGCCATTTCATTACCATTTATAAAAAATACTGCATACCTTCTGAATGCGTAAGGCTTAGCATTAGTTTTCCAAGGTAATGTGCCTCTTCATTCTAGAATTCTTGTAGAAACAATGACCATTTAACAAGCTTTTTTCTCTATTTCATCAGAGTTCTTGCAAATGCTGCACAGTCAGTAAAATTTTAAACTTTTCCTCCAATAAATAATTTCTAAATTTTTGTAACGCTTCTATAATCGCAAGCCGTTCTAGTTCAAACACAGCAATACATCTTATTCTTGGACAGACGTTTTCTTGCCCATAAACTGAATAGGATAATAACACCCATCATCAATTTGTTGAAAAAGGTTTGCACCTAACCTGAGTTTGCAAGCGTTTTTGTGTAATTCCAGTTTAGTTCCTTCTCTGTAAAGATGTAATATAGGTTCTTTTGACAATGCATCTTTAAGTTTCTGAAAGGGTACCTTTTATTCATGACCAAATTCAAAATGTTTTGAGGCTCGCATAAAGTCCCTAAGTATTTAGCTAGAATGGCATACAAAGGCATGTATTATTTTTTAAAATATCCCTTCAACCCCAGAAAACTTTGTACGTCTTTAGTATTCTTAGGTACTGCTTTGGTATTTTCAAGAATGGTTTAATGGTACCATTTTCATTTCAATAACTTGTCTTATTAAATCAGTATTTTTTTGTCAAAAGTGGCACTTCTTAAGGTTTAGCTCGAGAACATACTCATAGCTGTATTTTTTATGAGCTTCTCTCTCCTCAATAGCTAGTAACAAGATATCATCTAAATAAATAATTAAAGTTCGTCTACTTAACAGGTTTCTAAACACATGATTGATGTATAGTTGGAAACAATTGCTACTAATGGACAAAACAAATGGAATTCTCAAAAATTCATACTGTCCCGTATCTGTTACAAACGCGGTTTATTTTCTGCTTGCTTCATCCACCACCACATAAAAAAACATGTTTTAGATCGAGAGTTGTGAATACTCTTCCACTCTCTAATTTATCTAAAACCTCTTCGATCACCGGCAGCAGATATCTATCTTTAATTATTTTTAATTAGTTGTCTATAATCGATGAATGAACGCATTGTGCTATCTTTTTCCTACATTATGTAACAGATGAAGAAAAATTCGAAAAGCTTTCCCTAATAATTTTTTTTTATTTAACCATTCGGTTATTAGTTTTTCAACTTCCTTTTTTACAATCGAAGAACAATGACAATCTGCGGGACCTTTGACAAACGGTAACCTCATCGGTTAGAATTATTGTCATTTTCCAAGCAGAAGTCTCTTTTGTTTGACTTATAAGGTCATGAATTTCATTCTTCAAACCACAGTCAGTAATGGGAGATAGGCCATAAGAGAGATTTCCAATTGCTTCGGCTGATTTCGTTAAAATGAGCTGTTGTTTATATTAACAATCTCTAAAAGTATGCAGTGTTTGCCCAAATTAAGTTTATGTAACGTCAGCATTAGTGTCATCTCCTATCTCATATAAGGTACCTCATAAGGTAAGATAACGTCCGCAATATATAGCAGCTAGCATTCAATACTTAGTGTTTTCACGCTTTCGAAAGAGATCGGGTGTTTTAAGTCATCGGCGACTATTTCCTCCTCGAACAGGCTTGTCAAACATGCCATGGCTTTTCAGCGGAAACATACTTTTTGTTTAGGATTTTCGAATTCGAACCTCTATCCAAAGAGGTTTCGTTTGGTTTGGTTTAGAGCGCCATGGTCTACTGTATTGCACACAAGAGCTAATGAGACCAGGACAAACCCTTTAAAGCCGATTCGGAATGACTAAGGACATCGATGCCTGTAGCGGATTCCAACCCTCGAAATCAGGTTCCGAAGAGCAGCGCCCTACCATTTGGTCATCATTCTGCGCTATTCAAAGTAGAAACTAATGTTTTCCCATCGACAAATTGCATTTTGATGAGTGAATATTCATTTTCAGTGGGTATAGAGGTTACTATGTTACTGACGCCGTATTTTTGTTCATTTTTGTTTTCCGCGTTCTACAATTTTTTTAAACAGTTTCTTCCTTCACACACATAACAGGATAAATGTTCTTTACTCGATTTTGGGTTTTGTTTCTGGAACTGTCTCTATGAATTATAGGCATATTCAGTTTCTGCTCAGCTTTTACTGTTGGAATCACTTTTGTTTCTAGAACAAACACTATTATTATAACTCCGCGTCTCATGTTATGTTTTATTATTCGACATAAATATACATCCCAAGCATTACTAAGCTCAATAGGCGTCAGTCACGAATCATAAATGTAATAATGGGAGAAGTCGTTTCCTGGTCAAGTATGTTTACAAATTTACCGCTAACCATCAAATCAAAAAGGGTCTGAAAATCAGTTACTTTTCTGATTTTAAGATAATATTGGAATATAACGCATAACTGTGTGACAAACTGAACATACGGGTCATTAACTTCCTTCCTGGATTTCCTAAATTTAAATAAGCATTCTTGGGCCATGGGCTGAAATTCTATCATGACGAATGATTTAACTAACTCTCAATTATTTATTTCATCATCTTCAAAGTAATGTAAAATTCTGTGTGACTTTTCCTTAAGAACATTGATAAGAATTTTGTATTTCAAAACCTCTGGAACATTCTTAATTGCAAACGCTCGTTCCAGTGATTGGAAAAACAAGCCTAACGTCTCTGCTTTTGAGGGTATTTGAATCGTTAGTGTTTTAACGCTTGCAAATTTTCTAGATCACGAACTTCTCCTTTCGACATATGTTTAGTTATTTCCATTTTCGATTTCTGCAGTTCTGTTTATTTTTCAATAAGCAGTAGCATTAGTTTTTCTAACCCTAATTTTGATTTTGTAAGCTGTAATTCTTGTTTAACTTTCGACTGTCTATCCTTAACGGACATGCTGATTAGGTCCATGACAAACTCTGGATTACCTTACTCCGGAATGCCTTCGATTTTCAAGTTTGCTTTTAAATATATTATTGTCTTTTTGACTTAAATTGTTCTCTAATGTCAGCGAGAACGCGTATTAAGTCCTCTTTCCACTTACCTTTATTATAGGACATTGAGTCAGCCATTTTGTTTTATTTGATTCTTAGTGGTAAAATCATAAAAGATAATAGCCCCCCCTTTTTTTTTTCAATATTTGCCTTCTCGCCTTACTCCTGGGATTGAGATTGACAAAATATTGTATCCAATGTTAGACTTCTGAGTTCACATTATATATTATCTTGACGGATCAAATCCCGCAAAAGCTCCCACATCTGTAGGGCCGGTGTCAGAGTCTATGCTATGAATTAGTCTATCCAATCTTCTAACACAAACATTTAATTGCACGAAACTACTTATACTATGCAATTAATTATACATGGTGAAACATTTAAAAAGGTGAACTAAAAGCTGTGTCAGAATGACACTCCTCTCTATAGTGGTGTGAAATTCGTGGTCTCACTCTCGACCTTATCGTCGGACACTGCGACCAAATTTCCTTCCTTCCTCTCGATAGACACACGTAACGTCGCTTACTTGTCTAAAAAATGTCAGGTTTGTAAATTAAGGAATGAAAATTAAGAGAATTATTATCAAAAACACATAGAGCTAATTAATATTACGTCAAGGAGGAGAAGCGAGATTGTCAGCGGAAGAGTACAGAGAAAACAATAAAGGCCCAAGGCTATGTCGCGAAAAAAAAGATTACGCAGGCAAGAGTTAGACACTTTGGTTAATGGATCTGGGCTGGAGTACCCTCCACACTGTTGTCTGTGCTAATGGAACAAAGAAAATAAAACTGATGGTGTAGCCATTGTCTTTCTCTGCATACATCCTGGAATAAAGAATTAGTGAGTGTATTGGTGTTGTGATTTCTATGACGTGACTTTCAGATATATATATGTATATATATATATATATATATATATATATATATATATATATATATATATATATATATATATATATATATATATATGTGTGTGTGTGTGTGTGTGTGTGTGTGTGTATGTGTGTCGTAAGACGGAATATACGGCGAGTGATTTTATAGCCGTGGTCAGAAAACCCAAAATAAGCACGAAAGTGATAAGCACGAAAGACCTATATTGCCAGAGCGTCAGTCGAACAGTTTTCACTTCATTATAGAACAGAACAAACTGAGAGGTCAGCTATTATAAAGTTCTCAGTAATAAGCAAAGTAAAAATCTGTCTCCGATATTGTGTATCTCCTTTTTGTTCAGAATTTTCTAAATTGGTCGCTGTGACACTTTAAAGTTTTAATTGGTTAGATCTCTTTCCTGAGGTCATGAACTATAGCCCCAGTAATTAGTTTAGATTAGGAGTTAAAAAGGGGAAAGGAAAGAGACATGAGGTTTTTGCCCCTGACTTTAGATTTGAAAACCGCTGAGAGTTTTCTCGGGCCGTAATGAGGGCTTTCGGCTTTAAATTTACTTTGTCATGACTGAACTGTTCAAGGGAAGTTTTCTGATAGTACATTCCTTAAGGGTCCGTAATCAGGGTTTTATACAAAATGCCTACATTAGTTTTCCGATTTAGTTTACTTTTCATATATATATATATATATATATATATATATATATATATATATATATATATATATATATATATATACAGAGAACCTCTGAGGCGTGGAATCAATAAGGCTATTAATAAGGACCTGGGGTACTTTGTCCTAAACCTCCAGAAGAGTAATTTCCAGTTCTTGGATAGTTTGCCGGGATGCTAGGCAACCAGCCTGGCATGCATGTTAATGTCTAAAGAAGAAGCTGGGCTGATTTCTTCATTGTAACGAAATCATTCACCAAGTTAACACAATGTGGTCTGCCATTGACGCCTATTAACATGAATACATGTCCAATTTCTGAATCGTAAAGGACTACTATAGTTCTAAGGATATCACGCTTATATCAGCTATAGGTCAGAGCGGCATTTCAAATGGTGAGAAGATTGGTGTCCCCATCAATAAAGATGACAGCATAGATCATCATTCTGAAACTGAACCTCCGAATCTAAAACTTCCGTGCACGAATGCAGGATTGTTATTAATGCCATGTTTCCTCCAGGTGACAATTATCAGGGAAACGGGACTCGTCACAGAAAAGAATATTGTGCCATTCATTTCTCTTCCAGTCAGAATAATGTGTTCTACACTCCCTGTAGGCGCAAAGGTGTCTTGATTTTAATGCATACCATTGGTCAGTGAGATTACAGACCTACAGTATAGACCCGGTTTGGAACAGTTTTATTTGAAATTATTGTGCCAGTTGCCGAGCGAATGTGTTCACCGTGTCTGCCATCCGTTTTCGTTAAATATCGATCTTCATTGGGCGTTGTTGCATGTCATTGCCCTTGGTCTGGTCTTTGGCTTTCATTTCCAGTGTCGGAAAAGCAGTTCCAAATCCTGATAATCCCCCTTTGGGAAATTTTCTACTACCGTTTGTGTTAGGCCTCTATCTAATAGCTGAATATCTCTTCAAGCTTGTTCGTTCGTTGGTTGGTCCATTTTTAAAGGTTAATGCTTTCTCATAGAAAATGGTTGCAAATGCTCGAGAAGTTAGACATCTTAGAGTAAGTCTTCGTAATATACAAGTAAATACCAAGCAGAATACCCATAGGTCTGTCCTGCCACCTGCAGAAGTATAGTTTAACTTAGAGGACATTGAAACAATGCATATATTTTTCGCGCTTTACCCGCCCTTAATGAATATGACAGATCTTTAGCAGCCTCGAGTCTCGATACTACTACCCTTCAGTTACGCGATATCTGAGATTGAAAACTGAGTTACTAACTTCGAGCTTCTGAATCTGTTAAATGACTTCTTTGGGGCATCGCACTCATTGAACCAACACACGCAATTTCGATTGTTCTTTTCCGCAAGCCGAATATAATTTACCAAATTTCAAAGGTTGTATTTAGCATAACTCAAAACTTGAATAGTTTGAAGTTTGAAAATTAGAATAATTTATATTTAAAACAATTTATGTCCATTAAAAAAAGTTTTACCGTTATTTTTATATAACACATAATATAATCCTTAAATATTGTTAGCAGTGTATTAATAATACGTAAAGTTTTGAATAAATTTATTGAATCATTTTATAATATTTCATTTTTTAGTGACTTATATATATATATATATATATATATATATATATATATATATATATATATATATATATATATATATGTGTGTGTGTATGGTTTGTTAGGTGGTACAGCTACGGTTTGCTTTTTTTCAACACAAAAGCCTATGACATCGGGACTTACTAATTAAAGGCTATTCCGAACGACCATGAATACCTATACCAACAGTGGGATTCGAACTCACGAACTCGGACATCGAGTATCATTTCCTTTTGACCATCATTCGACATACATATATATATATATATATATATATATATATATATATATATATATATATATATATATATATATATATATGTGTGTGTGTGTGTGTGTGTGCTAGATTTCATCTTAAATTTCATTTTATATTTTCAAAAATTTTAATAAGTATGGCCATATATACCTCTTTAATTTACAACAGTAAAGTATAAGTTACTTGTTAAGTATTAGTTCATAAACAGCCAATATTAAAGGTGTGGAATGATTACTGTACTGTTAATGAAACACAAACCGGGGTTTCTTTTTGACTTGTCCGATTGCGGAGCATTTGAAAATGTCCAGGGTTCAGCTAATAGCCATTCCGGGCCAAATCTGCCGATTTCGTGGCCGAGCGGCAGAGGGAGGACCATTTTTGTTCTTGCTGCCCAATCGGCCGAGCTTTTCTATTGACAAAAGAGTTAGCATCGCGGCATAATAAAAGGCGGCGATGGTTCAATAATGAAGATAGCGTCGGCCTAATGGTCGCGCCAAATGGGGAATCAATAAATGATTAATCACCCGGCCGACCGGACCCCGGGTGATAAGAACGGGCGACAACTACCCGCGATTCCCGGCGCTTCCTGGGACCCCCGGCCGCCGACAAGGGTTGCCGTCGCACTACATTCACGTAGATGGATCTCGTCCTTTTGTCATTTTTATTTCCAGAAAACGTCGCCAAGATTGTACTTCGTATAATCGTCCTCTGCCCCTGAGGGAAAGGGAGGTGCGGTGGAAGCGCGATCCTTTATTTTTACTTTATTTGGCTTTTTTGTTCAGTCATGTTGCGGTTATCGTGAGGATATTAGAGGTTGGTATTTCCTGAAATTTCTCTAATCTTGGAAAGACAGGATTCAGGAATTTTCCGGACATTTTGTATTAATAAATTGTGCATTGTTTCGAATAGGAGTTGGTAAAAGGAGGATTTTTTTTATACTCTCGGAAGCAGTTAGGATGCTGAATATGTAAGAATTTGTGTAGCAAATTTTACCGGTGAATTCGCAGACTTTTAAAGAAATAGGCTATTCTCATCTTGGAAAGTAAAATATCATAGATCCGTCTTCTCTTCTGACTTTTTAACGAATAGCTACGTAATTATTGCAATTTTTCTTTCTCCTGATTTGCACGCTGGACAATTTTTTTTTAATTCTAGGAATTAAAGTTACAGCAACTGACAAATGTGTGAGGGTGGGTAAAATCTCTTCTTGCCAGAGCAACAAGTATTTTCCTTTTTCACTCTTAATTATTCTTGAGTAAGTTAAGTTTTTCAGATATAATTTAGTTGTTAAAATTCAATGCGTTTTCTACATTTTTGTCAGTATTATCTTACTGAATGTCAGAATAATTACATTAGACGTGTAATTTGATTAATATTTCTGATGTTCTCACATGCTGAATTCTTGCAATTTTTTCTACATTCACTTTGTGCTCAATATTATCAGTAGATGTTTCACTGGTCAATAGAAAGCATGATAGGAAATTTTATAATATATTTTAGGGACAGATTTAAACAAAAAACAATTATTTAAATTTATTATTATCCTGTAAACGTTTGTAAAAATTTGAGGGGTTAAGTTACCTGACATTACTTATGTTACCAAGATTAATATATAAAAATACTTATGTGGCTTAAATACTTATGTTGTTATTAAGAATTCGTAAATGAGGAGAATGACTTGATAAAAATAGTTCAAATGTATTTATCAAGAGATTAAGCCAAATAAGGATATTGTCAGATCTTTAGTTTCCCAAATTTAAAAAAAAATTCCCGATTAAAAAACTCATTTTGAGGTTATGTGTAGCAGAAGTCACGTTGTCAACACAATGGAATCACATGCGTCTTAGAAAACTATAATTTTGAAGGTGTTAATAAAAGTATAAAACGATAACCATAGTCCTTATCCGAAATAAGAAAACAATATTGAACTCAATCAGTGTCACCTCATATGGATTGTACAGAATAAAAGGTACTTAAACATGCTAATGTTGCCGTGAGATAGGACGCTGCCATTTGGTATACGATTCCCTGGTGTGAATACTACTACTGCCATAGAGGATCGTTTCCGTTCAAAATTGGCTTTAAGAAGTAGATACCTGATGTAGCAATCCAAATTAAAACTTTTCTACAACTGACAGGAACCTTTATCGAAGACTCGTTACAAATAACATTTACACTGGTATCGAAAAAATGTAAGGTGATTTGAAGAAGTGACGGGGATAAATCTAACTACATATTGTTCTGGACTTAGTATGACGAGAGTTTGTTAAATCCAAGTATTTTTTTTTCACACAGTTTACTTATTGTACTGAGAGTACCAAGTTATATAGTATATCTACTAGTTACAAAATGTCTCCCTTTTGTTTCAAGATACACAGTGAGTCACTTAGTGCTTGAACATCCTCACCCATTAAGTACATGCTGCAGCGTTACACATGCAAAATAACCAATTTGCTTTTAACCTTCCCTTTTATCCATTAGCTACTACAACATTTACAGCTTATTTGGAAGGAAATCTTAATCTTCATCTTTTCTGTATAACTAGTCTTCAAAGAGAACGGTGTATATAGTACAAGAAATTATTCATTCAATATTTAAAGACTATTAAGCTTTCCAACACCATAAATTCTTCTATTTATTAACTAAAATTATTTTTAACATGTAATGTATATCCCTCTACACTCATTTATTAAACGAGATCTTATCTAAAATTCTGTTCAGCATTTTGTCAGCTGAAATCTCCTCAGAATATGTTAAAGAGTAAACCGCTGGATATTTTCCTACCAAGTAAGATTATAACAGCATAATCGTATCTATTGTCCTTTCACGAAATTTTTCAGAAGCTTGACAGGGGCTATCAATGTATTTTCCTCCTTATTATTCCTTATTCAGCCAAAGTTGGGTAGGTCGACTTATGAGAAAACTTAAACTTAGTTATAAAATGCTAGAATGAAGAGGCAAAGGATTCATTTAATTAATGTTTCATTTACATATTACTTAATTTCATCGGTAGTGGGGAACTACATACGTATGTCTTTCCAAATGATACATGGTTATACATTTCCATTCTATATGGTTATACATTCCATTCCAATTAAAAAGAAAAGTATGAGACATTTACTGAATGATATTGGCCTGAAACAATTTCTGGATTTTAAAGTATTTTTTACATCTTACTATTTCAATAACCAATTTTTTTCTGTACATATAATGTAAGCTTAAAAATAGTTTATGAAGCAAGAAATTACAAGAATTTCCCTTGATAGAAGACAGACTGAAATAACTTTTTCTTTAATCAATATTTGTATTAGTTAATTACTTCCTTCTTAAATTATTCCAAAAGTTTGAAAATTCAAACTCGCTTTTTAGGAAATTATTATGGCAAATTCATTTCCTTTTTATCCACTATAAATAAAATAAACTTCTACTCGGAATGAGAAGTGCTCTTTTTTACGATATAATACTGTAGGATGTAATTATCATTATTATACAGAAATTTATTTTGATGAACACAGTTATGGAGTTCACAAATATTGTCTTTTTTATTTTGCGACAGGCAAGGTTTAGTTTTCCATTAGAAGGGAGTTGTATTGCTAACAATGCAGAGCATTCAAATGAAAATAATTTTTGAATGAAGTTTAGACCTTTTTAATTCTCTAAGTGTACTAGCTAAATATATGGGATGACTGAAAATATACCCAAGGAAATATTCTGAATAATGCATATAATTATTCAGTCAAATTATTTATTCCCAGGACCACCTTCATTGTACCTGAACTGAAATAAGCTCTAATAATTTACAGAGCATTCACTGATAAATTTAATTAGTGAATATATTCTACATATAAATTTTGGAAACATGAATTAACTCTTCCAGACACCAGTAATAAAAGCCACCAACAAAATGACTTGCGTTATTGAGAGACTATAAGGACGCAAGTTATTTCAAATAATTACACACACACATATATATATATATATATATATATATATATATATATATATATATATATATATATATATATATATATATATATATATGTGTGTGTGTGTGTGTGTGTGTGTGTGTGTGTGTGTGTCAGGACAAAAAAGGGGGGTAGATGAAAATTTCGTGAGTTATAGACAATTTTAACAAGGGAACTGTTTTATAATAATAAAATAAATGAAAAAGGTCCACGCTCGCGTAAGTTTTTGAGATCATCTGGTGAAGATTTGATGATTAAGCGAATCGATATGAGTCAGTTAGCACGTGGAAATGGAGCTGTCAACACCTTTCTACCCGTCTCCGCCATGAACAAATGAAAATGGCGCTAGTTTTTGCTTTTAAATGAAACGATGATTTAATAAACTCATTATTATCAAGAAATATCGTTTTCCATTCGCCTTAACACTGAATCACGATATATATATATATATATATATATATATATATATATATATATATATATATATATATATATATATATATATATATATATATATATATATATATATATATATATATATATATACATATATACATATATATATATATATACATATATACATATATATATATATATATATATATATATATATATATATATATATATATATATATATATATATATATATCGGTTAGTATATATTTCTTTGTATATTTGTACAAATGAACACAATTTGTATAAGACAAATTTTGTTCATTGCGCTCACATTGTGTTCACTTTGATATATTTTTAGATTTATTCTTTGAAGCTGACAAAATATTCTTAAATTTATGCTACCCAAGCACTTGATATCACCTCCTAGGTTGACGTAGAAAACCATCCCAATAGTGTTTCGTTAATATAACATAATCTCGAAAAAACGTAGGTGGAAGATACGAAGAAATGTAGGTGGATGCTTACAGTGACTTTCAATGAATGATGAGATTGTGAAATAGATTTTCAGTATAATTTATTTCCAATTTCTTTTTTTATTATTAAGAAATAAATTAAATTTATTTGCCTGTTTAATCATTTAGGACTTAAGAAGAGTAAATGTTCGCATTAGAGAACTTTAAGTATTGAAAGATTAAAACACCACCCCCCAGACTCTTAACTGTAATCTGAAAAAAATGTTTGAAACAAAGAATGATTCTATTGAAGTTCATAATACAATGTTACGAACCTCTAATTAAACTGAAATCAGAACATCTCATGGAAAGAATGACACATTTGTTGAGAAATGTTTTATTTGCAGAATTTTATGATATAAAATTTTCTCAAAGGTTTACTTAACACATTGTGTGCATTTCACAGTGGAATTGTACCGGGAGCGGACGTTTTGCTCGTAAATTTAGTTATTCAGTTAAATCTCAATAGATCGAAAATTATTTAATTTTTTAACCAACTTTTCGTATTTTATATTGAAATATATAAACAAATATATAAATAGAAATATATAAATAACAACCATAAGATTTTTGTAAACAAAAAATATATTTTTTAGTGGATAAATTTATAATAGTATCGTAAATATGAAAAATCAAATAGAAATAGTAGTATATAGTTTTAATTTTTTCGAATTATGTTATATATAAACATTTTTACATTATAAAAAATGAAAAGAGCAATCATAAAACTAATAATGTAAAAACTAGTTTTTATTTGTCTAAATTTTTCCAGAATCTATGTAGTAGACAAGAACATTCGGCTTCGTTTTCTTGTATATACCGTTATTTTTGTACCCACAAACAAACCATGTTGTTACACTAACCGTACTAGTCCGTGATCTGTGCTCAAGTATCAATCGTCAGAAAACGTACTAGTACGTGTCCCGCATACACTGTGTTATTTAGATTATTTTCCTAATTTAGTATTTTGACAATTTTCCTGCATCTAATTCTGGTTTATGTATAAACCAGGTCCGTCCTAGTACAAGTCTTTCTGGGCCACTTCGGTATAGCTTTTTTTCTGATGGGACCCATTGTATATATTTTAAAGAGAGACTTGAAATCAGAATATACTCTTTAAATTATTCTTCAACTAATAACAAAACTTATAAACCTACATTTTTACACATTAGTGATTATAATAGTAATCAACAAAATAATCCATATATTTATTATAATCAGTGAAAATTTTGTTTTCTTTCCGTTTATTTACTAAATTATAAACTTTATCAAATATGAACTTATAATTCCTAAATAGTCTATTAATATCTGATTTAAACTTCAATGTTTTAAAAAGTTAATAACCTTTTATGATATCCTAGTACTCATATAGTTTATAATTAGAGATGGAATAATTCCTAAATCCAATATGCACATAAGCAGCTTAAATGATTAGTCTTGCTTACTTAATATACTAATAATGATAATTGTAATAATCACTTTTCAAGATTATCAAAAGTTTAAGTATACTGAGAAATTATACTTTTTTTCATCATTAATTATATTTTTTCTGATTTACAAACTTTAGTAAAAAGTTTTTTAATACATAATATGACTATATGACTTATTCAATTATTCTTATATCCGTTCTATCAACACCAAATGGTGGTTGAAGAGGTAGAGTTCTCTTCGATACCGAAATTCGAGGGTTTAAATCCCATAGCAGGCATAAATGTTTGTAGTGGTTTGAAATCGGTTTTAAGCAGTAAATCGCAGGCTTATTAGCCCTTATATTGCAGAACAGTGCACTGTAACGTTCGAAACCAAACCAAATATCGTTCTGTGAACGTGCTCCATTACAGTCAACATTTCAAAACTTCTTTGAATATGCATTTATTCAAAGTTGCTTTAATATACATTAATTTTCATATATAAGCGGCCAAAATATTTAACCAAAATAATTATTACTGTTTTGCTTAATGTATACAGTTATTTTTCAAACCGAATAATTCTTCCCTCGGGAAAGTTTCTAAGTTTTTTGTAAATATATTTACCATCAATTTGATCAAATTTTTAAACATTATTGTTTAACCGTTTTAACATTTTTTATTTGTACTGCCATTTATTTATAACATCAGAAAATTTAAAAATAATAATAATAGTAATAATAAACACCTTAACCACATAATGAGACTTTAAACTTGGATATATACTAATTTAATACACTGTGGCCCGCCCAAGGGTTAAAATATATCACTGGGATAGATACTTAACCCAAAATATATTACCTTTGGACTTTAAAGGTAATATATAAAGTTTTTCAGTATTATTTAAGTTACATTAGATTTTTACATTTTGGTAATCCTAGACATTTTTAGGTTAGATAAAAAAACACGTAGGAAGTAAGAGAAGGGAATGAAAAAATTACGGTTCTAAAGCAACGATAAAAACGTCCAACGTCAAAAGAAGTGAATAAAAATTTTTTGTAATGCTCTTCGGAAAGATTAAGTGAGTTTAAAAGAAGTAAAATAAGTGATAGACTAAAACTTGCATGATTTGTCAGGACAAACGCTGATAAGGGAACTCATTAACTGTTCAGATAGATTATTCTTTTCTGATTTAAATTATATTAATTCCAACCTACTTACTTTAGTATAAAGATTAAAAAAATTATTTATAACACAATAATATAAAAGATTACATGAGATTGAATGTTATAAATCTATTAAGTCAACATGATTCATTGCAGATCAAATTTAAAGAATTCTTCTAATCATACGGTTACATACGTATTTATTAATTTTACTTATATTTGCGGACTAATTAATTTTCTTATATAAATGACTAGAAAAACCACCATAGTCAAGCACATTTACTTTTCAAATTAAATGAAATTTTTTTCTGAAAAGCAAAAAAAAGGTGGAAAATCTCTTCTGCAGCACAACATTAAACCATTTCGCCTGGTCAGTTATCCTAAAATACATTACCAAAGATCAAACGGAGATTTTCAGCATCATTTGAGACACTTTTTTAACTTTAGCTAATGCTTAGGTTTTTCTTGTTTTGGAACGCTGCTGTCTGATATAACCATTAATGCTTTTAAAAAAATAATAAAATTTTAAAATATTAATAAAATTTTAAAATATTAATTTACTTTTAAATTTTATAAACAATGGTGGTCCAATATGTATATAATCGGCCATAATAAATATAGTTTTTCGCACTAAACACAATTAGTTTTTAACAAAAATAAAATTCTTTTCTTAATAACAAAACGAAAAATTCTGGGGAAATTATTTCTGTAGCACAGCATTAGAACATCTCGTTTATATAGATAATTAACTTAAATTACATTACTTTTAAACTTCAATGAAGATTTTTCAGCATCATTTAAGGGACTTTGAATTTTTTAAATTTTGTAAAACGAAACATTTTTAAGAAAGAAAATAAAAACAGGTAGGAGCGATCAGCAGACTATGAGGAAAAATATGATTCTAAAGCAACGATAAAAACTTTCAGTGTTTAAAGAATGGAAAAAAAAATCTGTAATGCTCTTCAAAAAGATTAAGGGATTTAAAAAATGGAATGGTAGACTTAATCTTGCAAGAGTTGTCAAAACGAAAGCTGATAAGGTTACACATTACCAGTTTGGATAGATTATTCTTTCGTAATAGTTGATTATATTAATTTCAATTTACTTACTTCAACACAAAGATTTAAAAATCCATAATACGATTATAGGAAAGGTATACGATGACTGGATATTGTAGGGTTCGTAAATCCATCCTGTTAACGTGATTCATTAGAGTCAATATTTGCTAACATATGTAATTTAATAATCTTATTTTATTTGGGGACTAATTAATTTTGTTATATAAACTGTCAGATGAGTTAGTGTATTGTTTTTTTACCATAGATAGTTATTTTTAAAACCGAATAAAGTGAAAAAATGGTAAAAATTCTCTTTTAGGTGGAAAAATTTTAGGAAACAGAGAAAAAAAATAAGTAGGTATAAACAAAAGAGAAAGGAAAAAATAAAAAAATATTCTAAAGCAAGAATAAAAACTTTCAACATCAAAAGTAGGGAACAAAAATTTTCTGTAATGCTTCGGGAAGCCTGAGTGAATTCTAAAAAAATAAAAGGATTGATAGACTAAATTTTGCACGATATGCATGAAAGAACGCTGATAAATGGAATCATTAACTATTCAGACATACAAATCTTTTTTGTTAATTATATTAAATAAGATTTGCTCACTTCAGTACAAAGATTAAAAAATATAATACAGTTATGTGAAAAATGACACGAAGTTCAATGTTGTACATCGTTGCGTCAACTAAACTCTTTACAGTCAACATTTGAACAATTCTTCTGATCATTTGCTGACATATTTATTAAATAAACGTATTATACTTGTGGACTAATTAATATTTTTATATAAAGAAACATGATAATTATTTTATTATTGCTTATCATGGAAATTTACTGTTCAAGCAAAATAAAATGTTACAGAAAAATTAAAAGGAGAAATTCGCCCTCTATGATAACATTAAAACAACTTACTGAGACAGATACTTAACCTAAAACTCGTTAATCTTAAGAATGAGTTTTTCATCATCATTTAAGATCTATTTAAATTTAAATTTTTGATAGTAGGAGGCATTTTAGGAGAGAAAGCAAAAAATATGTAGGCATCAACAAAAGAGAATGGAAAAAATTATGATTCTAATGCGCCGATTAAAACATCTAACTTCAGAAGAAAATAAAAATGTTCTATAATGTTCTTTTCTAAATTTAATTGAATTTAAGAAAATTAATGGTGTAATATACTAAACCTTGCATGATATATCAGAGGCAGTGATGATTAGGTAATTCATTAACTATTCAGTTAGATTATTCTTTATTTATTAGTAAATTACATTACTATTTGCTTACTTCAGTACAAGGATTAAAAAATATGATACGGTTATATGAAAGATTACATAAAGTTAAATATTGTATAGTCTGTAAATCCGTTGTGTCAACATGATTCATTATAGTTGGCATTTAAAAAATTCTTCTAATTCTATTACATACGTATTTATTTGTTAATTTTCTTTTATTGGGATACAGTACAAAAATAAAAAAATTGAAAACAAAGTAATAATATGTTTCTCTCGTGATGTAGAAAGTGATCGGATGCTGAGATATAAGAATGAGATTAAGAATGCATTATGTTTAATAGATAAGTTACAACTTTATGAAACTTAACATGGTGTGATTACACTTATGTCATATAACAGATCAAAATAAATATAAATTATGAAACGCAAGTATTATATTACCTGGAACGTTAAAAGTACGAAATATTAGCCTCTTAGTGTTCAGCCTTTAGTCTGGATAACTCAGATTTCTAAATGAAGGTTATATTCATTTAAAAGTTTATATTTAATTCTGTATTATATTATGTATCTATCATAGCTCATTTAGTAAACGTAGCAGATAAATAATTTTATATTTCTAGTACAATATATCTTAAAAGTGAGGAGTAAGTTAGATCACCAAAGGAAATGAATTTAGGTGTGAACATTTCCTACGATTCCTGTCACATTTCAACTTTACAGTCTCAATGAAACAAAATCTATCAATTTAAAATATCGTAAAAATTCAGAAATGGTTATTTTTCGATTTTGTAAAAGAATGCATTGAAATTGAAAGAAAATGTGTCCAGAAGCAGCAAAAAAGTTTGAGAAAATTCAACTGAATCGTATGACAATCCAAAAACGAATTATGTCTTTGTCAGGTAATATTGCGAAACAATTAACTGAAAAAACTAAGATTATTGAATTTTTTTCATTGGCACTCGACGAATTCACTGATATTAGTTCCACAGCTCAACTACTCATATTCATATGAGGTGTTACTCAAGATTTTGAAGTCGTAGAAGAGTTATTAGGAATGTGTTCATTGAAAGGTCAAACCAAAGGAGTTGATATACTCAATGCACTTTTGGATGAGTGTTCAAAAACTGGTTTGGACTTATCAAAATTTTCAGTTGCGACTGACGGTGCTCCTTCTATGATTGGTGTCAATTTCTAGTTACTTTGCTAAAAAAGTATCTACAAGAAAAAAATAAACGCTGAAGATCTCATGCAGTTTCACTACATTATACACCAATGAAGCCTCTGTTCTAAAAAATTGAATTTCTAAATTCATGAAAGTGGTAGTTTCGACTGTAAATTTCATAAAATCACGAACTCAATCACAGGCAATTCAAACAATTCCTTGATGACATCGAAAGCGAATATGGAGATTTGCTGTTTTATACAGAAGTAAGGTGGCTAAGTCGTGGATTGACACTGGAAAGATTTCTAAATTTAATAAAAGAAATTGGAATATTTCTGGCGGAAAAGCAAAAATTAACTGAACTTAAAAATCCTGGTTGGTTGATTTGGCTTTTTTAGTTGACATTACAAATCATTTGAATGTCTTGAACACACGGATTCAAGGCAAAAATCAACTGATATCCCAGCTCTACGCTCATGTATCATCCTTTCAATGCAAGCTGACACTTTTCAGATCGATACTGAATTCTGGAAATTACAATCATTTTCCGAATTATAAGAAAATGGCCGAAAAATTCAACAAAATTGCGATTAATTTCAGTTATGTAGAAAAGCTAGATATTTTGATTCAATCTTTTCAAGACAGATTTTCGGACTTTAAAAAAGTGAAACCTCTGTTGGACATATTCAGCAATCCTTTCACGATTTCAGTTGAAAATGCGCCAGAGTCAATGGAGTTAGAAATTATCGATATCCAAAACGACCAAGATTTATGTAACATATTCAACGAAGGAGACTTGTTGAACTTTTACCACTGCATTGATAAAAATATGTACAAAGAGTTGCGTATAAACGCTCTGAAATGTGCCAGCTTATTTGGTTCTACCTATGTATGTGAACAAACTTTTTCAATATTAAATAATAATAAAACAAAAAATCGAAACCGCCTTGCAAATGAAAGTTTGGAAGTAGTTTTACGTGTTGCTACAAGTAAATTTGAGCCAAATATAAAAAAGATTGTAAGCACTATGCAGTGCCACGCTTCAAATTAATAAATTATTTTTCAATTTTAATACATTATATCAATTCTTTATTGTCTTTAATTACCTATACTTCTGGAGCCTGCCATCAGTTCATGATTTGCCCGAGTGGCCCCTAGACTTAATAAGTCTGTGCATCCCTGCTCTAGACAGAAAACCGGATTCGAGCCTAGAAAATATCCATCCGAAAGCATTTCTCTGTACAAGTAGAATTAATACATGTAAAATCTGTAATCGTTTTTCTGTAAATTCACTTAAGAATTATCACTTTAATGTGAAATACCTTCTTGTTTTTTAATTTTCTTGTAAATTTTCCAGATGAAAAAAAACAAAAATTGTTTTGTAACATTTAAAAGCCTTTGAAATATAACCTGTATTATCTTTCTCATGGTTGTTCTTCGACAATTCTATGCTCCGGGCAAACTCTTCTTTCAGCATCTCAATCATTTTTCATTTATTTTTAAAATGCTTGAATGTATGTAGGTATTATATTATATGCTAGAAAAAATAAATTTTTGTTTTTAGGCTATCTCAGCTACTGAATGTACATATTAATTTGACAATGTTCTGTTATTTTAATGGAAACTTTAATTAAATTAAAACTTTTATTAAAACATTATATGATATTCTTAATTTCTTTGCAAAACATTAATGATAATAAAAAGAATAGTAATAACAACTGTTATAAAACGTATACTTCTACTATTTTGCGGGAATATATTGTCCTATTATTTTTTACTGTAGATACCAAAACGAATTTTTCTCAGTTGCTCTGCTGAATTTCAAGATTCAATTAATACTTTAAAATATGCAGTAATCTTAATTTCTTGGTAAAATTGCATAGTAACATTGATTAGACTGAGAAATCTTGTATTACCTTACACATGGATATAATAAAATAATACTGCACACCCGGTAAATTCATCCTTTATTATCCCACGTATTTTTAATTTATTTTAGAATATCTAAATGAAGAAGTAAAGAACAACTCAACCCTGCAGAAACTACAAGAGAGAAAACAAACTTTTTTGTTTACTTTCGATAGACTTGAGTTAGACGACAACGTGTGCGGACAGAACTTCTTGTTGACCGTTTTTTGACAACCAAGATGGGCGCTGATGTTGTGCCAGACGGACACTGATGTCCAGTTTTATTTTAATTCTTCCTCGACACCAATTTTATATACAATTTGTAAATGATTTAATTAAATAAGTTAATTTTAGTTGAGCCTTTGCATCTTTACCACCATGGGAATAAATCTCACATAAATATAAATAAGTATATTATATACATAAAAACATTAATAAACTATGGGTTCTGAGTATATCTCACGAACTAAATATATCTAATAACTTCCTGCAATTCAAATTTCATTTGAAGCAAAATTATAATGAGATATTTTTAATTTCTTTGCAAACCATTAAAGGTAATATAAAATGAATAGTAATGACAAATGTTATAAACGTATACTTCTACTTTTTGCGGGAATATATTGTCCTATTACTTTTTACTGTAGATACCAAAACGAATTTTTCTCAGTTGCTCTCGCTGAATTTCAAGTTTCAATTAAAACAACATTAAAACATGCGGTGATCTTAATTTCTTAACAAAAATTGTATATTAACATTTAATAAACTGTGGAATATTGCTTGTGTTTTCTGTGTACCCATTAATGTTCTAAGACATTTCTGAGCTCTAGGCTAGTTCCAGTCCTTTAGCAAATCAGTATTCTTAAGTAAGTGTTTGAATGTAAGTAGGCATTAGTTTTCTCAAGCGGTTAATAATCTCAAAGTATGCCTTTATAATTTCTATCCTATCCTATACTATAATACGAGGAATGGTTGTCAAGTCGAAAATCGCCCCAGAATTAATAAACTGTATAAACTTTCTTTTTTTACGATCGATTGGCATCGTTTTGAGACGGTCACGTAGTTGACAGTTCTTCGAACCCTTTTTTTTGAACCAAGTGAAAATTAAAATTTGTGTTCATTTTTAAAACCAATTTATAAATTAATATATTAATATATTTCTATATCACCCTATACTGCTATTTTTCCGTCGAATTATCTAATTTTTGTAGTTTTCTCGGTGATATAGGGGGTTTTTTTTTTTTTTTTGGTTTTTTTTTCTATTTTTTTTCTATGTAAATTGGTCGGGGGTTTTCGACCATGAGGAATCAATTGGCTGTAGTTCTGACGAATTAATAATAATAATAATAAAGTCTTTATTGATTTATCTTTATTCCTTGATATCGGTTTCCATTTTTATTTTCTATCAACTCTAAATATTAAATTAATGTAGCAAAGTATATATAACACATAAACGATATAGTAAAAAAAAAAATAATGCAAACAAAAATTTTGAAAACCAACCACAAAAAATTAAAAAATAATGCTTCACTAACGTGCCAAAACAACCTCGCCGTTCAATTTCCAAAGCCACACTAAACACAGAGCATATAACTTATCAAAGTCCGTCGCCGCGTTAGTGCGTCGTCGGCATACCAGGAGGTGCCGCTCTGACGCGCCAGTGCGTTGGTGGCAGCGAACGTGTTAAGGAACTGATTTCAAATCACCGTCAACAAAGTTCGACATTTCAACATTCATCAGATTTCTAGCTACATTTTCAACATGCAGAACGCACCTCTACATGAAATGCTTCAAGGAGCCGGAATTTTGGAACAACAAGCGATCAACTCAATTATACCCGCAAATGGACAACTAGAAGATACCGTCATTGTCAGACTGCTTCTCCATTCAACACACTTCAATCTTTACACTGCTCACTTTGTACCATTTCTTTAATTGTATAATTTTTGTTATCAATTACATTTTATTTTCTATGACTTTTCAAACTTTACCTTTGTATAGAATAGTTCCCTTTCCAAACAACTTTGTTTAGAATAGTTTACAATAGTGCACTTTAACCGGTTATCTTTTCACTAATGGTTTCACAAATTTTCTTATGGCATGTATTGTTTTGATAAATCACAATTGAAAATTTAAATCTTCAAGTTAGCTTCGATACCTGTTTTCTCCGAGCGGAGCTCGGTCACCCGGTACTATATAGAAATCCAAAACTATACATGCGAAAACATAAATAATGGGTTTGGAGTCTATTTCAGATGCTAAATGTATGCATTTGATTTGCTTAACAATCTTCTCTTATTCAAGTTTCAATGAAAATACACAATGATATGAGTTATTTATAATCTCTTTGAGAGTGAATAAAATAATATAAAATGAGCAGTAACGATAAAAATGGAGATTCTACTATCTATTCTTTAGCGGGAGATTATTGTCTCGTTACTGATTAGTGTGGCTATCAAACCAATTTCCTCTCAAGTGCTCTTTTGGAATTCAAGCTTCATTTAAAACAAACCGGGAAAGGTGTACACGAAAGTTAAAGCCCGAATGATCTCGATCTGTTCGGCAAGGAAACATTCTTATAAGAGTCAGCGTCTGTATGATCAACACTTGCTAGATGAACACCTGCTGCTGTTTTGATTGTTATTGGTTTAGTCTTAGCGTTGTGAAGTCACAGAGCGGGAACTACAAACCATTATCTGCTCTAAAGAATGATACAGACTTGGGATATCTGACGAACTAATGTTGGGCGTCATTTGTCTCTATCTGTTTAACAGAAAATTTAATCTAGAACATAATACAAAATTAACTTCAGCATTTTGTACATATTAGCATATATACAATTTACAATGAATTTTTAAAAACCCATATCTGAAATACATAAAATTGATAATTAAAAAAGCAAAATCAAAGCACAACTTAAAAGAGGAATGAAGAAAATGAATCTGAGCAGAAACCTGTAAAGTAGTTTTTCTGTCAAGTGTCTTGGAGATCACTTCTTTTGCATACGTGTTTTACCTTATCTCTACGGTACCTGCCTTTCTTCCTGTGTTTAAATTATTTGATTTAGAGCATTAGAATATGCTCTATTCTTATTTTCTTGGAAATAATCGTATAGTTACATTTGATGAAATATGCCTGAAATATCTGCCTCACGAATGTTCTAAGACAATACGACATTCAAGGCAAAGTCAATTGTTTGTGTTCAAGAATTTTTAATTTATTAAAAAATAAAAGAATTTAAGTAGGTACAAATTTTTTCAAATGGTTAATAATACCAAAACCTTAAGATAACCATCCTTTTTGCGGCCAATAAAAGAAAGTCAATACCAAATCAACTTAAATTATTGGTTTGTTGTCTATCTCACCCACTATATATGCAACTTTATAAATCTCCTAAATTTCAATGTTCAATAAAAAAAACATAATATACTGCCTTCTTAATTCCTTTGTAAGCCGTTAAAAACAATAATAACATTAATGATAAGTGTTATAAAATGGAAATTTTTACTTTAAAGCCGAAGTCTATTGTGTTGTTAATATACTCTTAAACAAAACAAAAAAAAAAAGAGAGAGAGAATTAGTTAATCTGAATTGTAAGAAAATTGGTAAATGTGATGTACATATACAAGAAAACAAATGATTACAATTTGAAAAAAATTGGATGATTTATTCAAGTGATAGACCATTACAAAGTGAAAAACTCAACATGTTTTTCCGCCTATGGCCCTTATGCAAGCAGTTATTCGGTTAGGCATTGACTGATAGAGGTGGCGGATATAAGTGAAAAATTCTGTCCAATTAGCACGTTAGATAGTCAAAATCCCATAACAGAAATGATGTAGAATATTGTCGCTTTTCTGTTAGGGTGCCTCGGGTGACAACCAAAGGGCTCCTTCTATGAAATAAAATGGCACCCCAGACCCTCACTCCTGGTTGTCGGCCTGTATACTGGAAGAGAGTCAGGTTGGTATCCCACCGCTATTTGTGTTGTCTCGACACGTCTTCGCTGGTCATCGGGGCTCAGTTTAAAGTGAGACTATTCTACTCCAGTAAGTAATATTCCAGTTCGAATGAACCCGACACCTCTGCTAACGAGTTTGTCGTTGTACATAGGTCATTGGTAGTCGGCGTAAGGGGTGCCGTAACTTCATTCCCCTTTCTGTGAGCTGCCTATGAATGGTCCTTACTGTCACTGAAACACTAGTTGTGCTAATGATAATGATGTATCTGAAGCTGTGAGTACCGTTCTGACGATTTCTCGGTACTCACGTTCTGTCGTTTCTCTAGGCCGACCACTTCCTTCCTGACGCTGTGTTCGGCCACGGTTCACCCATTCCTGCCAACATCACCTACCAATGGCATCGATCCTGCCTAAATGTCGAGCAATTCACAGATTAGACCAATCAACTTCTTTGAGCCGAACTACACGTTCTCTCTCAAATGTTTATAGCTGCACATATCGTTCTTGCACCTGTATGGGAGGCATAGTTACTGTCTATCCGCGTACACTGAATGAAATTAGCAATGAATTTATGACCTGGAATCAAAAATTTCTCCTCTTAAATATCTAGCCAGTTGCTCAGATAAGATACTCTGCAGGGATACTCATTCATTCATTGGCCGCCAAACTTTAAAATTTTGCCTTTTCCGTCCAAACCTGTATATGCATATTAATTAGTGTCCAGTTTGCATTATATCCTCTCGGTGCATAGTTTTTATTTTATTTAAAACATATTTTTTTTTTACTTATTTTGTCTAAGAGTGTATTATGTCTAAGAGTGTGCTATCAAAACAGTTTTTTCACTCAGATGACTCATCTTATCAACTTCCTATTAAGAATATGGGCACACAACGTATTTTCTTAGGCGGGTAGATGAAAGATCCATTACTAGCTAAACTTTTGTCTGATATTTACAATTGGCACCATCAACAATTTCCGGTTAGTATTTCCTATAAGTTGTTACTGATTTGTTATTATTTGTTATTATTTTGATCTGTTATTATATTTGTAACCCAGCACTGCTTGCAAAATCTCTTTTATTAGCTTGCTGTCATAGGAAGCACTATGATGAGATTTTAAGTAACTTCTGCTTATTTCATATATTTTAAATATTTTCTTACTTCTTATTATAAGTTGCTATTGGAGTCTTTCAGTTGGCGAGGAGAGGGGAAGTATGTATCGATAGTTTGAATTCCAGAGAAACTGTACTCTATATCCTTTTATATACTTTTATATAATTTTCATCTTGTGATTTCTTTTGAAATGTAATATATTTCGATATGAAATGTGTGTGTGTAGGAGATACGCTATTAATCTTTTGTAGTTCAATGTTCAGCATTTCTAAGCATCGTATTACAGTTGAATAACTGCACTGTCTGGCCTCACTGAACTTATCTAGGTGCTTTAAGGAAGTTGTTCTCCGAGCTTGTTCGTCAAGAAAATAAAAATACGATGTATAAGACAGAGTAAACTTTAGATTAAAATAGGTCAGCATTGCTGTAGAAAATAAATGCATACATTACAACTGTTATAAACAAAACGATACATTTAAGCGGAAATTGTAAGAGAACTATAAAATGCACAAAACAAAATAAAAGAACCAATGGTAGACAGCTGTTTTGAAGATTAATCAAAATTAAAAATGTATAAAAAAATTTCCCAGAATGAAGTAGATAGATTACTGCAGCATAAATATGCACAAAATTAAAAACCCGCTATCTGCTTTTTTTAATAACGCATTTTATACGTTAGCTACTCTTAATTAACAATATTGTTAAATGTTCTGCATATGAATTGTGCAATTCCTTATGTGTATATAAATAGAGTGCTCTGCTCCAGCATGTCGGAAAGGACCTATACCTCTCTGTGTTATGTTTCATAATGAAGGAGATATGCTGAAAAAAAAGAATATGCGTGTCAAATAGTGCCTAGCCTCTTATGTTTTGTACGTTTCCGTTGTTCTTGATGAAACCATGTACTAGTTTGTAATTCTCTTCCCACGACTTGGTTTTTCGTCTATTTTCTGTACGAGGACTAAGGAGAACAAAACTTTCTTAAATTCTATTCAGAATGATTACAAACATTCATATTAGGATCAGTGTTCGAAGTCAAAGGTACCGAAAGGCAAATCCCTACAGTTCGGTCATTGGCCATTTTCTTCAAATGAGATACGTCCCATCCCACTGATTGAAACAACACAATATTAATAAATATACAAGGAATGTTGAAATAAAAGATATCACCATTGCAAAAGGTATGTTTTAATACTCCTACACATAGCCTTTTAATTTAATATAAATGTTTTCGAAGTTTGGCTCGGTTTGGAACTCTACGACCTGCTATTTTGATACAAAATAACTTTTAGAAGAAAAATTATAAATTACATTGTTTTAAATCTTAAGAAGATGAAATGATTTAAAATGGGATTATTCCTAGATTTTAACTCTAATGTGATATTTGCTACTATTGATTTGAAGATTTTTTAGCACTTTTATTCCACAACACTAAAAACTTTTTGGATAATTTCCTTTTATGATTTTAAATCCATACCTTTATTATGATTTCAAGTGTGATGAAAGTTGCAACGTTATGACTTTCAACAGAAAAAACAGAAATTTAAGTTGGTCATTTTAGTTTTACTATGTACCGGGAATTTTTAATTTTTTTTAAATACATGTAATTGTATCACCTCTTTCCAAATTAAATCCTAAATTAATAGAGAATTAAATTAATAGAAAATAAGAAGCACAGGTATTTGGGTGCCAGAAGTAGTTTAATTTTGAGTAGAAAAAGACTAAACTGCAAAAGACCGTAAAATTAACTGGCGTTTAAACAACATTATGCCTACTTAAAGAATGAAAAAATATATCACAACTTTCCCTACTCAGTATATGCTAAAATAAAATAATTAAAAAAGTGGTATATATAAAATAATTAATTCATGCTTTGCTGAAAAAAATTAATTACATAAGTTTTATAAATATTTGTTATATTCTGTTCTTTATTTCTCAATGCCAAATTCTTTTTTAACTATAACAATTACTATTAACAATAGAAGATAAAATCCTTCAAAAGTTAACTTCTGAAATTTACACATTATTAGATCTGGATGTTTGTTAGATTACAGCATTTCTTTAACTTCCAAGCTCTACTTAACACAAATTTATTTACATTATAATAGAAATTAAACTGATTAATCTTATTTCAGAAATTTAACTTTGACAAATGTAAATAAAAGTGTATAAACAGGATTTACGCTTGATGGCATGCAACACTAATGCTCCAAATCTGAGAAAACTGAAAAAAAAAGGAACAGAATGTTGAACGAAATTTATCGATGGCGACATTTATATAAATGAAATAACAAGCCATCCATGTTTATTTCACAATGTAGGCTAGAACCTTATTTTTTAATTCCTCCTTTTACATGTACTTATCTGTTACATATATTATATATATTTCATTGTGATTAAGTTTATAAATAAGTAAAATTACATACGCACATATATAAACATACATATTTGTATATATATGTATATATATATACAAATATGTATTTGTATATATATATATATATATATATATATATATATATATATATATATGTGTGTGTGTGTGTGTGTGTGTGTGTGTGTGTGTGTGTGTGTGTGTGTGAGAGAGAGGTCTAAAAAAGGGGTAGTCGTAAATTACGTGGGTTAAAAACGATTTTAAAAAGAGAACTCTTTTATAATAATAAAATAAATGAAAAAGACCCACGCTCGCGTAAGCTTTTGGGATCATCCGGTCAGGCGGAAGCATTTTTGAGCTATTTGATGAGCTTGCAAACAGATAAGATCAGTCAGCGCGTGGACATGGAACTGTGAACACCTATTCCACGCTTAGCTCCGCCACGAACAATGAAAATGGCGCAAGTTGCTCTCACATAGAACTATGAGTTAATAAAATTATTATTATCAAGAAGACTGTTTTCCATTCGCCTTAACTCTAGATCACATTACATGTATATACACACACACACACACACACATATATATATATTTATTATATATACATATATATATGTATATATATATATATATATTATATATATAATATATATGTATATAAATAATATATATATATATATATATATATATATGGGATACGAAACTGCAACCTTTCGCCTGTTGTTGAGAAGGTACCATCTGTTTCTCTCACCGAAGCAGCTAGAAGAGTGTGTGTGTGATGGTATAAGACGATGCTGTGCTAACAAGCACGCTGTTTGTTATTTAATTGTTATTTTGTGTTAAGTGTGCATTTACTATCTATATAATATTTATTTATTTAAAGTGTGCAGGAAAGAATGCA
Source organism: Pardosa pseudoannulata (assembly GCA_032207245.1). Classification (NCBI taxonomy): domain Eukaryota; kingdom Metazoa; phylum Arthropoda; class Arachnida; order Araneae; family Lycosidae; genus Pardosa; species Pardosa pseudoannulata. The sequence goes on from CM063502.1 coordinate 153,474,656, forward strand.
TCTATGTGCACATATAATTAATTATATTTTCATTAGATCACAAATTTAGAAAAAAAATTATGCACTCAGACCATTTTAAAGTCATTCATAAATTGAAAAATATTAATGTTAAAAAATTTACCTTTAAGCAAAACAAAGCATGTATGATAAAAACTAAGCAGATTTTAATTAGATAAAATAATTTTCGTATTGCAAAAGAAATAAAATAATTCTAGGTCGTAAAGTGTACTTCTAAATGTAACCTAGGTACAGTTTCTTAGAGATAAATAAAAAAAAAATTTATATATTCGTCGAAATGATTCAGTTTCATGGTACCTTGTACCCTTAAATTCTCATTTTGCACTTGCATGAACGCCAGTCGTTAAGATATTGTTAAAGATTATTGCAAATAATTAATGCCCAAACATTCCTTTTAATATTTTAGTTAATAATATTTTTTAAAGCAATCTATTCCCAAACTGAAAAAAAAAACTTTTAAAAGAGAAATTTGAACTTGTAACTTAACTTCTAACTTAATTTTAATTTGTACATATCACCTCATGCTTTTAAATAAATTAATTAATTAATTGGTGTTAAGCCACTTTAAGTTTCTCATTCTTAATACAACTAATTAAACCTACAAAGAGAGAAATAACTGGATTTAGTCGTTTGATAAACTACAATAGAATGATCTATCTCAATGGATATATAGACCATCAATGTTTTTATTTGGATGAAGAAGATAGACTGATAGTTTCCCTTATAACGATATCATACTAATACCCGATTATTCGAACTATGTGTTGTGTCTATCTATATATTCTTACAAGATTTTAACCTTACAGAATTTTATTTTACAGAAGTTATAAAATATTTTCTTGTAAATATTTTCTAACGAAATATAGATAAGTAGTTTCATCAATAAAACGATCTAAAGCTGTGGTTCTCAAAGGTATTTGCAGCGACACCCTTGTAGGGTTTAAAAAATATTTACGACACAGCTAACCTTAGAGTGTTTGAATACAAAAAAAAATAAATAAATAAATAAATAAAAGAAAAATAAAACAGTTATGATTTTTACATTATTCTTGATTATTTCTCCTGGAGTACATTCAAGATACCCTACGGTAACTCAAGAAACAATTTGATAATCATTGATCTAAACGATATAATGATAACATTTAAGCATATTGAACATAAAATATTAGGGTTCCCAAAATAATGTACCGGGCTTGGACTAAATTTTTCACGTTCAATAAATATTTCACTTTCTTTTAACAAATCCTCTATTTAATCATTAAATGTAATAACAGCTTTTAAATATAGCGAATTCGTAATAAAACTCCCCCTTGGAAATGAGTTGTAAAAGATAGGAATTTAAAAGAATATACATCAGAACGGAAGTTTTATTTTAAATTCCTGAGCTATAGAAATAAGTTTTCTTTGTACATTCTTTTATAAGCAGTCTTGTACATCCTTTTGATTTCACATACAAACATAGTACTGTCAAGTGAAGTTTTGTAAAGATCTGTCAGAATTTCAGGTGATGCACTTGACGAAAAAGTATATGTCCGAGGATAAAATTTTGATACAAATGACAAATTTTAAAATAATAACAGATATTCAAAAATTTGGGAGATTGTTATAGAATTACCATCTACCTTTTCTGAAAAAGAAAACTCGTCAAGGAAAACATAAAATTTCTACAAATTAATTTTAGGTGTCCCTAATATGGGACTCATCAACTTTGCTATATTTTTGTCATCATTATCAATAAACGAAATGGCAAAAGTTTAGTGGTGTTAGTCTTCTTTGCATATCTGCTCTGGTAGTTATATCGCTGATGAAATCGCTGCTAGGGAAGGCATATTGCTTAGTAGCAGCAATTATTACACATTTTAGTACAGTGTATGAAGTGGGTTTATGTGCAATGCCATGTTTTTGTATCTGAACTGATGTTTGTATGGCAATGATAACTACTTGGACATTAAAAATAAACTGTTTAATTACCTGACTGATGTTTAATTCCTTCAACTGATTATATAGTATATTGTAAATGTTTTGAGAAATCAAAATGTATAAAATCATTGTAAGTGTAGCATTATTTCATTAAATATAACTTCAGTTTATTATTTTGCTATGATTGAATACAATATGACTATTTCATTAACCTTTCACATATATTGTTAATGTGTATCAGTAAATATTAAATAGAGCAAATATTTCATTGAAAGTTCTGTAATACAATGAAACCTTTTTATTGACGTAATGCAAAAAAAAAAAAAAAAAAAAAAAAAAAAAAAAAACCTAGGAAAAATATTCCAGTTTTGATGCATCTTTCTAAAATATATTGCTACAGCTACGCTATTTTTATACATTCTAGATGAATCTTTATGCATGTTGAAAGTACATTAATTTCAATAGAACATAAATCTGTCAATATTAAATAAAATCTGTGAAACGTTTTAGATCTATTTAGTTTTTTTATAAAATCATGAAATAATTCTTCTTATTTTATTGCAAGGAAAAATGTAGAACAATTAACATGTTAGAATCATTATAAAACATTTGTTATTTTACGGTCGGAACTGTAACTTAATTTAGAAAGTAAGTGTTAACCTACAACTTAAACTACAGTGATATACAGAATTTATAATACAGAATTCTTTTTGATATAAGACTTTAAAAAACTCATAACAATTAGGAAAAAAGTAGAAGTAAATGAAATTATAACTAATTCGACATTAAAAACAATTTGTTTAATTATCTGATTGATATTTAATTCATTCAATAGATAATAAGAATATATACACACAGAAGGGAATTTTTATTTATCTATTGAATAGATTTTTTCAATCTTACGGTTACTGATCTAAGAGTTTTAAGGGGTCTTACAACTGTTAAATCGACAAAAAATATATATATATATATATATATATATATATATATATAATATATATATATATATATATATATTTATATATATATATATATATATATATATATATATATATATATATATATATATATATATATATATAATATATATATATATATATATATATATATATATATATATATATATATGAAAAGGAATTTAGTTCTGAACATTTAAAAAAAATTCCAATATTGAAAGAAGCTGTGAGTAAAACCGTGTCAGAGGTTTACTGTAAACAAATTTAAATTTACAAAACTTTAACTTAATTTTTCTCAAATTGTGTGTTTTTTTTCATGTAAAAAGCATGCTATTTCAAAAAATTTTTAATTTTTTTTCATGAATTTTTTATAGGTTGTAGACGGTATAATTTTTATTCGATTGGACCTAAATTTTTTTGTATATTTCCCAAAATATGTTTTTATTTGCAATGATAAAATTTTAATTTTCAAGGAAAAAAATTCACATTTTAAAATATTTTTGAAAAATATCTATATCTCTTAAATATATACAATTTTAGGTTCAGAGTTATTATTTTGAGGTATTATAATATATTTTAAAACAATAAGTTCTCCTTAATCTTAATTACATTTTTAGTAATCATGCTCGCTACCCTTGATATCATTTTTGTTAACAACAAAGTGTCTCAAAGTGTGTCAAAGGGTCAACAAAGTAAAATTTTCTAACAAAAATACTTTTTTTATGTTTTAAAAAGGAATGAGATACGTGTGTAAAGATAATAATTTGTTCTAACTATGTTAAAAAAATTATGTTTGTAAAACTGGTAGTTTCAAGGTATTAATAGTCGAAAAGGATAATTATTTAACTTTTTTTTTTACTTTTAAGAATCGTATGAACCTTTAATTTTTACATATTAATTGGTCCACATTTTTTATTATAAACAATTAATAGCAATATGTCATAATTTTATAACATGAAATTAGTCTTAAATATAATATAGAATTTGTATAATTTTGTTAAATATTTTTGAAATTAATGATAGGTTGAAGCAGACACACATTCAGTATACACTATTTTTTAGAAGGTAAAAAGGAGTAGGGTTAGACTGTTGAAATAAAAATATTTATAAAGGAAATTCCGTAAAAAAAAATTCTGACCAGAAAGTGTTCTAATGAGTCCAGTCTGTCTAATGAACTTCATTTTATCCGCCAACGTCCAACTGGCTTCATGCATTCCAAATACATATTTTAAACAATGCACATAGGAAATATAGCTGACATTTTCATAATAATTGGTCACCATGACAGTTAGCGATAGTATTCGTGCAGACCACGTACTGTCAACCATGCGGAAATCACATGGTATGTTACGTCACAAACAAAGGAAAAAAGGGGGTCAGCGGGTTGATGATCTCTCTATGGCTGAAAAATCCATTACCTATGTTGAAATTTGTCATCTGTAATGAAAATTCTTAGATTCACTTTTTTTATTTGGGCACACGTTTTTTGAGTCAGGATTTTGAAAAAAACATTCGCGATCGATTTAATTGTTTTTAAAATAGCACATTATAAATTTATAATATCTTCTAGAATTTCTTTTAAACACAGAAAACAAATGTTTACAAATAACAATTTTATATAAAAAATAATTTATTATACAAATTTTTTATGAAAGATTTTTTTTCATTGTATAAAAACACCTAAGCGTATTGTGGAGACATTCATCACTTCACGTTATATTTTTTTCCTTTTTACTATAAGATCTTTTATTATGAGTGCCATAAAGCAAAAATACTAGAATAGTGTTTCTTAAAGTGTTTTCCGCGGAGCCCTAAGGTTCTGAAACGACTCTCCAGGGTTATACTGAAAAAAATTTGAGCATAATCAAAATTGAAAAAAAAATCGTAAATTCATCCTCTTTAATTTTTCCGAATCCCTTACACGGAATTAATAATAATAGCCAATGTGCTAAATGAGCAACGATAGAGGACAGAAAACCGATGTGTCACAAGCGATAGAAGTGGTGACACACATGAAGTGGGGAATTATTCCTATCATTTTACTTGTTATTTTATTAAATAAATTCATGCTTTCACGAAACCTTTATAAATATTACCTACATTTTATACTTCTTTATATTGTATTAATTTTATGTTTATTTGTAATAAGTGACAAATAATAGGCCTTTAGTTCTCCATAAGTAATATTTATTAAGGGGCACAGTTGATATATTCATGGTAAGAAAAATATTTCGTGGAATAAAAAGTTTGAGAACCACTGCACTAGAATATCTAGAACTTCAGAGACAAAACTAAAATATCAGTAGTAATTACAATTTGTACAACATATAATGGAATTTCATGATACATGATCACCTGGTAATATAATAAATATATCAGGAACCATTGCGTAGCGCAGTGATTTATTTTTTATTAAACCAAATACAATTTTTAATCATTAATAACCATTAAGACTACATTAAAGAAATTGCAGTTTTTAAAAGTTTTATTTTTTAAAAATTTAGAAGCTCCCAAAGGCATTGCTTTTTATGAAGTTTCCTTGGATTCCCCGCTTAATTTGTCTAACTGCATGATAGCTTTGTGCTTTTCAGTGTACTCTATGATCGCTACTCGTAAATGGATTTACATTTTACTTTAATTATTATTTAGTAACTTGAGTTAAGGCGTACAAATCAAACATTATTATATGTATTCAGTACTTGTTGCCTAACTTTTATTTTATTTATTTCACAGAAAAAATATTGGTAACCTTGTAATTAGATTTTTATTCATCAGACTGCCGGTCAATTTATAAACCCTGGTTTAGAACTGCGCTATGCAACTTTCGAGCAACGAAAGTTTGACTTTACGGACTTAGCTTTACATTAATGGCTTCCGGCATTTGAAGACACAATCGTATGCGTGTGCTGATAATCGTTCTTAGCTAACTAACTACGTTTAAAAGCCAATGTGTGTGTGTGTGTGTGTGTGTGTGATGATATTTTTTTAATCAAACTAACAATCTTAATTGTAATTATATTCTAAAACAAACTGTAAATAAATTCATAGTAGGCTCTGTCTACTCGTGATTTGATTTTGTCCGTTTTCATGCTTACACATATAAACAAGAATTTCAGATGACTAGTTAACTGAATCTTGTTAAAATTCGTATATCAAGGAAAAAGTGTTTAAACTTTGATATACAAATCGCACACAAATGATATAGGTGTTATAAAAATAAATTGCAGGAAATAAAATCAAGCTTTCAGATATTATTCTAAGTTTAAAATCGGATACTCTTTTCACTTCCACATACCTAATTTTAAAAATAATTGATAGTGGGAAAATCATTTTTTTCTGGTTTTCTCAAATCCATTGAATACTTATATACTACATTATTTATCTGCATAAATAATTTTTAGAATTTTAAACATTATTCGTGTAAGAAGTGTTTTTAATTTTATGGTAAAAGCTCCACAATATATTTATTTTACGTCTATTATAGTAAAATAATCAACAGAATACCTATTTTTTAGCTAAGATACAAATGAAAATTAAGATGCATATTTCGTTCACCTTGTTTAGCTTCTAAATTTGGAGAAATAACCATATTATTCTTCAAAATAGTAATTTTAAAAACTAAAACCCAATTTAAAACTGAACTGAAATTGACCTCGAAAAAATCCTATTGTAATGACATATATTATCATAAAACTTATTCTTATATTGTTATTAATTTTTATAAAGAAAAGCTTTTTTTGGAAAATGACACAATTTAAATTACGTTTCTTAACTTGTGGGGTAAAAGTTCAAGAGTTCATTCAACCATTTCTTATTTGATTGTAAATATAAATAGCGGATGTAAAATGTGATGAACAAAGCTACAGAAATCTAAGAAATTATTATGTTCAAGACAATAATGGAATCTATTTTGAGGATATTGAACTCTTAATTTAAATTTTTTGTATTTAAATGTATTAGAAACCTGACCTAGACGGAAATTACTAAACTGTTGCAAACTCTGAAAAGTAAAAATAAAAATGGAAAACATACGAAAATCAGTGGTTTTATTTACCCATTTAATCCCGTAATAAAGATATATTCTGTTCCTGAACCGTGCAGACAAAACTTGAAAGTGGTTAGTCAAAGGAAGCGAAAATAAATTATATAAAATTCAGTTCTTTATATTTCTTGATGTAACTAATGCAAATATGCCTTATTTTATATCTTTTTGATATGCCTACCTTCATTTTTATTTATAGGCAATTAAAAGATATTTTTGTTCAGCAAAACAAATTAAAGAAGGTTTGAGAAAGCTTTTCCGCAAAATTATTCCCAAAATGTATAATTTTAGTAAAAAAGTTTAGCATATTAAATGAATTTATAAATATGTTTTTAAACCCTCGTTAATTAAGCTTTAAGCTTTTTTTACCATTAATATGTACTAGCATTTATCTATCTCAAAATTGTAAAAGTTTTAATATGTTATTTCCTAATCGAAAATTCGTTCAGAAGGATAGCATGAAAAATAGGATTGTACATTTAATACTAATCTTAGTTTACTTTGAAACGTTCCTGGAAAAATCTTGAATCATACAAAAGTTATACATGCAATGTTAAAAATATCATGTTTTGAGAAAAACAACATGATACGCTTTTCATATAAAAATGTCCATAATTGACAAGAATGAGTAAAACGAAATAAAATAATTACAAGGATTCTTAAATAAATATTTATTTATATTAGTATTTTGTATCAATCGATAAAAATATTATGATCCCTTATAGTGAAGCACATTATTTTAAATTTTGATTACTTTAAAGTCAGTTCCCAATTAATATTAGTTTTTAACAAAAGAGATGATTTCGAATAGTGTTAAATATAAACGTAATATATGAATTTGTCCTATTTAAATTTATTGTGTACGTATGAGTTAAAACACGTTTTTAGGCTTAACTGCTGAAACGTAGGAAGTTTTTAACGGGATTTAATTAAAAATATTCAGAAAAAATACAATGTTAAACGTAGTTTAAAAAAAGCTTTTCATTGAACTGAAAAATTAAAAATTATGTTCAATTACTTTAATCTTAATATTTATATCTTCGATTAGAAATAAACAAGCTAATTGGTAGATAAGTCAGTCTTATTCTCTGTTTTTTTTATATCGTATCTCTTATGGTGTTAGAAGTCGTATTGTTAAACAATACATATAATAGTTCTATATAAATATTTACATAATAAAATAGCCTTCTCTTTAAAAAAAGACATAATATTAGACTGAATGTAATTCTAAAAAAATTACATCTCTTTAATAGACTTATTGAATATGTAGAGGATAGAATTTTTTTTTAATGTAAAATTTATTTCACATATAGGGTATATTTTCATAACTATAATTTTTTAATTAGTTTAAGGGTGTATATTGTGCGTACTGATAAATATAGCTTCGATTATTTATGAAAAATAGTAAAATATTGATGAAAAGCCTTTTCAGCTACTTTACTACTTATTTTGAAAATAAATAGTTTTCAGATTTTACAATAAAACATTACCAATTATATCGAAACATTTTAAGTAAAAAAAATTTGTAGAATAAGTGATTTATTATTAGTTTTATTCTGTAGTATAATAGATCCTTTTCAATATATACAACAATCAGTAATATTCTATTTTTTTATGTAAATTTAACTCGTTGACAAAGGTTTATTTTTTTCCTTAAGAAAGATATTAACAACTGATAATAATGTACAATAAAGTTTAAATAAATTAAAATATCAACAATATGACCTTCGTCATAATTTTAATTTAAATATATTTTTAACTATAGAATAAATAATTAGCAATATGTCATGGCAGAAAGGATTATTGAAGTTTGAAATCAAATTTTATTATAAATTAAACAATAGTCACGGAATTAATGAACGTATTACAGTTGGTATTAAAATAACGTGCTTAATTTGAAACTTTTAGTTAGGAAATTACAAAATTTTAGAATCAACTTTGAGTGAAAAACATTAAAAGGACTAAGATTGCATCTGCTCCTAAAATTAAAAAGACGTATTGCAGCAGGACCCTTTATTATGATTTTAACAAACCAAAATTTTTTAAGCATCTCTGACAAAGCTCAGTTTTCAAACACTTGTAACTTACAGACAAAAAAAAAATAATAAATCAGTGTTATATTAATTATCTGTAACACATATTATACGGACTTGAAAGTTTAAATTGTACTCTTACCAAAGCAAATCAGAAAGTTCTTAATGCCTTATAATACAACAACATATACGCATTGAAAAATTAACGAATTAAATTTATAATAGATTTTCCTGATGAGGAATATAATGATTTCTCGTGTTATAGCGAAAATTTTTCAGCCAATTGATTTTGGTTCAGGTATTCGTCTGACAAAGCCTTAAAAAATGTTCACTATTGCACGAGAAATCCGTGCATTCTCTATTGCGATAAACTACATAAATCCCTTTCATTTTTTAAAGATAAATCAATTAGTGTTTTCTTTTTGATCCATATGTAGAGTTTTAAGCAGCTCTAACTGTCAGGTTGCTTAGAAAACATTTGAGCTACATGTTTTAAATTATCCGTACAGTCTAGTATCGTATGTCATCCGATGTTTAGCTTAATTAGTAATTTTTATTTGAAGGTTTACAAATTTACACTCGCTATAAATTTACACTAAATATAGTAAATTTATAAACCTTCATAGGCAAGATATAAATTCACACTAGAAGAAAAAGGCTTCGAATTTTTATTTTTCAATTTTATTCTTCTAATCTTACATTAATCTATTATTTTCTGTAGTATAAGGCCTACAAACTATATTTTTTATCGCTCTTAGTCTTTCCACTTAGTTCTACTTTAGATATGTCCTCGTGAAATTCAGACTACTTTGTATTAATAATAAAATCAAAGCACAAAAAAAATTTCAATAACGTCATGTGATTTTTTTACAAATTTTAAAATTTAAGGCTTAGAATTCAAATATTTTTTTATATTTTATATATTTCAATTATCTTTTTTTACATTCGAGAATGTGTAAAATATTCTCTGAGATGTTTATTGTGTACTTAACTAACTTATATTTTTTCGACATATGAAGTACCAAATTGAATTTCCCCAAATAAGAGTTCATTACGTTGGAAACAACAAAATTGAATCAATCATCCCTAATCATGGTAAAATAATTAATTTTATCTTGATAGCCAAATATGTCGATTAATATTCAAGCAGATATTTTGACACATGCCACTGGCTGTAGAGATTAGGTTAAAAGCAGAGAAATATATCGGAGATAGATGCTTTGAATAAGGGTTTTATAATTAAATGTAAGTTTGAATTTTGAATTACAGTCTAATTAAGTTAAACGTCAATGCATTATTACTGTGTTTTAGGCATTTTTAATTGATGACTTACGATTTGCATTTTTTGAAATTGATATAGTTAAATATCATTCTAAATATTTTATTTATTAATATTCAATTTATTAATATTCAATTAAATATCAAGTTTATATTTGATTGTACCTTGTTTAAAATTATTTGGGATACGGTAAAAGACATTGTAATATCTATAAATTGCTTAAATCAACATTCGTGTAGCCTTTTTGATGTTGCATGATAGTATGAATATCTATCTAAATTATGAAGATAAATTATTTTACCCAAATTCGGTGTTAAAAAGTATTTCTAATACAATTATAAGACTTTTTGCTTTAATATTACTGACCAGGAATGGTTTTATTTTAAAAAGATGAATATAAAAAAAGGTATTGTGTTTTTCTTGCTAACACGGACACTCCTACCCACAACCAACCCCTGCACAGTTTATTTGTTGGCCTGGAGCTAAAGTGGGCAGAGAGAATTATATAAATAATATTATATGATCAACCCATCTAAAAATGTACATGACTATTTTGGATAGGTTAGTATAAATTTCAAAATCCATACAGAAATTTTAACAAACGATTCTAATATAATTCCAGTTGCAAAAAAATATTTACAAGTACAAACACTACAAACAGGAATTAAATACTTCAAAAATCAAAACAACAATAAAAACTCACTAAGGACTGTTCAAAATTTTTTATGATACTTCATTAAACTTTTCTTAATTTTTCTGTTAATATACATTTTAATAAATGCTGCATTAGGTTACTCAATTGCTTGATTGGACAGTTGGGTGTATTTTGGAGGAATATGTGCACCTCTTTCATCCATAGAAAAAATATACCAATACATGCTATCTGTAGAAGAATAATTTTTAAACTGTCCGTAAAACTGAGCTCACTAATTTTTTGCTTTTCTCAAACGTAAGTTTTAACAAGTCATTCACCTACTAAAGAGCAATATACGGGATGAAAAAGTCTGAAGATAGATTACTGGCACTTGGTTTTAGAAAAATACAATTTCATATATATAAGCAAAGTATATTGCAGTTACAATAATACATTTTATAAACAAATTGTGTATATCCGAAATTTTGTTCTTACAAAAGTCTTGTTGCATAATTCATGCTATATGTCGCATCTAGCACTAAAATGTGCATGATATGCTTTCACCAAAAATGTTTTCAATAAAGCAGATACAGACTTATAATAGTCATCTTTGATAATTACATACATGTACAAATAGTTTAAATAAATAGAAGCAATTACAAGTTTTTATTTTTTTTAAACATATGTATTTTAAACTATAAAACTATGTATAAAAACTATATATATATAAACTATATGTAAAACTATATAGAAAATACATATATAAACTTTATGTATTTTTTTTACTGATTTCACTACTAGAAAATAATTTGTGGAATAAAAATAAATTTTTATATAAAATCAACTTTTTAACTTATTAAATACGACCATATATTTTAATTTAAAAATTTGAATATAATTTAAATATTCGTCTTGTTTCTGTAACGTAATCCAATTTATACAGGATATATTAAATTTAAGAGATAATTTTAAAGTGTAACTAGAAAATTTTGAAAAGTGCGTAATGTAATATTCTTTTGAAAGCTTTCAAATAATTTAACACTTTTATTTTAAGCATATTCATCAGAAGAATGTAATTCACATACAACTTTTATTTTTCTTATGAAAATACATTAAATCCAAAACAAAAACAAAGTAGTAAACATAAATTTTCCCAACTTTTCCGCGTAGTCGAATTATTCTTTCGATGGGGCGGTCTTCTTTTCTGCCGTTGATTTCGAAATAAAAGCGATCAAAAGTAATATTAACAGCTGCTAGTTATTGACCGGACGTTTATTATAAATCACCTCCTTGATGGGAAAGATGCCAGAATGTACAGATGAAAATCGTCTCTAGAAAGACTCCACGGTTTTAAAACTTATGGCGAATCTCCCGAATCCTTTTCAGAGTTTGAGCAATGCGAGTTTTATATTCTAGCATATTCCGAAAGATTATCAGAAACAAAATAATATTTTTGAAAGGTCACAAACTAAACAAGAATTATTCCGAATTAAGGGAAAGTGATGTTGATCAAATATATATTACTGTTGCAACAATTGGGAGATTCCATGTTTTAAAACTTATGACCAGCGACTTGAATCGTTTTCAGTATTTGAGAAATACGAGTTTTGACAATCTAGAATGTCAAACGCATGTAGCCGTGGACAAATGTTTTTGTGGCCCACCCAATAATGAAGCAACTATTAATACAAATTTTATATTAACTATTAAAAAATCTTGTAATTCTATTTGTCATTTTCATATTTCCAGTTGTAATTAGTGCCTATGCAAATAGATGCAATCAAAATTTAATGCAATTCATATTTAAAGAAAATTTTTAGTGAAGTTAGGGTGTCCAAAATTTTACAAAATAATTGTTAATAAGTTTGCGACCACTCAGTATATTCCCATGCGAACTTATTTCCATGTTTGGAGACACTTATCAGTGTTAACAGTGCTTTACATTTACAAATGCAAGTCTCCTATCAAATCTAGAATTACTAATGTTGCGTTAGATACTCACATCAGTTCTAAAAATAATATCTGCTTACAGGATTTCTCCTGAAAGAGGAAGGTTTATTTTGGGGAACTATAATTCATTTTCGCTACATGTGAGCTAATCACTCAGGAGCACACCTTTAGTTATGTACGGATTTGACTCAAACGAAGTATCCGAGTGATCTTACATATGCATGACCTAATAGTTATGAGGTTACCTCTGTAGTGCTTGCTTCTTACAGGGTTAGGTTAAATTAAAATAGCACCACCATGGGCCTCCCGTTGGTCAGCGGCAGCTAGGTAGTTGTTAAGATCGCTGTCATAGCTCTAGGTCATTCAATTATAGTATGGGACAGCTAAGTCCTTGGTAAGAATGTCAAGTTCAATTACGTGAGGGATAAGGAGACAAATCTTATAGTTAAAGTTGATTTTGTCTAACATTCATACTAGAAGTGGGATTCAAACTCCAATACCGAAAGGGAGAGTCCTACCAATTCCTGAAGTAGAGAGATGTGGCAAAGAAGAGAAGTCAAGTTTAGTGATGGATTAATATGTTGTGCTATTTAGTTATGTTACTTAATTATTTTATCCTTGTTTTATTAATTTTTCCTTGTATACTGTACTGCACAAAGAAAACTTACACTTCTATAAGAGTGAAATTGTGTTTGCTTTATTTTTTATGAATAACGTACATTTAGATATTTTGCATTTGGCATATATTAGAGTTTGACATTCTTGATCTAGTAGAAACTTGGTAAAACTATTACCAAAAAATATTATTTGAAATGTCGCAAAATAAAAACTCGGATTAGTTTGGAAAGCTACGGTCTACTGTTTTGCTCACGAGGGATAACGAGGCCGGGACCTACTGCTTAAAGCAAACTCTGAACATCCAAGACAGGAGCGGGATACGAACCCGTAAACTCCGGTTCATATGAGCATCGCTCTACCATTCGGCCATCGTTCTGCCACAGAAAAAATGATAATTGTTCTTGTTTAAAGTTAATATAAAATTATTCAATTTTTAATATGTTGCGACATTTGAGGGACTCCGCGGTTTCAAAACTTGTGGCTAGTTGCTTCAATCGCCTTCAAAATTTGAGCAATTCAAATAAAAGTATCACAGATAAATTATTGAAAATAAAAATATGTTCTTTTAAATTTCTCAGAATAAACGAGAATTATTTTGAGTTAAAGATAAAATAATATTGAATATGTTTTTATGACTGTTGTAAAAATGATGTACATCTTTGATCTTTGAGTTGCTCTTAACTTCCCGAGATAAACGTTGTTTTAACACTAGATTTACGGAGAGGAATATTTTGAGCTTTAACGGTTATTTTTCCCAGGAACACTCTTTTATTTAAAAAATAATATTTTTTCCTTCTTTTATTACTCTTAAATCAGTTTACAAAAGGATTAACCTTCTCTCTAACTTATATAAATATGATAAAAATTTTGAGATTTGTTTTGCTTCAAATGGCATTCTAGTCTAATGTAAAACAAATTTGTTCATCTTGATAATGTTAGATAAAATTCAAGAAATCTCATAAGAGGCTTGAAACACTGGAGGAGGATTTCAAACACATATACAATTAAAATATTACACATATACGTATAAAAATTAACATGTCAGTACATTCAGATAAAAAATGTTATACTTACTTAAATTTTACACTGTTTTAAATGCTATTTAAAATTGTTAAGAAACAAACATCAAATATAAAAATATGTTGATTTTTCTTTCATTTCTGAAATAAATCTGGAGCATCCAATTTTTAACCTTGTGCGATCAACTATTATTGAGATATAAATTAAATCTGAAGTTGCTAATGAGGCTTACATGTATAATGGGTATCCCTGAAGACAAAAGTTTGTGGAAATATTATTATAAAATATCCTTTATTTCTTAAGTTAAAAAACCTCATATGGTATTCATGAGAGCGAGAGAATTCAATTTTAATTAAAGTGGTATACCTAAAATAAAGACTAGCCTCAACCCTTTTTAGAAACCATTATCAATTAAAGTTGAGTATAAAAACTCAACATAAAAATTCAACAATCCCTTTACTGGTATTTAACATGTTTATAAAAGACCATTCATGGCAGCGATCTGAGAATGTATCGATTTTTTATTTAGTGCACTAATTTATTTTATTTCATAAAATATATTAAAATCATTTCAGTAGGGCAATTTAAGTAAATATTCTCAGGTTTTGGTGTCTATATTATGATATTATACTGAAGTAAAACCATAGTCCATCTTTAACGGTTTACTTGCTATATATGAGTCTTCATGGCATAGTAACATTCTATACACTAGACAATAAATTTTTAAGCTTAAATTCTGTAAAATTATTCTTATAAGCATATGTAATTAAAATTTCAAAATATGACATTTAATAACAAAGGATTGCAAAAGGTCCTTCGCCCTAATTCATGTTGAAATAGGAACACCGTAATTCTGGTGTTAAAACAAATTAATTGAAGTAAATAACAGCGAGTACATGAAAAAACTGATCACCTTTCTTAGCGTCAAAATTACTAATTTTTAATGGAAAAGTTTAGTATGTATTTGTTAAATAAGTTCTAAAATTGATTTCTCGGGCGTTTATGTTAAAGACATTTATTGATTTTTTAATTAATCTTTCAAGAATTCACTAAATATTAATGTTATACTAATACTTATCCTTTTCATTAACATAATACATATGACATACATAAAAACTGTGTTCACGCACACAGGTATATATCACACAGACACACATACACATACATATATCTGTATGTGCATGTATATTTATATTATATGTATATATGCATATACATAGACGAATATTCAACTAACAGTGCTTTTGATATAACACCACCGGAGTCACTTTCGCTCCGTTTCGAGCACTACGGTCTGCTTTTTTGCTACATGAAGGCTAACAAAACTGGGACCTACTGCTTAGGCGATTCCGAATGGCTACGAACATCCATGTCACAGTGGGATTCGAAATACTGTACCGAAGATTAGCACCCTAACCATTCGACCATCGTTTAGCTACAGTCGCCTTCTTGTTAATGAATAATTTTAGCAATCTATTTCTATCATTCAGAGGTATTAACTGGAATGGAATAGGACTATCCTGTATTCCATAACATCTTTAAATTCCCCTATCTCGAAACATATTTTTGGAATCGAAAATTTTTGGTGGAGATTGTTTATCGATGGGTCCTAAAAATGGTTGGATCCCAAACAGAAAAAAATCCCAACTGGTTCAGTTTTAAACTTCCCAACAATAGTTTAATACACTGTAATCAAGAAGACACAAGGCATGTCTTACTCCTTTTGCCAAGGCAGATTCTAAATTATAATCGGGCAAAAAGTAGGAATGCTCTCCCCTTATTGGGTTCTCACTCTCTATAGATTCTCAAAGAAGATTAACAGTGGGATCCTTATATTTAGAATTTTACTTACCCAAAAAATGCTTTAATGAGAAATTCTGAAACGCTATTCGATATTCATGTACAATGCTGGAACAACTTCAGAATATATACACCACAGTACACACTTAATTGACATTTGTTATACATATAAATGCTTATGATGCAGGAATAGGGAAATCGTATATAATAGAAAAATTTAACGCTTAGTTTCTATAATTTTAGAGACATATATTATTAAAATTTTGCCGTTTGTTAAATACCCAATTTTATAATAAGTTAAAAATGTCCAATTACATAACACCAATTTTATAACAAGTTGAAACAAGTCTAATCCGTAAAAACAATAGAGTTAAAATATGCCAGCTAGTAAAGCAAAAATAAAACCATAATATATTTTGTAGCTTAGAAAAGGATTTTCAGTTTTCCAAAGAACAAAAAAGTTTTCTGTGTATTAATCAATTTTATAATAAGTTAAAAATGTCCAATTACATAACACCAATTTTATAACAAGTTGAAACAAGTCTAATCCGTAAAAACAATAGAGTTAAAATATGCCAGCTAGTAAAGCAAAAATAAAACCATAATATATTTTGTAGCTTAGAAAAGGATTTTCAGTTTTCCAAAGAACAAAAAAGTTTTCTGTGTATTAATAAATAAGGATAGTAATAAAATGATTTGTCGGTTATTTTCGTCAGAAACCATTATTGATTAACCAATTAATAATTGGAGAATTTTATAAATATTAGTGCATTGTACTAATTCTAATCGTTAGTAACAATAGAATAAATACAAGTGTGGGTCGTATATATAAACACAAACATGGAGAAACTGAGATAAATAAAAGGAAGGGATATTTAGTCAACTAACGGTGCATTTCATATGACACCACTGTTGCTTTCTTGTTGATGAATAACTTCAGAGAGATTATTCCCTTGCTACACCATTCCTATCATTTAGAGACAATTTGGATTAGAATGAGATTTTCTCTTTATTCCATACCATCCTTAAATTCCCCAATCTCGAATCACGAGAGCTTTGAGTTGTAGAATTTTGGATCTTTATCTTATTTAGAAGTCTTCCGCTGCTTACTATACAGAAATAGGAAAATGTTATTAAATGTGTATATGCACCGGTCAAAGAACAACAAAATATAAAGGAATAATTAAAACAAAAGCAAGTGATTTTTTTTACATTTCTAAAGGAAGATTTTCGTTATATTACCTTGACAGTTTATATGTCCCCATAAAATCTGAAATTATTTAAAAGTATGCTCAAAGGCTTAATAATTTTCTAAGTCCTCTAAAAGAAATGTAAATCGATATTTGTATTCTTAAATTAAATGCATTGAAAATAGGATATATATCTATTTGAAAATAACTGACAATAGTCTATTGAAGTAAAAAATATTATTAATTATTATTATTGTATTTTTATATTTCTTCATTCTATTTTAAAGAATATCAACTACAAACTGATTTATAGGCATTTTAATACTCTCACATATAATTGAAGCAATGGTATATGCATTAAAATACTGCTTCTTCAAAGTTACAGATTAAAAAGTTTTATTTATATTTCAACATATATCCTAAATTTGCTAGAATACAAAAACATTTGAGATATTAAAAATTTGTGAAGAAAAATCATTTTAAATATCAAAAGCAAGTTAAAAGTAACTGTAATCATGAACAATTTACAGTTAAGAAAACTTATTTTAAAACGACTTTCGAAAAGAGTCAAGTTGAATATAATTTAGGCAGGTATTTTTTTAAAAGATTTTCTGTCGCTAATGAGATTCGCATGGCTCCACTTGGCACTAAATAGGGCCATAAAAAGATTAAAAATTAAAGTTTCAAAATTCTATTCTCCATTCACTTATCTTTTAATTCTTTTTACCTACTCAGTTTCTTCGTGAGTCAGATAATACTTAAGTTCATAATTAGCTCTAAGCGTTATCAGACACACTCAAGACAAATTAGTCTTTTTTCATTCCTTCTTTTCCTTATTTTCAACTCAAGTGGTGGTTTTAAGCATTGTCGGACAAAAGTTTCTTTAAAAGCAGAATTTAACTAATTGTTATATATGGAACCATATTTTAAAACTTGGGTTCAGGAATAATAATGATCATAGGGATGAAAGTTAGTTTATTTTCCAATTACCACATTACATCGTTCTATACTGCACTGAATATTCTTTTAACACAATAAAGAAAAAAATTAAATAATTAAAGTGAGGTGTTCTCTGGCTTAAATCTGTTTAAAAACCATTTTGTGGGTTTTTAGTTATTGAAGAAAGGAATTAAGTTATGCAATCATATTTCAAAACTTTTAAAGAATAATATTTAAGCTTTTTACTTACTATCTCATTGGGGATGTTGCTTCAGATTAGGATGGTTTCTCGTGATTTTAGTTAATTTATTGGTTTTTGCATTTAATTGTGAAATGAAATAGAAGAAAAAATGAAAAATGGAGTATAATTTAAAAAAATATATTCATATTTTACGATTTATATTTTTAAAAACGTGTTAAGATTAAGTATTATATGGTATTAAAAATAATAATAAAAAAACTAAAACAGTTATCCCTTTGAGCAAGGTACATCTAACAAAATGTTACATGCATAAAAAAGAAACGGCATCCCATAAATCATACATCAAGAGCAACCTTTATTACTTCAACAAAAAGAACTATGTATTTTAGTTCAGAAATTCATACATAATCAGTACATAAATTAATGAGAAAGCAACTATATTCTGATGGCAAATTTATTAAGATTTGTTATTTTTAAATTTAATAAATCAGTTTTACAAAAAATAATAAAAAAACAAAATTTTTATTAATTTTTACAATTTCTATCGTTATATTTAGAAAATAATTAAACTTGTCCTAAGGACCGTAACAAAAAAAAGTTATCGAAAATTTATCAACATATTTAAAACCAAAATATTAAAATATTTTCTGTTTTGTTTATGCATTGGTCAATAGATTGTTACATTTCAAATAGGTGTTATATCTAATTCAAATGTAACTTTCATGGCTGAATGGAATGCGAATGGGAAAGAATTCCCTGATTATTAACCCTTTCCGGTATGATTTAATAATGAAAAACTGTGCATGAAATAACCATTTAATTTTTATTTAAAAAATTTGTTCCATTTTACAATTCTTGCATATTCTTAATTAAAATCCACTTTTTACATAGTGTTAAATAATATCAGAAACAGTAAAATTAAGAAAATATCAAAGCAAAACATTAATAAGGTATACAGATAATAGTCTTCAAGCTAGTGGTACTTTTCAAAACAAAGTGCAAAGGAATTCTTAATTGTTTACACCACCAAGTAGTCTCACTTTTAATTTGATTCTTGTAACACACACGGCATTTCTTAGTAGGTTTTCTTTTATTCTGACTCATTAATTTAGCAATGACTTGTACCAAGAAATTCTAAGTAAACAATATGCAATAGTGACTTGTGATTTTCACAAGTGATAAAAGTGTTGCCAAATTCAGTACACTAGAAATTTTAAACAAAATTAATTATCATATTTAACAGTAACTTTAATTGCATGACGAGTGTAGCTCGTCATTGTGCGGTATGGAATGAAAAACTAATGACGAACTAGATTCGTCATTTTACCGGAAGGGATTAAGAGTGGATTTATCCCTACAAAGGTGGATATAAAATGTAATTTCCAAGAGAATAAGTTTTTAATCCCATCCCCACCTTTTCCCTTGAAAAGAAAGTTGCAACCTGTTTTCAAATACTGTAATTCATCTATTAATTTCGGAGAATCGGTACTTGGAAACAAGATTAAATTCTTCATGGAGGAGGATAAAGGTTTCAAAAATTTAGAATTTAAATATGTTGGTCAATTTTTATCACAGAGAAGTATAACTTTTTGTAATACAGTTCTTAGGATGAATTTTAATTTTTACCAGACATAGTAATAGGAAACGGGAATGGTTATAAAAATTTAAGACTCTGAAATTTTCTCAAAATTGAATTTATAAATTAAAAAAATACTATCAAATGAATGCTTATCTTATTTGAAACATTTTTTGTAGCTAGAAGTAGAAGTATACGACCAACGGTTGTGGAGAATAAGGTTGATGGAGGACTTTACTATGCACTCTGCATATATGTGGCAAAATACTAATTGGAAACTCACCTTAAAGGTTTTTTAAAAATTGCTAAAAAAGTTCTTTTCTGGCAGTATTTTAACATATCAATTGCTCAGAGACTCTTTAAACAGGTTCACTGATGAATTTCTTCTGTTTCTTTCAGCCTTGATAATAGTTATACAAAACAAATTTCTAAAATCCTGAAATAGTGATTTAAATATAAAAAACAATTTTGATTAAATATCATTAAGTTTTGTGGAGAAGAGGAGCAATCAGATGAAAACTAAGAATTAATCCGAAAATCTTTTCCAGGTCTTTAATGTTTCTGTCACTTTAATGCTTAAAAAACGTTTAAGAAAGTTTTTTTTTTTCAAAGACTTATGAGACGTACTTTTCTAACAGAGTTGTAATTAGGAAGAGGAAAAAGACTAACATCACTACATAACTGTCGAGGGAAAAAAAAGGCCAAAAATTACTTGAAAGTAAAGTAATCCCTTAAAAAGGGGTTTAAAATTACAAGAAAACAATTGTGTTTGTGCAGCTAATTACTTAAGAGAGAACATTTCTTTTGAAAACATAAAGTGACTTTTGTGCGCTATATGAAAGATTTACAGGAATCTTAATCAACCTTAATTACAGAAAAGTGAAGCGTTATCATTTTGTACTTCAATATGAGGCTACTTTATTCAAGAAGTTCAAAAGAGTCAAAGAGCACCGAGTACTTCTAAGTGGGCAAGGAACATAAAATGGGAATGACGTGCGTACCCAATGACCGCTTTTATTCGCTTTTTAGTTTTTCCACTATTAGGATTAAGCTTTAACTGTAATAGCGTTAAAAATAAATGTCCAAAACACAATATATTGAATGAGATTAAGATAAATTACTAAATGATATTTGTCTTTTCATATTATGTCCTTTATTCAGTAGACAAAAATAATTTAAAATGTATAAATTAATTGTACAGTTGTTTAATGTGTATAAATAAATTTTAATACCATAGAAAATGTTTGCTCAGCTTAAATTTTATGAAAAAAAATGAAAATAATTCTTTAAAAAAAATAGATAGTTTTAAATTGCAAAATCTATAAAATTTTTGTGAAAAAATCAATTGAAATTGAAATCAATCTTTTATTCGCTTAATATAGCATTTCAAAAACTGTATCTTATCTATACATAGTAACTACCAATGTTCATTCAAACTTTTATGACATATTAAGTTTATCTTATTTTATATTAAGTCAGAAGAAAAGTTTCTCTAATGGTCTTATTAGATATAGCAGTATACTAGGGTTCAGGGACCCTTCAGTTTGAGATAGTCTCCAATAGATGGCGTTACTCAAATACTTTTTTAATTATTTTTATACGGATCCAAGAGTAGAAAAACTACGAAAACTTAGCGATAATACTTACTCTCTTAAAAATAAAAAAAAAAATAGTTAAAGATATGATGTGGAAACAAAATTTTTCGTTGTTTACTTTTACTTTTTACAAACAACTTTATTATCAGAATTGACCTTAAATTTGCTATGATAACGGGATAGTATGAATAGTGTTAATGAATTAATTTTCATTTTATGATTTTTTAAAGTAAATGCATTATTTTATGCATGGATTTATTTTTAAAAACCTAGAAAAATTCTTTCTAATTAAAAAGAAAATTATTGATTAATAATAGTGACAAAATGCTTTATGAACAAAAATAATGAAGTTTGGCGATTGTTCAATAGTGAAATAATACCAATTGAATTACGAAAAAAATTATAAAAAATTCTTTAGAAAGTAGATCAATAAGAATCTATAATCGTTCGAAAAAGTAAAATAATTTCAATGTGAAGTTAAAAATTGTTTTAAAGAATTCTTATCACGATTTTTTAAGTTAAAGTTTTTAATTGTTATAAATAATATCAATGTATTTCAGAAAATAAGCAAAATTCCACAGAGACGTAAAAAAAAGAAATGATGAAGCTTTTTCGTGATCTATAAAATTGTTTCTATACCTTTATATGTACTGTATTGAAGAGACTAAACAAAAGTGGATAAAATTATACCCTGGGATAAAAATCACTTCTTCCTTGAAATCAATAAAATTGATGCTGTCTCATTACTATATGCATGGTTTTTTTAATGACTTTGTATATACTTAATAAGGAAACGGAGACTACGTCTTGCCTTAACACAAATTTTAAAGCACATTATTACCAAAAAATAATGAAAAATAAAATTTAATTATTATTTCTGCTTAAAGTGTATACTAGAATAATCAAAATAATAAAAAGATCGACTTCTATTTCAATGAATATTTGCTGAACGATGACCAAATGGCAGGCCGCTGCTCTTCGATTACGGATTTCGTTGTTTGAATTCCGGTGCTGACACGAATATTCACAGTCGTTCGGAATTGGTTTTAAGCAGAAACTCTGTCTCATTAGTCCTCGTGAGCAAAACAGTAGACTATAGCGCCACAGACCAAACCAAACCAAACCTTTGAATATAATCAAAAACTACACCGAAATTATAAGATTTCATAAATACATGTCAGCTTCTATGTTTGAAAAGTAAATAAAATACTTGACCGGTGTCTCCTGAATCAACAAATTTCGATATGATACGTACATTGAGACGTAAATTTGAAACTTATTAAAATGTATAACAAATGGTCCAAATGAGAATTTTCTGTTGAAATCTGGACGCTGCAAATGCTCACAATTGCAATAAATTCTTTAATTTTTGTAAGGGAGTAAAAATTTTATTCAAAAAACTTTTTTTAATCAGTGACACCTCTTATATAGCTAGAACTCAAACGTAGCTAAGTTGCATTTAGTTTGATAGTGTCAGATTGAAAAGTGGATGTCTCATCTATGTTGATTAGCAAATAAAATGGGTATTTTGTTTCTGTTTGCATTTGTCTGCCCATAAATAGTAATTTAGATACCATTTATAACAACGAAATATTATATGAATGAAGTTTATTTCCTTAAGTGCCAAGTTAATATGCAGTCTCCCACCCTCTGCTCAGTCATTTAAACATCTTATATACCATCTAGAAGTTTATTTAATAGTGTCATGCTTAATAATTTCATTTTACACAACGCAGAATATTTTTAAGCATAAGACTTCCTCAACATTTATTATTATTTTTTTATTTTCATGTAAGTGAGTGAGAGGGTTGAGTGGGGTATACAAGAAAGAACAGGAAACGATTTTTTAATGTAGGTTTTTAACATTGTTTCTATCTTAAGAAAGAACTGTCTTTGTAAGGTTAAGTGGCAATGCAATCCCGGAAGTATCAGAATAAGGGATTTCAACTCCCTACTACATTCTAAAATGTTACAAACAAGAAATTACTACAAGAGCTTGTTAATTGCCTTACCTGTAATGAATATTATTTTACCTCTATGTTAAAGGATTTGAGATTACATCTTAGTACGGGAAGAAACATTCTCATTCAGGAAGAGCAATTACCTAAAGAATATGGACTTAATTTAAAAACACAAATAAAAAATAATGGGGAAAATAGACGTTTAAAATGAACCAGAATTTTTAAAAACTATTAAAAAACCATAAATTGCTACCACTAAAGAACCAATTTTTTTACATAAATGTTTCTCATAATGAATTTTGTTTCAAATAAGAAACATAAGGAACTTCGATCCATTATTTTTCAAGGAGACATAAATTAAAAACGATGACTGCGAAAAATGTATGTGAAAAATTCGGGGAAATTTGCTATTATGGATACATTTATTATTTACAACACTCATTGGAGGCATTTGATATAAAGCATATTTAGAATGATACTTGAAAAATATTTTGCAATTTATATCTTCTTTGTGCAAGTGAATAGTTTGAAAGAATGAGCGCTCTATAGCATTTACCTCTGCACGTACACTATCACTGAATTTGTATATAAATGATAGTAACATAATGTGACATAGATAGCCGCTCTTCTCGTTTGCAAACAAAGCAGGAGAAGTAAGGAAGCAACAATTTGGTTGTATCGAAAAATTTAGCTGATCAGTTTGTTATATTTCTTTAGTATAGTATTTCTTTGAAGCAATCACTGTTTTTTATAAATATTCAAAACCATTTAGAAACATCTTGTATTCGTTTAAGGAATCACATCACGAGATGTTCAAGGAAAGATTTCTTGAAGAGTTAAAAATATTCTTACCGTTTACACCACTTTAAAACCACCTTGTCAAGACAAAAAAAACTAATTTAACCAGTTCTAAATTCCTCAAAAGCAATACTTTAGAGAAAGCAAAGCAATGGGACCGAAGGTTTTCAACCATAGATATAATACAACAAAGTTCCGCGAGCGATGAATGCAGGAAAAATAGTAATGGTTCTATGAAAATAAAGTTAAGACAAGTGAATGAAAAAATCAATAAGGGAAAACGAACAATATGGGTCGATAGATTGAGGTTTCACAATAATTAATAACTTTTCATGATTTTATAAGCATTCTATAAGCAAAATTGAAATATTGAAGCATTTCTTATTAAAAAATTCATTTTTTTATCGGTAGCAAAAGACACGATTTTCATTTATTTTTAATTGAAACTTTTTCATGTTTGTCTATAACTGGTTCTCCTCTCTTGTGTGATAAAAGTATTACTCCATTTCCTAAAATTGAAAGATTTAATGAATTGGAAAATCACTATGAACCAACATGGTTTCGAGGTAAAGATCCACTTTTGGACATAAAAATCCTTATTTGTATTATTTTCACCTGTTTATACATGCTGTGTTTTCCCTATTACCTCAAAAACCTTTACAAATCTATTCATCCAAAACTCTTAAATCAAACAAATCTTTAAAATATCTTTCTTATGCTCTTCTGCAAATAAAATTTGTGATATAGTACCCTTCACTGCCAGTACAGGTATGTAAGGGTACCATTATAGCTTAAGGGTTCCATTTCGTTTTCTACAAATTATTATATTCCCAGTGGGAAAAAACTCCAGGATTCAACGAAAACTAACTTAAAGATATATTAAAGCTTGAACAATTGTTTTAGTTCCAAGTGTTAATTTAACAGTAAAGTCCCTTAAAACAAACATCAGCGTTTATAAACTTCGTGTTACTTTCAGACGTTGGTTTGCATTAAAATTCTTTCACATTTACCCATTCATTACATCATACAAGTGTCTAGACACCTCTCACAAATTTTTCAGTCCAGTTATGTAAATCACTACAGAAATATGGTTAAATGCAGGGAGTTTTTTTTTATGAGAAATTGAGTCTCTAGTCATTCGAATAAGTTATTAAAGATTTGTTGAGAAAACTGAAAAGCACAGACTTCTCAAAAACAGCTACGATTATCATACAGATGAATATTTAAAGTAAACTAAACTAATTATTCAATGAAATTCATATAAGTTTTAATAGAAGTATTGATGAAACTTGAATTACTTTTAACCTTTAAAGTTAGAGAGGGGGAGGGGATTCATAAAAATATCCTCTTCAAACTTTAATTGAAAACATTTATTTCTCAATGTCATTAAATATTCAGCATATTTTAAATTGGTAAAATAGTGAAAGAGCTTTTATAACGTCTTGCTTCAAGAAGCCATGTATATTCTAACACCTGATTTCCTACAGCAAGACGCAATTGATAAACTCCCACTATTTTGCCCACTCAAAATTCCCAGACTCTTTGTTGAAAAGGAATAAGAAATGTGTTAAATAAAATATTTGTTTCAAGAGGAAATTTTCACTTCTTCTGTATGATTATCCCTTTTTATTAACTTCTACAGCTACAGATAATATTTAGTCTCACATTAAAAATACCCATATTCAAAACAAGATTAACAAATTCAAATTCAGATTTGCTGTAAAAATTACAGCTTACCTAAATAAAGAAAATTTTAAATTTCGAAAATTTTAAAATTATTAAACATGGTAATAATTACTTAATATAGTACATTTAACTTTCGGATCTGTAAAACTTGACAGCAATTGCAAAAGTTTGTTCTATGCAATATAAGGATTCAGTGATACACTAATTTTATGTTCGTTTTATAAAAACATAAGACTATAAAGTTAGAATTTCTATAAAGATAATTTGTTTCTTTATATTATACCATTTACTTTCAAAATAATTTTACAATCATACATTTTCAAGTACTGTTGACTTTCTAATTCTGAATAATATAGTTTATTATGTTTCACAAGTGTGTTACATTAAAACAATTTTAGTGAACTTGTGATTGTTCCTTGTTAAAAGATCAGAACACAATGCTTTCGAATAAAATATCTAATGGAAAATTTCGATATGTATTAAAACTACTTTAAAAGTTCTCTAAAAACCTGCTAGATATTAAAACGTATTTTTGGTGAAAAAATAATTTCACATATTTAGTTACATTGCTTTATAGTATATGCCTTTTAATATACTTTCAATTATCCTTTATTTAAAATAAAGTTAACTTTAAAGATCTGCATTCAAAACATTATGCATTATACGAATTACAACTGAAATCGTAGAGTAGAAATTAATATAAAAAAAATAATTTTAAATATTTCCTTTACCTTACTATACCCTACTATAAATATATCTATATTATTTACGCACTTCCATACTTTACCGTAAACATAATAATTTTTCTAACCCCACCGATAAAATGTTACATAAAAATTTAAACATGTTGACTTCCTAGAAAAATGTCCAAGGTCATTGTAAAATATTCTATAAATATATATACCCGAGAAACTACATATTAAAATTAAGTTAGAGAAACTAATTGATCTCATACAATTATTCTAAAAAGATAACTAAAAATATCACTGTAAAAATATATACAGTATTCACACAATACAATAATAATTTTATTCTTTCATGTAGCTAACTTTAAATACAAACTATTACAGAAAATATACACGAAGAAATGTAAATACTCTGAACCTCAAAAAAATATTTCCTAGGTCAATGTCTAACTTTTTATACATAATATATGTGTTCAGGAACGATATAAGAAAAAAAGAGTTCACTCTCTTACAACCAAGCCCGAAAAAAGTTTTAAATCCAAAACTCTATTTTAAAGTTGGGAGGAAAAAAACCTTTCGCCCATCGCAGAATTCTTTAAAAAAATTTGAACTGCATCCGAGACTCCGGAAGAAGTCCATGACAGGTGTGCCTCTGGGATCCTCGAAGAAAAGAAAAGAAAGAAAATAAATAAAGGGGAAGCGAAAGAGTACTTCCAATGCCCCGTTCCGAAAAGATGTATCAACCCCTCCAAGTACAGCTCCTTTACTTGGATATGCAGCGGGATTCTATTTTACCTGTAATCAGTTTATATTTTGTAAAAAAAAAGTTACTCTCTATATATGAGATTTCTTCGCAAGAAATGTCGCTGAGAGAAGCAGCTGCAGCTAATTCGAGAAGTGGAGGGCATGTCTATAAACGCTGTCATTGTAAAAAGAAATGTTTCATTAATAAATGCCATTAAAAATATAAGGGACTCCTTTTGCAATTCAAATTACTATAACAGTTTAAATTGTTGCAACAAATAAGATAGTATAACGTCAATCAGATAATTAAGTTAATTATTGATATGATTTTCTGTTCTAAGAGTGTCCGGTTTGTTCTAAGTTCAACAGTTACATGTGCTACTACTATAGATTTGACTGAATTACGGAAAAGAAAATATAAATATCCGACATGTTCAACATTCCCCATTAGTGCATGGTGAATGTCGACATTTACCGGTGTAAGTCAGAAATAAAAGTATTTAGCAAATATTTCGGACATACACCAAATGACTACGTGAATGTTGACATTCACCGGTGAAAGTCGACATTCTCCAGATTTCGGTCTTTCACAGTAACATATATATATATATATATATATATATATATATATATATATATATATATATATATATAAATAGACATGTAATAAATTATTACACTTAGACTCTCTCTCTCTCTAAAATTCTCCTTTTCCCCTCTCATTCTTTCATGTCTATATTCCCAGCTGTCTAATATCTTATTTAAAGGAGTGTACACTGACTAAAAATTCTTTCTACTTGTGCCCCAAAGTTAAATCTGTAATAAATCCTAATTTTCTGTCCATTCACCATATTTTTCTGCTATTCCATGAAAAATGGTTCCCTTTTCCAATGATGTAAGTTAGTTTCTGACTGTTAATAACTCAGACTAATCTCATGGGAAACTCCGAGTTTTCTCTCGCAGTGGGGCGAAATTTGTACTGGAATGTTCCTTTGTCATCATTCAATTCTGATCTCTTGTCGGGTAAAGATGTTCTTATTCAGTCTCAAATATACTTAAAATTCCATCTTGACTTTGTTGTTATTTCAATGGCAAGACTGTATAGTACTTAGAGTATTTTCATTGCCAAGTAAACCAGGGTAATTAAAAATAATAGGGGCTAATTTCTCTTTTAACACGAGAGAAATTTCACACTTTACACACACACACACACACACACACACACATATATATATATATATATATATATATATATATATATATATATATATATATATATATATATATACATGTATATATATGTATATATACATACATACACATATATATATATATTTATATACATTTGTATACACACCTAAATGCACACACCTATTATATATTTCAGGGGTAGCAAAACTTCCATACACTGGTAAACATTTTTGGTAAAAATATACCTCTATTAAAAGTATAACACACAATGCTTTATAGAACGTACTCGTAAGAAATTGATATTTTAAAGACAAGTTTTTAGTTATTCATATTACGAAAATAAATTACCTTTTCCTGTAAAACAGAAACCAAGACATTGTAAAATATCTATGACTAACTCTTAAAACATCGATAAATAATTGTTTTTAGAGCAGGTTCTCAAATTAAAAAAAATATATTAATAAATTGCACACATAAAAAGTAAACGGCATTTTCATGCCCTGCTGAAATATGGAAGTTGGATGAGATGCAAAATTTAAGTACAGAATGCATAGTTTTGCCAGGTTTGTATCCCAGAAGTTCCACAAAAAGATCTCCTTCCTTTACCTCAGACGTGTTGTATCCGTGACATACAAAATTAGTCGTTGCTTACCTCTGAAAGTGCAAATTTTTCCCTCTTTTACCCTTAGTGTTCGACATCAATATATATATATATATATATATATATATATATATATATATATATATATATATATATATATATATATATATATATATATATATATATATATATATATATATATATATATATATATATATATATATATATATATATATATATATACATATATATATATATATATATATATATATATATATATATATATATATATATATATATATACACATATATATATATACATATATATATACATACATATATATATATATATATATATATATATATATATATATATATATATATATATATATATATATATATATATATATATATATATATATATATATATATATATATATATATATATATATATATATACATACTGATACATAATATGTATCACTCATATGTAATATCTAAATGTTTAATATCTATATAGACACGACATATGTAAGTATCTAATAATATATATATGTCATATTGATATATATTACATATATCTGCGTGTGCGTGTGTGTGTATGCATAGATTTCTTAGGTACATAATATATATCATGAAAAAAAACACCAAAGAGGAGATCCGCAGTCTTTCTCTCCTTAAGGCAGGAGAAAAGTGTTATCTAGGCGGAAGCTACCCCCGGGTGTATTTAGCGAATTGGATCCTATTTTTCTTGTGTTATTTCTTCCTTCCTCAAATAGAGCGATCGCTCTTTTGGTATTTCACTGCTGATGATCCGCATCAAGGGACCTAATACATCTGAATTAAGAATAGCAACAAGTGAAAGCATCTGACCAATCAAGTTGTTTCCATGAAACAACTTGACGTGAGGTATTAGTACTTCAGTCAAGTTGAGTCTCGTATATTTTAACTGTTACAGTATTGACTTTATTTTCTCTACTTTGTAGTACTTAAATTATGTAATTAAATAATAGATATTTTTACTGACTGTTAAGCTAACTTTTGTTCTCATATCATTTTGTACCATATACAAAAGTTATTTGAGTGGGTGTACGTAGATTTTAATCTTTCAGGAACTGAATTATTTACCGATTTAACAGAAAAATTTAAGAACAGCAATAGAGGAAAATCATTTCAAGTTTCAGTGATTATTTTTCTTTGATGTTCTCTAATTGGGAACGACATTACAGATTTATTCTATTGAATAATATATACAGCTATTTTAGTTGACCTTGAAGTAATATAATGTTTCTTTAAAATTATAAATTACTGACTTATTTTAGTGGTAAAGACTTAGGTACAGTTAAATTGGCCAGGTAATTTTATAATTTCCCAAGCTGTTATTATCCATTATTTTATTGATTCAGGAGATGGAGCATATTTTTACTAATAAAACTAACTTACAGTATCCTCTATACAATTTTGTTATATAACTACAGTCTTTTCAGGTCGCTCCTTTTCAAACAAGCTATAAAGTCCGTTCAAAAAAATATATTTGAGCTTTTCAAAGACTTTTAATATCTCGAAATAACCTTTTAACAGATCTTGACGAAACGAGGTTATCAGTTAAAACGAATGTTTTTAATAGAAACATTCATTTGCATTCTCAGATACATTTATATGAGTTGTTTGAGTGATTGCAAACCCTAACTGTAATATATTAATATGCATCTAGAAAAAAAGTAATTTTAATATAATAAAATATATTCATACTAAGTAAAAGAAAACTAGTTCTATTTTAAACATATAAAGCACTCATTACAAGACGAAATATTGTATGTACTTTAAAACGAAATAGTGTGTGCATTTATTTCGACAAAAGAGCATATATTAAAGTGGCATTATTTCAGTATTTTATTCGTTATATCTTATTTTATTACAACCCCTATTTTCAAAACAGGATGCTATCAAATAATTCAATTAACTAAGCATACCACAGAAATGCATATACATTTAACTTTTACTTTTAATTCGATTATATACCTTGGTATTTTTATGTTTTTTATTTAATTAATCGTGAGTGATTTATTTACCAGAAAATCCCTTTTATCTAAAAACTATTAATTTTTACATTTTCATTTATGTGAAACTTTGTAAATCATGAGTACATGTCAGCATTCTAACTATTTCAAGTGGTAAACATCAAGATTCCAACTTGAACTTTTAAAATTTCTAACATACAGATAATCTAATTGCAACTACTGTTAATCTCATTAAACTGAATACGTTTTTTTTTAATCGCAAAATACTTTTACATCTTTTATTTGCAATTACTGAAATATTCGTATTTACTTCATTTTATATTTCTTAAGATTTT
Organism: Pardosa pseudoannulata; assembly: GCA_032207245.1. NCBI lineage: Eukaryota > Metazoa > Arthropoda > Arachnida > Araneae > Lycosidae > Pardosa > Pardosa pseudoannulata. The sequence continues at coordinate 153,506,451 of CM063502.1, forward strand.
ATCCATTCCAAAGTGGTTTAATACCTGTAAAACAATACTATAGCAATGTAGGAATCAGGTTGAACAAATAGAATATGCAAAAACGGTACGTGATTGTATTACAAAAAAATCCAAATATGTATTCAAGGCAAGAAATATGTCAGCTTCCTCCTGTTCAAGGGAACATTCTTGGGTTCAGTGTCACAAAGGAGGATAGAGTGTTCCGTATCTAGGGGAGTTTCTTATAAAATATGCTAACCTATCGGTATATACGAAACGAAAAAAAATAGATTTCTCGGAAATTTATTAGTTTTTAAAGTGTACTTACTAGTGAGTAATTAAAGAAAATGATAAAATCAGTTAAAATGGTTTTTAATAAATTAAATTGACCAACTGCCTATTAAATCTACTAAAACTGGAGACAAAAAAGGTTAAATTATATTTAATTATTGCTGACTGTTTTAACACAATAATAATCGTAAATCTCCTTTTCACGTAATGCATATTCCAAGAAAACATTATGAATTTTATGTTAATATAACAATGGAACATAATACTTTGTTCCACTGTTTATATGGCCAAAAGAAAATCAATTTTATCTATTTTTTATGAAACTTAAGACAAAATACAGATTTCACAATTGCGGGAATGTTTCCAATTTAAAAAAATAAATAGAAAAGAAAAGCATTCTGGGAATGACTTTTTCTGAAAACTTTTTGAAATATTTTTATTATTTTTTTATTCTTGAAATATTTTTCAACGAAAAATGGCAACGATAGTAGTTGAATTTACCTAAAATTAGTCCTTTGCCTAATATTAGAATTATGAAATACAATTTATACTGTGTGAGGTTATAAAAACTTCATTAAGTACATACAGTAAAATTATAATTTCTAATAGTTTCAAATATCTAAAGTAAACATTATGTATTTTATGAAATACTCCATGCGCCTTTTTATCTCTCCCATTCCTTTTAAATTTATTAGTTATTTACCTTTTAACTTATGAAACAAACGTTAAAATAATCATAATTTGATACGTATAATCTGTACATTATGTACTTAAAAGAACTGATATTAGACATTTTGTAATTAGACATTCTTATGATTAAAACTAAGTTTTATTCTAACGTCTTAAAGGTATTTTATAATAAAAAAATCTCCCTATAAAATATAAGCAAGTAGAACATTTTCAATAAAGGTGGTTTTTAAGCAATGAATAGCTCCAAATATATTTCCCTTTCCCACTTTAACAACTTTATCAAAAAATGTTGCATTTAAAATAAATTTAGAAAACAATAAAAGTTAATTTTGACCATCCTTGCTAGTCTTTATAATTGCTAAATTTTCAGTCTTTATGCGTGCATTTGGATATTAAAATAAAATATAAGTATCATAGAATTATGCACAATCAGTATAAAAAAAGGGATACATCAACTTAATACAAGGTACTAATTAAGCATACAAAATAACTGCCCAAATAATCCCAGAAGAAAACTTACAGTAATTTTAATATAAGAAATTTTTCCTGGCATGCTACTTTCAAATATTTTTCAGTGCTCTCAAATTACTGCCGAAATATTTATATCTAAAATTTTACTTAAAATCATTGAACTTTCACAGACTTTTTCCCAATCTAAAACACAGATAAATGACCTGATTGATTAAAAATGACTCATACTAAGATTTAGCGACCTTTTCCCTTTCTAGTGCAAACTCAAAAAGATCATTAGTCCCCAAAACAACTTTATACAGGTCTTGTCTTCTGTATTTGATACCCTACAATCGGATCATCGAGCAAAAGGCGTTCCCTCACACTCTTAACGACCCACAGAAAACAGAGTAAGCCTAGCATCTGTAGTTTTCATTCGAATTTTTTTCGCGTCATTAAAAATAAAGCTCAGACGAAAGAAAGAGAAAAAAAAAGCCACCCTACAAGCCACACATGTAGCTCTTCAATGAAAAAAGCAATGCATTTTTGTTTTATTACCTCCAAGTATATTTATCTCATTGTACATCATGTATTTACCATCATAGAGTTTCCTGATATTATATTTAAGATGGCTGTCATTGTGTATATGTAAGATGAAATGTCATTTCTTACTAATTTTAGTCAATTTTATTTTTCTCGTTTTTTATCTTTTTAGACATAATTTTTAAAAATTTAAACTGTTCTTTTCACATAAATTAAAGGCAGTTACAGATCATAAAAAAGCCTTATTTTATGTAAAATTAATCGGAAGTTCAAGTTCAAAATTGAAAGTTGCAATAAAATTCAGAATTTTGTTAACAATTATTTCGTAAGGTGTAAATACAGTTACTAAATAAAATACATAAAGAGTACTAAGTTGTTTCCAGAAATAAAAAAAAATACTAGTGGAAGGAAAAATCAATCAGGTTGTCAATATATAGTTATATTTATCAATTATTTTGCAATTGTCAGTAATACAAATATCAATAATTTTATTTAGATAGCTATTTACAATCATTGCATGTTGTTTTTATCGCTGTACAGCAGCAATAAATTTATAAACAACGACCTGTCTCACCTGTGTAAAACAGAAAAAAAAAGACATTTTTTATCAGACACTGGACATTCTTAAAATGGGATAGCCATTGTTAAACCAGTATATATGGAGCTATGTGATAAAAAAATTATTAAATAGTATCCGCAGCAAGGTGAAGCAAAATGTAAATTGATGTTTCATAGATAAAACTTAGTTGGCATTACAGCTAGGTACTTAAATAACTTTTTTGAAGTTTAAATATGATGATAAAGATATTTTGGATGAGTTAGAAAAAGTTTATGGTATGATATACTAGAAAAGGTTTATAAAAAATAAATTGTTGGTAGCAGTGCTAACCTTTCAGGTCTAAACTTTTCTATACGAAGTCTAATGAGATAGGGTTCTAAAGCCGATTTCGAAAAGTTTCGAATATCCATGCCAGCAGTAAAATTCGCTACTGAAGAGCAGCACCTTACCCATTCGGCCATCCTTTGGCAAGTCTAAAAGAAAAAGTAAAAAAATTTAAATATTTTATTTAAGATATAAAAAATTCGAATGGGTAGGGTGTTGCTCTTCGGTACCAGGGTTCGAGGGCGCGAATTCTAGTATTGGCACTGATGGCCCTATCCATCTCATTAACAGTCGTGTAGCAAAAAGAGTAGACCATAGGCCTTTCAATTAAACTTAACCAAGTTTAAAATGTCACATACTATCTATCTATCTATCTATCTCTCTCTCTCTCTCTCTCTCTCTCTCTCTCTATATATATATATATATATATGTATATATGTATATATATATATATGTATATATATATATGTATATATATATATATATGTAATGAGACTGACTTCTCGATGGGGGGTTGCAGTCATGGCCATAAAAATGATACCGTTTCAGCTAAAAACCTTTATTAAGATAACTTTGAAGGACGGGTAGAAATTCTCAGGGGTTTTCAAAACTTAAATCAAGGGTAAAAATTCCTGCGTCATTTTTCATTCCCCTTTTTAACTCCTAACCTAAATTGACCACTGGGGCTACAGGTTACGCCCTCGGAGAAGGGGCCTGGCCAATGATAAACCTACATGGCCCTAGCGGACAATTTAGGTTAGGGTTTAAAAAGGGGAATGGAAAATGACGCTGGAATTTTTACCCTTGATTTAAGTTTTGAAAACCCCTGAGAATTTTCCTTACATATATATATATATATATATATATATATATATATATATATATATATATATATATATATATATAAGAGAGAGAGAGAGAGAGAGAGAGAAGAGAGAGAGAGAGAGAGAAAGAGAGATCACAATACTATTTTTCTATATACTATGTTTATATAAATGAGAATGTTAAATTTAAATGAATTGATAAATCTCGCTAATTTAAGAAGTGTCGCAGAAAAAAATGCATTTGGAAAAGAGAAAAATGCTTTTAAAAAATAACTGTTTACAGCAAGAGAAAAAGTCCCATTCCATAATTACTCGTGTATTTTGATTCAACAACTTTAAGGTTTTTTGTTAATCGGGCAAAATATATTTTTTCCTGGTAGTATAGATGAGTAAAACAATATAGTCATTTGAACGTATTCTATTTATTTTCTAACTGAATCTAACAGATTGGTTTTTTAAAGTAAATATGAATCATCTTCTGGGTCAGAATTCATTCTATTCTATAGAAAATAAGAAATTTAATTAAATAGGAAGTATACGCGTTACCTCAGATTTGTTTAAAAAATTAAATTTGTTTCACATTCCATTTTCTTACTAAAAACCAGAAAAATATAAATTATGTGAAATGAGTATCACATTAATTTGTTGCTAGTTGTCAATCGATTGATAAATATTTTTAACTTGTTTATGTATTTCGTTTTTTTTCGTCTCCATTTTACATGAATATCATCTTTTCTTCTTAATATTTACACCATTGTGTTGTTTTTTCTAAAACTTTTATGAAGTATTTTTTGTTGAAATCTTTCAGCCATTGAAGCAAACAGATATCTTTTCAATTTTGCAAAGCAATCGTATCTTCTTCTAGAAAAAATGCTCTTTCCTAATTAAAATCTATATTATACTCAATATACAATTTTTAATCAAAACACCAAACAGTCTATGAATCTTTAAAATTTTAATAACTAAGCTTTTCTATCTGGAAAAGTTTACTGAATCGTAAGCAATTATATATTTGGAATAGATTTAGTGCAGGAATAATTCTTTGTGTATTAATAATAATCTTTCTTCTATGTCCCCTCGTATGCTTGGAATACAAATTTTACATTAATAATACACTGCTTCCTCCTCCCTCATACAATACTAAGGTATTTTCAGTACTTTGTCGTTAATACTTAACTACAACTTTAATTCTGTTCTTTACAATTACCATTTATAAGTAAATTTACCGATATTTCAAAAATCTTTCTCTGTAAAACAGCGCCAAGAGAGTCACTAATTATTATTATACTTGTTTTGGTTAAATTTATTAATGATCATACACATTGTGCAGTAGTAATAAATTCTATAAGAGTGTTATATCAGTGTAAGTTTGTATTTTATTTTCATTATGTCAAAGTGTATTTGTTTAGCTTTCTTTCGATAAGTTAATCAATTTTAAATACTATTACTTTTTTAATAAGCTCGCGTCCCCTGTTAAATGTATCCTTACAGATTGAGAATAGCTGATTTAAAACAATGATGTCTGCCCCAGCAATTTAATAGATACATGTCACTAGAAAAATATGTTTTAGATTAGAATGTTGAGTTTCTTAACTCTTAAGAGCATTGGGAATAAAAAGATTTTTTCCAACTCTTTATTAGAGTTTAAAGTGTAAGCACTTTTGAATTGATTATAAGTCAACTCAAGTTTTAACTTGGCATGGGAATCTTAACAGTTGTTTGTTACTATTTCAATTAGTGACCAGTGTATTTTGTTCTTGCTGGGATGTTGCTAAAGATGTAGCATACATACTTTTATACTCTAGATTGCACGGGAGTGTCCGAAATACTTTCACGGGGGTTTGAAGCCTCTATTCATTTTTTGGCATCATATTTTATTTGAACTCGTTAAGAGCCTTTAGTAATTTTTATTTTTACATATAGGATTTCATAATGCAATAATATTGAAATTCTATAAAATAAAAATAATCACTGAAGTTCTGATTCCGTAGCGTTTTTCATTAGTAAATACTACTAAAATTCCGAAATATACCGTTTTATAACACATAATTCATAATGACTTCTGGTCGTAATTGTAGTATACCAAAAATCTAGTAAAATAAGTGTTAAAGTAAAATTATAATTAATTTAAAGGTAACTATGCTTGTTGTATCTCGATAGATGTTTACTAACTGATAGTTCAGTTTCGAGCACTACGATTTTTTTTCTCCGTAAGACTTATTAGACCCTGGCTTATAGCTAAAAGCTTGTTCCAAGAGGCTACAAATATCAATGGTGGTAAAACTAGGGAACTCCGTTACCAAAAGAGACCAGTCATACCCTTCAGCTCCCTTCCGGCTTACAAACTAATGAGTTTGTAAATATAGCAATATTTTTTTTCTTACTTTAATATGTAATGCTGGTAATGTGAAAAACAAATTTTTAAACGACTATCAATCCTTATCCAGCCTGGCACTCTTTCTCAGTAGACTATAGACATAAATGCTTCATTTGTTGTAACAATATTTTAAAAGTTTTTAATAACTCCTTTTTTAAATAATACTACACTGAGTGCCAATGTGTTTGCTAAACGTAATTGACTTTGTAATATCTAGTCATTTTAAGATTAAAATCATTAAATTTATTCGTCATATACACCCAGCCTTTTAATTATTTTTGAAGGATTTTTTAAGTAAAATAATTTCTTTTGGTGCTAAATACTATGTTAAAAGTGATTTGGATTGAAATCTTTTGTAAGAGTTTGTTCGAAGTATTGTTAACGGTTTGGTATTGTTTTCCATATTAGAAGCATATTTAAAAAGAAATTATTAACAACAACAGAATGTGGCTGAGATTGTTATGTCTATTTAAATTTTAAAACGAGAACAATTCTCTTTAGCAAGAAAAAATGTGTGGCATTTAATCTGTAACTTACCCTACTTGCAATTCTATTTTTAAATTATTCCAACGATAGTTTAAAGTCAAAATAACCTGGCGTTTCTAAAGCAATAATACAGTTTAAATAAAAATTATTTTTGTACTAACATAAAGCCCGTCATATGACGAGATTAGTAAAATTTTTAATTTTCCAGAATTGTAAAGTACCGTATAAAGCAGATCAAAAAATGGTTTGATTTTTGGCTGAGAATTATCTGGTACACGCTCAATAATTTGTTTATTATCATACTCCTGTAAAGTCTTCCGATACTGTGAATGTAGTTTAGAATCACGTTGAATTAATTTAGAAAGATAATTCAAAGTTTTCTTATCTGCGTCGAAATTACCATTAATTATTAATTTGCCGCAGTAATTAATGAAAGTAAAGGAATGAAAATATCATTTCTACTACACCCTGGAGGTAGATAGAATTTGTTGTCAATACTTGTGATAAAAGTTTCATTGCAGCAAAAATAATCGATGATTCAATTTAAAATTATCACATATGTACCTAATTTATTTTTTAATCCAAATATAAAAGAAAATTATTTACGTAATATTTAAGTTCAGTGATAAAACATTTGAAAAAAATGCAGACAAAATAAGATAAGAAATAAGAAAATTTAAAATAAGAAATGATTAAATAAGAAGGTTAAAGGAATGACATCATAATGCTAGAAATTTTTTTTTTTTACTTATTTATTATGGGACAAATTGATAAATATAATCGCCTGCTCTTATCCTGGGAAAACAGGGCATGAAATAATGGCATTAAATGCTAGAAAAAGGGGGAAGGGGTGGATTTCGAACGTTGCTAACCCTAAATCATGTAGAATCCAATATGGATGCCTCTATTCATTCCAGTTAAAACCACTTCTAAAATTCGAGGACAGACGGGCAGATAACTTAGGCTATTATTATATAGGGAATTTTATCAAAACAATTTTAGAAAATATCCTCCAACATCTTGTAAGGGAAAATTTCAATGATATGTTATTGCTTAAGGTCCTCGCTTTTCAATGAATTTAAATACAATTCAATTTAAAGTGAATTTTCAATATCTGATATAGCAACGCTTCATAGTCAATATTAATAAAGTAGAAAGGAATTGTTTGAAGCTAATCGATCTCTTTAGCATATATCAATTTAAACACGAAAACGCTCTACTAAAATGTATGTGTTTTGTAAAAATCAGAATAATCATGTTTTTTAAAGAAACATTTGAAGTCAAAAATAAATTTCTAATTTTAGAAAAATTGCTTTAAAAAATATCCGCTAACAACCTGTGTAGATGGAAATTAATAAAGACATGATATTGCTTAAGTCAAACTTTCTTCAATCATTTAAAAAAAAACCAATTCATTATTTAAGTTAATTTGTCGATATCTGAAATATCAATTATATTTTAGAATCATTTTAAGCTAATAGATTTTCTCTGTTGCCTATCAATTTAAATATGAAAATCTATGCTGGATTACGTTTCTCCGATCCAGTAATTCTCTGCCATCAAATTTTAAAGGGTTTCGAATTTTGGATACTACAGATTTTTTTGTGTGCGTGCGGTTTATTCAAAATACCTAAAGTCATTTTTAAATTCTTTTAGCATTTCTCAAAGGGCCGATACTAAAAGCCAAAATAAATGTTAAAACTAAAGTTAAAAAACTAAAAGTAAAAAAAAATCAAAAAATGTATTTTTTTACTTCAGAAATACAAGTTAAGAAAATATCCGCTAACAATCTGAGTAAGTAAAAATTTCAAAGACATGTTATTGCGTAAAGCGACCTCACTTCAATCAATTTATGATACAATTCATTTTTAAACCATTTTTTTCGATATCGGAAAGATCAACGCTTGACAGCTATTATTAATAAAGCAGAAAGGAATCATTTGGAGCTAATCGATCTCTTTAGCGCATATCAATTTAAATATGAAAACCCTGTGCTGGATTCGTCTTGCTCTAATCGACTAATTCTGTCATCAAATTTCAAAAGGTTTCAGATTTTAGATAATACAGAATTTTTTTTTCTACCTGTGCCTATTCAAAATACCTGAAGTCATCTTCAAATACATTCCTTTGAACACTTTTGAAAGGGGTTATGGAATACCCTCCCCTCTCAACAAAGAAAAAAAAATCTATATCAAAAGTAAGAGGGGAATCAAGAGACGGTAGAGGGCCAATATAAAAGGGGTGAACTGCAAGGGGTGAGTTATGTAGAGGGGTTAAAGGGCTAGGTTAAAAGTTGAGGAGGAATTTTGAAAAGAGGTTATTAAAAAAAGGGGAAGAATTTACCCCTTTTCGTTAAATCCAAGTCACTTTCCGATGAGGTCAAGGTTAGTGCTTTGAAAATAGAACGCCCTCATCTAAACTGTTTATAAAAGTATAGATCATTTATATAGCTTAAATTTAAAGGGAAAACAAAAATTTTAACGAATGAGCACACACTATATGTGTGTGTGTGTGTGTGTGTGTGTACATAATAAATATAAACTTACACACTATTAACGAGAGCTCAAACAGCTATAATTTTTAGTGTAATTCGTCAGGTAATTTTCTTGTGACTATTACAATAATGCTGACATTACAGGAGTGTTTAAAAATATCTTTAAAAAATTTCCAAATGACTTACCAGTTTCAAAATTAAAGAAAGGGTATTGTGTTGAGCATTGCATTGATAATTTAAGGGCTAATTTTATGTGTTCGATGTTAAAAAATCATTAATACTGTATTTTGTGCAATATTGTAACCTGTAAATTAAACCTTATAGATTTTATGTTATATTTAGTTACATTACTTTTCTCTCTATTAGAAGATTAAAAAAATATTATTTATATATCTTTATAATCGATTAAGTCTATATGTAATTAAGCTTGAAAAGATTATTTTATGACAACTTTCAACTTGCCCCAGAAGTTCAGGGTATCAATAGATTTAACTATAAGTAAGCTTTATCAGTGAGTATTTAAATAGCTACATATTAGACATTTTCATGTTTCTAAAAGCTCAACAATAAATTTCTCTCCGATAAAATTAAAGAAAAATATACTGGCAAAATTATTTTTATTAAATCTAAATATTGTTCAGAAAATTATTTTTAATGAAACGATTGAGTGCGTGGTTAAAATAATATGAAAACTTCAAATAGACTACTATTAAATAAATGGTAAGAAAATAAACTGTGGATTACGTACATTTGTGTTTTATAACGCAAACATCCATTTCCTAATAAGCGTAAAAACTTTTGAATATGAGTAATTAAATTTAAAGGTAAATGTTTTTATAACTGTAGCCACACTGATTCATTACATCTTTCGAAATTTTTCGAGTAGAAAAGTTACATACATGTAGGAAATGAAAATGATATGCTTATCACTACATTTTCAGTTTACCCACACAAAGGCCGTTGACCCTTTCTTCACAACAAACACGATAAGCTTACCAATAGAGGGCGCTGTTACCAATCGGCAATTCAGTGTTTACAGTTGATTCAGTCAGTACCTCAGTGTTGAAACCACCGTGGGGATTTTTTACGCAAATGTAAATCTAGATTAAAAGTGAAACAAAGTATCCAAGAGAATAAATTAATATTTCTTTTACGACTGCCTCTAAAAGAACAATAATGCTTTCTTTCACAGATAGATATATTTATTTGTTAATTATAAATGGTTTTAGTAAAAATCAATGACATTTGGCACTATGCTGAAGTAAATATAATGGTCTATATTCACGAAAAAAAACTGCATAAGTATTAGCGCTGCATAATGCAATAAAGAGAAATGAATTTTAAAGAATCATTTTTTTTATGTTTAGGAAGGCTAATTACTTAATAGAAAAAAATAATTTCTTATTATACATTGCTGTCATATACATAAAGAAAAAAATTTTACACGCATAAAATAAAAGTATTTAATATTTTAAGTTTTTAAATTTGTGCAATACGTTTGTTCCAAGGCTTTGGCAATAGCTTAACCACTTTTTAACTATAATATATACCATATTTTCTTAAATGATATACACATGAATTTAATGAGATAAAGACAATGGTGAAGTTTTCAACTTATTTTAAATTATACTTTACTCTAACAAAATCGTCTATACAGTATACATTTAACCAGAGCGGTAATGAAAAAAAAAATTCTAATTGATTCTTATATTTTCCTATTCGATACGTAAATACTAATAATTAGTAATATAATAATGTCAGTAATGGTAACAGAATATATATAAAAAAATATATATATATATATATATATATATATATATATTATATATATATATATATATATATATAATATATGATATATATAAATATATATATATATTGTATATATAATATATATAGTATATATATATATATATATATATATATATATATATATATATATATATATATATATATATATATATATATATATATATATATATATATATATATATATATATATATATACTAACAACTTACACAGTTCCCAATTGATGAAACAATACACCATTAATAAACGTTAAAAGTATTTGACAGTATTTGACGCAAATTTGAGTTTTATTTAAAGAAGTCAGATATTGAATGTTGTAATCCAAATTTTTTTTATATAATAATCTATATAATGTTGTATAATATTGTATAATAATACAAAATAATAATATAATAAAATAAATATAATTAAATATATAATTAAATATTATAATAATATAATATTTAATATATAATACATAATATATAATATAATAATACAATATTATATAACTTTATATAATATTGTATCTATATAAAATATTTATTTATTTAAAAAATCAATTCTATAAAAAATGCTTATTTAAAAAAAGTTTTATCAAATCCTTTTTGTATTATCTTTTAATTACATTGCATTCCTATTAGCACAACAACTAGGTCAGATAACATACGATTGATGCAATTTTTACTTCAAATTAAACATATCGTCATAATAATCCGAACTGAAATCTTTGGCCCAATTTCTAAACAGTAATGGCTTATAAGTTATATAAATTGTAATATACTTAATTTTGTCCATATTACTAAATTTAAAATTTCATTTTTATCTTTCATTAAAAAGACCGACTTTAGATTGATGGATGCCCTTTACACATAATAAAACATTTAAAAAAATATTGAAATGCATTATTATTTTTTTGCAATATTTTTAATAAACTTAGATATCCCAGATAATTTACCGTTCGACAAAGTTGCGAAAATACAAATATTGTATGATGTAAAAACAAGAGTACAATATGTTAAGAAAATGTTTATTTAGTGTATTTATATTTTAAAATCTTATTGGATATTTTTTAATTTATACTATTTCACCAATAGAATAATTTAACAAGTATTTTAATTACTGGAGATATTTTTTGCTATATAAATAGATTTTTCTAAAAAATTTTTAAAGTGACAAAAGTGTATAAATTCTAAAGCGATTTGACAGCTACTTATGCACCTGAATTGTTTTAAATATTCATAAAGTACAAATTATATTTTAACACTAGATTTACGGATGTTGATCATATACCTATTTTTACTGAAGTGAGCCAATTTGACTCATACACGAAAATTGAAGGTTTTGCAAAGAAAATAGTTCCAAATTAATTTAAATGAAATATTTATTTTCAAAAAACTTATGGAAAACATTTTTTACAAATAAAATCTGTTTCTGAAACACATTTTCCGCAAACATTTCTATTACATTTAGCACAATGGTTTTTACATCTGTTTCTTTTGCATGACTTTTTGAATTTGACAATTCTTCCGTGCGTCAGTAGCATGAATTTCAGTCATTAGAATGGAAGTGTTCTCGACTTCTTCTCTATATTTACTTTATACTATACTTTATGCACTTTATTTTTATTTATTACTATATTTATTTATTTTCATTAATTTATGAAAAATTTTCAAACCGTGAAAAATTTTTTAAAACATTTGATGAAACACATTTTCCGCAAACATTTCTATTACATTTAGCACAATGGTTTTTACATCTGTTTCTTTTGCATGACTTTTTGAATTTGACAATTCTTCCGTGCGTCAGTAGCATGAATTTCAGTCATTAGAATGGAAGTGTTCTCGACTTCTTCTCTATATTTACTTTATACTATACTTTATGCACTTTATACTTTATTTATTACTATATTTATTTATTTTCATATACATTCTATGAGTCAAATTGGCTCACAACCGTGAAAATAGGTGTACCACATTTGATATTGCGAAATGAAGGGATCTGCGGGGAAGAGGAATAAAAGTATACATATATTTTATTACTTAACTAAAAACTAACGTAAGTGATATTAAAGTTATATATATATATATATATATATATATATATATATATATATATATATATATATATATATATATATATATATATATATATATATATATATAAATATATATATATATATATATATATATATATATATATTATATATATATATATATATATATATATATATATATATATATATATATATATATATATATATATATAATATATATATATATATATATATATATATATATAGTGATCAAATTGTTAACGAGTCAATTTGGCTCGGTCCGTAAATGTAGTGTTAAAAAATAGGTGAACTTCTTATTAGATCTTCTTCTAAAATTTTCAGTATTAATTTTCAATAATAACATTTAATTCAGTTATGGTTAACATGACTTAAGCTTATTAATTTGCATATTCTTATAAAAGTATAGTGAAAAATATGAAAAGAAAATTTTTTTATATTTATAGCTTTTAGCGTTGAAACGTGAACAATTTCTACCTTAAATTCACATAGAATAATACTTCGTTTATAGTTTTAATAAATTTCCTTTCTAGTATAAAAGTATAAAACGCTCATAATACTAAAAATTGTATCTTTCTAGCACTGCGTTAAATTTAATCTGAAGCACGTAAAATATGCTAATTTGTCTGCTTTTGTAAGCTTAAATGTATGTACTAGTTTAGTTGTAACACCATATTGTTGGCAGAAAAAATTGTCATTTTATTATCACTTATGGTCAGCAAAGAGACAATATTCAGCCCATATTGTAAAAGTGAGATGAGTCTAAATAAGTTTTACAGAAAAAATTATCGCTATAATCAGTTTAAATAGATTTTACAAAAGTTTTTCTTTACCCGGCAAATGTCTCAATTCACATCGGCAAGAACGCTTAACAAGTGTATAAATATCGGTTTATGACTGTCAAATAGATGTGAAAATATTTACTTTGGACCTCCGTGCTTGGAATGCTTGTCACTTGTAATTTTTTCCAATTTTAAAATAGGTACATGCTTTAAACGGAAGGAGCACAACCCGTAGATTTCGAATTGCTTATTGCTTGAGTAACCTTTAAATGTGGTTTGTGTTAATAAAAAGACATTTTGCAAAATCATTATTAATGTTAAAAATGAAAATAAATTCATCTGCATTTGGTACTTAAAAACAAAATTATCTACAAGTATATTTTTAAATATTTGTATAAGTGAGAAAATACTTACACTCATAAATGAGGATATCACTTTTATACCTTCAAAAATTCTATTTTTTTATTATTATTTTATATGATAGACTAAAGTATTTGGAATGTGTTATTTTAATTAAGTCGATAGTCTCTTACAGCCAAGTTTATGGACAGAAATATATAGCAAATGCATAGGAAACCTACAACTTTTTAAACTTTTAACTGCTTTTAAGCAAAACTATTATTTTGAATGCAACATTACTTCAAAATTAAGAAATAGGGAATTTTTAAATTTTCGATATTTCTGTATAAAATAATGTAGCATAATAACTACCCATTTTTAAATGAGTGATTTTAATATTTTTTTTCATTTTTAAGATTCATTATAGTTTTTTTCATCTTTCAATATAATTAAATTCAATATAATTAAAATAAAGTTGAAAACAATATTATGCAAATTGTACTAAATATTTTAGGTGTAGTTGTAGAGAAACCTTTTGAGAAGATATATTTTAAAATTAGGAATACATTTATTAATAAATACATAATTAAAAATTTATTTATGTAAATAAAATTGAAAGGTAAAATATAAATTATTTTGGAGCTAATAATTACCAATTGTTTAAAAATAAGCTTTATTGAAAATTCTCCCTTAGCTGCCTTTTACATATAATATTTCCAGATTTAATTATAACATCCCATTGAGACCTCACAAAATCTAAGACCTTATCTTAACAATTTGTAGTAAATATTAAAAAATAAATAAATAATTGTTAAAATTTACATTAAATGTATCTAACAGTTCTTCCGAGTGTAAAACTAACCGATTATGCATTTTGAAGCATATTAATTTTAATGAACTCTTATTTTGTATGATACAAGGTAAGTAGTTGATAAATTTCCAAAGTACATAAAAATTAAAAATACGCACAAGTTTTCATGAAATACAGAAGTTTTCAATTATTAATAGAAATATCATTATTTCATGTTTTGGTATGAAGTATTATATTATGAATATCAAAAAACTCTTTTTGCTTTCTATTCTTAAATGTACTTTATAACTGAATGAGATAGAAATATAAAATTTTCTTTTTTCTAGCTGAAAGTTCACTGTTGCTTCACTGGATATTTTTCGAAGAAAGCTTTTCCTTTGGGCCAAAGTTGCTGCAAAACTGGTTTTTCAGCAATACACTTCTTAAAGTGGAAAATCAGAACCAGAATTACAAATAAACTTGTGAATAATTCTATACCATTAGCTGTAACATCGTAGGTCTCAGAGTAAATAAAATTGGCAATACCTTCAATACAAAGTGTTACATTCAAGTGTATTTTTCCTTTACAGACTTTTTATTTAAATTCGTAATACAAATAAGTTTAAAAGTATGCATTTACATATTTTTTAATTTTCATCGTTTATGAATTAAATATGTTAAACAGAATAACAACAACAGATAGTAGTTAACCTTAAAAAATTCTTATTCAAACACCCAAAAATTAATAATTTTTTAATGTATACTTTCTTAAATTACTTTTTATACAAACAATACTAAATTCCAACGGCTTGAGTTTATTCGAAAAATAAAAGCATAAGTGAATGGATATTTTTTTTGTTTTGTTTAAAGAAAAAGAAATATTGTTAAATACAAAAGAAAGAAAAATTTAAGTACATGATTATTCTTTTCTACTCATATTTCTTTTCAACTTGTAGAGAAACCTTTTTATATTTGTAATGAAGATATTAGCGTGATAGCAATATGTATTTACAGTGTATGGTATGAGTAGAAAATTAATATCGATTACGTGTCAGATGCTAAATCGATAGAGTGATATTATTCCGTCATTGTACTTAGCTGTATCACCCGAAATTATCGGAAATGTCATAAATGCCGTAATGTGGTAGTAGGTATTTTATGATGATCAAAGTTTCGAATATTTCTGAAGTTTGAAGCAAGAATTAGAATGCGTTATTTTTCATATATAAGACATTTTGATGAAATGAAATTAACTATAAAATTGTCTTTCAATATTAGATATTGCAAAAATGAATTGAAATTTTTCAAATTAAAAAAAAAAAATTGGTATTTTTAACAGTTGAGATTTTTTATATAAATATATCAATATATATATATATATATATATATATATATATATATATATATATATATATATATATATATATATATTATATATATATATATATATATATATATATATATATATATATATAGTTACTTTATTACTAGTTGCACATATAGTTTTTTTTTCTGGGTTTTTTTTCCTTTTATTCTATATTAAGATATTATTTTCAAACAATAATACGAAATGAATTAAATAAAAAATAATAGCAATATATTTATGCAATTAATAGATAACTTATCACTGTATTATGCTTTAAGATAACAAGAAAGAAACTTTTATAGCAATCTCCGCGTTTATATAAGAATGAATTACATATTGTTAAAAATGTATCTTAATTAGCAAACTATCTATTTCACAAAGGATCAATCGAATGCAGGCATTTAAATATTTTCAATTCCGGTTGCAAATACTATTCCGCAGAACTAGACATAATTGAGAAAAACTAATATATTTACTATCGTAAGAGAATAAATATCATTAATTTGAAAAATGTGTTGTAGAATCAGAACTGGTACTCCAAAATACAATTATGCTAAAAATATCAATAAAATTATCAACTTTTCTCTACAAACATAAAATTATAAAAGTCAAATTTTATTAAGTGTATGCATTAGTTCAAATGCTATAATCTTCTCTTTCAATATTGTTTATATAAATTTAGTGAAATTTTAGAGAAAATTCTTCCAATTTTTAAACACAGCAATAAAAAGTGTAATTATTTTGTATTTAAAAAAAATTAAAACATACTCAGGAAAATATTTTTGAGTGGTTTAATAAATTAAAAATTAATATTTCTAACTTTCTAAATGATTTTAAAATCCTAACCTTTCAAATATTGATACATTTGCTTCGAATTTTTTAAAAGATCTATTAGAGCCTTCTGCATAAGATTGCTAAAAGATTTTCAGACATTGCAAAAATTATATATTATAGAAATTTTTTTCTGACACTTAAAGTGAAACACAAAGTAATTTGGCAGTTTCTGTATATATTTTTACATAAAGGATTGAATAATCAACTTGTTAATAATTCTATGCACAGCTTTATTCTATACATTATAAAATCCGGTATGAAGATTAACGCTTGTATCTTTATATAAAGCTAAAAGCCTTAGCAACTTTAAAGTGTGGTATTCAAGTAAAAACAAAGATTGATGAGAAAAGGAATTTAAAATTTTTATTAGCCAAAATAAGATTCTATAAGTAAAATGATATGCATAAATAGCTTTTTTAATACGACAGATGTGTAAAGAGATTAGAAAGATCATTTGAACCAATATTATTATTCAATGTTTGGATACTATAACCCCATTAAATTTTATATGTATATTACATATGAATTTTATACCTGATTTTCTATTTATAATATCAGAAAGATGATCATTTCTGGAAAATTGTATGAAATTTTGCTAATAAAACGATTTAATTGTTACCAAAAAAAAAACAATATTTTCTTATTCCTAATGTGGAGACAATTGCCTCTTTTCAGCAATCGTCCATAACACCGAGGGCTTGTTGACAATTTTATTTTGCGACCACAATATAGGCGGTCAACATTACTTCCTTCGAGGGACTGCATATATGAGTTTAACCATTCTTTGGTAATCAAACCCAAACATTCTGAGTGAATGCGCAAAATGTTAACCTATATATATGAACAGCAAGTATAAAAACTATTATATGTTCTGCAAGAAGTACAAAACTATCCCAAGTTTTTCTAAAATCTAAATGCTCAAGAGCCACATCGAAAACCTTATGACTGTGGGTACTCTTTCTTAATTGGCCAATTTTCGTAAAATTATGCAAATATAATAGAGGTATAAGTACGAAATAATAAAATAGTGTAATTAAAAAGAAATATTTATACAATATAGTTTCTTAAGGTATTTGGAAATAACTCTTTTATAAAATACATTTCTCGATCCCATGACTGTTATTTGTACATTTAAAATGTAAGAATAAACATGAAAAATAAGAAAAACCAAATAAAATATAGCTTTTACAAGGTTAATTAAAAACAATTAAGGCTCTTAAAATAACAGTTTTACAATTGCATACATAAGGGAAAATAAATATAAAAAGCTGTTCTTTTAAACTGACTCAATATAGTCTGTTTATATGAATTAATATGGACAAATAACAAGAATAAATTACTTAAAAACAAGATAAAGTTAATTATGCAATCAAAATAAAATTTTAAAAAGGATAATTTAGTGGGATTTTCTGGGAGTTCACCCATATCAACCAACGGATGTGAACGGATGTGAGCCATCAGTTCTATTGCTGTTAATCTGAGACGATAAAGCAAAGACAAATTTACAAGTCGAGTTCTGTACTAATTTTTAAATGAATTTAATAGATGAAAAAATACGAAGCAATGAGATGTATTTTTAGAAAGCTTTCGGGGCCGCAAAATTGGCTTCGAGGACCGCCAATTGGAAATTTCGCTCTAGTCATTATAATATAAATAACAAACTCAAAAACTAATGTTGTTCTGCAGGAAGCACGAAACCCTAACCACTATACGGGCGAATAACTCAAAAAGTAATGTCTACGAGGAAGGTAGAAAGTGCAGAATGAATTTATATGTAGAAGAGTTGTATGTGTCATTTGGATAACACAGAAATAACTAGTTTAAATAACTTAAGAAAAGTCAAAAATCCATTTAAATATACCGGTAACGAAATGGATGCTTTTACCTGATAGTGATGTTACTTTGAAAACAAATATTTATAATGTGCACGAATTAAAAATTAATTAAAACCTACAAAATTTTCTATAGAAATTGTGTGGACTATATAATAATGCAAATATTTATCTTCAAACGTATATACCGTTACTTTGTAACTATATAAGTTAGCAGAACTGGATAAATATTTAATATCTAAACCCTACTTAAAAAAAAGAGATTTCTGGTAAAAGGATTTTTTTCAAATACTATTGCTTTTTAGTTTTGATTTTACTTTTCTAGTTAAAAAATAATACTTTGAACAATTGAAATATATAAATTGAATGTATAAATTTACATCTTATGTATCGGCTATAGAGGCTCATGTTGGCCTAAAATCCACCGTGTTCACTAATGGGAGGGTAAAATATGTTCGTGGTTGCAGTGTCCCCCAAGTTTTTGAACAATACCTCTGGAGGTGACAGGCCAAGCCTTGGAGTCTTCTGCCTGGATCCTACTTTTAAATTACTAGAACCCACAGGGAATAATGTTACTCGGATCATTAGCATACCTTATTATATACTTGCCACTTGGGTAACAGCTTCACAGATATTGGTGAATGCTTAAAAGCCAAATGCCCCGGCGTAAAAAGTAAAAAAAGTCTTATCTATTGGATCTATTCATTTCAAAAACCATTATTTCAAATGTAAAATCAAAAAGAAATGTTTTACTGCTTTTGACATAAAGCAGTATGAAGCTTAAGTATAATAAACCAACTGAAGCGCAAAAATTTCGATTTTGAGAATCTTCTAAACGTCAGAAGTTATTGTTATTCAAAATAAATGTTTGTTTGATAGGTAATTGGAATATTTCACACACCCACACGCCTTTGTTCATTGGCATTTTATTTGAAAAGTGATTTAAATATGAATTCCAATCTCCAAAAGTGATCTCTCGGAAACTATTCCTAAACGATTAAAATCTCATACTTTTAAAATATCAGATTTAAATCGAATTTTCTCTTCATGACATAAATCTCAATAATTTGCAAAAATATTATTTTTCAACAAAACTGGTAATTTATTTTTAATTAAGATGCATTTAAATTTTTTTAAATAGTATTAAAAATCCCAATATAATAATTAAAAAATAAAAACGAAGATTATTTAAATTTTATTTATTTAAAATTATAAAAGCAACTAATGATATAACTTTAATTAAATTCTATTTCTTAAGAATTAATTAGAAGAAAGCAATTTGCATTGATTATATATTTTAAAGACCTAAAAATTATATTTTTTGTTAATTACCAAAGGAATAACAAAAGACAGCATTCGCATTTAATGATGCTTTACAAAAGACAAAATTTTTCACAATTTTGTTACCAAGAAATTCAAACGCAATTAAAAATAGAAAACTTGATCCAAAGCAACATTTTAATAGTTTGTAGAAAATTACCTATTCTTTAAACAATTTTCTTATACAAAATCCCTTCATGAAAATATTTTGGTTATACCTATAAATTGATTAAACAAAACACTAAAGTGTCTTTTCCAATCAATCTCAGATTCATGGAAATAAGTGATACACTCCCCTATTACATGTCCAAAAAGTATTAAATGTACTTGATGGACCTAAGTGTATATAATCTGTAAACAAATAAAATGAACCTTTAATTTACATAGTGGAACACACTTAATGCATTCGATACTAATTAAAAATTCAATTCCAACATTATACGAGTATAGAACATGCAAATACAAGTTTGCCTAAAGAAACTTTATAATCGCCATTCATTAAAATCTATAAATACAATAATCCATGCAGATTTTTTTTTAACTTAGATAACAATAAATTATGTTTCTTTAAAATTTACGAATTTTCAAGTTGATTTGGAATATTCTCTAAAAAGAATAATATTTAGTTGAATAAACTGAAAAACTATAAATTAATCCTAAAATAAAAAAACAATCTGATAAGGATACCGCAACTTTCTCGTACACCTACTATACCCCTTTTTATTTTGTTAGATGCATGAACATATTTATTATTTGCACATTCTCTTCAAAATTCAAAGTAGGTTTTGTTTCTTAATATAACTGTGTTATCTGAGTAGAGATTAAGTACTGCAATCTGGCGGAGGCCCACAGTATTAATTTTCATAATATTAAGAGTTTTCGCAACACAGATATTTCGTTCTAATCCGAAAATTTTCGTGACTATAATGATTCGTTTATCTTAGTTGATCAGCTAAATATCCACAAAAATCTCTTACCCCCAAAACAAACTCTTCGGTTGACTAATGAAAAATTTGGAGAACCCGCAGTCTCCGTAACAACGCTATGTCGGGAGTGTTCCAATGTTATTGTATAAAAAACTTCCACTGTAAAGCTCTGTATATAATTTTCATGCAAATATTTTATTCGGTTTCCTTTACTTTTAAATGTATTGTTTAAATTGATTGTTTTTGTATATAAATATTTGAATGTATTCGTATGCAATACTTTTCACGCATTTGTACTACACTGTATAGTATTAGCTTCTGTGGATTGTACAGCTGAAACTACAAACATATCAAATCTTTGTTTTAAGATATATGGTAGTCGTCGGTTCATCCAATGCTTCTATTACTTCTTACCGCGAATAAATAAACAGGTGAAAATTCAAATTACTTTTTACAAATAATGGATTTTTATTTTTTAAAGTGGAGTTTAAAAGCATTCTTTCAACTTTTTAAAATAGTTGTTACAACTGCATCTGAGTAAGTCGGTGTATTTTTAGGTCCCATTGTTGAACACTGGTGGCGTTAATGGCTAGTATATTAAGATTTTGCATCATTAAAAGTGTGTATTGCAATCAATAGGAGAGGTGCACACTTAAACTTTATGGCATTTATAAATCCCCCAGTTCAACATTCTACGGCAAAAACATTTTTAAGGTATGGCATAGATCGTTAACAGAATTTTATCCTTTTTTTTTGTTATTTGGAGTACATATTACAATAAAAAGGAAAGGTACATAGTTAGACATTATAGCAGCCATAAATACATATTTCGAAAATGAATGTAAATTGACCAGCTACGGCTAATAGTTTGTAAGTTACTCGAGATACATACGTATGTATTTATAAATATTAATACAAAACTAATCAAAAGCAGTTCAATTATGGTCAGAATGGATAATTAAAGTTTCAAAATTAAAGTTTCTTTGTCCGTTCGTGCATTCGTAATACTGAAACTTGCCGAAATTTTGTCACCTTTAAAATGCAAATTTACTTTGAAGTTTGAGCACTGAAATTTTTCTTAAATAAAATGCTTTCTTAATTTTATACATGGAGATAAAAAATATAAAGAAAAAAATCGTTAAACAATCAGACACGAATAACTGGATTTGTTTTCAGATTTTATTAAACAGCCTATTGAAAGTCATTTTCCTCTAGCCCCTTGTAGAACGAAAAGTTCTAAACATATCTGTAAAAGATTGCATATCAGATGTAACACAACGTTATCTCATAAAGATTAGAATTCCAAACATTATTCGGGAGTTTTCGTCTCTAGCTTCTAGCATTTATTATCTTCTCTAGAATAATGCTAATTTTTAAGCTCACAGAGTATTTTTCCTCGATAGATTACTATGTGTGACAAAAAACAGTTTTAAATAAGTAATTGTAATTGCTATTACTTACACATCTCCCTCTCTCTTTGTCTCTCTCCCTCCCCCCCCCCTTTCTCTCTCTTTCATTATATTTAAATAGGTATGAAATACAGCAATATATATTTGTTTTTTAGTTCTATGGTTTGCTTTGTTTTCATTTCTCATCCTTTTAAAAAGTATTTAAAAAGATTCTTTTAAATTTCTTTGCTGTTTTTAATGAAAAATTGTATTTGCTGCACACATGAATTCAATATGAATTACAAATACTTTATAATCCTTGATTAAGTAAATATAAAATACTGATATAAAATTAAAATTAAATATTCTACTAATCTAAGGGGAAATTTAGCGTTCAAGTGTTAAAAAGAACAAGCAGAATGTATACCATAAAATAATAGCAAAACGATGACCATGTGCAGTACCCAAATAAGTTTGTTCTCAAAGATACAATACTCGGTTACTCTTATCTAGAGAAGACAATCAGAATGAAAGGAATAAAAATATCGATTGATATACACGTCAATATAAAATAAATGCAAATTCTCTTTTCGGAGATACAGTTTAGAGTATAATTTTAAATGATTCTGTCTGTGCATTTTTAATTGTGCAGTTTATACTTAATGAAAAAAAAATATAAATGCTATCATAAAATCTTCATAAAGGCTGATTAAATTCGCATTATTGGTGTTCGGAAATTTTTATTTGTACCGGTTATTTCTCGATACAATTTAACTCTCCTCTGATACTTGCCTCTAATATTCCCATTAAATTACTCTAAATATATATCCGTTAAGGCAATATTTTTGGTGAGCACACTCTCGAATTACTAGGAATACTGAAAGCTCCATTAAAAATATAAAGTTACAATTATATCTAAAAATAACGGGACAGGTTGTAGTCTGCAAATTCTCTATTAAACCACACCATATTGTAACATGTTTTAAATGATAACGTGGCTGTTTTGTAAGCTATACCATTAAAATATTGTGAACGAAGCGTCTTCAATTTGACAAATGTGACAAGCGAAAGCGATTAAAATCATTTTATTCATGTATGGCTTTAAATTAATGACGCAAATGTCAAATAATTTCTCAGTAGATATGATG
Source organism: Pardosa pseudoannulata (assembly GCA_032207245.1). Classification (NCBI taxonomy): domain Eukaryota; kingdom Metazoa; phylum Arthropoda; class Arachnida; order Araneae; family Lycosidae; genus Pardosa; species Pardosa pseudoannulata. Next base: position 153,530,056 of record CM063502.1, read on the forward strand.
ATGATTGAGGGATTTTATGAGTTAAACCCGTTTATTGCATTAAACGAGGCATTTTCGATTAGCTAACCTTTCACTTTGAAAGGCTCCTGGAAAAACAAGCATTTTACTAATGTTTTAATATACATACCTTGAAAAGGGAAAATAAAAGAATTTAGGAATGCATTTGTAAAAATAATGGAAGTTAATTCAAATTGAGAAAGACTATATATATATATATATATATATATATATATATATATATATATATATATATACATATACATATATATACATAAGGACATTTTACTTATGGTTGCAATGTTTATACACTCAAGATCCAAAACATTATGACCACCCCTACATTTTGCAAAGAACTCGCCTGGAGGACGTAGAAGGCACGTGATCAGGAGGAATTGGTATCTAACTGCTTCTGGAGAGTCTGAAGAATCATTTTTTCACTCACTTCTGTGTGTCATGGGAAAGGCTGATGATCTAAATGATTTTGATAGAGGGCAAATTGTAATGGCTCGAAGACTCGGAATAAGTATTTCCGAAACTGCAAGACTCGTAGGTTGTTCGTGATCTACAATTGTTAGTACTTATGCAAAGTGGATGAATGACGGTGAAACCAGCAGAAGACGACATGATGTGGGGTGTCCACACGCTATCAAAGAAAAAGGTCGTGGGAGACTGTCTCGCATGGTGAAGCAAAACCGAAGCCAGACAGTGGCTCAGTTGACAACCCAATACAATGCAGGGTCAAGTAAAATAGTATCGAAGCACACTGTTCACCGTACACTGTTGGATATTGGGCTATGCAGCAAATGTCCCACTCATCATCACCAACTGCGCCTACGCTGGGCCCGGGAACATCGCGACTGGTCCATGGATTAGTGGGAGAGAGCTGCCTGGTTTGTCATATATCACGCCGATGGCCGTGTCAGGATACGCCATTTTCCCGGTGAACAGTTGCTCCCTCATTGTACAGTAGGTCATACACATGCCGGTGGTAGCGGTATTAGGCTTTTGGGGGCATTCTCTTGGGCAGCTCAGAGTTCAAAGACCCCCAATTCGCAATATCTCGAATTTACGTAATCGTTGCTTAAACATCTGGTCAATCTGTCTCCGACTTGTGTCATCCATGCCAAGGAGGGTTGAAGCTGTGTTGCGCGTCAAAGGTGGGCCACTCGTTATTGACAGGTGGTCATAATGTTTTGGCTCTTGAGTGTATATTCGCAATGGTTTCGGGAATAGCTTTTAGTAATATAGTTAACACGCTGTGGAAGGATCACGAGTAGACAGAATTTTCTCGTAACAGGTAGATTGGATTGAAGCGCTAAAGTCTACTTTTGGCAACACGAGGGCTAATGAGACCGAGACCTGTTGCTTAAAGCCGATTCTGAACGGCTGCAATCACCCATGCCTCAGTGGTAACTGAGGCATGGATGGTAACCCATAAACTTTGGTTCCGAAGATCAGTGCCCTAACCATTCGGCCATCGTTTGGCTCATGTTTTTCCTAAAAATACTAATTGGAAAGCACAATCTGGCCTATAATGTGTTAATATGTATCATGTTGATTTTTAACATAAAGTTTAGAATTACATCAATACTGTAGTTTTAAAAATAGTAGACATGCAATTTATTATTTCATAATGTGACATAATACTCTATAAACAAATACTAAAAGCTTAAAATAAATATTATAAACATTTGGTTATATGTAAACTCAGTTTTAATACTTTTTTTACTGCAAAATATAGTGTTCTAAAAAATACCCGGCTGCAGAAACTATTTAGGAAAGCATAAATCGACCTTCAATATGTAAACATTAAATTTACAAGTTTTTGAAGTTTATTGTTTTTATTTGCATAATTGTGTGTTTGTTCATGTTTAACAGTTAGAAATGAACTTAATATTACATTTCAAAACAATTATAAGATACTCATGAATAATATCAAATTTTGCATCATTGGTCGGTCACTAAATTATATTCCAACAGCAAATAGCTTATTTCTTTACAAAATGCACTAACACTGAACCCAACAGAAAAAAGTATCCCCTGCAAAAGATTTAATTTCATTATAAAATGGAAAATTTTTAAGATTAGGTGAATCGACAAATAAAATACTTAAACATTTCAGATTAAGTTTCATTAATTGAACAAATCAGTTTTAGAATTTGTGCTTTAAGATGCCAGTATTTCAAGTCTTTTTTACTTATTATTTCAATAGATTTCGGAGTTTTACTTTGAAAATTTGAAAAAAATAGTTACAAATATTGTGCATTTTTAGTAAGATTGGTTAAATATTGAAGAACTCTAAAAATATTTATCTCAGTTTCCTTTTGGATTTTATTTAAACTTTAATTGTAACACAAGAGGGTGCATTGATTAGATAAAAACAAGTGGAAAGAAAGCATTAAAAAATCAATTTCAGAATACGTAATCCATCTTTTCATATTATTAATGGTAAGTTTTTATTGGTTTGTTTTTTATGCAACTCTATCATTAAGTTTTGTATTTTCGATTTTTTGAATAAACATAATTATTTGCTACAGGTATATAGCATAGAATTAGTAATATATCTGTGTGAAAAAAAATTATCTTTTATTGAGGAATATTGAAGTGATAATAATTTAATGAAATCACTAATTTAACATTACTTAATGTACTTTTAAAAACTGCTTAGCTCTAGAAGGAATCTAGTTATTGAAGTCGGAGTACTTATTTCTTTTTAAATAAGAAAAATCCTGAATCAATAGAATTGGACCTTTGTTTTACTTAGTTTTACTGTTTAAGCCATGAAAATCAATATTTTCGAGATAGTAGTCTTTAAATCACTACATTTTCTGTGCAAAGTCTGAAAAATTGCAATTATTATGTGAATTAGAAAAGCGATTAATACCACTTCCTCTACCGATCATCTTGACTTAGAGTTATTCTACAATATATCACCTATGATAAATAGCCATTTGACCACATTATCTTACCATTAATATCTCCAATTTTTTTAAAACTGGGTTTGAAGATGATAAAGAACAAAATGTATTTCATTATAATTATCATCTTTTCCTGGATTGTCTTGGATTTGGAAAGGTACCTCACTATTTGTATAATTTTTTTAAAATTGCATTGCATTACTTGAACTTGCTTGTCTAAATCATTAATATGTATTTTTCAAAGATCATCAAGTTAGGGAAAAAAAACCTGCTAGGCCATGAACATTGTTTAATACTTTTTTTAACTATCCCAGTAAATTTGGAGAATGAATTAGATTAGACTGATAAGAATATTAGACACGAAAAAAATTTTTAGATAGCCTTAACCTATTGAATTCGGCAAAATAAAAAATCTTTCGGTCTACTATATAATAAAACTACATTACTACAGTTAGGGTGGGGATGAAGTCAGGAACGTGAATTTTTAATTTTCTCTAGTTTGTATAAGAAAACGGTTATGGTATTTGTAAACATCGTGTACCACATCAGTTAGTTTCATAATCTCCTAAATGCAATCATAAGGCTTAACATGAATGTTTACTAGATAGTTTTCGAAGAGCTGTATGTTGAATTCAGAGTAATATAGATATGTTACCTACTCGTTACCAATCCTAATTTTTCCTTATCTGTTTTTATTGCTGTTCCATAGGTATTTAGCAACACTGGTGGGGTATAATAGGAGTCGTAGAATAGGACAAGATCAAATTCAAAGTTCATACCCACACCGTAAAAGAATGAAGAGTAAATAAAGATTTAAAGTTGTATGTCCTAAAGACTTTATTAGAAGCCAACTTGTAGATGTTGTAAAAGCAACGGATTTAGTTTACAATTCCTTTTCCTGATTAAGAATTCGCAGATTTCTTGTGACATAGCGAAGAACTTTTAACCTAGTTACTTTGGTTCAGGTTAATGTTTAATAAGGTCTTTAATCGTTTGAATTTTTTTTCGCTATCACACGAGAAATCCGATCATTCTTTATCGGGAAAGGAAAGCGTAAATTGATTTCGTCTTCTTTTAAACGCGTACAGGTTGGCGTGCTATATGGTCTGTAAATAAAAGAAAAAAGTTCAGGTTCATGCAATGCCAGAATTATATTATTTTCTTTACTAAAGCCTTCATCTTGGGAACTATTTGGTAAATAAATAATAGATGACGTCATGTTTGAACAATATATCCCACGTATAAAGTATTTCTCACCTTGAGATGCATGATTTCAGTTTTATGAAATTTATCGAGTACATTGATTTACACCAATACACTATATTAAAAATTGAAATTTGCCAGCAAGTAGCTCCTTTCATAAAGATATTTTGTTATTTCAGGCAACATTTTACTAAACTCAATTATTCAAGTGCACCTATGCTAAAATTTCAATGCTTCAACTAATTAAAGCTCCCCACTTACTTTTCTTAATAAGCATCACTTCACAAATTTATCCATTTACAATATCACAAATAAATAAATTTACAAAAGAAGCATGACAGCCACACTGAACTCGAAGTACTGCATTTGCCCAACGTTGACTGTGGTTCGGTTTGGATTGCTACGGTCTACTACACGGGGACTAATAAGACCGAACGGCTACAAACACCCATGCGAAAGTGTGATCCGAACCCACGAACTCCGGTACCGAAGATCAGCATCTTAACCACTTGGCTATCGTTCGGCACCCTAAGTTGGAATTTAGAAGTATCTAACTGGACATGCCTAGCCTAGTACTGTGTAAAAATGATCTTATGCAATTAAAATTAATATTTTTTCGTATAAGATACATATCACAAAACTCGGATAAGAGCTTAAGCTGTTGATTCTTGAGACATTCTTGAGAAGTAATAGATAAATATCAAACGTTTCCAGTCCGGTGATATGGTACATATACAGGCAGTTAAAAAACATACAATAACATATGAAGAACAAATCGTAAAGTTCAATAACTGCGCCACCTCTAGATATGGTCCAAAATAGTTTACAAATACAAAAATTGGTAAATAAATTAGAGTAATTAATAGAGCTTAACACTTTATATTTTGTTAATGCAAATTCTCTAAAATAATGCAGCTTTAGCTTTAAATATTCAATGATGGCTTTCTTAGATTTTATTTCTTACCTGTATACATTCAAGGATATGTGTGTGTGTGTGTGTGTGTGTGTGGGTAGTATGTGTGCATTTTTCATGCATATTTGTCATAACTTGTAAATCATAATCATCAAATGCCTTTGTTTATTTACTATTCATTGTATCATTCCAGGATTATTTTATATGTATAAATCTCTCAAAGTTTTGGTTATTTGAAGTACATTTTTACAGCTAAACATTGACTGAAATACCAAAACAATTTATCTATAATTGTGCCTTTTACAACCGCTATGTTCAATACCTGTAACCAGGATAGTTAAAAAATATCCCCTCTGTTTCTAAACGCATTTTGAATTTAAACAAAGATTCAAATGCATTTAGATCTTATAGAAATAGAAATTTTTATATGTTATAAATACTTTAGTGAGATAAAAGTCTAAACTAGAACATGAAAATACAATGAATATATATAGATCTCTTTCAAGTATATGGATTCCTACATTTATACATTTTGGGGAGAGATGGGGGTGGGTGGGGTGGAGCGCTTACAGTTTTGCTACATAAAGTCTAATCAGACTGAGATATACTGCTCAAAGATGATTCTGGCCGGCTACGAATATCTACTTCAGCAAGGGGATTCGAACCCATGAAACTCCAGTACCGAAGAGGAGATAGTACGCCTTCCTTCTTTCTGAAAATATAGAAAGAATTCTATATATTCAGAAAATAGACCTAAGACTAACAAGAAATAAAACAGAGGTAATGTCATTGAAATGCTAATGATTTTATTATTATATGCGCATATATATATATATATATATATATATATATATATATATATATATATATATATATATATATATATATATATATATATATATATATATACATATATATACATATATATATATATATACATATATATATACATATATATATACATATATACATATATATATATATATATATATATATATATATATATACATATATATATATATATATATATATATATATATATATATATATATATATATATATATATATATATATATATATATATATATATATATATATATATATATATATATATATATATATATATATATATATATATATATATTCATTATAATTTAATAATTATTAGCAATGACTTTATATAATATATCACTTAAAATTTATTTCTAAAAATTTACAATTACTATGTCAATTAATGCAGCCAATGTTTATTCTGATCTTCCTGAGTCCCTAAGGAATGACAGTGTTCCTTCCCTTCGACTGCACTATTAGAACCATTGCGTGGTCAATAAACCCAAAGGGCTCTAAGTGCTTGCTGTTTATTGACATGGATGTTTTGTTTGGGTCTCCTGTTGGAAATACATTATATTTTCCCCTAAAAGCATTATCGAGAAACTTCGTCCCTGGGCTTCAAAAAGCACTTATTCGAAGAGTCCCTTTATTTTAAAACACCTACTACAATTGATACAAATTCTCGTACACATGTAGAATTTGTATATATTTCGCAGCAAAAGTCGAAGAAATAAAGTTTTATAATATAATGTATACTTTTGGAATACTGTAAATTTTTAAACCATACATTAATTTTTTTTTGTTGTTGTTGTATAGGTGCTTTCAACATTTTCTCTCCTTTGCTATATGAAAATTTTGGTTTGATTTGGTTTGAAGCGCTACGGTCTACTTTTTGCTAATAAGACCGGGTCCTACTGCTTAGAGCCGATTCTTATCGGCTATGAACATCCATGCCATAGTGGGATTCGAACCCATGAACTCCGGTAAATATCATCCCTAACCATTTCGCTATCGTTCATCTATGAAGGTTCTGAAAAAAGGTTCTTTGTTAATGTGCATACTTTAAGGGTTATTCTATATTATCAAAAAAAATGTTCATTATGATCCTGTGATTTTAATTTTAAGAATCTGCAAAGAGGTTTGAGTCCTGTAGAGGTTTGTACAATTAGAAAAAATAGAGTGCATTTCCATGATAATTTGTACACTTATATCAACCCGTTCCTGAAGTCTGACGTGAATTACCGTCATATCAAGTTCTATTCATAGTTGCCACTGACGTGAATTCGCGTCATTTCATATTCTATTTCCGATTACCGCTAAAGGGAATTTAAGTCGTAGAATTTCTGTTTCTGAGAATGACAGCTTTATCACCCGTATCTTATTATAAAAAAAACTAAGAATTTGAGAGAGAAATATAATTTACATAATTATGTTATTGTGTTATTTTGGTTGTATTTTGATCTATCATATTTGAACTTGTTACCATTAAATTTTTAAACTTAACAACAGAGATATACGTCAACATGCACCAGACTTTTACCATTTTCAACGATACTCAGCAGTAGAAACTCAAACAACTTGCCAATCTCAAATATGTTAACTCTTCACATTTAGTGGTATTAAAATTTTATTTGTTGTAAAAAGAAAAAAAATCAAGCACTAAATTTTTCTATTCTGTATTCGCTCATTCAACAGATCTAAGAACTAACTCTTCAGAAATGTATTTCCAACAGTTACCTAGATCTAGTGGTGAAGAAATGAGGATTGACGGATTTAACCTCCAAAAAGAATTACTATATACATATATTATGTATGTGTGTATATATATATATATATATATATATATATATATATATATATATATATATATATATATATGTATGTATGTATGTATATATACAGAGAGATACACACACACATATATATATACACGTAATATATATATATATATATATATATATATATATATAGAGAGAGAGAGAGAGAGAGAGAGAGAGAGAGAGAGCCAGATAGATAGATAGATAGATAGATAGATAGATATACATACATATATACACACTAAAGAGTCAAATAATCTGGTACACCTGTCCAATATCGTGTAGGGCCCCCGCGAATAAGTAGAAGTTCTACAACACGTCACGTCATGACCTCAACTAATGTCTGAAGTACTGCTGAAGATAATTGACGTCATGAATCGTGTAGGGCTGTTTATAAATCACTAAGAGTACGGGGTGGTGGTGATCTCTTCTGAACAGTACGTTGCAAGACATCCCAGATATGCTCAATAATATTCATGTCTGGGAATTTGGGTGGCCAGCGGAAGTATTTTCAGCCAGAAGAATGTTCTTGGAGGAGCCACTCTATAGTAATTCTGGACTTGTAGGGTGTCGCATTGACCTGCTGGAATTCCCCAAGTCAATCGGAATGCACAATGGACATGAATAGGTGCAGGTGATCATGCAGGAAGCTTTATTACGTGTCACCTGGCAGAGTCGTATCTAAACGTATCAGGGGTCCCATATCACTCCAACTGCACGCACCCTCATATTATCACAGAACCTCCACCAGCTCCGTAGGTCCTGTATTGACATGCAGGGTCCACAGATTCATAAGGTTTTCTTCATACCCTTACACATCCATACGCTCAATACAATTTGAAACAAGATTCATCAGACTAGGCAACGTGTTTCCAGTCATCAACAGTCAATTATCAGTTTTGACGGGTCCAAATGAGGCATAAAGTTTTGTGTCGAGCAGTCATCAAGGGTTTGTAAGTGGGCCTTCGGCTCCAAATCCCATATCAATGATGTTTAGTTGAACGGTTCACACGTTGACTCTTGTTGATGGCCTAGCATTAAAATCTGCCTCAATTTTCAGAATTGTTGCACTTCTGTCCCGTTTAATGATTCTCCGCAGCTTCGTTGGTCCCGTTCTTCCCCGATCTTTTTTATGCCTCAAAGATGTCGGAGATTGTATATTACCGGATTCCTGATATTCACAGTAGACTCGTGAAATGGTCGTACGAAAAAATTCAAAGTCCATCGGTACTTCGGAGACATCGGTACTTCGGACTATGTACCGTCTCTCGTACGCCGACTATAACACAACTTTCAAACTCGCTTAAATCTTGATAACCTGCCAATTTAACAACAGTAACCAATCTAACAAATGTGTTAAACACTTATTATCTTATAAAGGCTTGCCCACAGCAGCATCATATTTTGATTGGTTCCTCACCTCTTTATTTGCATACGCATGTCTATATCAGTTGGCTCTTCAGTGTATATACACATATATATTATGTATATGTATATATGTGTGTGTGTGTTTGTAATACATCAGTATTATCAGACTTAAAATATCGCTTGATAATTCTGCTTTTCCCATTCTAATTCTTTCATATCTATTTTCCCAACCCCAAAATATCTTATTTACAGGAGTGTATATTGAGTTAAAATTATTTTAGCAGTCTCCCGATACTAGCTATGAAATAAATGCTAATTTTCTGTCTACTCGCACACATTTTCCAGATGACCCAGGCGAATGTTCACTTTTCCAATGATCTAAGTTTCTTTCTGACTATTAAATTCTCTGACTAAGCTGCCGATTCCTTGGCAATAATATTCGCCTCTCTGTAATAATATTGCCAACCCTGTAATCCGCAAGTGTTTTCATGTATCATTCATTATTCTGTTCTCCCCAGACAAAGATGTCTCTTAATTACAACTTAAATAACAGTTAAGTTCCATTACGAACTCACCGTTTTCCTTTTATGGAATGGCCAAACTAGTTTTTCAAACTTAGGATTATTAACTAGGTTTCTCATTGCACAATAAGCTCACTAAATTAAAAAAAATAGAGTTTAATTTCACGTGTAACCGGTGGATTAAATTTCGCCATATTACATATATATATATATATATATATATATATATATATATATATATATATATATATATATATATATATATATATATATATATATATATATATATACATAACCAATGATAAAACCAATGATCCTACCTGTTAAAGGAGATAATTAAATACTTATTTAATTGTCCTGGACTTGCTGGACGAAAAGAATTCCTATTCAATTTGTAGTCGTCATCAAAAGTCAAGCAATGTGACACTTCACACTTATTGAGGTTTAAACTAGTCAACCAACAGTGATTTCAGTACAACAGCTCCGAATCGAATGCCTAAGAATATACACTTTATTGGCAATGTCGATATCAGAGCTAGCGAATGACGGGGTTCTGTTACTAGAAGACTACATATTGTTTAGAAATATTTTGAGAGGCATTAGTGAAACTTCTTCATTTATTTTAGCTCAAAACTACACTCTTAGACAAAAAAAATTAAATTTAAATAAAAATGTAAAACAAAGCCGACGCACCGAGAAAATGTAATGCAAATTGGACACTAATTGATATACATACAAGTTTCGAAGTTAAATACAAAATTTTAAAGTTTGGATGATAAAGTTTGGAGATGAATGTACGTGTGTCGCTGCAGTGCATCTTAGCAGGGTATTTAAGAGGAGACATTTCGATTCCAGGTTATAAATTCTTTGCGAATTTCATTCCGTGTACTCATTCCGTGGTAGACAGTAATCATGCCTCGCATACAGGTATGTGAATGAAATGCGCAAATGTGCATTTGAGAGAGGATGTGTAGTTGGGCTCAAGGAAGCCGGTTGGTCCAATCGGCGATTAGCTCGATATTTATGCAGGATCGAGGCCACTATTAGAAGATTTTGGAAGGAATGGGTGAACCATGACCGGACACAGCTATAAGAAAGACCTGGAAATCAAGAGAATAGAGTACATAGTCAGAAATATACATATTGCAGAAATCTCATTTAATTACATATACATATAATATATAAACAAATATATAAATACATATATATATAGTATATATATATATATATATATATATATATATATATATATATATATATATGTGTGTGTGTGTGTGTGTGTGTGTTTGTATATGCATACATATAAATACATAAATACGCACACACACACATATATATATATATATAAATATACATATATACATACAGACATATATATATATATATACACACATACATACATACATATATATATATATATATATATATACATATATATATATATATATATATATATATATATATATATATATATATATATATATATATATATATATATATATATATATATATATATATATGTATGTATGTATTGAAATCGGCCGGTGTACTCCCTAACCTCAAAGTTTGTGCAATATTTTATGGAATAAAAATTTGTTTATATAATTTTAAAGCTTTGGGGTTCCAGATTACATAGGAATTAGATTTAAACCTTTTTATGAGTTATTATGAATTAGAAAGTAAAATTATAAGCACTTTGTAATTTTTTGCTGTATAAATGTTGTACTTCCTCGCTCTAAATCTTATTTATGAAAATAAAAAAGATGTATCAATTTTCGCAACCGGTGGCGAATAATATAAACAAATTTAGAAATAGAAAATCTGTGTAGAAGGAATCAAGGTTTAAAATAATAATGGAGAAGAGGATTAAAGAGCATTATAAGTATAATAAAAAAGTAAAACAAGACATTAAAAACACAGTTATTTTTTAGAAAATTAGCAAATATTAATGCATAACTACTTTAGTTCCTCTTTTCTTCAAATAGAGGAAATGACGATCATAGTATATTATTTACAGGAATATTCTTAAAGGAGAGATTAATTTTACTCACCATATTGTGGTATTTAATCCTCACAGTTAAACTAAGCAGTATTATAACTATTAATTATAAGCATGTCTAATTTGTTTTACTTACATTAATTCTTTCATTTTAAGGACTTATGTATTCTTAAATGTTTGTTGAAATAAAGCTGTACTAAAATTTAATTTAACCCTTTAATTAAATTCTTAGTATTTTAAAAAGTCATTTTAAAGTTTTATTTTAATTTGTTTGTTTTACTTATTACATTAAGTATAATTTTCAAAACATAATTTCGTACTGTGATTAAATGATATTTCGAAAGTGTAGCGAAAGAAAACGAAATTTATACTGCAAACTGTTAATATTAATAAGAGTATGTGTAAATATGATTAAATTATTTTGCTAGAAAAATATTACTATTTTTTATTCATATTTTTTATTCAATTAATTTATAATGTTGAAAAAAATGTTTGTATAAAAATTTTGATTTATAGATAAATCTATATTCAAAATCTATTTAATTATTCAACGGACGTATGATATCCCAGATATCCAGGTGAGTACGTTTTAAAATTAATAAAATCTCAAACAATCCGCGCTCTTCCACGCTATCCTTCAAAAACTTTTGCATCCTCTCATAATTCCGGAAAAAAAAAAGAAAAAAGTTGCAATGATAAGCGAGAGCGTATCCCATCCTGCAGCGCCCTCCCTCGTCGCAAGTGGATTCGCCCTATCCCGTACACACACTCTGACGAACGGAATCCTGCCTGCATACGGAAGAAGAAGCTCGCGAAGAGCAGGTGGTATAGTAGCAAGCAGTCGCTTCAGAAAAAACTTAGGAAAACGTGACTGGAGGAACTCAGTGTGTCATAGGAGATTATAATTACGGTGGTGTCGGTGCTATCCATTGTACCGGGACTCTTCCTTGTGTTAGAAGAAAAATATTTAAATTAATTTCGATTAGTTCAAAATTTTTCAATTTCGATTTTATTAATTTTTACTTCTTGTAAAACTGGAAATTTTTTATCTCTAAATTTTGCTATTAACTAACTGATTTGAAGAAGACCGTAAAATATTATAATTCAATATATGGTAAGAAAGTATGTGCTTCTAGAAAGAAAACTTTGAAACTTTTTGCATCCAAGCTATGTTCTAGTTTCGTTTTCGGAACCCGGAAGCATATATATTTTGGATGTCTATTTGGTGTTTGAGCTTCTAATCAACCTGCAAACAGCACGTGTATGCCGCGACATCGAATACGGACCTGGATGATCCATGCCACCAAAATTCTTCTTTCTGGTGTTGGATGAAACTGGACAAAACTGGACAAAACAAACTTTGTTGTAGAGCAAGGAGTTGTTCGAACTGGATTGATGATATACGACGCAAACGATTTTTCGAATACTTAGTCGTGATCGACAACTTAGTGACAGTTTATAACCAACGAATTTTATAACTTAAACAATTCTGTCGTTTTAATAGCTCTTAAGAGGATAAGAAGCTGATGTCTTGGGCAACCAGCTTGGCCAAAGTGGAGGTAGCCCAACCGCAAACTTCCTCAGGATCCATCAAAGGTCAGTGACACTTAATTTATTACTAATATTCGTGTGCCGATCGTATGGTGGCGGAAGCGCTTTGAAGAATACAATGAAATTTTTTTTTTAAGTAAATCTCTATTTAACAGATATTTTGTATAGATAATCTCTTTATTCTAAAGGTTCGATGCTTAGAAATAGTTGTTTGTAAGTTAGAAACTAAAATGTGCTTATACTACTTTTAAATATTTACATTGTTGTTATAAAAAATTCTATTTATCATTTATCTTTCTATATACGATAACGTAATAATACTAGTCGGAGACCTTCATTCGTAACACGTGGGTCTCTTCATTATTTCTTTTTTTTTTTTTAATTTTTATTAATATCAGTTTTAATTTATTTTAATTGTTATCTGTGTAGAAGAGATTATCAAATAGTATTTAGAATCTAAGAAAAATGAATGGCAGTCACTTAAAATCGCTTCCGGTCGCCAAATGCGAGCGACACCCGAGCATTATGTACTGCACGTGACTGCAAACGTTTCCTGCGGGGATCAGGGAGGTTATAAATATTTTTACGTTATTGCTGACACTGGATTTATCGTCGCTTTTGCTTAATTATCTCTAGAGGGAATCTTATTTTGGCGTTTTTTCTGAGTACTTCTTTAAAATTCTAATATAAATTCGAAGAGTATTTTCATAATAAGCTGTGGATTTTACAAAAGTATTTTTCTGTGAGATTTGAATAAATAAATATTCAAATCTGTTTGACTTTTTACTATGCATGTAATATCTCTTTTCATAGATTTATTTTAAATCAGTAGTTTTTTTTAACTTATGACATTGTAAAAAATATACGAAAATAGTATTAAAATTGTTTGTTTAATATTGTAAACTGCATTAAATTAAAAGAGACTTTCAATAACTGTTAGGCGATTGATATATTCGTAGGAATAACAGTTTTTGATTTTACTTACGTCTTTCCTTGTACAACATAACATTTTTAATTTATATTTTACGAGTAGTTTCAGTACTGTAATGTATAGAAAGAAATGTGCATTCCACTTCAATGAGATTGCTGTGTTTGACGAAATATATTTTTATCTATACTGTCCAAATAAAAATTAATTTGTTATTTGAATAGGAATTTTCTGTCTCGGTGAAAACTAGGGAAATTGTGATTAATGGTATGAATATTCATCGATATTATGATTTAAAATAAATATTTGTTACTTTTATAAGTTTTTATCTCCTGTTCCTTATACATTTGCTGTCTCGTGTAGTATATAACATTTTTATTAAATATTTCTTGTATACACTGGAATTTAGAAATGTATTATGCTTCAATTTTTGTAGAAATCGCGTTTTTACCCAGTAATAACATAACTTAAAATGGAAAATAATTTTTTTAATTTACTTAAAGTGTTAATTCAATCAAGTTTATCTGTATTTCATTTTTTTAAATTATCAATTTGTTATGTAATTAATACAATTTGTTAACGATATCATTGAACCTTATAACATCGATATTAAATAATACGTGTTTTAGATACGGTCTGAAAAAATTTAATTAACTCTTATTTATATGCTGTTTTAAATTTTCATATAATTTGACTTAGTACATTTAATATACTGTCTATGGAACTTTAATAACTATTTCCGCTGAACTAAAACTATTTCCGCTACTTACTACTATTCAGAATTTCGCGAAAGTTCAGACCTGGCCTTAAACTGTCAAACAGTTTCTAATATGTTTCATTCACCTTTCTGATGAAACATTTGATTTCGACAATACGCTCATTGGAAATATTTGCTAAGCTGTCCAAGATATCGATATATAAATTTGGAGCACGATCACATCTAACTTAAAGATTGCACCGTTAATAAATACATTTATTGATCTTTTATAGCGCTGTGTGATGTAATATTGCGGAAGAACAAGTATGTTAGTCATGTTTTAGTTTCATTGACCCCTTTATACTCCGCTAGTTTTATATTTAGTGAACAGAATGGAAGGGAACTTTCGGTTTTTGACATTAAAGAATTTATTTAATGAGTAAGATCAGCTACGAGTAAAAATAATATTATCTTGGACGGACAAAATAAATACAAAAGATTTTTAAAAATATAATTATTTTTGCATTGATAAAGAATTAACTCAAAAAATATTTTACCGAAATGCTAATGTTAAATGATACAACCCGCTGAAAGAGTATTTAAAAATTGAAACAGGTTCATTTTTCTTCTTCCGTCATTTATCGATTTGCTGGAGAAAGTTAGCTTCTCTTTTTTTTTTCCTCACTTGAAGCGATTATGACTTTTAGAGATAACTTTGGGACACATCCGAGCGTAGATAGGAGGTTGTTGAAAAAAAGACTTACTTAAAAAATGAAGCGAATGGTTTTTGATGATAAATTACACTACTTGTTGATGTTATGTGCTTTAACATAACCTTTTCCGCTTTTTTAGAGAAACCGTTGTTCTAAGTTGTATTTTATACTTGATTTATTATTTTAAAGTGAGGGTTTCCTGTTATACTTTTAAACTTCTGCCTAATAAAAAAGGGAAAATAAATTAAAGTGATATTTTTTAAACTTCAACTTACTAACTACAATATTATCTTTTTAAGTAGTAGGCTCTTAGCCTAGGTTTCTTCTCAGACTTTTGGAATTTTATCATCTTGCCAATACTTTACCGTAACAGCTTTATTGTAAAAGACATTAAAAATGTATCGCTTATTAATCTCGTAAAATAAAATAAATGCTATACACAAGTTCGATTAAAATCCAGTGCCAGCATGATTAAGTGTTCTGAAAAGTTGTTTTTTTTTCTTATCTGCGGGAGCCGTTTGCAAAGCGTACCTGGCCAGGTCTGGGCTTTCAGAGTGAGATCCTTACTCGTGGATCTAGGTAAGAAAATATTCATATTTTGAAGTAATGTTGCAATTTAAACCTATTACTAGCATAATCGTATATTGGAATTTATTTGTAATTTATACTCATTTATTAATAGTTTGTGCCCAAAACGTATAAATGAAAAATAATGTTTGTAGATGGGAACGAAGTATTTTTTTAAACACGTTCTAATAAAAAAAACTATTTATTCAAAAAGAATCGTCCGAAATTCGAGCAAATTTCAGGATTTACTTTACAGTTTTAGATTAACTATTAATAATTGTTCGCTATCATGGACCTATTAATTTTAACAAATGACGGATACATAGACATATCCCCCCTCTTTATTATATATATGATAAATTCTTTGCGACTGCATTTCCTTAAAATTCTCGAATAATATTTTCACTCTTTAAAATAAAATGAAAAATTATTCTAAATTAACAGTTTTTTAGGGCTTGGTTTCAAATTATCGTAGTTCCAGTTCAATTTTAGTTAAATACTACTGAAGTTGCCGTAACTAACAATAATAATTTTTTTATTCTCAAACGACAATAAGCATAGTTTATATAAATCCGACATAATCTACTTATTACATAAAAATTATTAAATTTTCTTTTACAAAACGTGATTTTGCAAAATTTTCTAAAAACACAAATGATGTTAACGTGTTGTTAGAAAGCATATCAAATTAAAATTCCATAAAAAATTAAAATGTTTGGAAATGAACCTCAAATAAAGAGTTTATAATTTGTAGATCTTAAGAAACTACTTACGTAATCATTAGGCACATTTTCCATAGTGGATTCAATGTTTTATTAGGATGTAAAAGAATTATAGTTTACGATTATATTAGAGAAACAGGCAGCTCTCAAGACGTAAAACAAGTTTAGTTTTATTATGCATATTTTTCCATTATAGATTTAATATTTTATTACGATATAAAAGAATTACAGTTTTCGATTCTATCAGACGCAGGCAGTCTCAGCACGTAAAGTTCATCGGAAGAATTCCGTCGACCTATTTTCCTAAACCCGAGGGTAGTGCCCCCAACCTAACCCTCTTTTTTATAGGTGTCTGAAGAGGCGCGTTTAAGGAGTCATATGTGTCGATTAGGTCTATTTCTTCCACCTGTTTCACGAGGAGTCCTCTAGTATTCCCAATTTGCACAATACAGACAATTTACAGTTTATAAAACAGTAAATTTTAAAATCAAATTTTCAGTTAAAATATACTATTTCACAGTCCGTTTCTTACACAGGGTTTCTTTGTAAATTTAGGATGCCAATAAAAACTAACTTTGTGAGCTATTATTTAAATACGTCGATTTGCACCTTATCAGCATGAGTATGCTAAATCATCATTAGCATGAATTAAGTTATATATACTGACTTAAATAGCCTTAAATAATGTAAGAATTATAATTATATTCTACACATTTTCCCCTTAAAACCTATAATTTTTATTTTGTAACATTTTGCATTATTTCCCTCAATTTATATTATATTTTAAACCATCGATTTTAATCTAAACAGAAGGCATATGAAATGAAAGAAATTTAAAAGGTACAGTTATATGTGTACTATCAGTTGAAAACAATCCGTTTAAATTTAATTTAATTTATTCTGTAGTTTATGAAATTTTCCAACAAAGATTTAAATGACATTTCTCGAAACATTTTATCGATAACTTTAAAAATATAATTTTGTATTATTCTTTTTCACTTATTCGTTTCTAAAGTATTTTTAAAACTATTTTAAATTATTTTCTCTCGTGACAAATATCTCCAAGTTAAAAAAGATTGTGTAGTTTCCTCCGTTTTATACTGTATTAATAAAACACCACATTCTATTTATAAATGAACTACGGCAAGCAGATAAGATTAAAGATAACCCCCATTGTATGTTCCAAAGAACTAAAATCTAATGCTTTCTGATCGCGAAAATATTTTTATTCGCGTTTATATTCTTCGTATAAAAAACCGATGCCAATTTGTTAAAGAAATTGTTTCTCTACTGAAATTCTAGATCTCAATTTCGATCTTTGTTATATTTATGCATATATTATTTCTACCAAGAACATTTATTTATGTTTTCAAATATTAAAAATATTTTTAAAAATATTAACGTAATATCGCCTTATGTTATATAGGATAGTTTTTATTACTGACTTTAATGCAACATCCATACCATTCATTAGAATAATATTTATGGACATTAATACAACATTCATAAAAATTTAAAACTAGTTTTACGAAAAACGAGAAAGATCTATGCTCGTTTAAAACTTTCGTAGAAAGAAAATTTTGCAAAATAAACTTTAATAATGTTTATGTCATAAGTAGATTATGTCGGATTTTTATGTACTGTACTTATAGTCTTTTAAGAATAAACAATTTACTATTGTTGGTTACGGCAATCGCAGTAGTACTAAACTAAACTCCTCGGAGCAACAGCCCCTAGAGGGCCAGGGTCTACGGTGCCAATCTCCGTTTACGTGACCAAGGGCTCTGGTGTGCGAAGCATATGTTCCGGTTAGGTGGTCAATCTTTCGCGGAACCCCCAGTGTTTAGTTCCCAAGTACGCTTGGTCGTCAGTTCATCTACCCACTGAGAGATGAAAGGCTGAGTCAACCTTGCCCAGCCCGGGCAACGAACCTCGGACCTGTGTCATGGGAGCCCGAAGCGCTACCCCAACGCCACTGGGCTTCACCTACAGTAGTATTTAACTAAAATTGAACTGGAACTACGATAATTTGAAACCAAGCGATAAAAAACTGTTTATTTAGAATAATTTTTCAGGTTGTTTTAAAGAGTGAAAATATTATTCGAAAGTTTTAAGGAAATGCAGTCTCAAAGTCAGATATTTAAAATCTCTCTTACTGAAATACATTATAAGTTTGTGTTAAATTATTGAAAATTAAAATTTTAATAGCATCTTACTTTGAAGGGAATTGCTATAGTAAATGTATTTCAAAGATGTAATCTTGTTGCTTGCGTTTAAATTAAAAGAAATTATTTTCTTGAAAAATTTACCCTTTTATTGGTACTCTTTTATTGGTATATTGGTAATACTATATCTTTAGAGAATGCATTCATTAAAACTTCACACTTAAAATATTTATATGTATATAACTATATAATAACATTAGTTAAATTATTTGACGTATAAGTTATAATATAAATGTACATACATCAGTACATGAAATTTCAAGATTAAAACTACTAGAGAAGAAAACTATTAGGAATAGTTTCTAAGATATCTGACTCACAAACTAAATGGTATGAAATCTAGAAAAACATTTGAATGTTTAAATTATATATAAATGCGACAGATGATACAAATAATATAATTTTCCGTAACATTCGTGTGATCTGATAGAGGCAAGAGTATTGGTATCTAAATATTCAAAAATGTTTTGCAAATCAATACATAAAAGATCTTTAAAAAAAAAACGAAAATTTTGAACTTTAAATAGTTTTGAGATTCCTTAAGGTAAGGAAATACTTTTTTAAATACATAGTAAACATTTCCAGGTTTTTAAACTTAAAAATCATATTTATCACTACATTAGCTACTTTGTAACTCTATTCATAATCTACATTACTAGAATTTTAATATCCTTTCATATATTTTTGTAATTTATTCCAGAACATCCAAACCAGAATAATAAAAATTTATCCTTTGAGACTTACAATAAATTGCATTGACTTAAAAACATAAAAATAAAAAAGTTAATTTAAAACTCCTGTGCAAATACTGAAACCTTAGAACTAAATACCGGAGAACGATTTGCTGCCTAAAAGCTTAAAATATGTAAAAATTAATTTCACTCTAGTTTGAATCTAACTTTCTATAATCCTATTGTCTCGATAGTTTCTTTTTTAACTGCGTATTTAATTATATGTATTTATTTTCCTCGGAGAAAGTTAAATCGAACGCTGAAGAGAAAAGCAATGCAATTAATTAATATTTTCACTCTTTAACATTTCTCCTGAATAATTAAACTGACGGACGCATCCTCATGAAAAAAGAGGTTTTATAAATATTTGTTTCGTCTCGGGGCTCGTTAAAGAGGGAGTATTAATATTTTTTTTAATATTGAAGGACTAAGACTATAGAGAAATTATTTATGAATTACTTCGATAATTCCTTTGGAATCCACTTTAATTTGATGATTTTAAATACAGTTGAGTTTCTGTAAAGTGACTTTTCATTTAGCAAAATTTTCTAAATAACTAATATTTTTACAGAATCTAGAACTCAGAAGGTGTTTTGCATGAAATAAAATGTCAATTAAAAATTTTATTTAAGTTTAGAGATTTTTTTCTGCTAAGGATCGATGTCAGATAATCTATTTTCTCACCATGCAAAATTCATAAAATTGATAAAGTTATAACTTTGAACGGACCAATTTTTAAACGTTACAAATGTTACGAAAAATATAGTTGAGTAGTTGAAAAAGTACAAGAAAGATCCAAATGCATTTTTCCCAATTCCCAATGCATTTTTTACATATTTTTATAAGTTAATTCCTATAAAGTAATATAATGGGTTTTTTTTTCTAAAACGAACTTTTTAGAGGATATCGAACTTTTTTTACACCTAGGCTCTATTGTACATTATTTCTAATATCTAGTGCCTCAAATTTTAACTTTAAAATTACGAAAGGGGTCACATCATAAAATATCTAGTGCCTCAAATTTTAACACTAAAATTACGAAAGGGGTCATATCATAAAATATCTAGTGCCTCAAATTCTAACACTAAAATTACGAATGGGGTCATATCATAAATTAGTTGACATTTCTTAAATTATCTAATGTAATGTTTCCATTTATTTTAAATATATTTACTTTCTTGAACTTTCTTAAGTGAAGTTGCTTTACTAATGCATTATATCTTAATTATAGTATACATGAAATAACGGCTAGACTTTCCCCCTTTCCGATAAAAGTCTTTAATAGTCTCTAAGAGTCTTTATTAGTTGCAACAAACCCTTTTCTTATCCTGGTCAGTTTTAGAAAAAACTATTGCAATGAGGAAAAATGAAAATATATGTATTTTTAATTAATAGCCTTATCATGTATTATCTTTATTAAAATCACATAATGTCAACATTTAAGTTTATCTCCATTTTCCTAAAGTTGAATAAAATCACAGCACATATTTAACTTATTATTCGCTGCGATTCTTATCGCAATATTGCGATAGAATATATAATAAAAAATTTTAATGGTTAGGTATACTCCTTTGTGAAAAATTAAATATAAAAGTGTTTAGTAATTGCAACAAATCTATTACTGGTCGTATTCAGTTTAATGTAAGACTATTGAAGTGATGAAAGATTAAAAATATATGCATTTTTAATTAATAGCATTACCATGCATTCATTACCTTTATTGAAATGATATAGTGTGCATAATTATGCTAATTTATAATATCGTTACGTTGGATAAAATCATAACATATGTTTAGCGGATTATATGCTATATTTAAGGCCTTATAACAGAGTAATTGCGATATAGTATATAATAAAAAAGAAATTTCAAAGTTTTCCTGGTTTTATATAAACATACGCTTTCAAAAAACAAAATATAGAGTTTTATGTAACACAAATTAAAGTTGTTCCCTCCTTCCTAGCTATAATTCAAGAAAATCAGAAACACCGTAATTATAAAATTAAATCTTTTACTAGCATTAAAACGATGTTTGTGCTTTTTACTTTCGTTTTCAATTGGGTGCTTCTATTACAAGTGAACTATCACTGAGTGAAATCTTCAAAAAGGTAAGAAATTTTTAAATAGATAACTGGACCTGTATCACTGAAACTACCTATTGGCCAGAGAAGGTATGTAATATATACTGAATATTTTTCTATCATAATTTCAGTTTTTAATAAAATTCTAGAAACTAATAATTTTGTTTTCTATTTCCATAAATTTCTAAGGGTATGAATTACATACAATAAAAACACTTCTGCAAAAATTCTGTTATTTTACCGAAAATCAGAGAATACGTTCGAAGGGTGAAAATTGCTAAGAATCGTTTCCTGTAAGGACGGAATAATTTTCACCAGGATGTGTTTTATACTCCAGATAAAGAAAATTTAGCACGAAATTTATTTAGCACGAAAGATATCTGTAGTTTAGTAGTAGTAACTTACAAAATAATTATGAGCTGTTAGTTAATACTTTATTTAAATTTCTACGTTTATTCAGTAAATTTATCATGTAACCATATACCTGGAAAAAAATTGGGTCATTAACGAGTACATTTCAGTTCTCTGAAGACTTAGTCTTTCTTTAATGAAATTGTTTGATCCGTTATTTCTTCTGTATGAGACACCATTTCTTCAGATTAATATGCTAAATAAAATAGTAAAATACTTTACTACGTAATGAATTCTACATTCTTTGTCATCTTTTTAATTGCCCTTAAACTAGATTAAAGTTTTTAGATTGATCAGAATGTCTCAGTAACGAAGTATGCAACTTCATACTGTTAGCAAAACACATATTCACATTTCTTCCCTAAAAGTTCTCTTTAATGCATTTTCTTTTAGAAATCTATGTATTATTATGATCCATGATGATCCTTTTTTGTATTAAGGTATGAAATGAACACGGAATTAAAAAAATTATTCTTGATAAAACTTTTGATTATGTGTTAATAGTTTCTGCATATCTATCTATCGATAATATATTATTGAAAGAATTTATCAAAAGAAACAGAGATATATAAATTTAACTTGGAGATATTGTTTGAACACAAAATAAGTTATTCAAACACATTACCTGAAATCATCAGAAAACTTCAAGAAGAAATGAGCTAGACATAAAAACAATTGTACATAGAATTTGTCCCAACATAAGTTATTTTTTTAAACAGATTATCAGTGACAACAATATATCTCAAATCTGAGAATTACTTCGTTATAGTTCGAATGTAGTAGACCATTTGTGAATCTATTCCTAGCTTTAACGTGCCGTACGCAAAATATTCTTTAGTGAAGTAAACAATCATCCAAACACAGATCATCGGGTTAATTTTTTTTTATTTCTTAATTTTAAAAACTAAACCCTATGTGCTATTTATTTTATGAAACTAAGTTTCCGAAATTGTTTATAGTGTTAATGTAATATAATTTAGTAAATTAATTAAATTTATAAATAAATATAATTTTATTTAGCATTCTTAAATACTCAGTACAAAGTCTGAGTACGAAGTGGCTAGTTTAATATATTTGCAAGTGGGAATTATGAAAGCGCGAACTGCGGAAACGTGTCAAATCGCAGTTTTCCATTATTTATATTTCGCGCCCACAGCCCTGCACCGTTACTTTCTGTATCTTCTTTTATCGGCACTTCCTTTCACCCAGAGCTGCACATGGTTTCGCAGACTTCCGCTCGAAGGACGTGCACAAATTCACCCCCATCCGCAGGTTTTGCCAGCCTCTCCGAATCTGCGATGCGTAGCCTATTGCTTGATCGCAGCGAGTCGCGGCAACCTCAGGTGAATAGCGATTATATGGGGAAATCAACTTGTCGGCCGCTCCTCGATGAGGAAAATTTTTCTGCGAGAAGCGAACTGAAGTCCTTTGTTAAAGTTTGTTACACAGGAGAATGACATGTTTTGCGGAGATGCAAATATCTGCAAAATTCCGGCGTGAAATTTTTGCAAAAAAGGTGAAGTACGAGTTATAGATAAATCCCAAATTTCAAAGCAATTTTTGAGAGATTTTTCCCGTTGCCTACGTGAATATAACGGGAGTGTCAAAGGGAGATGAACATTTTAAGCGGTTTATTTTTCAGAAAGATTACTTTAGGGTGAAGTAAACGTAAGATTGAGTAAGTTTTAGAATTTATTTCTCTAACAGAAATTTATTCGAATTTAAACTTGTCGCACCACAATTTCATTCAAAATATCCAATTTTGATCTACGTTCCACTCAAGTTTTATTAAATACTAATCTGAAGTTTAAAAATTTATTGTAGAAACTCTGGAAGTGGATGAGCATTTATAGTATCGTGAGGATAGGAACTATCCCGAGAATTTTAGATTGGAGACAATTTGTTTTCTTGTAGAAATAATTTTGTAAATGTTATGAAAATCTAGATTTTTTTTTAGTTGTAGAGTCGAAATAATAATTAAACATTTATTCTTCCTAGGCCATTGGTAAACTGGGTTACCAGTCGTAAGGTTTTAAATATGTTTTACACTTTTATACTGTGCTATTAATGCTGTGTATTTAAGCTCTGAATTATTTTTTTTCATTGGGTACATTGGTTATGTCCTTTAAAGCAAGCAGTTCTGTTTGAATTCTAGATTGCTTGAGTCTTTATTTCATATTATAACAAATTGACCAGGAGTTTTCAGCATTGTAGAAATACTTCCTCATAACTTTACATCATTGTCGAAAATTTTAGAACTATGAATTTCTGAAGTTTTGTTTCCATACCTATTTGTTGGTGTATATTCGTCACCTAAATATCTTGGGCGAAAATATGAAGCAGGCATATTTTCAAATAAGTCTAAAATTTTCATCAGAAAACTTTCTCTATATCATCAAAGCCAAGACAAGCCAAGTCATAACCGAAAAAATAGTACATTTTCTTCCGTTACTGGTATCGGATAGCGGATTCGAATTCCATTGCTGGTATGTATGTTTGAAACCATTCAGAATCGGTTTTAAGTTGTATCTATAGGTATAACGATTATACCTATACCTACAGCTTATAAGCTGAACAAAAAAGTAAGTTAAGATTAACATTTTAACCCGGAAGTGTGCACATGAGAATGATAGACCCTATGAATTTTGTTATATATGTGTTTATAAATGATATTGTATCTTCTAATACAATATCATTAGAAATAAAATAGTCAATAAGTGTTAAACATTTTTAAATTTCTATATTCTTAGCAAATTCTTTATGGGTCTGTCAGAACTTACCTACCTACTAATGTTTTTTTTATTATGTGTTGACTGTCAGATTAATGAAAAGTACAGTCATTGAATACTATGAGTAGTAGACTAGTGGGTAGTGTACTTTACTCGTTTTTAGTGTATTCATAACTTCATAATATTATTTTAAATGACTGAAATACTATGCTTGAATCTTGGTGATTAAAATAGATCCCTTTTTTTGTTTCTATCTCTCAGTCAGAAAATCCTAATTACGACGGCACGCAAGCATTCTATTACAAATTATGTCAAATATTTTGTAAATAAGATATTCATTTTTCCATTGTAATGTGTCACACTCTGAGCTTGTAACATTCGAAAAGTGTTTGCTTGCTCGAGTCAATGTATAGGCTTCGGAAATACAAGTTTGGTCAAAAAAGGTAAGAATAGCTTCACATGCCCTCATTACTTGCTCAACAAATCCAAATTATTCTTCCTTTTTGGAATCACATTCATAATTATCTGAAAGCTTTTCTCCTGTTCATATTCCTTCAATTTATTGGGTGGTTTGTTTGAATCTTCTCTAATGAAATAAGGAAGTTGACATGAGAGCCTATCTGCTTAAATATTTGTAAAACGCTTTTTAGTGCTGTAATAGACATACGAGTAGTTCTAACAGCTTACTAATTACAGGATTTTTTAAAATTTTTAAAAAATTTTTCGTAATAGGAATGTAATGTTTTTTCGGTGTTCATTAACCCCAACATGTTTCGCAGTTTAAATAACATCCATACAACTTCAGTTCCTCATGAGCATTCTCTCCAATTCTTAGCAATTTTCTATTGAACCTTTCTTTTATTGTTTTAAAGGATTTTTTTAATACATCTTTGGTTAAAATACAGAATGTATTTTGCGAAATGCTCAAAATAACCTGAAATTTAAAATAAGTAATTTTGTGTAAAAAGTTTTAAACATGGTTTTGTGCATGCATATAAGATAATATGCTAACAAAAACTAATATGTTAAATTTTTTTAAATGGTACTAATTTCACAAGGAATATTTTAAAAACGCTTCATAAGGAATTTATATTTTGTTCAAACATTTCTTTTGGTAATTTGAATGAAGTGAATATTTTCAGAAATGTATAGTATTTTTTACAGTATATGTTGAAATGAAATTACATTATTAAAAACAAAGTTGAACACTCTGGCGATTTTTTCCTTACTTATCTCAATTTGCTGATAAGCTTTACTATATGGCCTTATTATATATTGTCTTCACCTGTCAAAGTTCTACATCTTAAAAATAAGATTAACTGTAAAGCCCCTTTATTTAAAATTATCGATGATACTAGATGTCTGTGAAAGTAAATAAATATGTCTCTCTCATATATAATTGGAAATTACATATTGTTTTCCATTAAACAATGCAATAGATAAAGAAACTTAAAATTATTATTAAATTTCAGATAACCATTTAATACAGTAAAATTGATTTATTAATTAATCATGAGTAGTTTATTTTAATGGAAGTATAGTTTGGAAAGAGTATAATCTTGACTGGGCCGTCCCCGAAAAAAATGTCTGGCTGCATCCTTGTATTGCACATATATAGGTATTTATATGCATAAATTTCTATACTTTGAAAGGTATAAACTAAATGTCTTTGTTTACCTGGATGAGAATATATTAAACTTAAAAGGAGAATTGTCGCTCGGTGCTGCAAGCATACTTCTTGGTAAAATGTTTTTCTCCGAGAAAATGTGATTTAGTTAGTATTTTTACTGATCAGCAAGACCTGGATAGAAATTCGACTTTGTTTAAGAATTATTCCTTTAATGTATGTATTTCTGCTATTTACCTGAGAGTATCTCCCTTGTGTAGTAGTCTTTTTAATATGAAAATTTCTCGAGGAAACACAGACGAAAATGAAATATTCCTGGATGCTTTCGAAAATACGCTTTTCCAATACGCTTTTCAAAATTGAATATATAGCTTGAATTCCTTTTCTTTCAGGCGTCAGACGATCCATTTCTTTTGTTTATTCTGAAGTAAGAAAGTTATAAATTTGGATCAGAGAATTTCATAAGGAATATAAAGAGAAAAATCTAGCTTGTCTGTTAAGCCTCCATAGAAAACTCGTCTTGTAATAAAAATCTGCGTTGAAATTTGAAATAGAAAAATTTTCAGTACTATAACTGACTCCTTAGTTCAAAAATATATTTTCTGATTTATATGGATTAATACTATTAAATGTTATTCGCCTTT
Source organism: Pardosa pseudoannulata (assembly GCA_032207245.1). NCBI lineage: Eukaryota > Metazoa > Arthropoda > Arachnida > Araneae > Lycosidae > Pardosa > Pardosa pseudoannulata. Next base: position 153,557,250 of record CM063502.1, read on the forward strand.
TTAAATTTGTGACTTTATTAACTCTACCTTATTAGCTAAGATACTAGTTCAGGCAATTAATAGAAATTTTCTAAGCGCCTTTAGAAAGCAAACAACTTTTGTAGGTATAACATATGTATATGTTTACAATCTTAGTAGAAATCTCTCTTATACTAGATCTAGTTCAAAATCATAGCACCTGTCTTCATATAGGTTTAAAGCCATCTTTTAAAGTTTGCTTTAATAGAACTATCATAAAAATGACTAACAAGCGACTAATTAAATCATTGTACTAAAATATAAATACGTAATACTGACTTATATTCATTCTAAAATATTTTAGAGACGATAATTATTTTTGGTGTTTTAAGTATATTTCCAAGCCATAAATTAAGATAAATTTCTATAGAAATTAATTTATTCAAGAAATAGTCAGTATTCACAAAATAGTGAAGTTAATATCTCAGTTAAAAGAATTTGTTTCATTTCAGTAATATATCAGTATTCCGGAGCACAATACATAGAGTTATGAAAACACTTAATATTACAAATTAGGATTTCCATTCTAACAATATTTAACATGAGATTGATGTACAACAGAAATTTAAAGTGCAATAATAATAATAATAATAATAATAATAACAAACATTTTATCGGTTAGGAGAAAGTAATATAGAAAACTCAGGAAAAATATGGCTTTCGTTTAAAAAAAAACTATTGGGTAAAGATAAAAATAATTATTTTTATTTCAACAGTCTTGAGACATAGTTTTAAGCCTATTAAGATGATTGAGGTATGTATAGGAATATTTAGCAATAAAACAGTTCATGCTTTTTTCTTAGCGATTACTTTTCTTATCTTAAACTGTTAAATGAAACACCATCGTTGTACAGCATTTGAAAGAACCAAATATTTCATTCAGAATAAGCTGTTCACACAAAGGTATTGCCTTCCCTCGCATGACCCTAGGTCACACTCTTAAGTAACAATCGAGTCAAAAGTGTGACCTATGACAAGGTAGAATCTTTTGTCAACTTCCGCTGTGAATATCTGTACAAGTTTCTTCTTACGTAATCTTGCATATCAGAATTTTCATACATCTTTGTTTCCCGTGACTTTATTTTTGACGGGGTGTATTCACAATATGAAGAACATCTCAATTTCAATAGATCTAGTTTTAGTTAGTAAAATTATTTAGTCTTCTTTTTTCTGCTATTACGAATAAGATGAAAATTTGGATTTGTTTTAATTGGGTATGTAAACTTGAAAACTAGTCTATCTTAACTTATGAAATGATTAAACCATTATGTAAAAATTTTGTTTACTGCATTTATGAGAATAAATATTGCTTCATTTGCTTTTGACTTAATTACCATTTCAAAAAGATCTAGATGGCTTAGGCCGGGACAGAGTATGACTACTCTTACCATTTCAAAAGGATTTGTGCTTGATAAGCAACGTACTCACAAGCCGGAAGAATATTTGTTTTTATTTTTTAAACAAAAATATCCATTGAAATCTACATGAAATCCACAAAAATTTCATGCCTACTAATCTCAAATAATTTGTTTAGCATGAATATGGAGTTAACTGTAATCATCGTATGCATGTTCGATCGCGTCCATGCACGCGTGTATGTTTACTTATTTTATTTGTAATTTTTAACCCACCCAAAACTTAACGATATAAAGATATAAACTTAACGATATAACGATATAAAATTAAGGAATTTATTTTATATTATATATGTTACTCATTTGAAAATTTTAGAATCAAGCCTTATGGGAAGAGAGTGGCATCTTTTCTTACAGCCATATGTATCAATGTATTAAAAGTATAAATGAAAGGTAATTTATTTTGTAAAATTCTAAAAGAAGTCTATACTTTTGTATCAGTTTCGGTTCTGAACGAGGAGGAAAGGTTTCCGTGTTACTATCAAACAAATAAATATTTATCAAACAAGATTGGTTTCTTATCGTTCAAGAAAACTATGACCTTTGTTATACGAGTTTTATTATCAGTTCAGTTCAATTCAAATGTTATGCGTTATTAGTACATTTAGCATGAAGTAATGCCACCGTACTATATATATTTAGATTTGATTTAAATACTTTCTTGATAAGTATTTTTATTCAGATATATATATTTAAAATAAACAATAACAATTATCGAAGATTAATAAAGTGAAATTTTCAAACTACATTTGAAATTAAAGGCTAATAAATGTGCGCATAACATAAAAGTTTCATCTCGTTCAAGTGCAGTAGATTATTTGATATTATCAAACTGTATAAAGCAACATTAATTAATATTTCAGTAATCTAATTTATATAATCAGCAGATAAAGTAAGTTTAAATTTAGTACTGTTTAGTAGTGTATTTCAAAATTATTTTGTTTGAAATTATTGTATACATTTGCGACTAATTGTAATTTCAGCTAAGGAGAGTAAGATAGTTTGTGTTATAAATTTACAAATTTAGTGTTAAAAAATAAGACATTAAATTATTAAATTATTTTACTCGAAAATGAGCTGCAACCATATTTTATAGCCTGGCACTCCAATTCTTGGTCTTTTTTACAATACACCATTACGCTGTACATCTGTTAATTGCTGATAATTGATAATTGTATTTTGTACATACTTGTAATCTCGCTTTACTTTTATCAAGCTCGTGTTTTTTCTAAATATTCATTTTATGCATAATATTTACCCTAATAAATATACTCAACATAATGAAAAACAAATGCCTGTCTCCTATGATTTGTTATTTTACAATCTTTGTAAGTCACAAATTAGATTACTCGATTCCGAAATCGTTTATTTCTTTGATACTGAATGAGTTAAAATGTATACTATAGATTCAAACAGATGAAGTAATATTATTCACAGGGATTTAATTTCACGATCACAGGTTCAGATGCTCAAAGTATAATTTGTTCTCAAATTCGAAAAAAACGTTAATACACTCTCTGAATTTCCTTTTTATTAGCTGGGTGACTTTACTATCTCTTTAAAGAGTATATTTCTGAAAATATTATTTTAAGAAATGCTTCTAATAATTACATTCTCCTTCCACTAGAGATAAATACAGCGGTAAGATCTTGTACAAACTTATGCTCCCGTGAAAATTAATTTTCTGTTATATTCGCGGAAGAATAAAGAAGTTGTTTAAATACTTTCCCTGCGTATAAATTATCTAGTAAGTTTTTAAGAAAGTGTCAATGAAGATAAATTTCTCTGCGATGCATCAACTCATGCGATTAATTCTTGTCTTGGTTAAAGATAATAATTTCTCTCTTGTGAACAACCAATCATGTCAGAAACTGTTTGAAAAAAAGTAAAGAACAAAGCGATCAGCAATATTCTCAAACTTTAAACAATGAACTGACAGACTTGCAACGGAAACACTGATTTTAATAGTTTTATTAATGTGTTATCATTTTAGGTATACTTATTTATGTCATTTATCGCTTGAATAAAGATAAACAACCGTGTCCAAAATAGAAGGTTAGCCTTGTTAAGAAAATCTTTTTAATTCATTCGATACAATAAGATTAATTTTTTTGTGTTAAAAAGCAGCGTCATGCATAGTAAATGGATGTATTTAAAATTACCCCATTGATAAACATTATCGTTTTGTTAACAGTAATTTAAAATTATTTTAAGCATACAATTGAAAACAAAATAAAAATAAATCTGCCATAAAAATAAAAATACCAAATATCACTTTAAACTATTTGACTTGTAAAATTATATATATTAATAGAGATGACGATGTGTAATGTAGCATCTTCAGTTTTTTTCTACGTGAACAAAAAATTTTGCTTTACTTATCTATTCTCTTTATACGTCAACTTGTTTTTGAGGAACATGGTTTTAATGCAGAAAAAATCAAAATATTACGTTAGGAATGTTTATAGTTTGGAAAAGATATTGTTGATTAGCCGTTAACCAGTAATATACATAAGAGCGGTGATTTTGCTATGCATACATTTGGAGCTGGCATATATCCTAACAAGGAACAGTTGTCTTCTACGAAAGTAAAAATAAGCTACACGAAGCAGCCATGTTCACATCATGCACTGTATGATATTATTTATATGTGAAATTAATGGATCTCTTAAAGATACTGAGCTTACCACATTCAATATTTAATAAATGTCTTGGGTAATTTTGATCTGAGAACTATTATTTAGATAAAATCATTGATTTCAGTAAAATTTTTCGGCTTAAAAGTCAACTACTACCCTTGTGTTTTTAACAAATCTACTCTTAAAATACATTTGACACTTTCCAACAAACTTACTCTTGTTTAAAAAGGCTTATGTGCTGAATTTTATTTTGATGCCGCATAATCATTGTAGGATAGATTAAAAAAGAAAATCGAGTATTTATTTAAAATTAAATAAATAAGATATTTTTATCAGTTCTCTCTACGTTGTCACTTTTAGCAGTTAATAGGTAAAATATAAACTAAGGATACTGCGAACATTAAAGTGTTTGTAAACTTATAATCTTTCTATTAATTGATTTTAATAGATAACGGGTGGAAAACCAATTTTCATTAACAAATCTCGTAAGATATCGTTACATACATTTTTAATTGTTTTAAGTTACAGTTAAGATTTAATTTTTCCACAAATAACTTTCCCTAAATAAAGTTTCTGCGATTTTATTTCATTATTAAAATTTTATATCGCTCAAAAGAGTGTTTTATTCTTTACTGTTTAGTTTTCCCTTGCAACCTTGTAATTAACAGAGTTTTAACTGAATTTCCTTTCATTAAAAATGATGAGGTCAATTTTTGGTTCACGAAAGATATTTATACTTATACCTACTGTTTAAAACAGTTTTCAAATGACAGTAAACATCGATGTCTTCAACGAGATTCGAATCCCCTAATTTTAGTACCTTCATATTCTTTGAAGTACACGAGAAAAACGAAGCAGAAACGCGAGGTTTCTTTCTTCTGAAGTTCTATAGATAACTATATGAAGCAATTTGAATTTTTAAAAACAGATTTTTTCACTCGAGGCATCTAAACTACTGCAAAACTAAACAAATATTCACACAGCTAATATCGTAGTCATCTGTTTTTGAAACCTTAAAAATAATTGAAATTTGTACTTAAATTCATTTTAAATAATGAATGTATGTATATCTATTGTAGCTTCATACACATGAACATAATGTATAAAAATATGCATGAGCTCAAAGGCACAAGTAGGTAAAGACACAATATGTTTTCGAATACTCTTATATAAATATATATGCATTCATACATATATTCACATATATTTGTTTATATATATATATATATATATTATATATATATATATATATATAAATTCTTGCAAAAAATACACACTATACAAACACCAACTGATGCATTCAGTTTAACCATTTTTTTTTAATAAAAGAGGAATACAAGAAATTTGTCACATCTTCTGATCTTTGAATTCGTAAATTCACGTGTAAAAAGTAATAAATACTTGTTTTCTAGAAAATTGTTTCCCTATATATAAATATATATATAATGGTCATCCTTACGATGTTATTTTTTCATAACCGAAAATAATATACATATCTTGTCAAGATAACACTATACAATTTTAATCCTTGAATAAGTACACCATATAAATGTTGTGAACGAGCAGACTTTTTTGACAGAAAATAATTTGGTCTTTTATCCGAAAGTTCTATATCAATTTACCCGAGAATAAAAATTATAGAAAAAAAATTGTAAGAAAAGATTAACATTCTGAATGATGTACTTTCAGATCATTATCATAATAGCAAATAAAATTTATCGTGGAGAAAGATAATTTATCATGCACAGTTATTTTTTCTATAAAAATAAGAAAAAATTGGTTGCATGATTATTTTTTAGTCATTGATATGAATAAGTAACCAAGAAGAAAAAAAATAATTATTTTCCATTATTCAAAAATTATTCATCTGGATACAACTTGGAACAACAAATAACCTTTCAAATATATCTACCCTGCATTTCCGAGATTGTGCTGCATATTTTTTGCTGATAATCATATTTCTTCTCGTGCTAAGGGTATTTCGAGGGCTTAAGTATATTCCTTTTTCGTAACTTTTTATTCGGCCAAGTCTAGTTTAAATCTGTCAATTATTTGGATTTTACAATAATTTCTGAAAAAGCATTGCTGTATATATATATATACATATATATATATATATATATATCTATATATATATATTATTTATATAATATATATATTATATATATATATATATATATATATATATATATATATATATATATATTATATATATTATATATGTATATATATATATGTATATATATATATATATATATATATATATATATATATGTATATATATATATATATATATATATATATGTATATATATATATATATATATATATATATATATATATATATATATATATATATATATATATATATATATATATATATATATATATATATATATATATATATATATATATATATATATATATATATATATATATATATATATATATATATATATATATGTATATATATATATATATATATATATATATATATATATATATATATATATATATATATATATATATATATATATATATATATATATATATATATATATATATATATATATATATATAAAGGGTAACAAATGCTAAAATCTAGAAATTTTTTTTGAGTAAAAATAAATTGTATATATTCTAAACTTCAATAGGCGACCTTAGCTATAGGAAGCAAGGGGCTTGCCGCCGAGTTTGATTCCCCCCTCCCCCACGTATAGTACTAAAGTATTGCATTTTAATATTGAAAGAAATGTACATTTTTATAGAAATTTTTTTTTTCGTAGAAAACTGTATAGTTAATCAAAATCGAATTTTCAAATAAAAATTTCCAATTTTCTAAAATTTTATTTAATTATTAACTTTTAACAATTTTCTACATTTTTTATACAGTTACTTAATCGTTTTACAGACGATTGCACATGAACAGTTATAAATATAAAAAATTAAATAGTATTTCAATTATTAGTATTAACTATTACTATTAAATTTATAATTTTTTACAAAATTTTATATTTTTAGAGACAAAAAATAGTGAAATATCGGGAGAGTCAGTCCATTTTTTGTCCTTCCCCCGATACAAAATCTTGGCTACGGCCCTGATCCTATATTTATTGTTGAATGTAAACGGTCGTATAAGTTGTCACCTTAGCGATGCGATTGCTCCCAAACAAAAAAAAAAGAAATAATTGTATAATCTTTTAAGATAGTACTGCCGAAAGATGGTCGAATGGCTAGGGTGCTGGCCTTCTATACCGGAGTTCGTAGTTCGAATCCCACAGTGGCATGGATGTTCGTAGCCGTTCGGAATCGGCTTTAATCTGTAGGTCCCGGTCTCATTAACCCTCGTGTTGCAAAAAGTAGACCATAGCACACGAAACCAAATTAAGATGGTGCTATGTAATAATGAACGCTTGAATAAGTACATCTTATAAATGTTATGAAAGAATTACGGGATCAAAAATAATTTGATCTTTAACCTAAAAATCATCTTAACTGTGAATGCAATTGTGGAAAATAAATTGTAAAAATATATTTCTGATGACTATAATCATAATAGCAAATAAAATTTATGGTAGAGAAAGATAATTTGACTCTCACCGTTTTATTTTACTCTTCAAAAAAGAAAGAAAATAGGTTGTATGATTATTTTTAGCAATTGATATATGAATAAGTAGCCGAAAAAAATAAAATAATTATTTCCATTATTCGAAACTCATTCAACTGGTTACCACAGGGAACAACAGGCTTCGTTTCAATTAATTTTACCGATTTATGAGGTTGTATTACATACTTCTAGCTGTTTTTTACTTTGTCCCATGTTAAGGTTTGTTAGAGGTTTTATATTTACTTTTAACTAGCTTTTCCTCTCCAGTCCTATTAAAACGAATTAAACCTTAGTTTGTTAATATTTTACAATAGTTTGTGTAAAAATATAGCTGTGTAACTAATGTACAACATACTTAAGTTAAAAATTTTAACTTTAAAATTATAGAAGCCACTTTGTGTCCGGGGGTGACAAACGTCGTATTTTTATATTTTATTTAAAATGAATTTTACAGAATCTGGGCATCAATATTTAGTGTTTATAGTATAAGATGTAATGGCTAGTATATTTCGGGATATACTAGCCATTTTATTATAACTAATAATCTACTGAAAGTTACTATAATGTAGGTATAATATAGACATAATTATTTAAAAAGTGTTTAAAAAACGCTTTTATTTAAAAAAAATTGCCATTCACTATTCTCTAAATGAAATTTTGTAATTAGACATTCAATATATAACTAGGACCAGTGAATCGCATCCAAAAGTGTTGAAAAAATATTTAGAACTATTACTATACTAGTGTCTATACCCTATGTTGAACTAGTATATTTTAAGATAAAATTATTAAATTACATTAGGTTATAATTTTGCCAGAGATTTGAAATTTTGCACACGTGTTAAGTCTCAAGCAAATGCAATATAGTACACAACCTAATATCGTTCTGAACCTTTATTAAATTTTTAATTTTATTTCGATTTAATACAGCAAGCGTTCTTCAATTTACTTTGTTGATAAATGTGGTTTGCCTGCGGTTCTCCTTAACTGAATTGTTTAACAATATTTGAATTCCTTGAAAAGTGGAAAATAAAATTATAAAAATATTTTAAAAAAAGCTTTTATTTCTCAATTTTACTATAAAAAAATAAATAAAAAAAAAAATCAGTCAGAAAATAATTAGGATTGTTGCATAGTTATAAAAAATGTGTGTCTCAGAAACAAAAAATTTCTTTTAAACATCTTGAGATTTCTAAATTCAGATATCAAGAAATAGATCTGTAAAGGCCGAGTCTTTATTGTGGCAAAGAAGCAACATTTACAGGCAAGTAAACGAAGTGGTTCTAGCTGCATGAAATGAGATTCATAAAGTAAATAAAAATATTTTAAATTTTATTACATATTCTATGTTTTATTGTTATAGTATTTATGCACATAATCATAATTTCAAAGTTCTGGGTTAATAAGAAGTAGTCTAAATTTAATAATTTTACTTTAAAATATTTATTGCGTGTAGGTCGATATGAGGTATGGATACAAGAATGTAATATTAGTTTCACGTAATTCACTTTCAGTTTTATTAGTTACAATACACTAGTCCTAATCAAGAGAAAATGTGCAAAATGTTTAATTATAGAAATTTCATCTTAAAAATGTGTATCTGTTTTTGTAGGCAAGTAGTCTGGTACTTAGATAAACGATTTAAACAGGTATTCTTTTCGATATGAGCCTTAAATTACAAAGCCTCTCAACAATTATATTATGCTCACTTATGTAAAGAATTAATTTCATTCATATAGTGTGCCCATAACAATGTACCATAGGGTACATTGTTATACAGTTAGCCTTTATGTTTTTAATTTTAATATATATATATATATATATATATATATATATATATAATATATATATATATATATATATATATATATATATATATATAAAAATCTATTTCACAATCAAATATAAATGAAAATGTGCTTAAGAAATAAAAAAAATACTTACATTTTTCCATATATCTATAAAAAAGTTGTATTATCATTAAACTAACAGATAAAGGTGAATTAATTGACTATATAAGCACCATATTGCTAAAGGTCTTACATGAATATGTTAAAAACAACACTTTTTTGGTTTAGAAGCTTAATATTAAATTTTTCATTACTATATAAGGTAACCATCTAAAATAACAGCAATATAATTAGGGTTTTCCATGTTAAACTTTAAACGTTTTACATGTTTAAAAGTAAAGTTTTAACATCATGGGTAATTTTTAAAGTAACTTTTGAACATATCTTATAAATAGGAGTATGATATTTTAGGAAATCGGGTTTAGGGGCTTCCTGTATGAACAATGTTTTTGTCAAATCAAATATCATTCATTTTTAAGTTATACACATGCACTCAAACATCGCCACCAGCAAATTTAAATAACATTTGGTGGAAATTTCTTCCGACGTATTTTTCTAGTATATACGAAAATAATGAAAATAAAACTAAGTAATGTCTCACCAAAATGTTTAACTAAATTTATAGATCTCCTCTGTAGAAAAAACTCGCAATTTACTTTTAATCTCTAATTTTTACGAGCCTTGTTACTTGAAATATATTGAATTTTTTAAAAGTTTACTTGTAATTCGAAATAGTTTTTTAAGTGGCATGTGTTTAAATGGTAAAAAATGCTTGTTCATGCTGCAATGCATTAGAACAACATCCGAAGATTTAAAAGTGTGTATTTCTGTCAATGCTTTAAGCAGCTTGGTTGAGAGGCTAAAAGATTTTCTCAGACGGTATAAGAGGATTTAAAATTTCGATTTTTCTACTTTTGCACTCATGATTGTTATTTTTGTCAGATTGTTTCAGGTCGATAGCGTTTGCTCCGAACAAATTTAATAAAAGATTTTTTTCGGTGTATTTAAGATTTAAATTTAACTAATTACTGAAAATCTTTTTAATTAAAAAAGATATTTCTGTAGACATTATTTGACTCTAATTAGCTGAAACAATTACGCTTGCATTAATTTCCTTATTGTCTTTATATGTGCAGATGCTATATTTACGATTACAATTATAATTTTCCATTTAATTGCTTTATATCCATGATTTTTTAAACGTATGGTACAGTTTAAATTGCATTTTAATGTGAAATTATAATTGTTTGAAATTCTTTTCAGATAATAGCGCAAGAAAGATAAGATTTCGGAGTAATTTAATAATTAAAGCAATTACCTCTTAAGATCCGAGAAACGAATTGTTCTTAAATAATTACGCTTTCAAACAACACTGACAAACAAATATTCCATTTCCTCAATTAGCGTCATATAAAAAATGAAACTGGATATGCAAATGTCAGACTTCGGGGTTTATAGGTAGCAATTCTTTTTTAGGAGTCTGCAGCAAACAACTTTTGCATCATCTTTACTAAAATGCACGAATACTGCGATGACAGCGCTTATGCTTTTTCTTATCTCATCGTTCGTTCCAATAATATTAGAGCAGAAATTATGTGAGAAGCAAATATACTTCTGCTCTGTACTACCGCCTCTTCATGTATTATTTAAACTAAGAATTTTAAGAATTCTGAATTCATTAAAATTTTTATTCATCAGCATTCATAACAAAACTTCAAATACTTGAAACATTAAAGTTAATTCAAAAATTCATGAAATTTCAAAAGCAAATTTGTTTTCCTAACAATAAACTGATATTTCTCTCTGTAGATATTTATCTATTACATCTACATGAATACATGTGCAATAAATTCTAAAAACGAACTAAATAATTGAATATAGCTGGTGAAATAATTTTATTTATATTGGGTGGTTCTAGTTAACTAATATCTTATTCATTATTTTTTACTTGTTAAATAGTAGTTAAAATTAACACCGGATTTGTTTCAGGGTTTAAAATACTTACTCCATGCATACTAGGATTTACATATGTTTTCACTAAAAACGAGAAACATAAAAGCTATAAAAACCATAAGCCAGTATATATATGTATATATATATATATATATATATATATATATATATATATATATATATATATATATATATATATATATATATATATATATATATATATATATATATATATATATATATATATATATATATATATATATATATATATATATATATACATATATATATGTATATATATATATATATATATATATATATATATATATATATATATATATATGTATATATATATATATATATATATATATATATATATATATATATGTATATATATATATATATATATATATATATATATATATATATATATATATATATATATATATATATATATATATATATATATATACATATATATATATGTATATATATATATATATATATATATATATATATATATATATGTATATATATATATATATATATATATATATATATATATATACATATATATATATATGTATATATATATATATATATATATATATATATACATATATATATATATATATATATATATACATATATATATATGTATATATATATATATATATATATATATATATATATATATATATATATATGTATATATATATGTATATATATATATATACATATATATATATGTATATATTATATATATATATACATATATATGTATATATATATATGTATATATATATATATACATATATATATATATATATATATATATATATATATATATATATATATATATATATATATATATATATATATATATATATATATATATATATATATTCCAAATTAACAAAGATTAAGAAATTTATTTAGTTCAACTGTATTAGAGAAATAGTATCTGCCATAATTATTAATACAAAAAATTAAGCATGAAGCAAAATAATTTATCGATATCAATGAAAGGATATAAAATAGAATAATAATTATAGTACACGTACCCATAAAGTTAACATACAATGTTATAATATATTAAAGGGATGAAAATTATATTTTACTGAATAAATAGCGTTCCCATAAAAGTCAGTTTATCTACATCATTATACTATTTTAAACACTTAACAAATATTACTTTTCCTTTTTAATAAGTACTCCTCAAAGATTTTATATGTTGTGGGAGTACTCAGTTAAATTTTCTTTACATACTAACGAAGATGAAATATTGAGGTATTAATCCAGAGTATTTGCAGTTTCATTATAAATTTTATCATTCTAATTTAATCATAAACTTTACTAAATTTCACAATGAAAGTTTGAATGTTTTATATTCCAAAATCAATCATTTAATGAATTCAAGTAAGTACAAATAATGTAAATGTAAAACAATATATAACATAAAACACACATAACTGAATAGGTACCAATCTGTACCATTCTTTTATTTTCGTTACTAAAACTCGAATAATATTTAAAGAAGGCTAAATTTTTTATGAAATTTTAACGCAAAGACAACTATAAATTAAATATTACTATAAATGAAATATTTAAATAATGTATAAAATAAGACCCAAATATGTTAAAAATGTTTTAAGTAATAATTAGGAGAAAAATTATTTTTTCAGAAAGAATATTTAAAAAAATTAATTTTTTTTAAATTTTCTTTTCTTTTTTTTAAATAAAGTTTTTAAAGAATTCAGAAGGGAAATATTAAAGAAATAAGAGAAATTTGTTTAAAATGTAGTTTATTAAATATATTTTAGCGTGATTGGTTTGATTATACTTTAATGTTTATGCATGTAATGTTTCGTAATTTTAAGATAATAATTTACAAATATGGTCTGTAACGGTAACGGTATGGTCTGTAACGGTCTGTAACGTAATTGTTACTTTGAATTAATTACAGAAAATGTTTTTTAATTAAGGTTACTCTCCTGCTCATATTGAATTAGATACTTTTCTATATTTTAACAAAAAGGGGGATAAATTACTCATAGGCTAATTATACAGATAATTTTCCATGTAGTACATACCTACATGTAAAATCTTAAATGGTGAAAAATTTATATAAAGTTCACAAAGATTCTTAGGTGAGACAATGAAGTTTAATATATGTTTTAAGTTCTGAAAAACATTAGTTCACAAATGAAATAAACATATATTGTGAACAATACGAGAAATAGTAAAATCTGCCACATGAGATGAACTAATCCGATTGGAAACTTTCTGACAAAATAAGTACTGACAAAATAAGTTTTTATTTCTATATAAAATAGTAACTCTAGGCAACCTTAGATGCATGTTATTTTCATATTTGAATTCATAAGTATGTGAGCTGTATAGAAAAAGTTTTTTAAATGTTCTTCTGTGAGAGGTATCTTGTAACATCTTTGAATTTTAGCTTTATTTCAAATGTATTTTGATTATCTTATATAGAAACTTGTTGAAGATTAAGCACTAATTATACTATTTCAATATAAATATTTATGGTTTCAACATTTATTAAATATAAGTATTAAAAATACAGAGTATTTCCCCAATCAGTTATAAAGTACTACTTACATAACTGAGATTAGTTATTTTTATTGTAAAATTAAATCACGTGTTAGATTTAAACACGCACGTTTTAACAGAGTTTTAAAAAATCCATCTACGTATATAATAATAAGTTAGTAACGTCTTCACTAACTAAATTTTAATTTTCGTTAGCTACAATTTTATTTTTAGTATCATCAAGTGACATCTAAAGGCACATTTCCACCCTCCTGTGACGATGCAAACAGTTGCCATTTTCTTTTACCTTTTTTTCACATTCGATTTATGATGTCTATATATATAGTGTGTTATTTATTTATATTCACTCATTCCTACCCTTATCATGAGCAGTAGATTTTGTCCTATGAGCCGCAAGGAGTATGGTGCAAGGATTTGTCTCCAAAATCTTTAATTTGGATTTTTTTTATCTGCACACCTATTATCACATCCATTTCTGCAAGTACACTATTATTGTCTGTACTAGCGTAAATATACAAAAGATTTTAATTCTAACAAAATTTCTGTACTGATTCCAGTACGCTTTCATTTACCTCCACTTTTTTCGGGTGAACTTATATCTGGTTCAAGCATAGGTCCTCTACTGTTGTGACTACACTAGTTGTTAGGTTACTGACTTTCTGGTAGTCTAAGAAAATACCAATGAACCATAAATCACTATCATCTACATGACGATGAAACCTTCATACCAACATAAAAAAAAACAAGAAATTCATATCTGCAATGTTTCTAACTTTCACAACGATTCTTCCGAAAAGACTGGTAGTTTTTTTATGATAAATTCAAGAAAACGAAGAAATTGGGAAAGATGAATTTAGGAAAGATAAAATTGGTCCTTTAGGGATAAATTCAAATGAATTGAACTATCAATGAGAGAAAACCTATAAGTCGGGAAGAATAAATATTATTAAGGTTCCAATGTACGTATTTGTGTATGTTTATTTAAAAAATTTGCTCACCATACGATTTTTGCTGATACGTACCTGTCAACATAAACATTGATTTTATATTATTACAATTTTATTGAAATCTCACATTTTCAAAGAACTCATTTTCTCTTGATCACTTTAACATTATAGGATTTATATGGAAAGTTTTATGATTTTTCAATTGTATATTTTAACTGTATAAAAATTTCTCACTTCTTGTACTAGCAGCTAAAATCTGTTAATGACATTTTTCATTAACTTACTGATTAATCGAATTCTGTAATTTCTGAAAATTATTTTATAATATTAATAAATATTAGACTATTTTCTTAATATAAAAAAACTGATGCCTAACTTCTTCAAAAAACTTTTCTAGAGCTTATTACTTTACGAAATATTTCATTGTAAAACTCATAGTGACACTTTTGATTTAACTTATACCTAAAAGTCTAACTATTATGTATTCCTATCGGAACTAATCTAAGGAAAATCCAATCAAAGTTGATGCATAAATATAAATCTTTCTTTAGTTTGAAAATTTCCATTAACGTGTCATAACTTAACCAACTCAACGGCGCTCTTGGTTAACTTGAATTGAAATTTCCATTTCATGATTCTTGAAAATTATTTTATCAATTGATGTTAAAGTATTCTTAAAATAAAATACAAGAAATTGATGCAATACCACTTTCAGTGCTTA
>CM063502.1:153575472-153587972 GCA_032207245.1 Pardosa pseudoannulata
TTTTAATATATTGCATTTCATCGCAATTTTCTTTAGTCCAACAGACAGAAAAGCGGTTTAATTAAGAGAGATCATCATTGGGGTGGGGTAGATGAGCATGTTGTTTGCATAAGTTTGAATTTTATTGATGACCTAGAGCTGCGTTAAAGGTAGATTTTATTGAAAGTAGCCCTAAATCATCTGCTGTGTGATTTTGAAAATTTGACAACAATTTTTGGTTAAAATTGCCGTAGCCTCTGAAACTAACATTTGCTGTTTCATGAAAACAGCAAAATTCATGAAAATGTAATGAAATGAAATTTTTCATGAAAATATAATGAAATGATATTGTTCATGAAAATATAATGTCCTTAGAAATATATTTATACAAAAGTGACTAAAATTGGGAGGTATTATTAATTTCTTTAAGCTATTGATTATTACCTGTTGAAAAATTAGTTGTCTTGTAAATGATCCATGCGTATTCTTTTCCAACATAAGAGGGTCACTTTTATTTATGCAGAGTGCTTTTTAAACCTGAGAATATTTGCTATCATATGCTTTCATAGATATAAGGCTAAAATAAGCTAATTGCAAAAATATACATTTTTCCTGCACAAAATGTCTAACAGTTCATATAGGTAGAAAAATTAATTATTATGTATTTCGAAACATTAATTTTGACTAACTTATTTTATTTGCTACAAATTAAATAGTTGATAAAATTTGAAAGGTTTTCAATAGTTAGAAATGCACTTAGAATATATAAGAAATGAAAAGATAATATTGTTAATAAATAGTTGTTTAATATTATTATTTTAAATATTCGTAAAATAAGAAGAAAGTATTTTAAAAGTATTAAAATATTTTGTGTTTAATAATTACGTAAGTAGTAATAATTTTATTTTATGATGCCTTAATGGCTATATTCTTTATTGAATGATAAATATTACGAAAAACACTTTCTAGTTCTAATTCTTAGTTAAAATTTCAAAAGTTCAAAGCCCACTTTTGTCTTAAATTACTTTCGTAAATAATATCTGAAAACTCTACTAATAAAACTTTTCTGTTAGTGGATCTTTCTTATTCTTACGTTATAAGAAAGCTAAAATAATTCCATATTAATATTTCGTAGAAATTTAATTAATCATTCTTTAGTTCTTGAAAAATTCGTTCTATTTCAAGCTGAATAAACAATACATTAGTTATACTGTCTCCGCTTATGGAACCATTTTGAACTAGGAAACATTGAGAGTCTTCAATTGACGAAGTAAGAGTGCTACCATTAAATTGGTTTCTGCAGAACAGCATATCGGTAAAAAAAATCAGAAAGTATAAAATCAAAGTAGGCATTACAGGTGACAACCTTTAAAACTTCTTTGAAAAAAAAATGGAACTCAAATGCTCTTAAAGTGGGCTAAAAATAACTACCATATTTAATAATGCAAATACATTTTTAATGAACTTTGTCGATTTTCAGAAGCTATCCATTATTTAATATGTGAAGAAGATTTGTTTAAGGTAATTAAATTTCATGATAAACACTCTTCTCTGAGGTTCATTAAAAATAGTTCCTGGCAAGATACAGTTAGGGTGAAAGAAAAAAAATAAGCTGTACCTTAATCAATTAAAAAGATACGCTATTTAATGATTTTCCAATAAATGGTATCTTATTTTGAGGTTTTTTCAACTAAAATGACATTAAATTTAAAAAGTCTGTAAAGAGTGATAAAGTACAATCGATAAAATTATTACATATTTCTCTATAAAAGACAGTTATCTTCTGTAACACATGGTCCCACTTTTTTTTCCTGTGTTCTTATATTGGACAGTATTTTTTCAAAATTCTAGTGTTCAAAATTTTTTAAATGTTATTTTTGAAATTGTTAATTCAAAGTAAAAGTAAAGCAGAAATAACAGAAATACCCAGATTAAGGTACATCTTTGCTTTGGATGTGCTTCTTTAAAGTAAACTCTTTTTTAAGAAATGATCGACAACTCAAATTATATTTACAGAAGATTATAGAAATCACTGTACGATAAGCAGATCATGATAGATGCAGAATAAAAGGGCATATGGGCATACCTGAACTTTGAAAGATGTGTAAAATAAACTGTTATTGAGAAGCTGGGCAACTATTTATTGATACAAGTACTATAATGGTGACTGAATACCTTTACAAACGTAACACATTTAACCGATGTAATAGGTAAACAGAGGAATTCCAACGATGAATTTGTATTTTATACTCGATGTTAGTGCCATAGATCTGCCATAAAATTTTGGCTTTCTGGGATACTATTGTTTACGCGTATTTTTGTATAGAGACCCTTTCCGCGTAAATGGATTATTGTAAACAGAAGGTGGAGGATTTGTCAAATGAGATAAAAACAGATAAATATATAAAAACAGATAAATATAAAAGGGAAACACCTAATCAATAAAATTAATTACCTTTTAAATTGTGACAATCGCTTCTGGTAATATGCAGAACGATTTCCATCTAGAGGAAATAAAAATAATGGTTGTAAATAAATAAAAAGATTTTTTTTTTATTTTTACTCTATGATAATTTAATCAGTATTCTTAAATGAGGGTTAACATTTCAGTCTTCATCACATTTACATATAAATTATTTAGAGTAATGGATCATTCCTAGGAGCTATTTTAATAATCATATAGGACACGTATGAAAACATTTATTTCTATGCATAAAAACAAAATATTGAGAAACGCAAACTCTGAAATTCTCAGGCTTCATATAAAACATATAGGGCTTCTTATAATACCTGAGAAAGAGAAAAAAAACCTAACTTATATATATAAATATGAAAAGTTTTGCAACATAACTTCTTCATTAAAAACGTTATTCTAATAAGAAAAATTAGCATCTAGTTGGATAAATTTACATACATGCATTTAGGTTAATGGAATATTTTCAAATTTACGGGATTATTAGTACACTAGAAAATGTGAATTAGGTCTTAGGTAAATAAATGACAAAATTACTCATGTGCGTTGTATGGAAAAGGGATGTAAGTCAGTGTGTAAAGTTCTATCCAACAGATATATATCATGTCAAAAATTGCTCATAAAATGTAGATATGAAAATACTTATAATAGTTAAAATTTCATACCATCTTCTAATTAAATTAGTGAATAATTTTTCTGACACTTTAGAATATTATCTGGCTTTGGATACTGTCTATTCCACGAATTTCATTACAGAATAATTGTGTTCATACTTATGGTAAACATATATGCATTCATTCCTGTTTAAGACCCAGCGATTTTAAATCAAACTTTAATAAGTTTTTCATTATCTAAACAATATTACTTAATATAGAATAAATTTTATGAATCATTGAATATGTTATTCAAATTTGTAATAAAGTTACTAAAATTGAAACATGAGACAACGCAAAATGTTTCTGACTATTAAAATAACTTTTTTGACAGAAAAGTAAAATATCGCAAATAAGGATTTTCAAATCTTTCATTTAAAAAAAAATTATATTCATAATATTGATGAGCAGCGAAAAGAAAGTTTTAACATATAAATTTTCTTGTTTCAAAAAAAAAAAAAAAAAAAAAAAAAAATTTGATAAAAACTTTTTTTTGCATTAGTATAATGAAAATTATTCTTTTCATCATTTCTCTTATTTAGTGCTCTTATAGCTTTAATAGTGCATATTATTGTCATTCTTTTGAAAAAGAAAATAACAAAAGGGAAAAATAGATTGATTTGATACGTTGGAGACAAAAAGCGAAATTCACATTGATAGAGCTCGAGATTGAAGATGGAGATATCTATAAAAAGCAGGGCTTATACTGTTAATACTAAATAAATTTCCCTAATATTCTCAGGCGATTGACTTAAAGTTTGTACTTGCTCTCTAATTCGTTTTTATCTGTAGTAAAGTCGACATATAGAGCAGATGTAATATCGTAATACATATGAAAAATGTCATATTTCATCTCGAGCTTTTTGCAAGCTCGAAATAATGAAAATACGAATGCTGTTTATTTTTAAATTTAAGATTTAAATTTAAACAGGGAAGCGGCAGTCCTTTCATTCATCTGATAAGCTCTTTTTCTTTCTTTATGAAGCGCATCAACGGATTTCAAATGGAAAGTAGACGAAGGGTTGTGAGGAATTTCATCCTTGATCTTAAAAATATGGTCTCAAATGTTGCGTCATTCAGTTGTATTTGATACCATCATACAACCTTCTAAATTTTTCATGTATTTTTACCGCCAAAACGTTTTAAAAAGTGAATGGGATACAGGCAGTCGGTGAATGGATTTGGATTTTTACTGCTATAGAATCTACATAAAAGGGAAACGCAGATGAAATTTTGTATTAACTAAAGAAATTCCACTTTAAAAATGGAAATGGAAGTTCCATTCATTTTCATAACTCATGGAAAAAAGGCTTGGAAATACAGTGGTCTGAGGATAATATTTGATTAAAATTATGTAATATTCTATTGTTAATCCAGTTTGGTCACAACTAAAAATGCAGTGACAAGACGGAAAAAAAATGTAAGAAAGAATCCGTTCTCAACTAGATTAGATTAGAGGGAAATCCAGTCATCAGTTTTCTATTGCAATTTTCTTACTTGTAATAATAATACTACTCAATAACATTTATCCAAAAAGACTACGGTTCTTAGTAAAACACTCAATTTGAACAAAATAGATGTATATATTTCAAAAACATAGATCTTTCTCTTTATTGCTGGAGGGTAGGGACTAATATTTTTTCACTGTATAGGAGCATAGCCATTTCACTTCACTTTGCGCTGATGTGGTTCCGTCACAGGGGGTTCATCCACATAATTGGGGGAGGGAAGAGTTTGAAGAACTTTTATGAAGAAGCGATCTCAAAGTTGTTTTAACCTACTCAGGACCGAATCATATCTGCTTAATGTATATTGGTGAACATTTTAAAACGAAGTTATTATAGAATGCAAAGATTAAAAAAATGAAGTTTAAACAGTTTGTCCTTATTAGTTATGAGCTGTAATTTTAAATATTAGAGAATGCCATTTATAAAGGAAGTTCCTTTGAGAGTTTTTTAGGGTGTAATCCCCTATAATGTAACAGTATAGGAAGTTTCAAAATTGATATAGCTATTGTCATAATTTCAGTTGATGTACCTGTTGAAGAAGTAAATGCATATGCCAGCCTTGAAAATCATAAAATGTGGATCAAACTAAATAATAAAAACAGGTATTTCAGTAAAAATTCTTAATACTATTTTTTAACTCCTCATAAACGGACATAGAGTCAATGGAACTACGCATGATAGTTTAATGAAAAAAATCTGGAAAACTTCATATATCTCACTAGTTCTTTTCCATAAAGTTATTTCTTATCCATTGATTAGAAAACATATTTGTCATGTTTTAAAAATCTTAAATCATTCGTCTACAGATCGAAAACTCAAACAGGAAAAGGCAAATTTGAAATTAGTCCATGCAGTATAAGTCAAAATATAATTAGTATTATACATATAATTGCAGTATAAGACAAAAGTATAAGTCAAAATATAATTAGACATTATGTTCAACTGATGATTTTTGTTAAAAATGGGTATTTTTTTTCTTTTTCTAAATAGAAGGAGTTAAAAGAAGCAATGTATAATATTTAATAAAAATATTTTCCATCATCAGAATTACATTTCGTTGAAAGAGTAGAACAGAAATTTACCACTTTTATTCGCTGATTGTGAGAAATTACATTAATATAGTGAAGAGCGTTGAATTTAAATGCTGTTTCATACTGTAAAATATTTTCCAGTTTGAAGATTTTTTTTATTATTTTATTTGATAGAGGGGATGTTGGGCGAACATTTCAATCAGGCAGTCCTTAAAATCATTTGGGACATTGAAAACTAAAGTTAATTACTCTACATACTTCTAAATATATATGTTTTAAGAATAATAATGTGTCTGAAAAAACTTCTGTATTTGAGTGAATTCACGCGTAGTAAGAGAATAACAAATTAAGTATCTTATTTATAACAATCTTCCTTCAAATTTCGGTTCTGAAATTTCTGAACATAATTATTCTTCATATAACGTGATACAATTTTTAAATAGAGGTGTTATTTTAAATAAAATTAGTGAGAAATCCAAACAATAAATTATCATTTCTGAAATGTAATATGTTTTAATCTGTAAATCTTTTGTCCATTCACTTCATGATTTGATTCATTCAAGATTTATACAATCGAAAGCTATGAAAGAGTTTTATATACAATAAAGCTTCATGCGAAACAATACAAGCTATTCTAACAAAAGCAAAAAAATCTCTTCTTTACAATAGCTCCGATTATCTGCTCGGGTCTTGTGTGTTCGCCAACAATTGTTACAGGAAGTTGGTCCTAGGACAGTTTCCGGACTTTCTCCGGAATTAGCTAGTGGACTACGCCAATTTTTTCCCTTTCCTCTGTTATTCGCAATTTTTCTTCCTTAGAAAATAGGAATACTCCACATTAAAATAACACTTTATAAATATAAAGTAAATTTGCTCAAAGTATCAACATACTTCCTGCCACGTGTGATCATAAGGCAAATATCTCATTTAGTTATTTTTATGAACCATTTAAGGAAGATTTATTAGTTTCTACTAAATAGTACTTCATGTTTAATATAATAAATAAAAAATTGCGAGTTTTAAGATATAATAATTGTTTAATATATTCAACAAGTTTGCACAAGCTATATGTTATATATGCACAATGATTTTGTAATCAATACCTTCCTCTCATTATATATATACATACATATATATATATATATACACACTCAATAATTAAACTGTGTTCATGTATACATTAAACCAACTAAAGCAACCTTATTATTACTTCTAATATATTTTGAACGTAACTGAGTATTATTTTGTTGATCGATTGATAGTAGTTAATTTTAAGAAAAGGTGTCTATTCCTGTAAGCTAAATTTTCATACAAAAATTTTGGACTTTAAAATTAGTTTTAATTTTCTAAACGAAGTCGAAATTTAAAATGTATATACAGATTTATTTTATTGTATATTAGAAAAGTGTTCGGTAAGTACATTGTAACATTCTATGAAAAATAAAATCACAAAGTACATTCTAATACCCCAAAATAATTCAAAAAATGAAACTCCAAGAAAATTATCTGGTTTTAAAAATTTTGCTAATGACATTTAGTTATACTTCAATGTATATCTGTCAAAAGTTTCATAATTCTAACTTAATAATTTGCAAAAGAATTTGTAACTTTCAACGTCCTCTTTAGTGATCCAAAGAGCTTTAAATATTCAACAAATCGAAAAAAAAATAGTGAATTACTTTTTTACAATTCTCAACATATTATAAGCTCCATTGAAAATTTACTTACAAAATGAGTGCTATATGCGAAGTTATATATTACGCGTGCCACTTTCGGGTTGTTGAACTTAACGAACTTTTTTCTCAAAACTGTAATTTAGGCTACTAATCATAAGATTTAGAAATAACATAATGAATAAATATATTTGAAGCTTTCCATACTTGAATACATGTTTGTTATTTATAGAATTAATTTATATAATGAGGATAAACTAATGTTCTTTATATTTTCAATAAAATTAAAATTTCTCATTTTTTTAATATTCGAATAGCTTTCTGTTTAGATGTAAATAAACATCCTAATAAATGTGATATCAGTAAACATTTTTTTTAATTATTCAAAATTGAAAAAAAATAAATAACCTTTTATTTAATATTAGTTTATAGATAGCGTTGAAAATATTAGAATATTCTCATTGTGTTTCATTCCAAAAAATATATTCAAAAATGAAGCATATATTTAAATAAGTTAAAAGTTTTAAATATTTATTCATTAGATTTCTTTAAATCTCTGGTCGTAATTCACGGATACAGGCGGAAATTACAGTTTTGAGAAACAAATTCATAAGGTTTAACAACTCGCTGTTCTCGTATTAATGTCCTATAATATACACTATATCTCATGTTCTATAAGGAATTTTTCAATAGTTTTTTTAGTATTCTAAGATTTAGCTATATAAAAATAATTCATAATAATTTTTTTAGAGTGTTCTTTAATAGCCCCTTAAAAACCACACGGTTGTTGAGAAGGCTTGGTAAATTTAGCGATCACTGTATTAAAAGATATAGATATGGGTATTCCGTAGATTGAAATCACATAAACTGCTTGCATATTTGTATCCTATGTGAATTAGCTTTAGGTCCTTATCAAATAAGGAACCGTCCAGCAAAGATGTTCACTAGAATTTCCAAACAATGAAGTTTATTTCTGAGGAAAATTTTCCTTATTCCAAGAGATAGACATCACGCATTGTGTAGGAATAAATCCGCATCCTGTAATCGGTACAAAATATCATAAATTACTAATAATATAGCTTAACTAATAGAGCTGTGGGTTTGGCTGGGAGCACTATGATCAGTTTGTTTTTAGAGCACGAGGCCTATTTAGAGGTTTACTGTTTACCAGTGGACCATCATGAGGTTAATACAGTTTTAACTGTTTTAACTAAATTATGTAAATTATTATTTATGAAGACTAGTTATCATATTTTTCATCAGTTATTACTTTTCTGGTATTTCATGAAATTTCTGGCGTTTCATAATTTTGAAACATATGCTCATACCTTTATTTTCCTCCGAATCGTCTTTTAGAATATTTAACTATAACAAAATGCGCTTATGCAACTATTACGAATGCGTTTACTTCATGTAACTAACACGAGAATCATCTCCTGTATAAATATTTACATACCTAAAAGCTGTTTAAAAACAAGGCTGTTTCAGAACTTGGAAGTAATCTTAACCACTTTACAGTTTTATCCGTACGCCATTCCATTTTTTTTTCTTTTTATACAATGACTCCTATAATTTACTCTAAGTACCCAGGCAGTTTAAGAGGTCTAAGAGGTTTTAAATGTTCATAAAACTTTTAAAACAATTTTTTTGTAACTAATTCCCACCAAAGTATTAAAAAATGCATTGAAAAGTCTTTGTAGTGCGTGAGTTACAGACACATGTCATTTTACAGGCTTAACTTCACAGAATACTTTTTTTCTTCTCAAAACTGTAATTTTCACCGCTGTCAGTGATTTTTGAAGAAATCTAATAAATCTGTTAAAATATTCTATATTAGAATGCATGTTTTTTACCTATAGATAAATCCGATTTATTGAGGTTATTCAAATATTTTTTAATTTACTTTTTTAAATTCCGAATGATTTTAAAATAGCTGTTAAAATCACATTTGATAACTAGTTAATTTTAAAAACTACATATTTCTAATCCTTTCAACGTAAAATTAAAGTTTATATATTAATCAACAATATCGTAATATGTGAATAGAACCTGAGTTACATTACAGATAAGAAATGATCTGGCAAAAGAAATTTTAAAAATGCTGTTGCATCAAATGTATATATATATATATATATATATATATATATATATATATATATATATATATATATATATATATATATATATATATATATATATATATATATATATATATATATATAAATATATATATATATATATATATACATATATATACATATATATATACATATATATATATATATATATATATATATATATATATATATATATATATATATATATATATATATATATGTATATGTATATATATGTATATGTATATATATATGTATATATATATATATATGTATATATATATATATATATATATATATATATACATATATATATACATATATATACATATATATACATATATGTATACATATATATATATACATATATACATATATATACATATATATATATATATATATATATATATATATATATATATTTAACTCAATGCCAGAAGAACTTATTTAATAATAACATTAATTTTAAATATGCTTTGAAAATCTGTAAAATTATTGTTAATTAGAATAGTTTTTTATAAAATTATTAGAGGTCTAAATAGCTTATTTAAACTAAAGTTACAGCTGGAAGTCCTTTTCCTACATTATTCTGTTCACTTCCTGTATTTATCACTTTTTTCTAGAATGCTTTTGTAATTCCTTTACTATTTTTAAGCTTGCAGTGTTTCTAATATATAGCTGCGCTAAGAAAATTAAGGATTAACTATCAAAACAAGTTTACAGTTTTCTGAAGCAGGGCCTTTCCAACCCAAAGAACTTAGGAGCCGCACTGTGTGTATAAAAAAATAAATGAAAGTCAGATTAACTCTTGATCGTTGCATTTCTACCGTTTGGGTTAGCCTATTTTTACTTCCATGTAACTATTAAGATTACTCTCTTAGTTAACTATCTTCTTTTTTCCCTGATATCTTTCCTCTATTTTATAATAAAGATGCCATACTTATATTAACTAGCCTGTGTCGATATTTATAGAGATTTCAATATTATACTATTGAGTGGTTTTACCTTGCGCACACATATACACACCAAGTATGGAAGTAGAACCTGGGCTAAGTCTATTCGAAACCGAAAATTACCTTTGTGTGATATATTTACTTTTTCTTTGACATATGTATTTGTATATATATATATATATATATATATATATATATATATATATATATATATATATATATATATATATATATATAAATACATATATACATATATATATATATATATATATATATATATATATATATATATATATATATATGTTATGAGAGAGAGATTTTTATTGAGGGAATATGTTAAAACAATACATTATTATAGATTTTATTATTAGCCATAAATTAACAATAGAACAGTTAAACACTTATAACAATGCATAAATAGTTATAACAATTGAAGTCTATAATATAAATGAATGATATGTCTCATATGATTAATGTAAATTTTGTTTCACTCATAAATTTCTTGAATTCCGCCACGGTAAGGCCACAATTGTTAAAAGTTATGTTTTGTTACCTTTCCTTACATCGAGGTAACTAAGCTAGTTTTGTTTCACTCATTTGGTTTTTAGCACTTTGTGAATATTATTTCGTGTGTGTTTTTTAATATAAAGTGTGTTTTATAAATGAATAAAAGTTAATGCCGATTATCAGCGTCTGTTTTTTAAGTACTCTTTCCAGTTCGGTTAGTTCCCCGACAAAAAAGCAAACTAAGTGTAACCGTTTCATGCTGCAAAATATAATTAAAGAAAAGCAAAATTTTACAGTCAGTACTTGTAACAACTTTAATTTCCTATTTGAATGTATATAATGGATTTTAACGTTAAACTCTTTATTGATACTGTGTTCATTTAAAGGCACATTAATAAAAAATATAAAGAGGCTGTGTACTTTCATCCTGCCATATTTGACTGAAATATTAGCATTTCTATTTCAATGACTTGTAAAATTCATTTAAGAATGAGATGCGAAAGGAGATTTTTTTTCATTATCTGGGATCATCTAATGTTTTTAATTATTAACACTATATACAGTACAATTATTTTTAACAATAATTTGAAACAGTTTTCCAAAACAACAATTTTTTTTTCATTTTATGGATATTGAAACGTGTTGTGTATATTTCTAACCATCACATACATTCAAAATTTATCGACTATATACCTTATTCCTTTAAAATAAAAGTTGGTTTTTTTATTATTTTTTTATATTTCTATTTATTCTTACTATATCAACAAAATTTTGATTTTAGGTCTAAATTGTGTCTTATAAATAAAAATGGTAATATTACGCATAAATGGGTTCCACGTTGTGTTTATTTGTAGCTTTATTTTTAATAAATCTACTTTTAAAACAACTAATAATTAATAACTTTTAAATAATTATTTTACATCTGTATTCTAACTACTTTTACATAACTATTATTAATGAGATTTAATTTTTTACTATCGTCTTAAGTAAATAAAAATAACTGAATCAGATTTTTCTATACCATTGTGTATAGTGCCTTACTTTTAGTTATTGTAATTTATTTTAATAGTTGGTATTACCATTGAATTGTACTAGTATCCATAAAATATGTGTTTCAGTCATCTCGCTTACAACCACAATCCAACATAAAATATCGGATTAATTCACTATTTAGCTTTTTCTAAGAAACAAATTTTAAATAATTGTTGTTAACATGTACAATCATCGTGTCGTAGGAAAATGTGTTATTCTGACCATTGAAATCCCAATTAACTCGGTTTATGGGTATATTATAAAATTTTCATTAATTCAAAAACAGAATTGGCATTAAGATTTTATAACAAAAAAGATAAATTTATTTTACATCACTCTACTTTAAAAGTTATATTAAATCAGGTAGGTGGGTGTTATTTTGCGGTTAACATTTTTCTTTGCAAGAACTATTTGGACTAGTAAATACTGCTTAAAGGGCTTCCAGACTACTGATGAATCCATAAATGAAAGTATTTTTTCCATTTATGTATATTGAGATATGAGCTGTTTTCATTGCAAGTAAGCGTATTTTCTATAATAAAGAGATATATAAGGGTGTGTATTTTGATGGTTT
>CM063502.1:153592972-153705472 GCA_032207245.1 Pardosa pseudoannulata
GCTCATTTTTTGTGTGAATACAAACTACAAAACTGAAATATAAAAATGAGAAAATTCATCAATTTATACTTATATCATTTACAGTAAAGTAACAAATCACAAACAGAAATTTAGCTATTAGTTGAGTTTGATTCGTTTTATAGAGACGAACATTTTTATTCTAAATCTATTAGAATAAAATTAAAATTTATGTCACAGTACATTTAAAATACTTCAATAGTAGTTTACGTCTGTAACACTAATCAAGGGAATTATTTAATCTATGCTATATCTATCAACATAACTAATCTTGTCTGAGTTATTGCTTAGTTCAAAATCGAAGAAACCGAAACACTATATGCAAAAGTTATAATCTTAACTAAGGAAAAATTACAAGATTTGGGCAGGTTTTATTAAGCGTATCTTTATTATATAGTTTTATTTTATATCCATATTCTAAATTGAACAAATAGTGAATAAAATTAAATAAAGAAAATTTCTATAATGCTGAAAACAGGTATCTGAAAAATACTGTTTAAAAGATCATGCTCTGTATTTTTGGTTTTTGGTTTTGGTTTGGAGCGCTACGGTCTACTGTTTTGCTACACGAAGGCTAATCTGCTCTGTAAATCTTTTCACTACACATACTTGTGACATCTTGAGACAAACATCTATAAATATCTTGAGTAAAGATGCTAACATCTAAAAGGGTTTTTAGGAATTTTAAGGTATAAAGACTTAATTAAAGAATTCCAAAATAATCCATTATATTAATATTTAGTGGGAAGAGTTCATTTAATAACAGCTGATTTAATTGATTGAGATAACATGATCATCACCATTTAATGCTTAAAGCTATCTTGTAGTAATTCTTATGCATTTATTTTTATAAGTATACATAAAAATCATTTGATTATCTTTATGTAGACGGAAGGTTTTGCGCATTACTGCGCGTCCTGTCTTATGTTTAAATGAGTGGTTTGTATTAATATAGCAAAGCTACTAATCTTCATTCTATGCCATTGGACACTTGGTAAGATATCATTACCATTCCTCGATGATTACATCTTGTGTTGGAATCCATAGAGAGACTAAGATGCTTCATTTTCTGACTAAAAACAAAATCTGGTTTCTTACTTGTTGTTGTTTCTGATGCCACTTAGTCAAACCAAGAAAGATCGGGCCATACGTTACTCTTATTAAGGCAAAGGGATGCGCGTTTTAATGAGCACCGCCAGGGTGAAAGTGCGACTTTTGCTTACGTAAATCCTAATAATTTTGAAGCAGGGACCAAACAGAAAACCCATAGGCGTGGCCTGTCACCCCCAAAGGTATTTATTGAGAACTTAGAGGACATTGTGACCATGAATATATTTTACGTGAACCATCCCCTTTCACGAACACAGCGGATCTTAGGCCGGCTTGGGCTCCGAACCCACAACCCTCCAGTTACGAGAGCGTTGCCTTTTCCGACTAATCTACCGCGGTTCGATTTCTTACTCACAACTCTGAAATTTAGAAATTACAATAATATAGTTCAGAAATGTGAATGTCCTTACTCATAAAACAAAACATATCTCTGAAGAACTTCGACTTAACCAAATGTAAAATTTGCAATTTGTTGTTTAAACTCACTAATTTCTATTATATCCTATTATAGTAATACTATATTATGTAAAAGTATCAACTGTCAACTAAATTCCATTGAGACACTCCCTGTTAGGTCATTCTTATCTTTCATTCTTAAGCATCATTCCTTGTCCAATTACTATGCATTTAGATATCTCATCACAGAATTTAAGAATAACTTGGTAGCAGATAACACTCCGGATATGTTCGAAGCGGTTTTTTTATCGCTTCCTCAATGTTATCATAGCTTCCTTAAATCTTTTTTAATGTGTACACGCATATTGCAGAGATAATCGAGATATTTTATGGTTCAATGACCAACAACAGCATATGAGAAATTCTGCTCTGCAATTGTTGTTTCCGAATACTGGGTGAAACAAAGGAAATAAAGCTTACTTGTTTATGGGCACATTTTGCCACGCATTGCAATATTTGGGTCAAATGAAGCTAAATATATATCATGAATCAAAGTTCATTTTTGATAACGCCGAACAGTCCCCAGTTTCGGCGTCAGTGTTAAATAGGGGAGACCTTTACTCAAACTTTACGTCAATAAACGTTTTTATTCTTCTAATACAACATTTAAGTTTTTCCTCTGAAAAATAAAACGGCGAAATATTCATGCTTTGAATGGGTAGAAAAATCCATGAAAACATTTTTAAATGGAAGATGAAAATTTTATTGGAATCAAAGATATGAAAAAATTAGCTCGTTAATATTTTACTAAATTTAAATTGCATGCTAAAATCAAAATGTTAAAAGGCTGGCTAATGTTATCTCTCTTTTAAAAAATTAAATTTTTTCAAATACTCTTGGTTATGTATATTTGCAGAAGCTTTATTTCCTTCTCGTAATAATCTCATATTCATAATGGACTTTATTTTTCCGAATGATGATTATTTATTCATTTATTTATGCTATTTTGGTTGGATGTCTCTTCCACTTCTCTTAATGGGTGGAACATACTATATGTAAACGTTCACTATTTTTCTTTTGAAGTCCTCATTCGGGAACAAGTTTTCCGTTCTTTTGACTTGTATTATACCCCTTTCAGCCTTGGGTATGCGAAATAATTTCATTCCATTACATTTAGTCGTAATCAGATATTTTATATACACTCGCATATTTTGTCGAAATTATAAGGAGACGAACATAGTTATCATGGTGCATATCAAGTATTGATTTTCAGGATATGAAGCAACCTCAGATCATTTTTATGAGTTCAAAGAAAAAATCCTAATTAAAAATTTATAAAGTGGGGTAAAAAAAAGTAGTTTTTACAATAAAGAATATATACTCAAATTTATTTAAAATTATGTACGGACTTTAGAGTCGTAGAGTCATCATTTGTATATAGTCTATATACAAATTATCAAATTAAGAAATTTATATTATTCTACACATTCTTTATATTTGCAAAGAAATGATTATCACTGATGTTTCGCATTAGGTCGGTGAACTTTATCGTTATTTCATAAAACTTTTAAAGCCTCATAAACAAACACTTTCACTCTTTTTAGATAAATGCTTACAAATAATTATTCATTCAAATTAGATTGCAAGCGTACAGTCATCATTGATAAGTATCTTAAAATAAGAAATTGTGTATTTCCGACAATCCAGGGTTAACACAAAGTACCGAATTTGTACATAATCAGTCCCGACATATCAGCATCATCTTGCACGTACACAAACGTATGTATCTGCGATAGTGACACGAAGTTCCGATAACGTGCCCAGTTCAGTGACCACAAGGGAAACGTCATTTCGTGCCGCTATTTGGTGTTTCCACGTATTAAACGGAACAAGCAAAAATCAACTGTTTAAAAGTAAAATGTGCGTTATTGAGGTCAAGCGGATATATTCTTCATTGCTGCTGCAAGGAAAAACGTTCATTCATTTCCTGGTGATTGATTGTAAAATACCAATGGGATAGGTTAAAAATAAGGGAATAAAAATTATTTCAGTAAAATATTCGACACACTAACTAATGAATGTTGAGTTAAATAAAATGCATTTCAACAGTTAATAAACAACAATTACTCTCTGCGCTCTAAAAACAACTGTTTATATATCTTAACAAAGAATAGTTTATTTTGAATCATAATTTCAACACGCTCGCTGACTATTATTTTTTTTAAATAAATTAAATTTTTGTTTTATATAAATTACATTTTGCTTTATATGTATTGGATTGTTTTAAAAGTTTTTATGTAGTTTTTATGTCACTCTATTCGTGGATTGGGATTTCGAGTAGTTGCCGATAATGATTGTCATATACATGACTGATGCGCAATGGTGTAACTTTATTTCAATTCCGAGTTAATTAAGTAATGCTCTATTTATATACAGTGGGGCAACCTCGAATCATTGTTTTTCAAGGTATCGTAAATGGAAAACGATGGAATGCAGTAAGTGGATTCAGTAATTTGGTAAAATGCGTGACCATGAATAAATTAGCTATTTACAACACTAAATAGAAGTACTTAATATTTTTTAAGTATTTTGTAATTGATGCCTACTTTGTGCAAAGGGATCTCCTGACTGTAAAGACTGAGTGTTTTATCGCCTTCTACCTTTGTAGGTAGGTATACTATCACAGTCGCTGTGCGCGTACATAAAGGATTTTCAATCTAAAAAAGTTTCGTGCGCTTTAGAAAAACTTGATACTGATTCTGACTCGTCGTCATCTCCCTCCTCCTGTTTGTTATGATCTTGTTTCTGGTTTCTGCGTATTTTCTTGACCCATCTACTTGTTAGATTAGAATCCTTTCCAACGTAATCGTTAAATTTTGTGGATAAACTTGTTTTAACCGTTCTGATAATCATCCTCATCATACGCAGTTTGATTGTTCTTACTTCTTTACCTAAAACCAACTTTAGAGAAACAACTTTAGTTTGTTTCTGCTTTAATATTCTATCAAGCCGCAACACCTGTAGTATATCTTCAAAGCTCACGTCCAAGTCTTCATCATTATTTAAAAATTCCTGCGTGGACTAGGTGATAACTCGCCCCCCCCCCCTTCTTGATAAGTCAAAAATCTTTTTGCCGTCCCCACGACTTTGGAACACCTTTATGAACACAAACTGATACCCCTGATCCATTCTCCCCCCCCCACACACACACACACACGAAAAAAAAATCTGGGAAGAGAAAGCAACGATTCCAATATTTTCGGACGACATATACGAAAAGCCGAAGAATCCGGGAACTATGAGTGCGTAAAACACAATATTGTTTCTGTAGGAATGAAACGAAAATATTTATAGGTTGTAATTAAATATAAACTAATTTTTTTAAGTTTGGTTTTGTTTGAAGCCCTATGGTTTATTGAATTTTCTACGTGACGTAGACCTAGTATTTAAACCAGTATTACGAGCGGATTACCTATGCCATCAGTGGGATAATAATCTACGAACATTAGTACCGAATATCAGCACCCTACTCTTTTGGACATCGCATGTCAGGAGTTAAAAAATGTGAAAAAACAAACAATAAAAATATATGTAAGAAATTAATTTATCTTCTAGCTGTCGAAAGAGAATTTCAGTATATATTTTATCATTAATATCTTTATTCTATATTTTTCAAACCAATTGCAATATTCATACACTATCTTCGAGTACTTTGTTTTAGTAGTGATCGAAATTCAAACGTCGATAACACTTAAAATGATACAAAGCCATATTGATTTTAGAGAAGAAATTTTAGACCATCATTATTCTAGTAACATCCATTGAAATATATTTCAGCTCTCATTACATCTATGAGATTATCACCCTGCAAAGCGAATTGGGAATCATATCACGCAGAGATATTTTACAGATGAAATTTAATCATTATTGCATCGATAAAGATATGCTGGAGTTAAGGCGTAAAAACTTTCTCTTTGGATCTTTTATTGAGTTATTAACTAAGTAGGATAATATTTTCTATCTTATAAAATAATGTTAATTCATCACTAGATCCTCCATTTCCAATTATCTTTCATTTTACAAAAAATTCTTTTTAAATTTTACTGAAACCTAAAGAAAAATATTGGGTTTAGATTTTTATCTAGAATCAGAGTGTTAATTTATTTATTTTAAAATAACGCCTTAATAAAAGTTATTTTAAAATAGCCTTTTTAAAAGCAGATGTTTGACTCTCTTTTTATTAAAGATAAACCATTTTCTTGCCTTCTTCTGAAAATCGATTTTTAAACAAAATTAATCGGACAGTAATTAATAAACTCATATGCACACTATTTTATATTAAAAATCTCCAGTGAACGTTAGATTATATATTTGCGCATTTAAAATATTCATCAATACTACGTTTTCATATTAACATTTATCTTTACTACTATTTTAGTCTATTTTTAGTTGGATGCTCAACATAGCAATCTACATAACGCATTTTAAATAGTCCTTTCTTAATCTTAAGCCTCATTGTAGAAATCTTCTGAAGGTCCTAATATGTAGAAAACAAAAGTTAATTCTGTTCTTCTGCATTTAAAACTGTCATCAAGCTACATTTTCATATTAACATTTAATTATATTAGTGAGTCTACCCTTAGTTTGATGCTTAGCGAAACAATATACGTAATGCATTTTAGATTAAATGCATCCTCTCTTAACCTTAAGCCTCATAGTAGAAAGCTTAAGGTTCTTGTATGTAAAAGACAAATGGTGATGATAAATGCATCTTGATATATAAAAATATATAGTATGAGTAAAAAGGGAGTTGTAAAGTCATGTGCATCAAATATAAAACGAAAAATGTAAATGAAAATAATTGAAAATGACGACTCTAAGCACATTTTTCGCCAGTTCCTGTTCGAAACCAAATGGATCAAATACTATCGACCTGTCACCGGCGGAGAGAGTAGTACTTTTGATTAACTGCTTTGAGTTTCTGTGAAACAGATTAGGTGGGTTCAGACTAAGAAGTTATAAAATAAAAATCTAGAACGTGATGAAATCGCTTAAGTTCAATGATTGGGTTAGGAAAGTATTGCTGCCTTCTGAACTAAGACGTTGTTGTGTAGGTAATTAGTTTAACTGAATCATAGACAATTTAGTGGGCTCTTTTCAGAAATTCACAGCATAATTGTGTACTAAAAACAAAAGAAATAGCAATTTTAAAATTTAAATAATAGTCCAAAAAAGTTTTAAATTTTTTATAGAAAATTTTTTAATTGTTGGTATTTTTATTTCACACCGACTTGAAAAGAAATAAAAGGTATTTTAAAATAGTCTTTTTAAAATCAGATGTTTGGCTGGTTTTTTGTTAAAGAAAAACCATTGTTATGAATACTTCTGAAAATCAATTTTTAAACAAAATTAATCGGACAATAATTAATAAACTCATATGCACAATATTTATATTAAAATTTCCAGTGAATGTTAGATTCTATACTTGTTCATTTAAAACTATTATCAATACTACATTTTATGATTCTGAAAAAAATATTACTTTCTGTTTCTAGGAACAATAATTATTAAAATTGACTATGACTTTAAAACTAAAGATTATAATTATTTTTTAGTCTGGGGATTATTAAGCTACCTTATTTCAAAGAACTAGTCAAAAAGGGTTAAATATGAAGCATCAAAACAAAACAAGATTTTGATTATTGATTATTATAATTAATTTATTATAAAAACTTCTTTTTACTTAAAGGATAAATTACTTGTTTACTTTGTCGATACTATAACCAATAATTAAATTAATAAATTATGATGCTTTTAGAAAATACAAATTTGTTTCGAAATCATATGAGCATGAAACTAAGGAAATTTATTAATATTTTGTCCAGAAGTATTTAACCATAGTGTGTCTTTAGTGCAAATAGTCGTCTGTATTCTGTTTGATATATTTCGAGAATTTACCCCCGTCAGTAAGCAAGTAATATTTTTTGTTTAAAGGACTCTACAATTAAGTAAACAAAATAAATTATCAGAATGAGTTTATTACGGACAGGTAATTTACAAGAATTCACTTTAAAAATTTGTTTTCTCTAATCTTTCTAATAGTATTCAAAAGACTTATCTCGTTTGTGATTAGCGCTTATTTTGAAGTCATTTTTGAACCGATAACTATTTATAATTTTTCTTACTTGCATGGTAGTATTGACACCTGAAAGTGTTCATCATGTTGTCTAGAAACTATACGCTACTACATATTTTAATTATTAAAGCAATCATATTTCCCTTATAACAGCTGAGGCAGAAATACTGTCTTGATAATTATATTTTTAATGTATTAGTGTTCAATATTAATTCCTAAAATGTATAATACACGTTTATAAATACTTCTCATTAAAAGATTTATATCATATTAGTTCTATATTAAAATGTACCAATTAAAGTCAGTAGCAATTAATTTAAATTTTCTGTAAAGGAAACATTACCAGCTTCTAAAGAATGAATTAGATTTGGGGTGGATTTGTTCTGAGAAAGGATTGGATCTGAGAGCTACAAAAATAATCAGAAATGATACTTCATATAAGAAAACTTTTCAGGTGAACAAACAAAGAAATTTTAGTGGACGATATATTTATTAAACAGCAAAACAGACTTGATTAAAAAAATTTTATTAAAGCGAAATAATATTAAGATAATTGAAAGTATTGAAGAATAATTTAAGATAACAGTTTGCAGATATGAAAAATTCAATTCACAATGAATATGCTCGTATTCATATCAAACTAGTTAAAAATAGAATAATTATTTTTAAAACATTTTAAAATTTGAACTTTTTTTTCTACGTAAAAACTGAAAAGTAAGTGTACATGATAAATGCAAAATGTGTGCATACACCACAAGTGATATTTCTCGTGTATTTTTTTAAAACAGTCTTTAATATGAAGCATGTTGCCAACTATATATTTTTATCAAGAATTTAAAAATTTTTCAATCTTTTGTAATATATTTCTAGGGGACTCTCATTTATGACAAATTGTCATTATTAATTTTGGATTGATATCCAAGGAGTACTATACAATAAATAAATATTACCAAATGTAATTATAAAACAGTTATAAATTTAAAATTGTTACACAGTTGTTATCTTTGTATTTATTACTCTTCGTGAATTACTGCATTTGTATATGCTTCAAATTATCAGTATGCTTGGGATTGTAACACATTAAAAAATTATTTAATATTGGTTATGTTTTACTATAAAAGTCTATTCAGTTTATTAGAAAAATATTACAGGCGGAATATTTTTTAATTTACCAGAAAATCCTACAAAAGCGTGTTCATTGTATGATGTAGAATGTGCTTTGGGATTAACAATTATGGAATTTCACCGAAAAGAAGTATTTTGAAATGAGCTTATACAGTGCTTCTGTTCAATTCTAAACTCTTAAATATAGTGGCAATATAACACGATAGCATAAAAGTGCAGTTCTATGCGAAAAAGAATACTTATTCTTGAATGGATAAATTTAAAAATGCTTCTGTTATAGTCAACATTATTAAAAATGTCTAATTTTGATGGAAATGTTTAAGAAATTTATATACTTATAACAATATTTCTAATGATAACCTCAAATTTCGATATGGGCTGTTAATTTTTAAATGCAGTTTGATAAGTTGTGAAGATGAACCGCTGAGTAAAAATTACAGAAAAAACAACGACTTGCATTATATTTAATTTTACTCGTATCACTGTTCAGGACTGTTGTATGATAATGTCAGAAAAAGCTTAAACTTTTGGCATATCAGAGAAATGTACTCTTCATATCTAAATCAGGCTTAAAAATTATTTCGGTAAATTGGGTTTAAATTTACTAAAAGTCATAAGATTGATCATTCTCAAATGAAAGCAGAAGATAATTGCGATATTTATAAACAGAAAATAAATACCAGTTCCAATACAACTTTGGTGTTATACATCCATCAGAAGACTGCTATATAGGCATACTGAGAAAGAGATTCTCTCAAATGAAGACTTGTTTCACACCTACGCATATACTAATCGTAAAGACTATTGTTGTTACAAATTCATTGTATAACTCACTCCTTGTAAAAGTATGTTCAGTTAATGAAGCGCATATGGAATGGGTACATCCGATTTGTAACACTGTGTTCCCACTAGGTACTTGAAGATATCGTTAGCCGTTTAGGTTTCTCTTTACGTGAGTTTAGATCAGCCTAAATACTTCTTATTCACCGAAAAAGTAGGTTACTTTCTCGGTGAATGGAATAGTATTGGGTTATGAGTTTTAATGATGGGAAAGTCTAACTCTGGCAAAAAAAGTACTGATACATAAAGTAGAAGCTTGATACTAATTTAAAACTGAAATAAAAATTAAGTCTGCCAAATTCACAAATCTTTCTCCGGCATTCTACCATCTACAATTTTTTCGTTTTCGGATGTAACAGAAAAATCAAGAAATGAGACCGTTGAAATACTTTTCATATTACATCATCGTCCTATGAAATCCTGCTTCCTCAACTACGAATGGCATTTACATTTTCCTGTTATGATATTATCACCTGTGTCAATCAATATCGATATTCGAGTTCGAAGTTACATAATTAGACATTTTGAAACGTTCAGAATTTTAAACTAAAATGCAACTGAAACAGTAAAATATTTATGTGTAGTGGGGGTAGGTGAATTTATCAGTGTAATTCAGAGCGAGTTTTTATAACTGAAAGAAGTGATTTTCACTCGAGGTGAACTGTCATTTTGCGGTAGACTGTGATTCCCCGTTTAGGAATATTTTACAACATAAAGCTGTCATAATCGAGCCGTTTAGGACATTATAAAAAATAGCAATGATTAAGCGATTTTCTATCAGCACTTTAATTTTGTTTGTAAACAAATGTACATATGTGGATTTTTCATAGATAAAACGACTCAACCACTATCTTTGTATGTGTCATTCATGATGATATTTTTAGGGAAATTTATGGTTTTATTTCACCCACAAGTTCTGCGTTTTACGAAAGTTGAAACAAGTTCTTTACTCAAGTATCGAGGGGATTTTACCAGTTGGTGGAGTATAATATTCGTGCTCCACATTACCAAGCAGATGACATCAAGACTATCAAAAATGCAAGAAACAATGGGGTCACAAATTATGTCTAGTGTGTGGAAATTCGTCTGCTGAGTGTGAAGGGGGATAACAAAATAAATACGTATAGAAAACAGACACTGAAAAGCATATGTGGAACACAGCTTCTGAAACACAAAACAAACAAAATGTTACGTTACGAAAACATACTAAGTTCTTAACATGGCGCTTGCGGAGTCAACGTACGGCGTGCAATGACGTGGAAAGTCACTCTCGAAGATTTCTAGTATTTCTTGCATTTGTACAGCAGTAATGATTATCATCATTACCCCTCCGTCCGTGCGTGTGTGCGTTGATGATGATTATTTTATACTAAAAACTAACCAACTTAACTATAAGTATATCTTAAATAACTTTCAGACTTTTCTATCCTTTTATGGAAAAAATTGGCGACTATCTTTTGTTCTTTTTCTGTACCGCTCGCGAATACGAAAACACCAAAATTAGTTCCTGGTGACTTCAGCCTTTCGTGTATAATATAGTGGCACTTCTTCTCACGTTCTCTTCACTAATCGCTAAAACCTTGATTAGCTAACTTATGCATCTATAAATTGCCATGTACGGATATTTCACCCCAGAAGCATTCGGGAGGACTTGCTAAATAAATCGCTGATTATTTTTATTTTTTGTTCTCTAGACCACCATACGTACGACTGCATCTAAGTCAATGTGCATTCTCTTACCTTTTTGAAGGGCTAAATAGCACATTTTTTACACACACACACACTCACACTTATCTGTGTGTGTAATTAATCTGCCGTGTAAATTAATCCGCCGTTTACATATGAAATTAAGCCTCTATTATTTTTAATTGACCGGGCTTACTGAGTAACGAAAAACCTAAGGGTTGAGCGGCAGTCGTGGCTCCATAGAAGAAAACGGCGAGTTCATAGTGAAACTTAACTTTTATTTAAGATCTAAGTGTCTTTCTCTGGCGAGAACAGAGTATAGAATGACACTTGAACACACTTGCACTTACGAATGTTCGCCTCACAGCAAGAGACGCGGAGATTTTTCCCAAGGAACCGGCACCTCAGTCATCGAATTTAGTAGTCAGAAATTAACTTAGATCAGTAGAAAAAGTCAGCCATTCGAATGGAACAACTAAAAAATGTGGTGAGTGGACAGAAAATTAGCATTTATTTTAGACTTAGCTTTGAGAGACTCCTTTAGGTAAGATATTTTGTGTCAGGGAAAATATATGTCGCAGAATAAAAAGGGAAATATTAGAATCAAAGAGATATTGTAAGCGATAATTTTGATATATTACATACACACACACACACACACACACACACACACACACACACACACATATATATATATATATATATATATATATATATATATATATACACATACATATTCTAGTAACTCAAAAAAAGTCATTTTAGGTAACTCGAAATACCAATTCTAAAGAATCTTGTGAGTATCGGAGCCACTTCAGATAAATATTGCTGAATACACACTGTGATAGG
Organism: Pardosa pseudoannulata; assembly: GCA_032207245.1. Lineage (NCBI taxonomy): Eukaryota > Metazoa > Arthropoda > Arachnida > Araneae > Lycosidae > Pardosa > Pardosa pseudoannulata. The sequence continues at coordinate 153,605,133 of CM063502.1, forward strand.
GCTCTGAACCAGATAAATGATGTCGTAATCACTTATTAAAACAAAAATCCCTTAACGTCTGTGATATCAGTTGATATTAACAAAGTATTCGACACTTTTGACTGGAAGCTATTGCCTGACACCTTTATCAAAATTCTCTGACCCTCGCAATTATTCGACCTAATTCAAACGTACTTAATGGAAAGGACTGTCTTTATTTACTGGGTAACATCAATGTCCCTCTTGCAAGGTTGACCGCAAAGTTATCCCTACCTATGGTTAGTAATGGCTGGAGTTATTTTAAAGGGTTTCAGTTTAAATTGAGCAGAACTTCAAGCATCTGCAAATGACTTTTTAATAACTTCAGCTGGTGAGCATTATAAAAAAGTACAAGAGGTAGGACAGCGCTACTGGACAGATTTCTGGAATTGATAGAAGATAATAAACTGGCAGTCTCTACAGGTAAAGCCCGTTCCCTCTCTTGAGAACTTATTAAAACGTTTCCCTACAGTAAAGATAAAACAATTCGGTACTTTCATGTTCTTTCTTAACAAATTTAGGCTTCAATTTTTCCTAGAACCCCAAATCCATTCCCTAAACGAAAACCTCGTATTTAGCGCTAGGGAGTTCTGGTGGGCCTGTAATTATTATAAGTATCAAAACAAAAGAAAATGACCCACTTTTGAAAGCACTCGGTTTTAACCAAAATTACTGGTCTTGCATCTTACCTAGCAGACAGAGTTTCCGGGTTTCAATAAAAGTAAACCTTAAAACCCTGAACTGTAAGGGGAATATATTCAACGATCCAAAATGAACGAGAGTGTATGAGCAATCTTCGTGGTTTTCATAAAATCTAAAGACTTTAGCTCCTGGTCAACCTCATTAACTGCACCGTCTACCAGGCAGAACTCCTAGCCATCCCGGAGGCCCTAACCGCGCTGTAAGAAAACTGCCTTGAAGCTACGCCACGAGCCTTTCAGACAGTCAAATAAGCCTCAAAGCCATTTCGAAATTCTAACAGCAAGACTCTCAGATGCAGGATATTTAAACTTCCCTATTTCAACTATCAAAAAGAGTAAATAGAATCACTCTTCACTGGACATACCTCTACTGGAGGAAATAAACTGGCAGACTCGTTAGCCATAAACCTGCTTGTCTCTGTGGTATATATCAAGAGCAATGTGAGAAAACAATATTGTAATGGGGCTTCTACCAATCCGAAAGAGCAGGAAGACTGTGCCGCAAACACATGCCTGAAGGGATCCCACATGAACCTGTTAGAGTCACCATACCTCTACTTTTTGCACATAGGTAGGTCATGGCTCCTTCCCTGCCTAATTTCATGGATTTAATATGGATGGATTTTCAGTCAAATGGGTCTGTGGAGAAATCGAAAACGCGGCATACTACATGTTCAGTTAAGTAACGTCCTATTTTGACTTCAAAAAGCCTCAGTTGGATCTATAGAAAGATTGGGTTATACAAATCAGCAAAAATAAATTTCTAAGAAGCAGAAAGATCTTTTAGTTAGTGGAAATTAAGAATTTCTTACAAATGTAGAATAACACTAAAATGAATATTGCTTCTTTAAAATGTTCTCCTTCAACGTCCAAGTAATGCGCGTAGATATTTGTAAACAATGTAATCCTACAATGCTTTTAAAAACCGTTATTGCTTGCACAACTTATGTCTTTCTCCTTTGCTGAAAATAATATTCTATCTATAAGAAGATCTCCCCGTGGTGGATTGATCTATACAGGAGACCTACACCAAGATCTTCTATAAATAATTTTCAGATATAAATCTGGTTTTTTATTAAAATTTCGGTGGGCACATTAAAGGATTAACACTAATAGGTAAGCTGTGCTTGATTCGAGTGCTGAAACATAAGTCTTACATAGAAAAGTTAAATCTCCTGAATAAGTAGCTTCTTCACACCCATCCATTATATAGCAATACATTCGATAATGCAGATTTAACAGTTTATTCTTAACTTGGTTTCTTGGTTTTAGCTTTAACTCGGTTATTTCGTAATGTATGGCTAAACAAGACCCGGCATTTCACTTCTGTTTAAAATTATTAAAGAAATTAAAAATATCTGACCCAAATTATTTCTTAAATTAAATTATGCTCAAAATGATGATAATATCTTAAAGTTATTGAAAACTGCTTCATGCTGTGTGCGAGTATTAGTTTTTTCTATTAAATGGTTTCAAACCAATCTTCGCTAATATAAAATTTTAGTTAACTGAATTTATTAAAAATCTATAAAAGACTGTATTCTCTGTTTTATTTCCAAAACATATATCCCTATAGCATAAAAATTCAATGTTTAGAGCAGAATTTGCTCCTAGTGAAAAAAAAAATAAATAAAATACACCTTTAAAAAGTTACGTTATGTAACAATTTATTCAGCTCAATTTCATAATTTAGCTTCGAGTCTTTACTTATCAATAAAATTCGAGAATTTTTTAATTTAAATATAGCACTCAAATCTACTTTTCGTATTTTATAAAGTTTTATCACCCAATGCATAATTGAAAGACACTTCCCCATCCTTTTTCTTTAAGTTGTAGTTCAAAAAATTTAAAAAGGCCTCCTCCCCTGAAAAATAAAAACACTGAATTGCACTTCCAGTAACGACATGAATCTAGTATTTTATTGTGTTCATAACAAGCTGAGAGCGATTTTTATGCTCTTATGTTTATCATCATAATAGACGTTAGGGCTTTTTTTTCTCTGCTTCTTATTTGGGCATTATGATTTACAACAGGGAATAAAAAAATGTATAAAAGAAGTCAACTACAGAGTTCGTAGTAATTTTGAACAACGTGTTACGAATTGTATTTTTCTTTTTAAACGAATTAATAAATTATAATATTTATATATATTTAATTCACTCATACGATAATAGTACATACAAGTTTCATAGTATATTGTGAAGCAGTTCATATTTTTAGTCTTTGAGGCTATAGTCTTTTGGAATTTTCAATGCTAAGTAGAAATACATTGCACAGAAAAATGTAATTTTTTCTAATTACAAGTATAATATTCTTTTTCTTTTAAAAGTCTCTAGGTTTAACAATTTAAAACCTTTTTTGTTCAATGGCACTACTACCTTTAGAAAAGTTGTCTTATAGATCACTTTATAAGTAAGAAAATTGTATAATTTATCTTTTTAAGTAATCAGTTTATACATATTTAGTGTTATTTATCTTTTGAAGTAATTAATTTATACTTGTTTACTACAACAACAAAAAGCAAGTAATACTTGAACTGGAGGATTTAGCAAGATCAGTTATTATGAAACTCAAAAGAGTTAATATGTAAAAATTGCTTTCTAATCAGTTATAAAAGTACGTGCCTTACATGATGTTTAGTTCATTTAAGGTAATATTTTTATTTTCCCCAATAAAACATGTTGTGTAAAAAAATCATTTTTTAAGCAATAAACACACTATAATAAGTGTTAGATGTACTTAAAAATTCAATTTCGAATGAATGCGCTACTTACAAATTGATTTAAAAAACACTACTAGCAAAAAAAATTGATAATGTAGCTTTATTTCTGCTTAGATACACATTTTTAGAAAAATTTGTCACATCTAAGAAATATGTTTTCAACGTTATTCATCCTTAAAACCGTAAGTCAGCGGTGTCGTATTACCTATTACAGTCATTTACTTGTTTTTTAATTAAATCCAGCCACTTAGCGTGTGTAAACTAAGCAGAGAATAAGGTTATGGATTTTTTATACTTTTCCCAAGCTACTTGTTTTAATTAAGCATAATGACGTAAGACTTAATAACAAGTTATTGGAAAATTCTGTTTGCTTAAAAAAGGTTTCGCAAAAATAATGACAGCTCATGGAGTGCTACACGGATCGTGTTTAAGTTCTTCTCTCTAAAACTCGATTCCTAATATTAAACATCCATTTCTTTTGTAGGGGTCAAGGACATTACGCGTGCCAAATATCTCAATTGAAAAAGAAAGGAAATTTTTGCTTTCCAATAGAATTATTAACGAGAAAGCGAAACGTATATTGAAGAACAAAATGATTTTCAGAAAGCTTTTCTGGGGATTATTTTCATTCTTTTCGCTTTAAGAACGTAGATAAACTGAATTCTGATATCGAGGAATTTAATTATACCTTTAGCAGTAACTTTAGAAATGCTGATCAAAGAAAATTCTATTGATACTTTCGTATTAAAAAAAAACTAAATTTCATTTAGAGCTTATAGAATCAAGCTATTATGGAAGAAAATAAATGATGTAAAAATTTCCACTAAGAAATTTCCAAATTTACAGTAAATTGTTGTAAAACTGTTGACTTTTTCTTATTGCAATATCCTATTTACAGATGTATTGCACAGCAATAATTTAAACCAAATCTACATAAAGTATAAATATTTATTGTGAATAATGTAATAAAGTAAGCTCAAAAGTAAAAATCAGGAAATTTTTACATTTATACATTTAATTATTATATTATTATACATTTATTTTTTATTTTCACATTTTTAAAAAAAATCTTATTTAAAACGTACAAAAAAAGGTTTTAAAATTACTCACTTAAGTTAAAAGTATTGTTATTACTGTAATAAAATCGTGCAAATGTCACATTTGGGTTACCAAACGATCCTTATTAAGATATTTCACTTAAATATTCAATGCAATAGAAATATTTACATAAAATATTTTTTTCAATACATTAAAAAAAGGCTATATTAACAAAGATTGTTCATAATAAGTCTTTCTTATATTCTTTTCTGGTAATTTACGATAATTAATAACTCGTATCGCCTTAACTACAAAGTAACGTTTAGTAATGAAAGAGCAGGAAATTATAAAGAGAGAGTAAAACCACTTTATCATAAATGATTAGTAACTGGCAATGTTATCAAAATGATATACTAAAGTTAGACATTAACCTAATTGATCGATAGGAGTCCTCTTTTGGTGAGAAAATGCTGGAAACTCGCTTTCCTTTTACCTCGGATAATCTCAGAGGACCATATTTTCCACTATTATTTTATAAGTGAAATGGAAGATAAAACGGAGTTTAGACCGCTACATAGGCGAAATCGAGTAACATTTTAACACTGCTCCGCTCCATTTTTTTTTTCACGGTGCTTTTAAAATACGTTAAGTTGAAATACAAGTCTTATTTTATGCCTGAATCTGGTCATACGTAAACTAACACTAAAGTCTTATAAAAGAAAAAATAATTTCTTATATTTCTCATTCTAAAAGAAAAAGAAATAATTGTCCAAAAAACAAAATAAAGAGTTGTATTTTAGTAAGCCACCTTTAAGAAATACTTTATATATTGCTACATTAACACCCTACTTAATTTCGTTAACTATTAAATAAGAATGCAATCTTATGCGTAGATATGTACACAATCATGTGTAAAACTATTAATATACATTTATTTGCATTATTACTGCTATCAATAAAATAAATACAAATACAATGGGTGGATGTACAATCATACTATCACGCAACGTGGCGGATTTACGTATAATTTAAAATGGCTACAGCCTAGCTAATTAAGCAAAATTGAAAAATTCATAAAAATATCACACTGAATCACTTAAATGATGTCAGTAATATCACACAGATAATTTATTTAAAAAAAGACCCGTAAGTGATTTAATTTTATTATCAATGATGATCAAGTTTATGATCAATTTAAATCTTAAGATCTTTTTAAATTCTACCAAGATTATTTGAATTTGTTCTTCGATATCTTTAAATCACAAAAAACCCCTCTCGATCAGCAAACATAATTTAAAATAATTTGCTTTCAGTTTCTTTAACTTTTTTTCACTATAAATTAGACTTGAAATAATACTACCACTCAGCGGGGTGGTACACTGAAGTTTACTATTATTCATTTGGACATAAAAAAGTCGACTAAAAATTACTCTCACAAAGCTCTCATTAAAATTATGTATATATTTTTACTTTCTTGTATGAAAAATTTTAATATTCTGATTTTAACAGAAATATGCATATTAATAAGTTCCGACTTTATGTCTGTTCAAACATAAACAGAAACTAATTCTGAAATTTAAATATCTATTTTTACCATCTCTGAATCTATTTCAACTAGTTTCAGCATGACGTATGAAAGTCTATACGTATGTATCGCATATAACTCAAAAAATATTAGCAATAGAATTTTAAAATTTTGTATTTAGAACTGATTATACCCACATTTGTATTTCCAAGGTTAATAGCGAGTGGGAAAAAATCATATCCACTTACATAACAAGTTTTTCAAAAAGAAATTTGTATAGTTCAGTTACAGTGTAGCACTTACCAGAATTTTTTTCATTTTTACATTGTGCTTAAAAATACATAATTTTAAAATTTTATCATAGAATGGCAATTTTGGTACAACTTTTTTCTTTGTTATATAATTTTATGGTATGATACATACTTTTACAATATGTACAAAATATTTTACCAAATAACTCAAAGCAGTTTGCTAAATTTAAGATTATAATAAAATCTTACAGTGCACCTCTATTTTTAATTTCAATCCGCATTCCATATATTGAAAAATCTTAATATAATATATGTTAAAGCTGACAGTCGAAGTCTTTGAGCTCTACAACCATACAGCAAAAAGATATCTTGGTATTTACATGCAGTTGAATCAATGTCTTAAGTCAACATTAATATATATTTGTAGAGAATTTTGACTTTTACTGTTTCATTCCTTCCTTCTATGAAGTAAAGCCATTATTGTAATCACTAAAAATTTCAATTTATAGCGAAATATCGATATAAAGAAAATAAATCTTAATGTAACGGATTTTAACTCTATATAATGACACCAGATGGCCGTACATAACCTCTACTCAAACAAAATCGTTACTTTGAGATAATAAACTCTGACACCTAGAGTGAAGAACAGATGATAATTCGGATAACGCATAATACAATCAAATTTTTTGAAAAAAAAATGCGTACAAGGCAGTAGGCATATAAGGAAGTCATGTGGTGTCCGCATCATATTTTTAAAGATTTTATATTTACATTTCCTCTTCGTGTAAATAAAGTGGCCCGCGGGCAAAGAAAAGCTAAAACCTCGACATGTAAGGCTGACCCTGATCACGCAGCTTCTACGAATAGGAAATATAATTTCAACTTTGGCTAATTACCGGTTAGATTATTCCGCTAAGTAACGGGTTGGAATTCTTCTTCCCCTCATTTTTTTTACGGCTCAAAAATTTAATTCATTAGTTGCGTGCTTCACGATAAGCGTTGTAAAATGCAGAGAGAGATTCAGATACATTCTGATAGCTGTAAAATACTTTTAAGGACAGATTAAAATGTAACGTGATATTAAGGAAGCCACAATTTGTTTCGATTTGTTTTGCATTTCAAATATGTGTATAAAAAAGCACATTGCATTATTATAAGAAAAAGCTATGCATTTCCAACATGCTTAAAACTATGATTATTTGTGCTTTTTTATTTTTATTAAGACATGCTGTTAGTGTCGGTTACAATTTAACATTTTGTACACACAAAGCCACATTCGTTCGGGACTTGCTGCTTAAAGTTGATTCTGAATGCATACATACGTGGAGGTATCGTAAATTTCTAATTACAAAAACATAATTACGATAAAAAAAAATTTTGTTGTTCTTCAGACTTCTTTATGTAGTGGCCAGCTAAAGTTATACAGTTTCTCAGCGTTTATTGAATTTTCGAAGGCTGTCATTGTATAACCTACTGCGTTCATCTATCTTCTCCATACTTCAATCTAGGGTTTCTTTAAACCAAACAGGTCAATATTAATATTTATTCTTTACATATTTTATGTACATAAGGATTAATTACTACAAGCTGTAAAATTTACCCAGACATCTAGTTTATTAGGCAGTAAAAATTAAAGCGTTATGATATCCCTACATATATCTATGCCAATAGTGGGATATCGAACTCACGGACTTCAGTACCGAAATTAAGCAAAGTATTTGTGCTACTTCGTAATATAGCATTAATATGTTCATAATCACTATACTATATTAACATGATACTAATTATGTTAGGGTAATTCTGCAAAAGGCGGATCAGTGAGTAGAATGAACCAATTATGTATTTCTCAAGCTCGATAATGAAAGTACAGGATACTAATTTGTAATGGAGAATATAGATGTTATGCTATATGTATTTTTTTTTTCAAGTATTTGAGTGAAAACGTTTCGTAATACCAATCAGGAGAAGTGTTATGTTTTTGTATCATTTGAAAGGAATGCTGATGCACAAGGAATTTGAAAATATTTTGTATTCAGCTTCTCATCTCGTCAGCTCTGTTGGTGTTAGAACCAAAGAAATCATCATGGCTTCCCAATCCATCTCTCTCAAAAGCCAGGGAGAGATAGACCAAAATGTCTCAGATGGGCTATTTTTCATATGATTAAAATTTTATTGTTTTCTTGCAATCAATAAAAAGTTTCCATAATTTATGCTTATTATATATATATAATTATTATCCATTCTTAAAGGGGGGGAATGTCCTACCAAGGAGTTATCCGAATGGGACAAAAATTGGTAGATGTGATGTACATGTACAGTAAAACGAATGATTTGATAAACTTGAATAAAACTGGATGATTTACTCAAGTGATAGAGCTTCACAAAGTGAAAAACTCAATAACGCGTTTATTCACATGTGGCCCTTATGAAGCAGTTATTCGGCTTGGCATTGATTGATAGAAGTGGGGGATACCGTCCTGAGGGATACCTTGCTAAATTCTGTCTAACTGGTGCGTTAGATCATCAAAATCCCAAGCTGGTTTAAGGGCCCTGTCCATAATACTTCAAACATGCTTAATCAGAGAGAGATACAGTGACCTTGCTGGCCAAAGTAGCGCTCGGAAAATCACGACACAAGCAGTAGAAATACGTGCAGTGTGCGGCTGGGTATTATCTTGCTGAAATGTAAGCCCATGATAGCATGACGTGAAGGGTAACACAATGGGGAATAGGACTTCGTCGACATACCTCTGTGGTAAAAGGGTACCATGGATGGCAACCAAAGTGGTTCTACTGTGAAATGAAATGGCATCCCAGACCATCACTCCTAACTGTCGGCCTGTATGCCGGAAGACAGTCAGGTTGCATCGCTGTCCAGGGCGTCTCCAGACACGTCTTCGCTGGTTATCGGGGCTCAGTTCAAAGAATGATCATCACTGAAGACTATTCTACTCCAGTTAGTGATATTCCAGTTTTAATGAGCCAGACACCATTGCAAACGGGCTTGTCGTTGTACAAAGGTCAATGGCAGTCGGCGCAAAGGGGTGTCGTATCCTCAGACCCATTTCTATGAGCCGGCTATGAATCGTTCTTGCGGTCACTGAAGCACTAGTTGTATTTACAATTGATGATAATAATGTATCTGGGGCTGTGAGTGCATTTTCCGTCGAAACTTGCATTAGTGTCCAATTTGCATTACATCTTCTCTTTTTATTTTCTTAAGAGTGTAAGATCCTAAATTTTAAATTTATATTAATATTTAAACTATTGTGATCAAATAAAATGTTTATATATAAATATTTTGATTTTCGATTTTATTTCTGAATCATGTTTCTTAACCCCCTTCAATATTTATCCATAAGTTGCATATTATTTACAAATATATTAATCCTACATTTATAACTTTACCAGTAGATGAGAACAGATAACAAATATTCAGATAGTCTAAACATTGTAACTCGAACCACCTTCTTGCCGAACGATGGCCGATTGGTCAGGGTGCTGGCCTTCGGTACCGGAGTTCGTGGGTTCGAATCCCACAGTGGCATGGATATTTGTAGCCGTTCGGAATCGGCTTTAAGCAGTAGGTCCCGGTCTCATTAGCCCTCGTGTTGCAAAAAGTAGACCGTAGCACTCCAAACCAAACCAAACGAACCACCTTCTTTGTTGTCCAATATACAACACCTTTCATGTGATTTTTTTTCCGTGTTTGTAAAGTCAAATCAGTTATTCGTGCAAGCATGTGAACGTTTATAACTAATTTCTTTTTTCCCATTTGATAAAAATATCATGCCTCGGAGCACATCGGTAGTAAAACTGTCGTATATATCATAAATTTTCATTGCATTGCAATAAAATTTCTTTCTTGTAGCTACATCTCATTATTCAAGTATCCTAACACATTGTTAGAGACAAATACCGTTGCATTTAAGAATTAAATTCATTCCCACAGTAAATTTCATAATCAATATAAAATGAATTTTTGCATTGATAATTAATTTTTTTCTCATGTAGTTCTATTTATAATATTTTTAATAATAAAAAACTATTTTCGATGAATATTTTAATAAGGAAATATAAATTGGGGTACAAAGGAGATCAGCACATGCTATAAATCCTACTTTCTCTTTACAAATTAATCTAGAATGCTAGAGAATAATTAGGGGTATGATTTTAGCTCTTAAGTATTGTTACTATTGTATTAATCCAAAATAAATGAGAGATAATTTTCAATCCTATCTTTGCTACTACTACTATTTTCAATCTTATCTTTCAAACTACTGCGTTCGATACTGAACTTATTAAGATTTAAAAATTCACATTTGCTTTTTCATGGATGGTTAAACAGATTTTTTTCAATACGGGAGGTAATTAGACCCAGACCAACTGTTTAAAATGAATTCCAAACGGCTATAAATATCCCTGCCAGAAGCGGTATTATACCGTGGATTAACGTAACAAGAGATGTTGCATTATCTTTATGACGGTCTTTTCATGGAAAAACATGAAGAAAATTATTTTTTTATTTATCTTAGAATAAAAACATTATGATTAGTATACTAAGCTATGGTCTAGTGTTTGCTACACGGCGGCAAATAAAATTGGGACATACTTCTTAAAACCGGTCGTGAATGAGTATGAACTATCATACCAGCAACGAGATTCGTACCCACGGACTCCGAAACCGAAAGGCAGCAGCCTACCGATATGACTAAAATCTGGCCTAGTGGCTCCCGAATGAAACAAGTTTATCAACTACCATACTAGAGTATATGAAAATCAAAGTAAATTCAAATTAAAACTGAGAACGAAAGATGGATCCCTTAGTAGTTTCACCTTGGAATCTATGTATTATATAGAAAAAAAAATAACAAATAAATCTGTATATAGAGTCATGCTTTGAAATTTAATGGAATAAAATGTAATTCAGCAAAATATTTCTTAATTTATGTTACTGAAACAATTATGTTATTAAATTAATGTTACATCCCGAATTTGAGATCGCTTTTTATATGCTTATCTAAAATTTTAGAGAGAGGGAGTGAAAAACCACTTCGATTACTACGTTGTTGTTTCTAATGCCACTTGGTCAAACCAAAGACTATTGAGTCATACCCTACTCGTATTAAGACAAAGGGGTGCGCTTTCCGTTTTAAAGAGCACCTCAAGGTTGAAAGTACGGTATTTACTCAAGTGGGTCCTCGTAATTTTGAAGCAGGGACCTAGCAGAAGACCCATAGGCTTGGCTTGCCAACTCCAGATGTATTGATTCATAACTTGGAGCACATTGTGACCATGATCACATTGTACATGCCCCAGTCACCTTTAACGAACACGGCGGATCTTACGCCGACTTGGACAGCGAACCCGCAACTCTCCAGTTAAGAGGGAGTTGCCTTTGCCGACTGAGCTACCTCGGCTCCGATTATCACATTCCTGACAAATATAATCCCACCGCTTATAATTGTCGATTAAGAAAAATCACTAAGCTAGCAAAACAGGATGGTAACCTATAAATAAAATAATTAGTAATTAACAGTTAAACTTAAAATTAATGTCTCAAAATCAGAATCGGTCAAGAAGATTGTTTTTATCTGCCTGCACAAATATGAATATTAAATATCAGATCCAAGCAAAAAGTCTTTAAAATCCCTATTCCGTCTGTTCTTGCACAAAAGGAATATCGATAGTATATGTTGAATAATTTCTATCCACAGAAAAATGTTTTGAATTTATTATTATATATAACGAATTTCATTAACTTCAGAAACAAATAAAACTAATCCCAAGTTAGACTTCCTAATTATTTTAAAAGTGGATTTACTTTTAAAATAATTGCGTTCTGCAACAGGCCATCTTTGTTATAATTCAGCTTTGGTTCCCGTAAATTGCGACTGGCTTTGAAATAGATGAACTGTCAGAAAAAAAATTTTTTTTTAAATACATATGAGATGTATACCATTTTAAAGCAGTTTGCATCACTAATCAAATATATGGAATAGTATTATAAATATAATGATAATGGTGGTAAGAGTTTTCAATACATTGGGAATCCGTATTAGGAGGGGGTGGCCTTGCACGCTGACGGCTAATAGCGCAGAACCGGGCCTGTAAATTAATATATATATATATATATATATATATATATATATATATATATATATATATATATATTGGATGCACACTATCGGAGACACATTTTTTTTCCTAGACATTTCTAGAGATTTGTCTTAGACTAAGTGTGTTACTTAATGCCGCAGTTCGTCCTGTTTCTATAATGAAATGGGAACATATACAACCGATTATCTGGCAATATTTTTCGGGACTGAAAATTTATTTTTGCTTTACCACACCAACTGTCCATGTTCTCAAACCCCCGTTGTACACTCCAGTTTACAACATACAGAAAGAAGCCGGTGGCGGTGGTATTATGGTGTAGGGAATGATTTCATGCAGCACATTAGGGCCCTTAATTCACATAGAAAACCAATGACGTATGTGCGGTAAGTAAACATCGTTACTGACCAGGTTCATCCATTCTTGACAACAGTATTTTCGGTGGGGGATGGTGATTACCAACAGCACCATGTAAAAAGAGTCGAATCGTCAGGGAGTGATTCGAGAAATATTCCAGTGACTTTCAAGTCATGCCTTTGCCTCCAAATTAACCTAAAATTAATCCAATGCATTTGTGGTACCACCTGGAAAACCAAATTCGTGCTTCTACGTTACCCCCTCGCAAAATGTGCGGGAACTGCAGGATCAGTTAGTAAGCGCTTGGCACCAGTTACTTCAAACTACCTATCAGCACCTTGCGGAATCAATTCCACGCCGGGTGCTGGTGGTTATGAGGTTAAAGATGGTCTACATGTTGTTAAAAAGGATGGACATAATGTAATGGATGTTCGATGTACATATACACCCATATACACATATCCACACACACATGTACACGCATATTTATACACACACACACACACACACACACACACACACACACACACACACACACACACATATATATATATATATATATATATATATATATATATATATATATATATATATACGTACATAGAAATGCATAGAAATATATTCATACACATATATGCATATATATGTATACACACATATACACACACATATATATTAGGGCTGGATTGTTTATCAATATATTGTCAAATATTGCTGTACTTTAAGTATCGCGATAACAATATTAAAATTCTGCTCTGCTGATATCACCCATCAATGATACCGTTTTTTATCCGCTCGCGATAACGGGGATCGCCAAAAGACATACTGAATATTCCGCATATTTCAATATAAAGTATTATTTTTTCAAGTTATTACATTTGTTTTACATTTGTTTGTGTATTTGATACAAACACAAGCTAGAAAATTTACTTTTGAAGATTATTAGGTCTCCGTCCAGGGCTTCGGTAATATATCTCAATAATAACCCGATAACAAAGCACTCAGATCAAAACCGGAAATTTCACTGCTCGTGACAGGTGGGGATGAACACGGTTGTCCTGTTACCGAGCCTGTTTATTGGATTATTATCGGGATATATCAACGATATGATATTTACTGTTTGATCACAAGTCAGTTATCCCGGTAACAAAGCACTCCGGCCAAGACCAGAAATTCCACTATTTGCGATAGGTACAGATGGACTCGATTTTTTTTTCTACACTACTACTAGTTTATTGAAATATACCAAGGATATTGATATTTGATTTTAATAGTCAGTCATATGTGCATGTGTTGATATATTTCGATAGCTTTCTGCTTGCTCGTTCATATATCTTACTAATATCGAAGGCGTGTGGTGTTTTTTTATGGGGGGGATTTCGGAATAAAAAGTAATGCTTGGAATTGTGTTGATTGCCCAAAGTACCATAAAATTATACATAAAATGTAACTTAAAGCAATGTTTGTCAGTTTTTTAGTTTACTGAAGATGGAAATGGCAAAATAATCAGTTAAAATATGTTGATTTGCAATTTAGATCTTTGTGCAGTTTTTTCGAAGACTAAGTCTAATTTATGGAGCTATTTGAAATATCACCGTGCTCTACATACTGAAATCGAAGTTGAAGATAAGAACTGTCTTTTTATTTTTGAAAATTTAGATATAATTTTTAAGTTACTTAATTATTTCTTTTTAATAATTTATTAAGTCATTTATTATTAATTTCAAATACCGTTTTACTGATTTGCAATGGATCGTCTAAATTTTATTCATATAAATTATATATATATATATATATATATATATATATATATATATATATATATATATATATACTTCAAATTTAGGAAAATAAATTTTTTAGACGGAATATTTGCTGTGTTCGAAAAATCTGTGAAAAAGAAAAGTTTAAAAAAAATTATCAAAATAAATCCTTTTCTCTTGAAATTCTAATTTTTGAGACCTACAATTATCTTTTTCTCCCAGATAATATACAGACACTAGAATTACAAATAAATAAATAAATAAATAAATAAATGTAAAAAAGCGAAGTGTTGCTAAATAGTTTTGTTTATTGCCTTTTCTATTTAAGAGCACAATAGCTTTTATAAATATTTCGAGCATAATGATCAGAAAGTTAAAATTGATTGTTCATTATTGCGTATGATTATTTTTAGAATACCCGAGCCATACGTTTAGTTTATAACTTATCATCTCTGCGCCCTGAAAGTTGTAGGTGATATTAAGCTTCCGCCTGCCGGATATTTGACCAATGAAATCATTTTAGTTTGGATCACTACGGTCTACTATTTTTGCTCTACTGCTAGTGACTGATACCTACTACTTAAAGCTGATTACGAACGGCTGCGAACATTCATTACGGGAGCAAAATTCTAACCCGAGGAATCCGATATCGAAGATCAGTATACCAATGAAAAAAGTTAAAATTTGGTTTGGAAGAAATATCGTTAGGTGTATAGGCAATGTAAATTTGCAGTAATGGTTTCCAATTTGAATAAACAATTCTGTTTAGTATCTGAACAAATTACTTTTGAACAATATATATGTCTATATATATATATATATATATATATATATATATATATATATATATATATATATGTCTATATATATATATATATATATATTTTATTTTAAATGTTAAAATGAATTACTCCTAAAAAGCTTTTTTAACTTTCAGAAATCCTAATTTTTAGCATCAAATTGGAATTTTAAAAATTGGAATTACCAAGAAAAAAAAAGGTTTGGAATAAAAGAAATCTAAGCCTATTCCAAAATAGTAATATCTGAAATAGTAATATCTAAAATAATAATAATATACCCTACTACTTTAAAGTGTTATGGCGATAAATCAATATCAATGTCAATTTTGCGATGTATAGCGATATTAAATTTCGGATATCGTCCAGCCCTAATATACAAACACCACACACATGTATATACATATGCACACACACACACACACACACACACACACACACACACATATATATATATATATATATATATATATATATATATATATATATATATATACACACACACATACATATATACACACTCATATATGTTTGAGTTTGTGTATGTAAAGAGGAGTACTATATTGGATAAATAGTTTATTTTTCATCCACAGCAAATTGTTTTAAATTTATAAGTCACACTCCAGCCGGCTTCAAAGTAAAAAAAAAGAAAAAAAATTAAACAAGCCTATCAAGGTATTTTCAGTCTCGAATCTATCTCAAGGAGGTCTCATTCTATTTCAAGTGGACTAGAATATGTGTAACTTCATTCAGTCTTAATCTATAACACTTTCCCCCGTTCTCCTTCAGTCGACAGGGTGAATCATTCATAATAAATAATTTCAAATGACAATGAGAGACACTCTTAAACTATTATATTGCTGAAGAACATAATATACATATGAAAAGAGGATTATTCAGGATATATGTTGAAGAGTTTATTTAACATCAACAGAAAAAAAAATGTTTCAAATTTATAATTAACGAATTTTATTCCTTCTAGAAATATATAAAAATAAATCCCTTGTTAGACTTCCTAACCCACTTTTATTGCGTTCTATACAAGGCCACCTATTGTGATAATTTGCGTATGGTTTCCATACAGTGCAACCGGCTTCGGAATAGAAAAAAAAAAAAAAAAAAAAAAAAAACTGTGGAGGTATTTCCAGTCTCGAAATATCTCTAACAGGTCTCAGTATCTCGAGTGGTCGAGAAAATGTGGAAGTCTCCACACACTTTCATTCTTAACCCACTACTACAACACGTTCACCCCTTCAGTCGAAAGTAAGTGTGAGTCATTCATCAATACAAAGTTTCTAATGACAATGACAGACATTCTAAATTTAAAGCCTCGCCCCACAACAAACTGCTACTTCCCGAGCACATGGTACCCGGATGTTGAAATCCCGCCAGGCGGAAGGGTGAAGTAACTGAAAGCCCTGCCAACAAAAAAAAGGGGTGACTAAAAAATGGGCGATGAAGTGCCAAGTGTGGCGCGCCGGCATGACGTGCCGCGGCAGCGATAGGTCAACGACCCGAGTCACATGACTTTGCTAGCCACTTGTCAGCCCCACTTCCGCGTTGTACGTGTCACGGCAGTGAGTCGTGTTCCTCCACTGCACCGAACGAACATTTCGGTAATGCGGTTCTCAAGAAAAGCGAACTATCTCCCCAGTTTTTCGGAGGAGGGAGGGGGAAGCCGCTTTCCCACAATAAAAAAAGAATCGCCTATAGTTAGCTGATGGGTTGCTTTTTTACGCCGACCGAGTTTTTTTCTCAGTTTTTTTTTTCGCGTCAGGAAAACCTTTACGACATGTTATGTAATAGAGTAGGGCTGCTACGTAAAGCTACTCCTATTCACGCAGTTCTTTTACTCGGAATTCATTCGCATATTTACATTGTTTCAGTCGTGATTCATTTGATCGCACTATCTAATTTATAAAATAACGGACGAAGAAATTAGAAAATAAATTACTTAACATTCAATTGAAATACTTTTCGAAAATGTTATAAGCGAAAAGTAATTTAAATTAAAAAAAAAATTATTTAAAATTAATTACGAAAAATTTTTTTCCGCAAATTTATCGGTCTGTTTACATTGTTTGATGGGTTTCGTTTTTACGGCGACCGAGTTTTTTCGCGTGAGGAAAGCTTTTACGACATGTTATGTAACGGAGTAGGGCTGCTACATAAATCTACTCTCCAGTCAGCGAGAGCGCTTTTCTTTTACTCGGAATTCATTTGCTTATTTATATTATTTGACAGTATGTTTTATAAAATAAAGAACGGAGAAATTTAAAATATGGAAATTGAAATAAATATATTTTCAAGGATTGTTTAGCCGAAAAGTAATTTAATTTTATAATTTCTTCAATTTTAAGATAAATACGATAATTGTCCTGGATCTGAAAAATAATTATTTTCTAAACTATACTTTTTAAGTTATTACAAAAAAAAATTTCCAAACTTTCATTGACACACTTTACTTTGTTTTAGCCTTGATTCGTTTTATTGGCTTGTCTTTTTTGTAAAATAACGGACTAAGAAATTAGAAAATAAAATGTTTAAATACAATCAAAACCTATTTTTGAGAAAACACACAAAAAATTAATTAAAAATAAATCAACAATTCTAATTAAGTAATTCTCATAAATCACGTGCACTGTATTATTTAATTTTATTTTAACAGTTTGAGTTTCCCATACTTTTTTAACATTTAATTTCGTCCCGAAAAAAAGGTATTAAAATTAAAAAATTTATATTATCTCTTTATAAAAGGATTTCTATGTTTACAAACTAACGTGTTTTGAGAAAGTGTCGAAATGATATAGCACGGCATTAATTGTACACATGAATATGACAGTATCCCCATTAACATTTTATGATTAATAATTTGGAACGCAACTTTCAGCTGGAAGAAACCGGATTACGCTCCTGAACTCGCAGTTGACGGGATTCAAAATCAAAGCTCTCTTCCTATTTTCTGCAACAACAGTAATCAACCTACTAAAACAAACGAACGCGCATTCTACTTCCGGGACTTTCACCTTGAATTTATTGGTACAATCTTTGAAGAAAACAAATTTCCATTTCAGCTTCAGAACTACAGAAATTATAAAAAGGAAATCTAGATAAACGTCATATAAATACTTTCCTTTTAATTTAAAAATTTAGCACAGTTCGATATAATAACAGTTGGCAAAATTTATATACATATATTTCAAAAATTTTAAAATATCAGTAAGTTTATATTCAATTTATTCATCACTTCTCTGCTGTCATTGAATCTTTTGGCATAAGTTATTTGTATATTAAGGTACCCACTTACCTCGTTACTAACTGATCTTGATCTGGTTGGTATAATTTTGAGAATACGATTTGGTTGATTAATTAGTTTGGAGAGCTACGGTCTTCTTCTTCTTCTTCTTCCCCCCTTTTTTTTTTTTTTTTTTTTTTTTTCAATACGAGGACTAAGACCAAAACCAAAATATATTGTCTGGGTATTCTGTTGACCCTTTAGCCTATGCTGTAAAACTTTTTGTTTGGTTTATTTTGGAGCGCTACGGTCTACTGTTTTGCTTCCGAGGGCTAATGAGACCATGCTTGAAGCTGATTCCGAATGACTATGAATATCTATGCTTGCGGCGTGATTCCACGAACTCCGGTTCCGAAGAGCAGCGCCCTAACATTGGGGCATCGTTCGGTCGCTCCTCTGCTAGATTCTTTCATGCCAGCAAAGGAATTCTAACCTGTGCACTACGGTATCGAAAGACAGCGTCCTGTGAATTCGATAATCTTCTGACCTCTTTCTTTAAATATGGTTGATAAGTTAAAAACGCTACGGTCTACTTTTGCTACATGAGGGTGGATGAAACCGGAACCTAGTTTTGAAAATTAATTCTGAGATCCACAAGCAATCATGTTGGTATTGAGGTTAAAACCGAATCCCGGTACTGAAAGGAATCGCACTACCTGTTCGGGAATCCTCCTGCTACATTCGTCCTGGACAATATCCCACTGGTCATAATTATTCTATCTATAGATGCAAAAAAATGATTAGTTCTTTAAGTTCAGATATTCATCCCTGAATTGCTGTGTGTTTCGGTATGGAGGGGAATGAGTATTTTGGATTTTTAACGACGATATATTACTCGTATGCTGTAAAACTGACAGATGCTTCGTTTCCTTGCACTTTTATGCCGTACGATGGCCGAGTGATAAGGGTTGTTTTACAATACTGAAGTTTGAGCATTAGAATCCCACTTTAGCAGGAATGTCTGGATTCGGCTTTATAGCATCTGGTCTAATGAACACTTTGTTGCAATTTTAAATTTCTCGTTCAAGATAATATATTTTGTTTTGATTTTCCGAAAAAGGTTTCCCCAAGACAACTCGTAATGACAGCCAGAATTCAATTTGTAATAAAATTGGAAAGCAGGATTACTGTGTCCAATTAATTATAGGGTGAAGAACAACACATCATGTACTTCAAACGTTTTCCATATGTGCAGTCACTAATGGTGTTGAGTTTTCTGGAGACTAATAGGCGGATGATTTAAAATGTCAATTTGTTTTGCACTGCGATGGCAAACCCGCAGCACAATTAACGAAATTGATAATTGAGATAAATGTAGCTGTTATAGTAAATGTATTATTCGATTGTTTTATTGATTATTGTTATGAGCTGCTTAGCGTCGCGTAGATCTTGCAAGAATATGGAATATCTCGTCTATCATTTGTGCGCGGAGAGAAGATTGATACATGCCCAATAGTGTCTCCTAAGCGGAGAGTATCACGTGGTGGCTGCTAGACTAAACAATAAATACTTTGTGATTACATGAAGTTTGAAAATCTTTAAGAGTATGGTTTTTTAAAGTAAGAGCTTCCAAGTTTCATACACTAATTATATTTAAGTCATTTAGCAACCTTGATATCATATACGAGAAAGTGCCGCAGTATAATTCTCACACT
Source organism: Pardosa pseudoannulata (assembly GCA_032207245.1). NCBI lineage: Eukaryota > Metazoa > Arthropoda > Arachnida > Araneae > Lycosidae > Pardosa > Pardosa pseudoannulata. The sequence goes on from CM063502.1 coordinate 153,625,375, forward strand.
TATTTCTTTAAAGTCAAAAATGTTAAGTGTAGATCCTTTCAGAATCGGTACGTCTGTCACCGAACCCCCCGGGGGTCCATAGCTAAACTTTTTGGGAGAGGAGGAGGGTGAATAGCATGAATTAAATTCGTAGAGTAACTACTCCGATTTTTGGTTCAATGAGTTAGATATAACCAATTAGTTATAAGAATTAATTTTATCTTTATATTTTCCGAATAATTATATAAAAAAAATAGAGTAAAATATTGGGAAGTGAAATTTTGAAATTTAGTTTAGCGTATAAGTGATTTCGTATTAATTTTCCAGAATTTTCATCGGAGATTTCAATTTTTGTACTCTTTTTACACATAGAAGTTTTTTACAAATGCGGGGCACTATTATTAACTTTTTAAACTTTTATTAAGATTAGCATTTATTAACTTTTTAAACTTTTATTAAGATTAGCATTTATTAACTTTTTGCCATACAATTCGTTGATTTGTTGTCTTTTTTTCGTGGGAACTAGCATTTTACTATACAATTCGCGGATTTGTTGCCCTTTTTATTATGGAATATAGGTAGGGTAACATCGCTCTCTATGAGGAAAGAAACACCACACAAATACATCCAAGCCTTACTCAGGATTTGAAACAAAACCCATTGGATGGGAGCACAACGCTAACCACTATACAGTTTAGGGGGCATCATCTATCAGAAGTAAAATGAAAGATTTTAAGAATAGCACCTAGCAGTCTTGTATAATATTCTATAAAATTTCGGTTCTATTTCATTTTTAAATTTGATTGTTTGATTATTCCCAGAAAAATAATTAAACCTGGGACACTTTCATTTACTCAAGTGTCATGTTTGACAATTTTTTTATTTTGAAGAAGATTGGGTTTAATTGCTAGTTTTAATAATTAAGCTAAAATATATAAATTATCAATAATACAACACAAGGTTTTTAAAAAGTGTTATTGTTAAAACTAAACCTCTATTGAATTATTAAGTTTTCTCTTTTAGCTAGATCTTGAGAAATTTCTGCTGTATATTGTTTTATAACAATTAAACAGGAAAGTATACATTAAATACATGCTTTAGTTATTTCTTATAAAATCTTATGCATAGCATATGAATGGTGTGAATTAAGAGTTAAACATCTGTTCTCCACCCCCTCTTCTATACATCAATAGTACGTTGGGGGGGGGGGGCTGATCTTTTTCCAATCCCCATTCTATCATGAGTATGTCAGATGACTTCATGGGAAATTGTGGTTTAAAAGGAGTTACATGCACAACGACACGATCAAACTTTCCCAAATACGAAATTTATCGTTTTTCGACTAATAGTTTTTCAGTCATGTCGTACAGTTGTATAAACGTTAAATTGAATTTTTATCCGTTATACAGAGCGGCGATAACAATTAAAGGGGAGATGCATTGCTACTTGTTATAGTCTTAAATACAAAATTTGCTCATTTTACGGCTAACCGTTTTTGAGTTGTGCGCCTCACAGCGTTTATATACTTCATTTTGAATCTTTTCGTTGTATAGAGAGCGGGATGCAATGAAAAGAATAGAAAAGAAACAGATATTATAATATTTCTAAAGGAAAGATTTTGACATTTTAAGGCCAATCATTATTAAGTTAGGACGAATGACGTTAATAATGTTATATTGAAATTTTTAGTTATATAGAGTTCAGAATTCAAAACGGAAGATGCACATCTAGACGTTATAGGAGTACTAAATACAAAATATCGACCTTCGACGTTTTACCGCTTTTGAGTGATGCGACATACATACGAATGTACATACAGATAAGATTCATTCTTACAGATAAGAGTAAACTACTCATAACCAGTGCGGGAATAATTAAGATGAATATTTAAAGTTTTGGAATGAAAGTTCCCTTGTACGTATATATAGATGAAACATTTAAAATGGTCAAAATTAAGTTAATCAAGGTAAAAATAAATATTTCAGCCCTGAAATTTATCTGGATCACAATACTTCCTTTATTCTGTACAAGGAAGTAAAATCACCGAATTCTTTGATAGCATTAATTTTTTGGTAAACTTACAAAATCAAAAGTTTCAAATTATGAAGCGTTCTAATGCACTTGCGAGAGGCTGCAATTTGTATACCTGATATCTGTTCATAGTAGAATGACTCTAATTATCCGTTTCCTGTTCTTTAGAAATATCACTAGTAATATAAAATGTCTCATTTATCATTAGTGTACACGCTTCTTGGAATGGAACTTATGGGTTAATTTATTTTCAAATCAGGGAACATTTTATAAAGAATTTTCTGCAGTTAATTTTCAACATTTTAAAAAAAGGACATCAAAAAATTCCTTTTAGAACAGCAATTATTCACCGATTTATAGAGTATATTGTGTGTCACGAGTTGTTAAACTTTACGAGTTCATTTTCTCAAAACCATAATTTTTACAATTATCCGTAAGATTTAAAAAAATCTGACATTTAAATCTGTCTGAATTATTTTACATTGGAATATATGTTTGTTAAAAACAAAATGTTCTACAAAAAGAAAATGGAATGCGTAAAACCTCTCAAACCACAAATATGTCTCTACATCGCAGTTAAAATAAATGAATACATAAATAAATAAATAAAACACTTATCGAGATCCATTAAGAACACGCGCCGATGCTTATATTATCTGACGTAGTTAAAGGGCCAACAATATTTACATGACTTATCCTGAATGACCTCGCTTTCATCCGAAATAAAAGTATAAAAAACATTACATCCGAATGAAAATTCTAATTTTCAGTATCTATGAACTCTACTATAACAGACTTAAGCTAGTGGTAGCAAAAAATAACTGAAAGTTTGATCTAAAATATCATTATACAATACATCTAGCTGCATGGCAATGTTGGCAGTCTTATCATACATGATACATCCGCTTTAAAGGAATAATTTAAGAATAATAATATAAATTTTAAAATACATTATTTTAAATTTATATTATTGATTGGCATATTTTGGATTTAAAAAAATTGTGTAACAAAAATCTGTAATTTTACCACTACCTTTTTACAATAAACATTTCTTAAAATCTAATTGTCGATTAAAAATCTTTACTATACAGAGTGTAGGAAAAAACGATCTAGGGGTGCATAGGTACCCCCCCCGTCAAGGGCAGCAGCTCCTATATATGCACATACTCAAACATAAAATAAGACATACTGAAGTAAATAGCATTTCTAAAGCTGCCCACAAAATCTTTTGGTTTCCACAGGCATGGTTTAGCAAACCGGTTAATTTTGTTCAATGGATAGCGCATAAACATTTATCCTTAGATCTGGAGTTGTTATATGTAGATATTACTCTGATGGTTGCTGTAAGAACATGACTATTTTAATATCGTAACTTTTTATGCAATACCACGAATGACGTTTTGCATTAGGCTATGTTATATAATAGTTATCGTTGTTATATAACAATGCGCTTGAAACGGAAGAATGGGATGTCCGTCGGAGTGTGTGTATAAAATAATAAAAAAAATCTTTTCCTCAAAAAACTCTGTACTTTTCAGCTTATTTTAGTACATTATATCATTTTTTGCAACGTTAAAATAAAAGACGAGACTTTCCCTTATTAATTGAAAAATTCCCATTGGTTATCTTATATTTATTTCCTTGTATAAGTGTCAATCAAAATTATTCGTTCAAAGGTTGTAGAGGGCAGGTTTGGTGCACTTGTCATGTTTTAGTCAATAAGGCAATAATTCCCCTTCATTATCAGGTCTAATATACCACTTTCGTAAAATTACTCTTTTTGCTGCCGGGAGAAGTTGCTTACTTCACTTTTACGTCCGACAGTCTTTCAGGGTTTTTTAAGGGACCGATGGCGTGAAATCACATGGGGAAATATCAGAACTGTAGGTCAGTACTTGAGTGTCCTCCACTAAAGTGAGTGTAACTTCTGCAATACAAAATTTGTGATAGGGGAATGTATGTTATCATGAAGTAGAATCACTCCATTTATATAATTTTTTCCGGACCTTCCGCTTTAATCTTTCCATCTTTCTAGCGTTCTTATTTTAGTTCCCCAGAGATGGATAAAAACAGATTTCGATAGGGATTAACAGATTCTTGAATTCGATAGGGTCCAGTCAATCAAAGAACTGGGTAATATTGTTTATGCCGGGACGTATTTCATAGTAACTTCACCATTGTTAACATTTCAGTATTTCCCATAGACATATGCACCATAATCCCATGCAACGATATCGGCTCCTACATACTTGCATCGGCTACCCGCCAATTTGCCTGTACACTTCATCCATCCTCCAACAGAAAGTTTTTTATCATTCCTTATATTTATCTCTAACTAGCTTTAAGAACAGTCCGAATCTCTTACACCGCAATTAGCTCTAATTGTAAACAAGAAAATTTATTAAATTCAGCTTTATTTGTGTCTTTTATTTTTTGAAGTCATTTTTAATGTGCTCTTTTGGAAATATATTTAACTCAGCTTTCATTCTCTGTTCATAGTATCGCATAAAACATGGCCATATTATTATAAATGAGAAAGGTATTGCTTTTTGGTGCCATGGGCTCAAATTTCGCTTTTAGTATAGATAATCGTAGTCATTTGGAAAAGACTTTAATTGGTAGGTCCCTGTCGAATCAACCCTGATATTCAGAAACTAGTCGTAATAATCCAAAGCACATAAAACATATTAACAGTCTTAGAAAAAATATAATTTATGTTTAAGAGCAAGCCAAGATTCACAGCTTACGTCAGTAATCAATCATACGATCGGTGGTCTGACGTGAAATTTAGGAAAGTTTTCTTCAAAACATCCATCTTTCTAACATTAAGAGTCCGATATTTTAATATTTTACGAAAGAATCTATTTGTAACAATATGATGACAACAAAGGAGATCATATTATATATATATATATATATATATATATATATATATATATATACCGCTGCAACGCATTTAAAACAGTCGACAGAGAGATGAAAATTTTACAACTTTAATGTTACTCGTTATAAAAAAAAAACTCGCATACCTCGGTTAAATAAACATAATTACTTTCCATTAATCTCAGACTTCGAAATCCTGACTACTACTAATTTCAAAACTGATTTTAGAGCAATATTCAGTTTTGCAAATACTCAACCACGTCAAACTAGATCACATGACCCTCTCATCCCCCCCCCCCCAAAAAAAAACTTAGGATACAAGAATAGGAAAATTTACAAAACTGAATATTAAAATATCAGATTTGAATTAGATTAAAATGAGAGAAAAAAAATTGTACTCTTCAACCTTTGTGATATTTGTATTTCTGTATTTGTCTGCATAGCACTAATTTCAAGGTAATAAATGCAATATAAATCATAAGTCATCCTTTGAGGTATTAAAAAATATATATCACATACCATTTAAGTAACCAAAAAACAATAACTCAATGTAAATATTTTGAAGTAATATATTTAATTAAAACTGATTTAAGTATTAAAACTCAATTGAATACAGAATAGTTTATGTCATATATAAATAAATGATTTATTTCTATTGACATAACCTTATCGCGATGTACCTGGAATTTCCGCAAGTAAAATAGAATATCAAGATTGAACACATTGTATTTCAAAACATTATTCTGGAGTAGATTTATTTATTTTATGAGTGTATACTAGCAGTAGAAATAGAATTCGAAAAATATTTAAAATTTAGATATAAGATTAGATTTCATCGAGTCAGATAGAAAGAGAGCGTTTTATTACACATCAAGCTCTTAACTTGGTTAGAAGCTATAAAAATCAACCCTCTTGGACAGCATTTCTTAATCTGTAGTGCTTGAGGTATATTAGTTAAATTTCTTTCTGTATCCATATAATACATAAGATTTAAATCTCCGTAAAAAGCATACTGATAATCTAATCTTAGTTTTATGGATTAGCCTAGGAAATCATATTTACGGAATCTGGTACTTTTTAATTGTAGCAAAATTTTATTTTGATCCTTGTATAACCTAATAATTATATGCTGAGAAAAATCATTTTTACTGATTATAAAGATACATTTTTTTGTTTTTGTTTATGTGACATTCAAAAGTTTTCTACATTTTAAAGGACATTAAAAATATCATTTTTTTTGTTTATGTGGCATTCAAAAATTTTCTACATTTTAAAGGGCATTAAAAATATCAAATTTGTAGTAATTATTACAGTTTGCGTATGACTTTTCACATTTAAACTTATGTTTATATTATATTAAACTTAATTATATTAAATATTATATTAACTGAATTATTTATTTACTTAATTATATTAACTTATTTACTTATTTGCTTATATTAACTTATTAACTTACTTATAGTTACTTATATAGCTTTACTTAGTTATATTAACTTAATATATTAAACTTATGTATATATATTGCAATATAAAATTTCCTTAGCTTAAGTTAAGCAATATATTTTTTTCTTTAAAACGACAAATCATTGTGTTATTTCAATAGAAAATTTTAATTTCAGTTTATCAACTGAAGTCCTAAAAACAATTTGAAAAAATTTTAATGTGAAGAACATAATTATTAAATAGTTCATCATTTTAAAGCCATATTATTATACTGGCTTAGTTTCGACTAAACTAATTTTGCATGTTGTTTGGATCATTTATTTGTGGTTTATCTTTTTTATTATTATTGCTTTATGTCTACGTACTTAATGTTACATTTTGTTCAGCGGGCTGGAGAATTTAGTTGCATATGATTGGTAACAGTTAGTAAAATAAACAAGAATTGTAACTGGGATTGTGGTGACCGCACGCTGCTACTGGCCTTTAGAGATGTTAGTGCAAACTTGAGACTGAATTTTATTTTGAAATATTTTATGTTTTTATCTACGTAGAAACATATTTATTACATTAATTGTGCAATAATATGCGCAATCCCATAACTGTGAAAAGTACAGCCCTTGAAGCTTTAATATTTTTTTAAAAACTCTGATATCATACTATTAAAAATATGTAAAGGTAAAAGGCAGATTAGTATTCAAATAAATTCTCATTTACCCAAATAAATATTTTTTAAATTATAGACATTTAAATTTTAAGTCTATTTTTGCAGCAAGTAAAATATACCAGACTTCATTAATTAAATCCAGTTTTCGTATGCAAACTACAGTTCTAAATAGGGTTACTAGACTCAAAAGTTGAAATGGAGGACATTTTATCCCTCAAACTGACTATTATCGAGGACAAAAACCAATACATTTATTTAGTTTTTAAACTGTTATTTCAAGAAAACATAAAATTATGTGCCAAATAAAATATTTAAAAAATATTAAAAATACAAGTAATTGTAGGTATTTCTTATACATAAGAATTCAGGTATATTTAATAGAGTGGTCGATTTTTGATTTCAACTCACTATTTTCCAATAAATAGTAAAAATACTTTATAGGACAAATCTTTAAAATTGTACTCGTATAATTTGCATGGATTGCTCGTATGGATTGCACAATTAATTTATTCCGTTCTTTGGTTCATTGAGCACTTATGAGTACAAAAGTTTGCAAAAGAAAAATTCACAAATTTTAAGCATGTCCGAAAAAGAATTACTATTTATATAGGATTTGAAAAAAAAAATTAACAGTTTTAGATCTGCCAAAATCTACCACTTCAAATTTAAGGAATGCAATCAGATTTTTCTACTAGTTATACAATTTTATGCTGTACTATATTCAGTTAATTAGTGGGACATTTTGTTTTCTCAGAGGACCTAAAATTTTATCTGGAAATTTAGGACATGTCCTAAAATTGGATACCATGTAGTAACCATATTCCTAAAAATAAGAGAAAACTTTCAGTTGCACAAGGAAAGAATAAAAATATTTAGTGTTCTTCGTCAGAGTAGGCTAAAGAAATTTGGAGCGCCATGGATAAAATATAAAAGACAGCCATCCCCACTTAAAAAATCAGTATTGAAAGAATTTAATTGTTGATAGATAAAAACGTATAAAACTTTGAAAGTTTTCGAAAAATTCGCATAGCATGCAAAACCCCATATTTTATTTAAAACAAACTAAAAACAAAAGAAAACAATTAAATTTAAAATAAACAATAAACTTAGTTTCTTTTTTACTTTTAACTCTGCAAACGTAGAGTAAATTTCTCAAATCCATTTATTCAGCTAATTCTTTTCTTCGCTTCTGCTACTATTACTGGTAAGTTAGAAATTTCATTTGTTTGCTGGTTAGCATTACTCTTAAATATATATATATATATATATATATATATATATATATATATATATATATATATATATATATATATATATAGAGAGAGAGAGAGAGAGAGAGAGAGAGAGAGAGAGATAATTCTGTTCCAGGCTTCTGCGTTATAAAGACATATTTTGTGAAATATTTTTATGCAATTTTTTTCCTTAATTAAAAGAATATTTGAGAAATTGAGCTAGCATGCCGCTCTTCAAATTTGCTAACACGGGAAGGAGTCCGGTTCATCCGGCAAGATCTTGTTGTCATATAATACTCCATAAGGCTGTCACTCGAGTTTGTGTTTGGGTAAAGTACCTTTTCCAGTAAACAAGTTAGATCCAAAAGTTGATACACTTTGGGTGAAAGAACCAAATGCCAAACTTTATCCTGCTAATTCGTTGCATATAATAAATACGCAGCGAGTTTAACGTCTGTGATGCGATCATTGACGTAGTCACAGACATGAATAGTTTATGGGAGTAACCACATTGTCTAGTACAATGATGGCAAACTTTTTTAAGAAGTGGGTTATATTTCGTTCACTAATTTTTAAATACTTGTCTGTGGGTAACAATGTCAGTGGGATTTACTTGGGAAGATAGAGAGGAGGTAAAAAAAAAGACCCATAATTTGAAAAAGCAGTAAAATTTTTAGAGCGATATATGTTCCCTAAGGCTGACAATTAGTTTACAACTGAGAGTTCATACATCAATATTCTACAATGCAATAAATATTCGTACTAATTTTAAAATTAAATTTCATGATAGATATATAAGTGCAGTGATAAAATAGAAAATTAATTAACCAACGTCTCCCTGGAGACAATTTTATAAATTATTTATACTCTATTTTTTATTAGCTTGCATGTCGAACTATGCACAAATACTAGGAATCACATTGTTTTTAGGAATTAGGATGCTTTATAGCTTCTATTCTTAGTAAAATTTTAAAATTATCGATATATATATATATATATATATATATATATATATATATATATATATATATATATATATATATATATAAATATATTTATAAATTAGTAAGTTTCATTTTTGAAACATTGGAGTTTTGGGTAAAGTTTAATAAAAAATTCCTTTCTTGAGAAAAATCAATAAATAAATGATTTTCTACTGTAACTTTTCGACAACGTTTCTTCTGCAGTTTTTATGTGTATTTTGAAAATGGTGCTATTTTCTAAAAAAATCGATTTTTAATAAATCTTACTCTTAAAAGCGTAAAAAAACTGAAAAAAAAGGAATAAAAATTAAAAAAAGAATGTTTTGAAAGATATTATAAGCTTATGTAAAGTTTAATTTAAAAGAGAAAAAAATTACTTTAAAGTATCACTACTGTGTTATGATTAACCTTTAGTGCTTTCAACAATTTCTCTTGAAAAAAACTTTAGTGAGAAATCGTGTTTTGATTTTGGAAACATTGGCAGGTAAATGTTTAAATATTTTTCATTGTCCGTGCTTATAAGATATAAAAAATACGTATATAAAAATCAAGGTGTGGGTCATTAAAAACTTTACGAGTTTCAGTCTCTGACCCGCGGGTCATAGTTTGGGGACCATTGATTTAGTGGTTAAGACATCTGGCTTTTACTCATGAACCCCGTTTCAATGCCCTGCGTGGGAAGATCTTTTCGGGGCCCGAGAAGACTAAGTGGTCAACGTGCAGGTGTAAAATCACGGTGTGCTGGCCTGGAGCCTGGTACTAGAAAGAGACATTTTCCTGTACACCGAGAAAACGTGCAAGCATTTGTGGTTCTCGATGCAGTCTCGCTAGGAGGTCAGCAGATATGAGAGAGGTGGAAATTAAGAACCCCTCCCTTCTTGAAGATGATCAAAATTTAGTAGAATATTCAGAGAGACATCATGAAGCCTTACATCCATGAAGGTAAACGGTTCATTACGAAGTATTAGGCTCCGTAGAGCATTAGAGCTTTTTATCAGCCGTAATCAACATTAAATTTGTTACAAAGTTACTACTGTAATAACTGATGCATTAGTTTGAGTCGAAAAACAGATATATATGTAAAATATTAATAAAAAGAGAAATAAGAAAAGCGTAATTAAAATTGTTAAAAAAATATTTAAAAATAATTTTTGTAAGTACAAGATACATAAAAAAGAGTGGTACATTAACAGAAAAAAGATGTGGGACAAGATTCAACAAGATTCTTTAGAAATAAGAAGGTTAATGTTTCGAGATCCTCCGGAAACTACATACCAATTTTTGAGAATTACAAATCATTTTTCTATGTATACTTCGCTTATGACAAATTTGGAAACAAACCAAATAAATTCTTTTAAATATTTGTGTACCATATTTCAATTTTACTTGTTATAAATTGTAATTTTAAAAACTATTAGTATTAAAGAAATAAAAATCAATGGAACACAAAATGTTTTGTTTTTGTATTCACCTTCAACGAATCTGAGACTTTAACTTTAATCCTGTGCTACTAACTGTTATTGAACACTAAATGAAATTTAAAGCCACATGTTTAAAACTTAAATATGTAAGAGATTATAGTTTAAAACAAAAGGTTATTGAAAAAATATTTTAAAATATTTTTATCACTTAAATTAATAGGAGTTTCATATGAATTTCCTGTGAGATTGAGAGAAAATGTAAAATTGTGTATCAGCATTTTTTGATTAGTTTTTGATGTACTAATTTAATTAGACGCATTAACTTTTATATATAGCGATATAGTGTTTGAAAAGATGATATAATTTTTTGCAATATTTTCTTTTTAAGTATATTTTTAAATATTTTGTTTAATAAAGTAATTATGCGAGAGATATCGAATTAAAAGAGTCGGTTACTTGAAGAAGACATTGCACATTCGAGATTTAAAATCTTTATTATAAGAACTTTTTTTATATTCATCGTAAAATAAAAAGCTCTGCTCATTTCAGAATGAATTTTTTAAAAATTCTTTAATAAAGCCTAACTTAAAAAAATTACTTTTTGTTATTTCAAGTAGGATATTTTTAAATAACATAAAAATTGTACAACTGAAAAGAATAAAACTCAATTTTAAGATAAGTTTTCAAATATGTGTAGCAGAAAATCAATTCTTATATTCGAATTAAAGTTAAATATCTGCTTTATTCTATAAACCAAAAATTTAAAGATATCTTTTAAAATTAAAAAAAATTTAAACTTAAAAAATTAAAAATTTGCTTTTATTATGCTATAAATCAAAATATTACTCGTATTAATATCTTTCAAGTTCATAGAATAAAAAAAAATCTTTATCTTTTATTTTATATAAAATATTAAGTTTCTAATATACAAATTTATTTTACAAAGTTATTTTAAGGATAAACAGATTTCCATTTTTCATTTGGTATTCATATTTAATGTTGTGTTAAAATACATAACTTTATAAAAAAACGAAATTAAATAGTTTTCATAAAGTTAATGCTTTATTAAAGGTTTAGGAAAACTTATTTCAAACAAAGTGGAGCATTCTATTTTATAACGAATTAAAAATAGACTGCTATAGTGAAACATTTTCTGCTCGAAAGGTACGACGTTCCCATAATAAATAAGGCAAAATATAACAATTAGTTTCGTTACACTCTGCGATCATTTTGTTTGCACAGCATATCTAATTTGATTCGGACCTTGTGCTTAAAGCCTTTGCCGAAAGGTTACAAACATTCATGCGAACAGTGGAGTTTAACACCACGAGCTCTAGCTCCGAAAAGCAGAACCCGAGCTGTTCGATCAACGTACGATAATTATTCTTCAAATCAACTATCCTTCAAGCTGTAAAGAAAATGTTATTAAAGAAGACCTCATCACTTCAGTTGGTTCTGATATTATAATAATCCAAACATCATAAAATATCTTAATAAAGCCATAGTTATAACAGTTGTCCTACACTAGAGAAATTCTGCTCAAGATTATTATTTCATTTTATTCAAACATGGTTGTTCCACTTCTGGCATGGATGTTTGTAGTCGTTCGTAATCAGCTTTAAGCAATTGGTCCCAGTCTCATTAGCCCTCTTGAGCAAAACAGTAGACCGTAGCGCCCCAAACCAAATCAACCAAATATGGTTGTTTTTAATACTCCTTTAATTTTTAAAAATAATTACTTTTAATTATCTTCCGTTTCTGGTGTTTCTATTAATTAAACATGCGTAACAAGCGAGAAATTTACACATAGACAGGTTAATTTTTAATGCGCTCATGAATATCTCGCTCAGTACATGGAATAATTCGTATAAAATCAATTTGTTTGCAAGTGACAGCTTCGAAGTGAATTTTACTTGATCAATAACAGCAGCTTCAGAGATTGTATATACAACAAACGCCATGAGCGTGAATAAGAGAACTTTAATTAGAGAATCATCTCAAGGATACATTCAGAGAAATAGGTGGATGCTCAGAAAATGGACACTCGGTTTCAAAAGTAGGATATCAATATGTTAAGAATGTATTAAGCGATTATTGATTAATCAGTGAAAATATTTACTGCATTCCATTTCCAGTAAAAAGCTTTTTATCTTTTAACAGGGAAGTATTGAGGAAATAGGGTCTCGTACTACTCAAATTTTATATACGATGGAACCCGAATGGCACACCCATATCTATTTTTTTCTATATTCTGTATAGAAGCGAAGGAATTTTTTTATCCACTATGTCAGTTTAAACAAGGATAATAGTATAAAGTTTGAAATTAAGACAAGGAGAGTCCAAAGGCTAGGGCATGGTGAAAGGATTGAGTCTAGTAGAACCATAAGAAAGCTCTTATAAGAAAACCCCAGGAAATTTAGACCCAGAGGAAAACCAATGAATAGATGGGTGGAACAGATCGAAGTTGATTTAAAGAGTTTAGGAATCACTAACTGGAAACTATAGGCATCTAGTCAGGTGAAATGAGAAATCTTTAAAGCGGCCAGGGATCTTCAAGGGCTGTAGTATATATATATATATATATATATATATATATATATATATATATATATATATATATATATATATATATATATATATATATATATATATATATATGTGTGTGTGTGTGTGTGTGTGTGTGTGATATTAAAATCCCTTATTTACGTATTTTAATATTAATTCAATAACTTGTTCATAAAGTGAGTTCTGGGTTTGCGCGGTAATTCTGATTTTTCCCTCCAGACACGCTATAGACTTAGTGCAGCCTCTGTCTGGATTACTTTAGCCAATAGTTAGCGAGTTCTCTTTAAACATGGGTATTTTGTATCACGTGATCCATTGTGCTTAGGGATTATTCGTAATCTTTTACCTTAGGAATCCCTACTTGAAAAGTGTATGTGCGGGATCACTTTGTCTGCGTGCACGAAGTTGTAAAGCGGTCTGCCTGTTGTTCGGATTTCATGTTTATTACCAGAAATAAACTCTGTTGTGATTTTGAATGAGTCTCGCCAATATGTCATATATATATATATATATATATATATATAAAGTTCCCACTAAATGACACTAGAGTCCTGAGTACATTTTCATAGTTTTATTCAAATCTCAGAGCACACTACTCATCAATCATCTTCAATGGCGTCGCACATTGGCACCTAACTTTTAACAAAGGCAGGCTTAGCTGCCTCGGCTAGCCATAGCTCTGTCTGCGGAATGTGCACACTGTTCTCTGCTACAGATCATTGCGCTTGAGCCGTATTTATGTGGCTAACTCCTCACGCCGCGTCACTCTCAGTAAAGAATCCCTAATTAAAATCGTTTAAAATTAATCTACGATTTAAATTCTGACACACACACACACACACACACACACACATATATATATATATATATATATATATATATATATATATATATATATATATATATATATATATATATATATATATATATATATATATATGTGTGTGTGTGTGTGTGTGTGTGAATGTAAAACGTCCACATAATCTAAAAATACTGTAATTTTATACATCACTGTAAAGCAATTATTAAATGTAGTAACTGAATAGATTAACGTAGACGTTCATTTACAAAAACATCTTTTATTTAGAACATAAGATGACACTAAACACACAAATCCCTGTAGGGAAAAAGAACACAAAACACAGAAATATTTTGATGATATTGTTTACATCGCGATTTGAAAGGAAAAAGTCACGAAATCTGTGCCAGGCCTTTTATTAACTATTGGAAGTGGTGTGGCTCGAAGAATGATGTCATTCAGGTAACCAATCACGTCTCTTTAATTACATCTAGTTTATTCTAGATGATATAGTACCTCTACAATGCACGAGAAAAATAAATCAACGGGGCTGCTATCTTAATTCAAGGTGCCAGGAAATGGGTGTTCGTCTCCATTATTATGAAAAATGTTCTTTAGAATTTGTTTATAGCAAATCTAGAATGGAAAACAGAAAACATTTAAGTTAGAATTTTACTTTAATTGAATTTTATTATTACACACACACACACACACACACACACACACACACACATATATATATATATATATATATATATATATATATATATATATATATATAGAGAGAGAGAGAGAGAGAGAGAGAGATAAATAGATATATGTAAACACTCATATATATATATATGTACATGTGTGTGAGAGAGCGAGAGAAAGAAAGAGAAAGCATAAATTTTAGGAATGGGTGAGTATACTTAATTTTCTGCCTAGCTCTTCATGACGTGAATCCATTTATTATCGTACAAAGAAAACCAATTTTCTATTTCTTGCTTTTACTGGTATTCTAGGGAGAGTAATGTAGATTCAATCAGAAACGAAAGCAATAGTAATCATAAAAATGATACAAACAGGATTTGTACTTCAACGAGAAATTATGACCAACAGTATAATACCAAAGCTTTTCAAAAAGATCGAAGTTGCTGATCATAATTTAGCCAAACATAATTCTCATACTATGGCTGTCAACTTATGCAGCAATTTTTAAAGAAGTATTACCAAGTTATGATCGTTCCACAGAGTATTAGCTAATGCGTGGAAGGAATGAAACACAGCGAATCTTGCGTTAAGGGATATAACCATGCATGTAGCAGGGAGTATTTTTTTCACTTCAGTAATTAAATTCGCTTTTCAAAAGTGATACCTATTATTTTATGATTGTATTAATAATAACAATACTTATTCTCAGAAAAATTGTTCAATCCATCCTACCTCCGATTAATAAAAAAAGCAGTTTTAGTTACGTTAATAATAAAATCTTTTAGGACTCAATAAAACTTTGATTTTGAATCCTATATGAATGAGCGTATGTTACATATTTATTTATTCTGAACACAGATCCAAATAGTTTCTCGAAAATTCATCAATTGTTTCAATGTAATTATTTGATACCGGGAAAAAAAGATGTGATATTTTCTGTCCATTCTCTCCTGAAATCGTCCTGGAAAATTTTGGTTAATGGCTACGGTCACATTTACGGTTTAGTTCTAGGGTCCAATTTTTTTACAAAACGAGAGCTAATTTGAATGTGACAAACTGCTTAAAACATATTCCTAATGACATTTACACTAACAGCAAAATTCGAACGGTGGACTCCGGTACCTTTCGGTACGAGTGCGCCTTTCCTATTCGGTCATCTCCTTATTCAATGACAGAGGGCAGTATATTTGTGTTATTTTCATATTAATCACGTAAAAAGGAATGTGAGAGAGAAAAAGGGAGAAAGATTTCTAGTATTCATAAAAATACGGATTGTTTTTCTCTCGAATCCCATATCCTATATTAGGCTGTATGAGATGGAGTGAAACATAATTATGCCACTGTTTTATATAACCGCATATTACTCCTTGGCATTATGCTAAAAGATTCTTTACTATAAAACGGGGTATTTTTTTATTGTAAATAAGCGTGCTTTCGAGTTCCATTGTGTTTCTTAAAAACCAAAAAGTCTCACTCGGTTATTCTCTCTCCTATGAGCACTATTCATTAAAGCATCCTCATCACCATCATCATAATGACTCTTCATAATGAAACACAACTTTTTATTCTACTGAAAAAAGAAAAAAAAAAAAGAAATATTTTTCAGGGTGTGGAAGACAAAATAGCAGCGGTTACGTAATTTTAAACAGTGCTCAATAGCTATTAAATTACATTGCTTCCACTAAACATTTTATTCTCCTTCATACTCGCACTAATTCTACATCAAATACTATCAAAAATTGTTATTAGGTCTTCTGCAATGTAAGTGGAAAAATAATTTTTAGTGACTTCTATATCACAACTCTTACGTAGGTTTTCTTTTTTTTTTAAATCATAGTTGGATTCAGTGTGGACATTTGGTTGCTTCGAACAAAACACACTGTAACGTGGGACAATATCTTGAAAAGGAATTTCTGCCATTTTTGGTTAAGAATAGGGGGCATTGCCGAGATAATATATATATATATATATATATATATATATATATATATTATATATATATATATATATATATATATATATATATATATAAGAAATGAAGACGTACAGCAGAATAAAAAAAGGTCGTATACAAGATTGGTAATTTTTTATTTCTGTCAAGAAAATTAGTGTTTAGAAAAATTATAATATTTTAATGCTATATTGATGATGATTTTTTCAAAGCGAAAAACCTGAACTCTTTTTTAAGAGTAATTTAAGGTATTGTTTATATAGTTTTCTGTTCGTCATATTATCTTAAGTCACATCGTGTAACTTACAGTCTTTAATAGGAATTACAGGAAACATCACTGTGAACCAATATAACAGTATTTATGATGAAGGTTCATTAACTAAATATTCTAGGAACAATAGGGAAGAATTCATGCATGAGGAACTTATTAGACGTACACTGAACTTTTTTTGTAAGCTACTTTTAATAAATATTCATAAATACTACAGATCATGGGTATAGTAATACTGTCGGAAATTAACCAAAATAGTCATAATAATTAAAAAATTAAACCAGCATTTAAGTGATTGAAAAACAATCAATATTATCTATTTTTGATAAAGAAGCATTGAAAGTTTACAATCATGAACAGATTTTGTATATAATTTAGCTTAGAATTAGTATGCGTAATATCTCTAATGGAAGAAAGTTTTTAAGGTATTAAAGTTAATGAATTAATTCATAAGTTTGTAAGATTGTTGGAACTCAATTTCATCGTAAAATAAAACCTATTAAATAAAAATCTAGAGTATTTTTTTTTCCTCAGCCAAACATCTAGATTGAAGTTATTGCTTTTTGAAAAAGAAAAATCGTATTTTATAGTTGGGAAAGAATACACGTGTACCCAGTAATAAATGTCTATATAACATTGTGAGTAAATTCACAGATTTTCAGATTTGTAACAGATGTCTGAAATCGATGTCCTTATTGATTTTATAACGTTAAGAAAATGCGTTCAGTGCCGTGAAAATTACATGATATCATAAAACCGATTTCTCCTTGTAAATGAAATTCTAAATTTCTTTAACTTTTGCTATGAAAACAGTTTTCTGTTGGAATAAATCTGTCAGAGATAAAAAAGGAATTGAGTTAAAAATTATTTTTTTAAACTTTGGATTAAATATTTTTTTCATTTTTCAATATTTTTCAATATATTATCTTTAAAATAATAAAAGGTAGGAGTATCAATAGAAATTTATTTCGAATTTAACTATAATACTACATTTATTGAAACTAAGTTTTCGTTTTAATTTGAAACAATAAAACCTACTATCTAAAACAGTATTAAAATATGGTTAATAGCTATAATATATTCTATATATGATTTTAATGCGTCAATTTTGAATTATTATCATGAAACTTTCAAGTGGACAATTTCAATTTCATATGATATTCATAATTATTAAATACAAGCATAGGTTTACAGTGAAGTGCAAATGCATTTGACCAAACAAATCAAGCATTCTTCAGAAATGATACTAGAATTTGAAAATTTCAGGATAATATTAGAAAACACTAAAAATAATACCTAAAAACTACATATAGAAGCAAATCCTTAATATTTTACAATGATATTATGTCCCATCTTATATTATTTTGGTTTTTGATTTGTTTCATGCATCATTCTTTAATGCAACAGACTGAATATTACTTTGAATCCGATTTTCTTTTTACCGCCAAACCAGATAAAAAAGACATGCGATAAAATTATATATTTATCTACTTTTCTGATTGACGAACGTAGTGTTTTATTTATAAAAAAATAGCATAAATTTTTACAATAATGTTAATTTACATAGCGAAATATTTTAGTAAATTCACTTCGGGGTTTAAAATGATTTTTCCTTTGAAAAAATAATTATTAGGTATCAATTTTACCAACAACCAACATTTATTGAAATTTAGCTCCAACGACTAATCTTATAGAAGATATTTATTGACGGATAGTATATATGCTAACAGGTAAATTTTAATTAAATCACAGTATGCCTGATTAGTTCTTATATTACATAACGGAGACCATATAGCTTCAAACTTAATTTAATCCATTATTTTTTTACGAAATGAGAATTTATTCGAACTATTTTTTCATAGAGTTGATCATTAATGATTGCAGTTAAAACATAGCCTCAACTGTCAAATTAAAAGAACTGCAAATTCTATATTTTCATTTACACTTTAAGCCTTGTGAATCCAGGTTTACGCTGTGTGCAGTTTCTAAGAGAAAATAAATTTCATTTCTTCATGATATTAACGTCGGTATGATGCGGTTGTTTTTCCTATTTGTACGAAGTTCCAATCAAAATATATACAAAATTCATGAAGATGTGTATATGTTATTAAATATTTATGTAAATATATATATATATATATATATATATATATATATATATATATATATATATATATATATATATATATATATATATAGCAAGTTATTTTTACCCAAATTTGCAATAACGGGTTGCAATTTCGGCAAAGTTTTAGCTTTTATAATAATTTGACAAAATTTCGGATCGCATGCACTCGAAAAATCCGAAGAGGAAAGGAGTGAACATTTTACAATTCCGTAGGAACTCAACCTTTCCTTATTTTGGATCTTGTGAACCCTAAAGAATCCGAGGAAAAGGAAAGTTTTCTTTTTCAGCAAAATTTTCTCAACTAGTCCTAGACAGACTTTCTGTAAGACAGCCACTTCGGCTGTCTTACAAAAATTTTACTGCGGTTGATTTAAATAGAACTGATTAAAACTCTTGAGCAACCTCACCATCAGCAAAATTATATGGAGTTATTATGAAATATGATTACCAATCGAGTATTAAGAGGCTATAATTCGTATATTAATTGAACTATTGTTAATCTTTTGGATTAACAGAGTTGAACATCTTCTTTATTTAAAATAGTCAAATAAAATAACTTTTAATAGCACTATGAATGCAATATTTAGAGAGTAAGATAAAACTTGAAACTGAAATATGCTGGTACATTTTATTAATTATTGCTTATGCATATAAAACAGGAAATATTTATTAACTATAAACAGAAGTTTTATTTTTCTCCTTAAATATTTTACCTCTGGCTATCATTTTAATCTTCGAAAACTTAACTTCAACTGAACTTTAAAGTTTGCAAAAAATCTTTAATTTCAGTCCTTGGATTGTTGAATAAAAGATAATTTATGGAGTTGCCTTCATATTGAGTTTGAGAAGTTAAATGAAATAAACTGTCTTTAATAGGCTTCACACTTAAATAAGGTATTTATAATATTTCAGCTTTAAATTTTAAAGTAACTTATTATACACAGATTTAAAATCAAGATCAACAAAAACATTTAAATGACGTCTGACTTCTATCTCTTAAACGAAAAATAATAACTTGTAGATTGAATATATCTGAGATTGATAAAGGTTTATCAGCTTTCTCGATAAATATTAAAGCTTCTTTTTCTCATGAAAAAGTAATTATTTTATACTTCAGCTTTATCTCTTGATATATTTTTATTAAGTGTAATATTTAGCAAGCAAGATATGGAATTAACAGTGTTCATCTTATCATTAAAAAAGTGTCTCAAGTTAATCTCACTTGAAGAAACATTTCTTAGAAAACTCCATGTTTCCCATTAACGACATCTTGTTTCATTCTCGTTTAATTCGTTTGTAAAGGTGGCTAAAAGTGAAATAAACTAAATAGAGACTGTGTAAAATTTACTGCGCTACTTAAATTAATGAAGACTTTACTGTCAACGACTGAATGAAAAAGGCGAAATTAACTATAAATGGAGGCATCCGGCTTGTTAAATACTTTGTTTCTTTGAACTCGCGAATAGTCAATTAGATGTTGGATGAAAAAAAAAGTAATATACAGATGCAAATGCAGCTGACCGTGATTCACCTACTTGAATCTTACTGAAACTTATGTTTCTGGCATCGGATCATCTTCATTGAGAAGTTAAAAAAAAATATTTTAACACATATGCTTGTTTTTTTCATAGTTTGTTTTGGTATGTATAAATTATCAGATTTCGAGGAATAAGTAAAATTGGTTGAACGAAATTGTTTTAAATTACCATGTCATTACATAGAAGAATTTTTCTTTAATTCTGTAGAAAATTATACACTAAATTAGCCATATTTAAAAAAATTGTCTAAAATCGCTATAAACAGAATCAAAATTTTCTTAATTCACGAACTGAATACAGAATGATAAAATGTTGTTAAATGAATGATGTTTAAGACATTTTGGAAAAATATTTTAGTTGAAGTTTTATTATCAAAGACCTGATAATGATAAAGTAAATTTAGGTTGCATCAAGAATTCTGCAAAATACCATGAAAATAATTCTCCAACTCAATGAAATGTTAAACTTTACAGCCTTATGTTTTTATTTAAATTATTTTATTGGAATTAGTCTGAATATACATACAGACTTTATTGAACTAGTTTTATTTTAGTCCTCTCGTATGTTAGTAATTTCTTTACTATACAGTAACGTCATAATGATACTATTACGAATCAAATTAAACTTTTGCTACATGTAAACTGTTATCATAAATGGATAAACAGCATAGTAAGTATTTTCTTCATTAAAAGCAATTTTTTCAGCGGATAAAGGATAGTCGTGACTTTGTCTCAAAAACGCACCTTAATCATTCGACACATTTCCAGTTAGGCTCCTCACTTCTCACACTTGTTTCGAGGTAAGGTTGAAAACCTTTCAGAGAGTTTTGACTCAGCCAACGCCACCAAGGGATATCTTACACAATATCCTACAAAAGCATCCAGGAAACTAAATATCACGCTTCCCCTCTAAATGGCAGAGCACATGGTAAGCTCGTCCCCCATAAATGAAAGTTTAAGGAGTAAACGCAGAGGGTATCTACCCCTCTCTCGAGATTTTTTTGCCTCCTTTTTTCTCCACTCTCAGAGCAGGTCACCACTCATAAAAGACAGAAATAAAAAAGAAAAAACTCCCGTTGTATCTGAATTTCTAAGCGGTGGGAAACCTTTTATGTAACCTGTTGAGAATGAAAGTAACCGGGGAGTTGCCATTCTTTACGTTTTGATTCACTAAAAAAGTTTCTAAGCCGCCTAACGGACTTTCATTTAACATTCTTTTTGCTTTCACAGGTTGAAGGGTACTTTATATCGGGAAAGGTAATACCCAAGCACATGTTATGCGGAAGTTGGAACTTTCTGATATGCAGTTTTATTTGCTTTCTATACAAACATGATAAATTTGGGGGGAAGCATTTATTTTAGAATTTCTGTCTCAAAATTCTCGATTGAATTGATATCAATAAATATATTTTAAAACTTGACAAAATTTTCAACTTGTAACTGAATTTTCGTAATGTCGTGTTAAAGTCTTCTTTGTAACCTGTGCCAAATATAATTATTTGGTTTATGACTATACTGTTAGTATTTAATACAAAGATGCATTTTTAATCTTTTTTTCTTTACTTAACTACACCCTCTAAATCAAAATATAAATTAAATGAGGCAATGTACAACTAATACACTTATTATATTACTTTTAACCTTTTCATTTTTATTTGTATATAGCATTTTGTAAGTATTTTTATATCTATGGAATCAAACAAGTGTTTCATGATCAAATTTAGGGCTAGAGCACCTACTGAACACAATACCAAGCGTTAAAATATAACTGAATAAATGATTTCACTTCTCTATGCCAACTTATATTAAAGAAAAGAAAATACCTTTACGTTTAGCTCTTTTGAAATCTAGGGAGGTATTTCATGTGTAATAAAACAAAAAATAGCATATGGTACTGAATAGAATCTTCTAAAAGCAATTTAATTTAAAAGGTTTATATAAAAGATCAAAGCTGATAAAAAATTTATGTTAAAAGTGAAGCAAACTTATACTGTTTCGCCAATATTTTATATTTAATAGAAAAATGTCTTTCATAACTCTGAGATATTTTTTTAAAAAACTACTACTTCTTTAAAATTAGTCTAATGCATCAAAAATGTTCTTCTATATTTAAAAAACCTAGAAAATCAATGATGTTTTGGATATTTATTTATGAAAGCTTTCCTTTGCCGTTAAATAAGAATTTTTCAACCAATAACAGTCAGATGGCTCTTACGTTCTGGAAGTCTTTCAAATCACTTTTATTCTATTTAAGTGATTATTTTTGACAACTTTACTTTATGAAATTGCAGAGGTAAAATATCATATTTGATAAGTATGCTAAATTTTGATCCAAGAGGTGAATTTCAGCCATTTTAAATATCTGTTAACTCAGTGTTTTGTATGGGAAAAAATATTTTATTGAATTATAACAATAAAAAAATCGAGTATAGCTGTCGTATTCATCAGCAGACATATTATAACCTATAATAAAAACAGTTTTTCATAAATTAAAATCTTTTTAAAGAACTTATAATTGATTTATTTTAAAGATTTGTTCTGACAATGTGATGAATCTTTAATGCGTATAAATTCCCAAATTTCTAAAATAATGGTAAATTCATCCATTTGATTAATTGTCTGTTTTGAAGGGTTTTTTTTTTTTTTTAACTGAAAATGTTTTTTCTAGTTGCAAGGTTTATCTTTTATCTACTAAGTTCAAAACCGATGTTTTAGTACAGATGTTCTCAATGTAGTGGCCGAACGATGACTATTTTGGTAAGACCCTGCTCTTCGGTATCGGAGTTCATGTGTTCGAATCCCACTGATGGCATGGATTTTTGTTGCTGTTCGGAATTGCCTATAAGCATCAGATATCGGTTTCCTTAGTCCTGTTGTTGTTAAAAAGTTAACCACAGCTCTACGAATCAACCGTCCAATTTCAGTCTAGTGCTCGAGGAGCATGTGCTCCCGAGGGTATATTTCGATGAGCAAGTATCAAAGTGGAAATCATAAAAGAAAGTTAAATTTTTAAAAATTACCTTGATATAAAAAGCCTTGATATTAAAACAATAACGTATCGTAAAGAGGACCCTTTGCAAAATCTCTATCATTGAATTAACCTTTATAATTGATGTGAACGTATTTTGCCACCTAACTTCTAAACCATGGTCTGGCAGTCTACTTGTGTAGGAGAAAAGTTTGAATTATTTCAAGTTGTTTAACTTATTTAATTTACAGTCTTACTTCTTTCATGTCTCATTAGTAAATCAAAATTAATTCTTAGAAAATACGATTTTTTCCTTTTTTTCTGTTAGATAAATAAAGTGAGATATTCTTCTTAAAAAAAAGAGGAATTTATTACTAAAAGAAATAAAGATAAAAATATGCACATTAATAAATCTTTGAAACTGCTAAAATAGAAAGGGAGAAAACGATATGAAATGCCTAAAACTCAATAGTAATTATCATGTAAATATGCTGAAGACAAAGTATATTTTTGCACCAGTCAATACAAATTTTTCGTATACATTTGTCACACAGGTTTTGAATATTCTATGGATTTATATGCTGTTTTTTTTTTCAAGCATGTTGTGGTATGTAGAATTTTCTGTGACCCTGTGTTTCTTCGGGTTGGTAAAAGTTTTATAATTGTCATTAACACCCTATCCCATAACTCTTTAAACATATTTAGTCCCTGTATGAAGGCCTCTATCAGTCCCTTTATGAAGGTTATGAAAAAGGCAAATTTAATGTACGATTTTAAGGGGTGGAAATGCTCAAGAATGATGATGGTTGTGCCTTAGACTGCGCAACAGCAGTTAAAGGTTCATGAGGAGGCATTAGAATGTTTTGGTTTTGTTTTGTGATTTGATACTAAAACTTTTCTCCAGGGGGTTAACATATTACAACAGTCAGCAATTTTTTAATATCATACAATTTTTATTGAATAAAATAGTAATACTGATTTTAGATATTTTATTAATATTAGAATTAAAAATATATTGGGGCATTTCAATTATGTTTTTTAATTTGGAGAAAAATTTCTTTGTAACTTAATATTTTTCTCGCTCTAGAAAATATATTTTACAAGGAGGAAGGATAGTGCAAAATTCTCTGAATTGGCTACATTGACCATTGTCTACCGACTATTATAACCATGTCTTCTTCGATGTCTCTATTAGTAGTAGTTTGATATTAATTGTCAATGCGTGCTGCCAAGTAAACTAATACTATTATTACATGAGTTACTATTATTACAATGTGTTATATTTCCCTCACTTATTCAATTTTTTAATAAATATATAATATTATAGCAAAATATGTGTTACAAAATGTTTGTAAATATGTGATAATGCACATACATACCTGCAATATTGTAAAAGTTTATGTTATTTTTATAAATAAAACACTACGGTCGTCACTCAGAAAAGTAGATAAATATATAACTTTATTATATGTCCAATTTTTTTTATCTGGTTTAGCGGTAAAAAGAATATTGAATTCAAAGTAATATGTGATAATGTTCATACATTATTTACTAGCCCGCTAGACTTGGCATGAATAAAAATTTTAAAGTACATCTTAATACAAAATGTATATAAAATACACCATTAAAACTACCAGCTAAAGACTGTGCTGACTATTCTAAAGTAATATAGTTGTGGTGTTATAACACCCAACAAATTTAATTTCATAGCTTTAAACTGACATTTAAATCATAAGAATCAACATTTTTTAGGGTTTTTTAATTAATATCTCCGGTAACTATGGTCTTGTAAAAAAATTTAGCAAAATGAGTTTCCCAAAATTTTCCAAATCCGTCAACAGACATCTCGGTCCCAAACTCCCAAAACGTTTTCCAAGAGTCTATTTGTACAGACAGGCATGAACAAATTTTTAATCTAAAATCAATTGTTTGAAATGAGGTACTAAAATAAATAGAAATGGCGTAATAGAAATAAAAAATTGCACGCAGGTGATAATGAAATAAAAATATGAATATTAGCTACTTTTATAGGGAAACAGCTTAAAAGTACTTATTATATTTAGAAAAATAGCGATTTAGAATAAAATAATTAAACTACCTAATATTAAAAATTAGATAACTTAGATTATATTTATTAAAAAGACAATTAGATAAAAATGAATCAAATTTTAGAAACAATAAACAAATTAAGAGAAAATATTAAATTACAGACATTAAATAAAAAGGAATAAGGGCTTGTAGTGCCATTACGCCATAATGTATGCTACAGTGTGTTGAAAAACAAAGTGTGGTTCGCTACTGTTGTAGCTAGTGGCTCTTCGGTCACGAACTATTCATAGCAATTTCCGCTCTCCCCTGGAATCAAAGCGTAGTGGACGACACACCGCTGGCCGGCGACTAGTCGTTTCACCATCTGAACATGATCATGAGTCTCGCCCATATTACATATATATATATATATATATATATATATATATATATATATATATATATATATAATTTATAAATAAGAATAGAAAACTGAAAACTGTATCCTACTTTTTTTTTCAATCCAAGAAGAAATTAAAAAGCCTCAATTTAGAAGCGTTAATTCTTTTAAATATTCTAAATAATGCTCCAAATATACTTTACATCGATGTAAGAGAATTTGTTTTACGCCGACCCAGACTCAAAGTCCATACAGTAAAAACTTGCTACTGATTCCTGTCATCACAACAGTGAACCATAATGGCTATCAAGCCGCTGCTTACTTTTGAGAGGTTTGCATCAAGGTATAAGAAGTCAAGTTTTTCAAAACCATTCACTTATAATTCTCACCCAAATACAAAATTTCATTAAAGTTTAAATCTTGATCTATACGTTTTTTTCTCTCAAATGTCCTGCGAGGACATAACTTTACTTACACATATGCATGATACATAAAGTTAGAGACACGCATTATATGTAACGAGTATGAGTTAGTAATTTATATATAGCGGGTACACCAAAATACAAAAAGCAAAACATGCATGTGTTTAGATGTGTATTAGATACAGTGAAACCCATAATGGTATTGAAATAAAATTCTTTCAGAAACAAAAGTGGCAGGTTTTGTTTAGACAACAATAGCGTTCGGAAAAAAATGCTCTGTGTCTTTAGAATTCATATCACTGCAAGGGTGAATGCACTCATAAAATCCAGGGAAGGGAAAATTTTTCTATCACTTCTCTGTTTCCTATTCTATCAGTATTAGGTTTATTTCCCTTTTTCAACACAATTTGATTACATCCTTATCTCTATAGCTATCTTTTTATCTTTATTATTTTGGATCTTTTTTGTGTGTGTAGTTGGGCATCTCTTCTATTGATATATTTTTCCCCTCGATGTAAAAGCTCCAGTTTTCTCCCTCTCTTCTTTTCAGAACTGGGGCAGAATGAGTTCTCGAAAATTGGAATGTAAATAAATAACCTTTTATCGGAGAGAGGAACTGTCTCAAGTATTAATGCTTATTTTAAATTATTAATAGCAATTTTTCATGCAAATTGTCTCAAACTTATCTACAAATAGAGCTTTTATATATATATAAAAAGTAGTTTCCATTTCTGTTCAATATTTTAAATGAGTTCCCTGCAGAATTTTGTGTTGTAAGAAAAAATGATATGGTTTTTATAAATTTTTCCAGTACATAGATGGCATAATAGTATTTATTAAAAGAAATAACACCATAGATTTGAATTACTATCCGAAAGTTAAGAATTATTATCTAGTAGTATTAATCATTTAAATGTCAACTTTTTAGACTTGAATATTAGTCTGTCCAAATTTATATTTTATTTGTACGATAAAAGATCGGATTGCAGTTTTGAAATTGTTAAAACTCAGAACCTCAGTTAATGTTATTACAAATCTATTGGTTAAAAAAATAGTATCTGTCAGGTAATTAGAATAAATAAATTGTGCTAGAAAGTTAATTAGGATAAATCTTTAAAAAATGGTCTGCTATATGAAAATAACTATACAGTTAGTCTCACGATACACAAAAATGGTAATTATAGATTTGACGAATAATTAATAATTATTTAATGATGGGTATAATGGGTATAAAAATTAATATCTAAAATAAAGCTAACGTCTTGCTATTATTAATAATAATAATACAGATTTAAATAATATAACTATTGTAGATTATGGTATGCTACGGTATTAGAATATAAATTTAATGTCATTATATAATATTTAACTATTAGTGAGAGGCTTATTGATGTTGTTCCTCGTATATTAACGCCTTGGTTTTATTTCTTAATCCACTGCCGGTACTAGCAGCTTGCTTCACTAATAGATCATCTTGTCTTGCGCATCTTTACTCGCGTTGTAACATGATATATTGCTATTTCTTGTTCTTTTTCATGTGAGGATTTTACAGTGCCAATATGTGTTTCCTGAGGTGATTGCTTCTTTAATGTTTGTGGGTATTGATGACACACGACATCATTAATTCTTTGCTTTTTAGTTTTATCTTTTGCTTTATTTTCATTTCTCATTATCACTTTCTATCAATCATATATATATATATATATATATATATATATATATATATATATATATATATATATATATATATATATATATATATATATATATATATATATATATATATATATATATATATATATATATATATATATATATATATATATATATATTTACATTTAGAGTTTTTCCTTTTACAAAATCTAAAATCAAAATTAAGATAGTATAGTCTACCGTCTAAGGATATATTTTAACTAATATCAATTTACTATGTCTATTTTAACCACTGAATATCTTAGAATATCAACTTTATATTATCCTTTTTAGTTGATGCTAACGATTTTATGAATGTTTCAAAGCGATTATAAATTTCAAAGCTAATATATACACTATATTTCTGGAAAGTATTGTGCTTTCATATTTCTTTTTATTTTTGAGGATTAGAAAGTAAAAAATATATGCATATATGTTGATACATAAATTAACTATAAACCTTTTTATGCATATAAGTATAACATGAGAGCAATGCAAATTAGGTTAAGGATATGAAACAAGATTTTAACTGTATTAAACCCAGATATGAAAATAACGTTATTGTGTTAGAGAAATGATATACTTAAAATATTTCATTTTCACAAATATTTAACAAATATATGAAAAGAACTATTTTTTTAAATAAATCTTGATATATATCATGTAAAATGTTCCCTTATTACCTATTTAGTTTACATTTAAATTAACTATTGAACTTTAGTTTTAACATATCTATTGAATTTTCTGTATCACAGAATGTAGCACAGCATTCTGAAACATCAATTACAAATCACAAAATGCAATTTTTATTTAAAAATAATTTAACTATTTTATAGCACTATTTTATTTAAACCATAACATTTTCTTACAGACATTAAAATGGATATCTTTAAGTGGCAAACAAAAAAAAATATGTTCCTTAATAACACATAACACATGGTTATTTGAACTACATAACGTTCAATTTCACTAATTTGATTAGCGTCTCTAATTAAGAAACTGGGAAAAATAATGAATCATATATCTTAAGAAAATATTTGCATTTCGAGTAAATTTCAAAAATCCTCGTTATATAAAAGATAGTTTTTGTATATAATACATAAAAATCCTTAAATCCTGTCAAGTTTTTTACATTGGCGACATTTAAGTATAATAATCATAAAAACATTTATTTATTTATGCTGTTTGTTCAAAACATAACTTACTGATTCAGATTTCATTTTATATCAGCAGGAAAAAAGTTTCATCCTTGAGATATTATTAGTTCTGCCATTTAATATTTTTCGTTTTTAAAACATAAAATGCCTTTCAATTACGGGAGTATTAGGGAATAAAACTCCCAGAATACTCACAGATATCGATTTTTCAGCTGCCGGTTTTTATGGGCATATTTTGAAATTAAACAAATATTGAGATAAAGTATTTTGTTTGTATTATTTTAGGCTGAATAAAATATTAAAAATGTATTTATCTAACTCAAAAGGTTTTATTTATATGACGTATTACCGCGATTCTTATTATAAAATAAAGCTCTAATTTATTACTTCGACTGTAAGGACAAAAAAAAATAACTGCTTGAGAATGCGTTCTTGGATTCTTTCTTGCTTTTACAATCACCGCTTTGAAATTTGAAATCGGTTTAGAAATATTATAATCATAGTCGTTTGGGTATTTTTTTCTATCTTCGGGTCATCATGCGATAGTACTAATAGATGGTAAATTCGTTTTTAATGGTTCCCGGGAGAAGTTTTCTCCTTTTCACTATTGTTAAATTGCAAAAGCAGTTTCATTTCTCTGCATTCCTTGACACTCAGTGTAACTTGCGAGATTGAAAAATTTCAAGACCACGTTGAATAGTTGGAAAAAGTCTTGTATTCTTTTCTTGAAGAATTATTCAGTTAATGACTTTTAAAAGAAAAAATATAATTTTTCATTTTTAATGAAAATTCACTTTGTTGAATTTTGAGAATTCAGATTACTGCTGTCTTCAAAAGGCAGAACTAATAAAGAGTATGTTAATTAGATATTTATAAACACATTAATTTGATCTCATTTCATACGTTAATTTTCAAAAAGTTATAAATTACTTTAAATCAAAGATGATACAGCTCCGCTTGTATAAATATAAAAATTAATTTTACATCGAGGTTCTTAAATTTTTCATATATTAGTTTCTGTGAAGTTTTAGTCTTGTCATAATATATCTGTGTTAAGTAAAATTTTACCATTTATACGTGTGCCATAGGTTTAGTATCTTTGTTACTACTGACAAGTTTCTAGAGGAAAATTAAATACTAAATGTAACGAATTTTATATAACGCTTGTCAGTTTAAATGGAGTGCACGGATTCGAATCCTTCTATCGCCATGGATTTGCCCAACCGTTCGAAATTCCCTTTAAGAAGTAGATTCTTGACTAATTAGCTCTCGTTTTGCAAAAGAGTGACTGTAGCTCGCCAAACTAAACTAAATCTAATACATAATAAAATTTGTCAAGCTAGCAATATGACAAATTCTACTGTAAAAAATATAAATTTAGGATTTTGTATATATTTCAGTTGTAATTTGTTGTTTTAAACTATTGACTTATTACCATACTAATAGACTTTTTTTTCTTGTAGGTAACAATACTTTCATCTCAAGTAAGAATATTTAATCTTGGGCTATGAATAGGTGTGACATTCCCAATTTCATCTTAACATCTCTTATCATGATGGAGTAATTATATTTTTTATATTTGAAAAAAAAAAAATTCTGAGTTTTGTTCTAAATAATATTTTCTTATTTATTTTGTTTTGTTTACAGCAATTGGAAAGTTTGAAGTCGTTATTTAAGTTAATGATATAAAAATAAAATTAAACATCAAAGGGTCACTTTCATGGGTTAAATTTAGAAAATTCATTAAAATAACATTAGAAGAAATTTCTAAATAAAGGATATTAATATAACTGGAATGTTATAACTTTCAAAACAGCTATCAATTAGGGGTATTTAATAATAATATAAAGCATCTAAAATTGGGCAGTTTAATATTTAGTGAAATATACATTTATCTCTTGAAACAAGCTCTATTTGTTTTAGGACATGAGATAAGAAACCTGAACCAACCCTTTTTGATTAAAAGTCTAGGGACTATTAACTTAAAACACTTTCCATTTTTTAGAACATTAAGCTGTAAATATTTCTACACATTTGATATCATTGCTTTTGCCATACATCAAACGGAACGAAATGTACTTTGCAAATAGTTTAATTCCTTAATATGTCACGTTCATACATAATTTAAACTGTAAATTATTTTTCTTAGAATTAATATAATTTATTTTAAACGCATAATACCTTACCATTATTAAAAAAGTTTCATAAGAATTCGTGTACTAATGTAAGTATATACTACGTCTTATACATAAAATGTTATTAATTTCTTTTTATATATTAAAAATTTGGGTTCTTTTTCTACTTTTTTATCCCTAATATCATCTAACATATAAATAATTTATGTATGAATCTTAATTATACATACTGTAAAGATACAATATTATCAATTATATACTACGAAGATATCGTGTCAATGTGAAAGAGTCTTATGTAAATGCAAAATATTTTGATATCTTTTGAAGTCTTTCTATATTTTTGTATTCTAATACAAAGGATAAAAGATATATCAAAGAAATCTCAATATAATTTATTACATAAAAACAATTTTACAGTGAAATTTTTTTATCTTCGTTATTCGAATGCAAAAATTGGAGAATCTTGTAAACAAGATTTCATAAAATATTTTACATTCGTAATAGAAATTCTTTCATAAATATATTTCCATGACACTATATATTTACTGTATTCATAATTTAAAATCATCCTCACATAAATTATATGTAAAATTCCTATTAAAAATTTGAAAATATATAAAAATAACCTAATTTTTTAATTTTGAAGATTAACAGTTAAATATTATAGCAATAATTATTTGATACATAAGTTGTAATATATATGCAATTACACAAGTACACAATATTTCCTTCAGCTATTATGAATGGATTGCGAGATAGAATGAGAAGAATTTAATCAAAATGAAATATGAGAAGAAAATTTTCAAATTTTAAAATATATATGAAAATGATAGACGATACGAACAATTTAATTCCCTATAACCTGTGAATATTTTTTTCATATAAAAAGCACTTATTATATTTTTAATGAAAATAAACATCCAAATATATATAACTGACAAAAGAAATACTAGTTGAGAAATTGTCATACGATTTATAAAATATTATTTTAAAAAATTCTGTTTTTCTGTTTATTTTAAAATTTTTTTGTTAAAGCCATTTAACTGATATCTTTTTGAAGCTCAAACATCTGAACACTTTTGACATTTTTATTTTTTAATTATACAGAAAAATCATTCTAAAAAATGCATAATATTTGCGCATGTTTTATTACCCCACAAATAGCCAATTTTAAGACTATGTATGCCAGAAAACAAATTGCCAACCTATCATCGATGTATGCTATTATTCAATAAATGAAGTGATAGCAAGTGCATAAAGAAGCTAACATTTTAGAACAGGGATGACTAAGCTATGACTCGAAAGAAATTGTGCCCAATTAGGAATATTTATATTTATAATAGTGGTTTCCTTTTAGTTGCAAAACAGATACATTAGCGATTATTTAAGTTAATTAGAAGGAACTAAAAAAGATGTTTTAGAGATCGCATTTGAGAAAATGTTCTCTTAATCTCTGCCCACTGTTTTTCTCTTACGTCGTCGTTATTTATTTCCTATAAGAACGTAGTGTACAGATAATGCCATTCAAAATATTTCTTTCAAAAAAATTAAATTATTTTCTAAAGTATGACAAAATCAATGCAAGGGATAAACGACTGCTTTTTTTATTGGTTTTGTTTATATATTTTTGGGGGGGTGCAGCGCTACGGTCTACTTTTTTGCTACACGAGCCTAATAAGACCAGGATCTACTGCTTAAAGTTTATTACGAACGACTACGAACATCCATGCCAGCAGTGGGATTCGAATCTGAATCCCACTAAGAGAAGTATTGAAGAGCAGCGCTCTACTTGTTCGGCCATCATTTGGCCCCAATTTTTTGTATGTATACATAGCAATAAATCAATGATTAAAATTATTTAAATATCCGTGGGTTCAAATCCCATTGCTAGCATAGTCGTTCTTAACCGTTTGGAATAGACTTTAAACAGTAGATTGCAGTCTCATTACCTCTCGTGTAGCAAAATACAAGACTGTTGTCCTCCAAACCAAACCCAACATATTTTTATTAGTATCAAAGTCTTGTTAATTAAAAAATACTTTTCTTGTTTGGCTAATCTACTATTTTAGTGAATACTAGTTACGTTTCAATGAGATACAAAATTTTACGGGAAAGGAATTTACTGGTTAATATTTCATTATAAGTTAATATAACTTCTGTTAAAATTTATTTATGGAATGTTTAAAATAACCACTTAATACCTTAAAAAACAATGATTTTAAGAGGCTGCTATTAAACAAATTATCTGATGTTCTTATTCGTTTCATATTACCTTATAGATATATAACCCAATTTATTATATCTCTAATCATTGAGATCTACAAACAAAATTAATTTTTAAAAATCTACAACGAATTCAAACTAAAAATATTCCAGCAATATTTTAGAATTATTGATTAATATATAAAAATTATTCTATTTAATATTAGTTTATTATTCTAAAAGTAAAAATATATGTTATCACGCA
Organism: Pardosa pseudoannulata; assembly: GCA_032207245.1. Classification (NCBI taxonomy): domain Eukaryota; kingdom Metazoa; phylum Arthropoda; class Arachnida; order Araneae; family Lycosidae; genus Pardosa; species Pardosa pseudoannulata. Next base: position 153,659,224 of record CM063502.1, read on the forward strand.
ATGCACGCTAACTATATATAGGATTTGAAGCACTACGTTTTACTATTTTGCTACACGAGGGCTAATGAGAAGTCCGAATTCTTAAACAGACTCCGAATGGCTACAAACACCTACGCCAACAGTGAGAATTGATCTGACATAACTAGTTCCGATGCTAAGAGCAGAGCCCTATCTGTTCGGCATTGTTTGGCCACGGAATCTATAGAAAACATGAAATATTTTTCTTATCTGGGAAGGCATAACATTTATAACTCTATCTTTAGTTGCCTTTTGAAGACTAGTTTTATTTCAAATGGTAAGAACTATTTTATAACAATTATCTGTCCTTCCATAATATTTTTACTTATTACACTGAATGTCTACTTTCTAAGAAATTGTTTTATTAAGCAAATATAAATTTTTGGTCTGACATCTATGTTTTACATTTTTACTATGTTTACAATCATAAATTAATAACGGTACTACCTATAGGACGGGACATCCGGAACCTAACCTACGGCAAATATAAATTTTTTGGTCTGACATCTATGTTTTACATTCTTACTATGTTTACAATCATAATTTAATAACGGTACTACCTATAGGACGGAACGTACGGAAACGAACCTACGGATTCTATAGTAAACATGAAATATTTTCTTATCTGAGTAGGCATAACATTTATAACTCTATCTTTAGTTGGCTTTTGAAGACTAGTTTCATTTCAAACGGTAAGAACTATTTTATAACAATTATCTGTCCTTCCATATTTTTACTTATTACACTGATTGTCTACTTTGTAAGAAATTGTTTTATTAAGCATATATAAATTTTTGGTCTGACATCTATGTTTTATATTTTTACTATGTTTACAATCATAATTTAATAAATAATTTTTTAAATGTTATTTACCTCAATACCATTATTAAAAAAACTTAAATATTCGCCTGAAAAAACATCTGAAATTCTTCTCTTCTTTAAATATTAAAAATTAAATTAATGTATATTAAAAGTAAAATATTTTCCCTATAAAATAATTTTTTACAGTATCATTGTAATTTAATAGACAATTTAAGCTATTTCAAACTTTTAAAGGTTACATGAAGAAACAAAAAGTACAGTGATTTCCTTCTTCTTTTTTTCTGAAATGAATATTTTGGCATTACATAATTAAACAGCTGTGAAGAAATGATCAGAGATTGAAAAGAAAAATTTGCTTTCAACGAAAGAGTTTCTAGTTTTCTCTGTAATGTGAATGACATTAAACAGATTGTCGTTGGAAAAAAACTCAAATGTTTTATGACAGCAGAGTTACATTAATAATAATTGCATGGGGCAGTCTTCGTAGAAATCAACGTACTTTCTATGTTACCTCTTCCACGACTTTTTTCAACGAAAAAATTATATTTTTAACAGTGAAATTTACCAGATTGCTTAAACGTTTAAGGAAAGATTTTAGAACTGTTACCATCACCATCTGCGTGACTGAAATGATTGCCCTTTTACCTGAGGAACTGCTTTAAATGCATCATGATAAAATAATAATAAATACAATTTTTGAACAATATATCAAAATAAGAGCAGCAAAAATGTTAATACAAAGAATTTGTTTTCAGAAAAGACTGAAAACTTTGATTATAATTAAATAATTGTGACAGCTCTTACACTTTTTAAATTTAAAAAATTATTTGTTTCAATACATAAATAAAGTGCCAAACTATGACCGACTGCTTTCTGGTTCCTAATTTCGTGGGTTTGAATTCCATTGTTCGTTTGAATACCTATAGCCGTTCACAATCGGTTTGAAGCTGTAGTTACCGGTATAACTGACACTCTTGTTTCAAAATATTGTTCATCTTACTCTATATAGGTATATACTTATTTAAGATGGAAATCATTTTAAATGCTTAAAAATCTGTGGAGTAAGGTTTATTATAGTCGACATTATTTGGAATTTTGAAATTATTTCATGTTAAAATATTCAAACAACTAGCTCTCATTATAAAAAATTGAAAGGTTATTTTTTAAGATAAATGTCTTTAAAGGAAAAATGAACCTTCCAAATGACAGACCCAAAATATGAAATGATTTTTTTCTGATAAAATCAAGTTCGGTATATGCTTTATTAACAAAAGGTAATTTTCGAATAACATGATATTTTTACTGCATAGAAAATGTGTTTATACACCTTTATTTTCCACTTTTAAAAATAGTATTTTTTATTTTGTAAAACAACATAGAGTGGCCGAAGTAAACAATATGAAATCCCTCTCTCGCTACGGGAAAGTAATCAAATTTTCTTTGTGAAGTACTGGCCATATATCCAATCGAAATAGAACTGTTCGAAATCAGTAGCATTTTCTAAGAGTTATTCAAAGTCCAGCAAATCACCAATATAATGGGGTGGTTGTGCTGGGCAAACGTTTAACATAAATTACCACAGGCCACATTTACTAAACATTTGTTAATTCACATTTAGGAGACTCAGTTTCATAAAACACACAAAAATATTGTAACTCTTTAAGCGAGGTTGCCAGATTCATAATAAAACATACTATTCCAAGGTCATATAAATAATCTCGTTAGATAACTGCCATAGATATCAGTATTCTGGTTTCTTACTCCTCACTGATTTTCGAAGGATATTTAATGTTTACATCAGCGACAGCTGAAAATTGAGCTTTGCATAGGTAAGATGTTACAACGGTAAGGTGATTCTTAAATTTTTAAAAAGTCGGATACTCAGTTTAGATTGAAATCTAAAACTCCATTAAATTTGAGTTAGCGAATTTTTCTTTTAAGTTTTATCGCAAGAAAATTCAATAAAGCTCTCTTTGTAAAAAACTTTACAACTACTTACTGAAACAGTATAAAAATTGATGAAAAATATTTTTTAATGTAAGTAATGAAAAATCTGAACAAGCCTTTAACGCAAGTATTGTCTTTTGGCGAAGGGTTTGGTTAGAAGAGCTATGATCTAGTGTTGATCTACACTGAGGCTAATGAGATAGGAACCTACTGCTTAGAGCCAATTCCGAACGGCTACGAACACCCATGCCATCAGCGGTATTCGAACCCGTGAACTCTGGTACCGAATGGTAGAGCAAAGTAGAATGGTAGAGGTCCGGTACCGAATGGTAGAGTTCTACCATTCGGCCATTGTTCGGCCTCGATGAAGGGACGGCAGCATTGCTTCGCGGGTGTCTCTCTCTTATTTTCATGGCATCGCTGTATACGGTTGAGGAATATCTGCCTTATTATTCAAAAGTAACAAATTTCGTTCAGAAAGTTAGATGTTATCACCCTCTCGCTCTCTCCCATTCTTAAGAGAAACCTAACTTGAAAAACTGCATTGAAAAAAAATCCCAGACAAGTTCTTTCCTAGTATCAGTTTGCTAAAGAAGGGATATAAATTAATTTGCAAGAACAAAGGAAGTGTAACCGTCTAATTTACATTATTTCAAATGAGATAAATCATCCTAAATATAAAATTCAAACAGTTACTTGTAAGAAACCATATGTTGTTTTTCCTTTAAATTCATTGTGACCTGGAACAGAGGTGGACAAACTGTGACCCAAAGGTGGAGCTTTCTATAAAATTTTGCTTTCCGTTCAAATTTTTACAAAATATACAATTGAAACAACTATTACAAGTATAACAAGTAACAACTATTACAAGTATAATAATATTCGAATGCTTTGATTATGATTGTTATAATTATTTATTTATACCTATAAATGTTAACTTTTCTTTATGAATTTATAAATAATATAAAATCTAACAATGTATATTTTTAATTTTCAACTGTATATATATATATATATATATATATATATATATATATATATATATATATATATATGGTTTGCAAAGTGTTTACTGTTGGATGATCCTGATTTAGTTTTTCCGAACTATACATTATAGATGCACTAAAACCAATATAGTTAAAAAATAAATGAAGAATTAAAATATATTTAAAATCTGGAATAACTAAAGTCTTACTTTAAATTAGTGAGTTCAAATTCCGCTTGTAGTTTATATAAATTATATTGCTTCCAATACACAAACTATTTTTCCTGTAATCGAATTATTATTTTTCGCGTTTTTTCCAATACGAACTTATATAAAAAATATTTTCCGCTATAATTTTAGGAATATTATATTGCCTATTTCATACAGATGAAAACTTTAGTACATTTTAGTTTATTATATATCATAATCTCCTATAATGTAGTCATCAGTAAATTAAAAATTCTGTTTAACATTTATGTTAGAAATAGAGAATTTAGACAGATAAAACAATTATCTCTGATAAAAATACCCATGTTATAAAACTGATTCCGTAATTTACTGCTTTAAAACGTTACGAAGAAAATAAAATGTAAGTGACAGAACTTTTGTAGATAACCTCTAACGCGACATCTATATTTTCATGAAGTGTACGGTGTCTATTAACAATTATAATCACTCGAACTTGAGGCATGAAAAGGAACGCTTTAGCCTACTGATTTTGTTTCGACTTTCATTGAATTTCTTGAAGACGGTAAAAAGTCCCGCTAAGTTCAGTGACCTTCCCCTTGCTAGGAAACTCTGCAACTTACTTGAAAGCATTGCATAGGGTTTCCCGGCTGCACCTTATAACGTGAGTCGAGAGTAAACGGAAGAAAATGAAAATGGAACTTAGAAACGTAAATGGGGGAGAACATTTTCAAATAAACTTTTTAATTTCTACTTTTATTAAAAGAAATATTTAAGTACATGTTTTACTAATTACCTGTAGACTTTCACTAAAAAAATTTCAGATGAAATTTCATATTTCCGAATAAAAGAAAATAAATGTTTTAATTCCGTACGTTAAACGAAGCAACATATTTACATACTTCATTCAATACGCTTTAAAAGATCGATACATGTGCATAAACAAAATATACAACACCAAAAAAATGCCAAAAATGTATATTAACAATATTAATCTGTAAACAACTTTTTTAACTTCAATCTACATAGTGTAAAAGTACAATTTTGCAGTTATATCATAAGTTAAATTTCTAAAGTGAAACTCTGATTTAACTGAATGTTTAGAATGGATCTCCTTTCATATTAATTGAAAAAGACATGCAAATTTCATTATAATAAAAAAATGTTTCTGTCAAATTCTGAGTGCTGTTGGTGTGTATGTGTTTATAACATTTGCCTATTATGAAACAGGCTAAACTTCATTTGACTTAAAACGCTATTTAAATAATTGCTTAATATAATGGGCAATTTTGAACCTATGAAATCTCACTTCGCAAAACAATAATGATTGTTTAATATAGCGTTAAATAAAAGTAAGGGGCAGTACTTTTCAAAAGAATATTTTCAGTATTTACTACATAGATAAGAACTTGCAACCTATGTACGGAAGAATAAAGCTGTGAAACTAATAGTGGAATCAAAACAAAGTAATTGGCAAAAGTAAGAAATGTTCATCAACACCTCTCCCCTTTTTCCTCGTTTTATAATTGTTAGACTTTTCCCATAAAACAAAGTATTTTCTAAAAGAGAAAATTACTGATTTTCACGGAGAAAAATTTGTATTTTTAGTTATTTCATTACCAAAAGGCATTCTTAAACTATAATGTTCTAAATTTCATTTTACGAAAACTATATTTCTTAAGTGTTTAAGATTGCCGTCAAAAATAAATTAATTACTGTATACTATTTATTAATATATTTTTTGAGGAAGCGTTATAACGCAATGGTTATATGAACAATGGTGAAACACGCTTCTTAATATCATGCTCTCTATGTCATTTTTTAAAAAACGTTTTGAAAATGGGTATGAATCCTAACTGGGTAACTGAACAACTGATCGATTTCCTAGGTGACGGTAATATCTCGAACAAACTGACAGGATAAACTGCATGAGTTTTTTCCCAGTTTCCCCTCAAGTTTAATACAAATGTGAGTTCATTGCTTTTAAAAGTCCACTGGGTATTAATTTCCCCAACCTAATAGATGCAAATCTGGATTCACTCCCAGAACAACGATACATACAGCGAATCAACAACGGAAATACAGGTATATAAAAGTCCCCCAACCTCTTAAAATATTTCTTAAAACATTTATTGCGGTATTAATGAAATACAACATTTCTTCAACGTACTGTGGGCATCATGGATGCTTCGCATACGGATTTTCTTTACGCAAAATAAAAAATAATTTTAGAATTTTAGAACTGTAGAATTCTAAGAAAATGATCCGTCCTGGTAAACAATTTTATTTTGTTTGTGAAAATAGAAGGGTTAAGTTTTAATGTTTAAATTTCTCGCTGTAGCACAAAAGCCTAAATTACATCTTATAAAATTCCTAAGAACTGCAGGTCTGTGGTGAGAATGAAGCAATCCTAAACATATCTTAATGATAGTATTTATAGAATTACACTGCACTACAATGAGACTTTTTAATCGAGATTTTTTTCTCTTCTTTTCTTATTTCTAGAAGAATAAGTATGACATATCTGTATGTGATACAATAATCAAGTCATATGAAATAGTTTAGTTTATTTACATTTACAAAATTTTTTGTTTGAAATTTACTCTACATTAGGCTACAACTTACTAAATTTTTTCGAACTGAAAAAAAGATATTTCCGCTCCTTTTTTTTAGATGTCTAACTATATGATTGATTGCTAATACATCCTTCAATGTTTTGCTACAGTGACTGTTAGACCGGAACCTATTTCTTAGAGCCCATTCCGAACGTATGGAAACACCAATATCAGCCGTAAAATCCGAACCCATGAAGTCCGATATCAGAAGACAGCTCTTTGTCTGATTATTTGTTTTTCATCTTAAATAAACTGCTACTGATAACTACTGCTTACTATACGTGCAAAGTCAACTCATTTTCACATGTACAAGAAGTTGATATTTTCTTCTTCAAGTTCTACAGTACGATTGTGGGTAATTATTCAATGGGCAACTCTATACATCGTATTGTTTTCATTTCCCCATTGTAACAAATTAATAACAACATATACAAATTTCAAGTCAAATGCTGAATTTTTAAAAAATATATTTTGTTCTGCAATAGTCAAATGATCGATGATCATTCTTTTACTGGGTGGGCGCCATAATAATCGTCTTTGGGATATGAGGCTCGATTTCGTGTCTGGAGACTTTGATTTTGGTAATCTGCCATTTGATTGTACCCTGTTGTTGTGAAGTAACGTTATATTCAATGACATTTCCTTCTCTAGTTCTTGCTTTTTCCGAGAGAAACGATATCGTACTTTGACCTGAATAAATTTTCATTTATTCTCGGTGGTACCATTTTAACAGTTTATTATATATGTGTGTTTCAAAAAGAATATTTAGTAAATGAGCTGATCCGAATAATATATTTCCATAATTACATTCTTCGATCTCTTCGAATTGGACTCTATGATCACCTGTCAGAAACAAGAATTAAAAGGCTTCGAAGTGCTTATGCACTTCGAATCCTTTATTCTAGGAACTGAATATTCCTGGTATTTTGAAAAATTTTGTCTGAAATGACTTTCCCCTCACGTCACATTAAATTATTTCAGCTTAGTTTCTTATCCGAAACTTTCTGAAGAAAGTTGCTTTGAAGCATTAAGGGAATGCTCCAGCAAGTTTTAAACATCAAACTAAAAGAAACAAACTGTGGAGCGAGGGAGAACACAGTCTCAAAAGGAAAACAAAAGGGAATAGTTCTTAAATTTCGCCAACCATCCTTGTTCGAAAAGAGGGTACATTTTTCACCTAAAAATGGCCAGTTGTCCTGAAAAAAGTCATATTTTCCAAATAGGCTCTCTTAGGGACTCAAATGGAAGACCCACCTAAATAAACCTTAATCCTATTCTCTTCAAAAAGAAAAGCTTAATAATACAAGCAATATTTTAGATTACCTCTAAAAGTCTATTTTTAAAATAAACTTATATGGACACCACATGACTTCCATGTACGACTATTAAATTAGACACATTTTACTATTTTGTATGATGAGTCATCAAAATTATCATTTGTACATTCTCTTGAAGGATCAAAGTTAGTGTCGTAGTTCATAGGTTCGAACCCCATGTTGGCATGAATGTTCGTAGCCTTTCGGAACCGGTTTTAAGCAATAGGTCCTAATTTATTATCCCTCGTGAAGCAAAAATGTAAACCGTAGACCAGCAAACCAACAAACCAATCAGAGTTAGTATTTCTGAAGATAACGGTCTTATCTAAGTGAAACTCAAGCGCAGCCATCTGGCTATGACAGGCCGCTTTGATTTTTGTTATATTGAGAATTTCCGTTATATAGATATTTATTTTAAACCGAAATCTTTCGCAGTTATAATGATCCGTTCCCTGTCTTAAATCAATTCCACCTCTCCAAATCGGCTTGCTGTAGTTGAATTTGTCGGACTGTAACAATAAACTACATTCGGTTCAACGTTTTTTTTTAACCTCTTCTCGTAAGCCATCGCCAAAGACATACAGAACAGGAGCGGTCTGGGCTAGGAAGAGACTTCTCCCAACCAATAGAAGGTCCCGTTGGTTTGGCGGGATCTTACCCCTCCGTTCTGGAGTGGACCCCTGTTTTTTCTCCGCTGGGGCAGTCTGATAGGGGTGGTCGCTACTAGCATCTGTTGCTTGCGGGATAGATTTTTAGAGCGATCGAGACAAAGAAAAAAGCGACGCCATTATTGCGAGACCGACAGGAATTCCGAATTCAGAGGAGTCTTCCACATCTAAAAATGATAAGTTGTATTTCAGTTGTATTCCTTAGACATTTAATTGTATAAAATCATTTAATCAAGATTTATTAGTTAAGGTGTGTTTATAAATGAGTTTTATTTTCCTTTTTCTCAAACACTAAATCAATGTAACATTATTCCCACACCGACCACTATCTGTTTGACTGCACCCTCAAAAGGAGTTGGATTAAGCACCCCAAATCTTACCTGGAGTGCTACCACTGAAAGTTTTCGAAATTGACACAGGTATGTTCAAACTGAGTATTTCTTCTGAAATCTGAGCACTTAAATTTTTCGCTAATTTAATACTTCCTTTACTTTGAACAGATAAAATAAAAGCACTTACAAATGCTTCTTGGGATAAATATTTTTAGATTGAATGGATTTGGTCACCAATTTCGAAAAATATCTAACTTTTGAAATTTGTTTAAATAATAAAATTAACATTAAAGTTTCATTTAAAAAATATATCAAAACTACAATACATTAAACATGTTTTCAGTTATAATAATACATTTTGAATCAAAATATTTATAGTAGTTTTGAATCCCATATCTGGCATGGATGTATTTAGTTACTTTGGGTAGGCTTTAAACAATAGTTCCTGATATAGCCTTCCGGTTGAAAAAACAATTTAAATTTTGATCTAAATTAAACCCAAACACAATTACAGTGCCAGTGTAATTTTAAAGTTTACTACAGTATCAATGCATTGGTAATTTGAACATCAAAGCACTCATACTTTTTGAAAACAGTCTGAAAAAATTATGTTCAGAAAGAAGACTAAATTTATTTTACTAGCAAATGCTGAAAACTAAAGTCGTTCGTTCTCGTACTTAATTGATAACAATACAACGGTTGATATATCGAAAAAATCCATTGGTGATAATCTATTGTTTGTTTGAAATCACTTATTGGTATCGTCTTATTGTTAGGGGAAGTGGAAGTAAAACACCGGACAACCATTTGGGGTAAAAGTTCAATACAAGAATGTAAAAATCAAAAGGTAAACGTAATGTATCTAATAGTTTTAAAGGTGTGATTTTTACCCAAAGCCAAGGTAGCATTTCTAAGTATTCTGCTGATTATCAGAAAATGAGTGTTTCTGTTTCCGATATGAACTCCGCTTCCGGTGGTTCAGGAATAATTGTGGGATTTTGGTCATTTCAGTGGAACAGAAATATTAGACTAAACGATAATGAAACAATTGCATATCTAATTCTACAAAGAGTTAAACTTTATTATAAAGAAAAAAATAAATATGTAATTTACCACAGTTTTACTCGGTGATTCAGCTAACAAGAAATTTAAGAATAGAGATTTAAAAACGAGTACAATTTGATCCCCTGGCCCCTTCTTCTAAAAAAAGAAAAATATATATTCAGAAAGTAGATTTAAATATTTTGCTTCAGGTATTGAAAATGGTACCGAAAAGTAAAGCTGTTCGTATTCAATCCTAATTGGCAATAATACATCGAATGGCGTATTGAGAAAACTCCTGGGTGGTAAACTATTGTTTGTTTGAAACCTGTTGGTGATATTGCTTTTCGTCGAATTGTTAATCGATCCATGGATCTGTCGATTAATAGATTAATATTTCGAAACATGTTTCCTGTGGTCAATTGGAGATATAATTCGCCAAATGTTAAGTTAATGAAGAAAATTAAAATGGATTTTTTTTTCGTTTTATGAATCAGGGTTGTTTTACTTTTGAAATTCTTAAAACTTCCGGTGTAATAAATTTTAAAAATTAATTTAAATTTTGAAATAAACACAACCTTTCATTTCATAACCTTTAATATCCGGACCAAATGCTGGGCTTAAAGTAGCTAGTTCTTAATATTTTCCTTTTCCTTTCACCACTGAAAAGTGTCATATTTCTCCCAATCAGCTGTATAATTATTTTGTTATTTAATTAGTGGTTTGTACTGTTAACCTTTTAACTATCAAAACCTATATAGTGTTTAACATTTTTTTCTTAAAATTAAACTTTTAAAATATGCATTACTTTCATGTAATTTAGAAAAAACATATCTAGGAATAGAATAATATTAAAACACCTTTATATTGCAAATTAACTTAAGTTTATTCGCTAAATTTCCGAGGAAATATTTCCTCACTGTATTCAGTAATGTCTAAATTTAGATCTGCTATAACTGTCTCGAGCTGTTATTTGATGCTTATTTCGAAACAAAATAATAATCTACTTTTAATTTTGTAAAGTATACTCCAAATTAAAGTGCTAAAACATTTACTTCTTTTTTAGAAAGAACAATGTTTTGTGAAATAAAATGTTTAAGGATTTGTGGAAGAAAAGGGAAATCCTGTTTTGCTTTTCTGTCACTCGAAATATAAAATTTATTCGAGGTCTTTTTAAACCTGGAGATTATAAAATATTTACTCAGAGTAATTAATTCATACATTAATGTAACAGAATAAATAGCCTCGTCCGAAATTATTTTATGACAGTTATTCGAATATCTATCCTCCGCGAATTTTCCCGCTTTCAGTGTTCTCGGACTTACATCTGTTTCGTTGCCATGGAAACAGAATGCAGTGATGAACGTCAGAAAGCTGTCTACTCGGCACCTTTTGCTACCTTATGAAAGAAGCTTTATTTTAGTAATAGTCATGTAATGAAGTAGTCAGTAAAAAAATCCGAACAAAAATTTCCTACTTAAATGCAATCTCTTGAACTAGAAAGAATGTAAAGTATTGAACTATGAGAAGTAAACACGATTAATATAATTTAATGTATTTCCATTACTAATTTTGACACAAATCTTCCTTATAGCAAAATATTTTGGTATAAATCAAAATAAATTATGAAATTTTTAATTATTTTTTAAATTTCTGTGTACATTAAAATACGATTTTTACCATTCTCAGGGATTTTGTTCCAAAAACTTCTAAAATATTCATTATTTAATTTCATTTGGATTATCAGTCATGAAATAAGTGCTTATCATTCATAAAAATGCAAAAAAAAATTTTAAATGACATAAAGAGTTTTATTCAGGGAAAAGCAGAATCCTATAATAATGAAGGGAAATCTAAAAATGTTAAGCAATTAAAAGATTATCAAACTAAATAAAGCAATCCTCTGAAAAGCAGATGGGAAACATTTTATTTATGATGTATTTAAACAATATCATGAGAAATTTGAAATTCATAATGACATGTGTCTAATTTAATAAACCTTTTAAGATGCAAATATTTCTCTGCATTATTAGTATTAAGAGTCTTACTCTATTAAATAATTAAGGTATCAGCATATTTTTCCCTAGAGGTAGGTACATGATTAGAAAATTTTTGGAAACTGAATGAAACAAGTTTATAAAATCCAATCGTATTTGATATATTTTATAAAATTTTACATAAAATAAAGGTTTAATAAATTGGCCGTCAGCTTGATTACTAGTTGTGAAGTAAACTTTAAGTTCCGAAAAGTTCAGCAACTTAGACTGTAAATAAGGCGCTGGCTCTTTAATTCCAATTTCTGAGTATATTTATATATTATTGAAGAAACAGATTTGTTCCATTAGTATGCAGTTATTTACGAATAGACCTGTACATTCATCAAAATAGCACATAATATGCCTTTCAATCTTTGACCATCGAAAAATGTAAAGAAATTTAAAATACTAATTTGATTTCTCCAACAATTTGTTACAGTTACTTACCCATGATTAGGAATGTTGTGTAATAATTTCTAAACGCATGAAACATTCTGAACTATTTACTGTATAGATATTTTCAACTAATATATAACCCGTCATATGACGGGATCAGTAAAAGTTTTAATTTTCCAAAATTGTAAAGTATCCTATTAGGCAGATAAAAAAATGGTTTGGCTGAGAATTATCTGGTACACGCTCAATAATTTGTTTATCTTCATACTACTCTAAAGTCTTTCGATGCTGTGAAGCAGTTTAGAATCACGTTGATTTCATTTAGAAAGATAATTAAAAAGTTAGCTAAGTCGAAATTATCGCTAAGTTCTTCCCAATTTTTTCACAGTAATTAATGGAAGTAAAGGAATGTAACTATTATTTCTACTACATCCTTGAGGTAGATAGAATTTGTTGTTAATTCCTGTGATAAAATTTTCATTGCAACAAAAATAATCGATGATTCAATTTAAAATTACCACATATGTGCTTAATCTATTATTTAAGCCAAATATTAAAGAAAATTAATTACGTAATATCTAAGTTCAGTGATAAAACGTAAGAAAATAAAGCAGATGATTTTTAAATAATTTAAAATAAGAAATGATTTAAAATAATGAAAATGAGATGGTTAAAGGATTGACGTCAAAATGCTAGAAAAAAATGTTTTTTTATCTATTTATGTGACAAATTGATAAATTTGATCGCCTACTCTTAAACGGGGAAAATAGGGCTTTAAATAATGGTATTAAATGCTAGAAAAGGGGAGAAAGGGTTGATTTCGAACGTTGCTAACCCTAACTCATCCAGAATCCAATATGGATGCCTCTATCCATTCCAGGTCCAACCGCTTCATAAATTCGAGGACAGACGGACAGATAACTTAGGCTGTTATTATACAGGGGATTTAAGATTAACAATGCCTTAAGTAAATGAAACCTGGGATTGTTAAATTAGTTTAATACATTCTAAAAACTCCACCGATCCATTCAATTCGATAAATAGGTACAGATTTCAGGTAACTTGAAAATTAAACAAAACGACTAACGTCAATAAATGTGTTTTCGTTTTCATCCCACATCTAATTAAAAAATTACAATTTTAAACTATGTTTTTTTCTATCAAATACTTTAAATCAAGAAATTTGGAAATCAATACATTTTACGAAGCGCTCCTATATTTGATCCTTCGCCTAAACTTAAGTATTCTATCTGGTAAAAAAATGAACTTCATTTCGCTTTCCATTTTGCTGCCTTTCTACTTTCGATGTTAGTTTTTTCATCCTTAAATCAATGCAGTTTTCCGATAATTTGCATATTTTTTGCTGATAGAGCACGTACTATAAAAACGAGGATATAAAAGAAAGGAAAGCTTCCTTTCTCTACGTATTAACGATTCTCTCTGTAAGAGTTTGGGCGTTAGCTACAATTATAAAAAGAAGAAAAAATCACTTAGAAGTTTGAAATTTCCTATTTTACCGTTTTCTTCCTTTCACGATATTTATAGCGTATTCAGTTGAAATGAAAGTTTATTTTTAGTTAGATATTTTACAGCATTTTATTAAATAAATTTTAAACCTTATGTAGAATTTTTTTTAGAATACAAAACGCTTGAATAAACAAATTAGCAAAACTATTCGCATCTTTTTTTTTATTTTAATCGATATTTAATGAACTTATGACAGATCACACTCCCCTTCTATGATTTTAGCTAAATAAATTCTATTCTTGCAAATAATTTTTAAATATTATATGTATGCAGGATATGCTTATTTAATATATATATATATATATAAACATATACGTATATATACATATATATATATATGTATATATGTGTATATATACATACATACATACATACATATATATATATATATATATATATATATATATATATATATATATATATATATATATATATATGAGCTATTAGTTTGAATTTCAAATGATTTTTTTCCTTTCCAGTAGTATTTATAATTGTCCTTAAAAGGGATTTTTAAAGGTGGTAATGCTCTCTTGTCTACTTATTTAGAATATTGAGATCAGAAGAAATAAATTAGATATTAGATTATCCAGAATGAAATAAAAGAAATAATAAGACTTAGATGAAATAAAATAGGGAGTACGCTTTTAATCACAAATAAATTATTCACACCGTACAGTTACCACTTAAAATCGAATCAAAAATTTAAAAAAAAAAAACAAGGAATAGTTGCCATAGCACTAAAAGAAAGAAATATTCTCGCAGAAAACAAACCTTAATTATCTTAGATCTCACAGATCTTTTTCTCTTATTCTTCAATATTTTTTATTATTTCAAATAATCAGTATCAATCAGTAGTAACTCATCAGTATCTCCCTTTCTTTTTTTCAGCATTTTGATTTAAAGTTATTGTTATTGTTGCAAAATGAACTATCTCGGGAAAAATATTTCAAACCCTAATATTTAGGGAATCCTGTTGGCACTGGGGATCAAGATTAGAACCTTAAGTGGGTTGGAGGACAATCTCCCTACTTACGGATCTGTAGATTATTGAAAAAGAAGAACCAACTGAAATAAGATAAACGAAGGCATCAGAGATTCCTTTGTACGCATAAACTATTATTAATACAATACGTAGAGACAAACAGGCGTGCACTCGTGGGAAAGGCTGGCGAAGTTGAGTTCCCTAAACACATATGTAAAATGTTTAACGTTATGAAACATGAAAACATTTTTAAATAACACAATAGAGTAAGTGCATCTTTTTAGCTTTGTTATATATTTATGGAAATATTGAAAGTAACATGAATGACGAAATACAGGAATTAAGAAAGAAAAAAGGTTAAATTTTAATTTATAATTGCTTTATACATATATACAAATATGCTTTTAATTAAATTTTAATTTATTTGCTGTACTTTATAGTTTTAGTACCCTTTTATGTATTTCAACCGAATAAATGCAATTTAAAAATAATTAGTAATATAATATGTACTTTCGACTTCAGGTGTATTTTACATTCCTTATAGTTTAGTATGATATATTGAGCTTTTGTGAAAGGGTTAAGCTTTCATTTCTTGAATCCCTCCCATAGCACATTTCTAAGTGCATGCTTAGAGACAGAAATCAGAAGAGCCGCAAAACACCTGTATATAGAGTTGCATGAAACTCATAATCCTCGGTTTCCCAACCCCTATCATATCCGAATAAATAAGTCAAACAGAGCTTCCTGGAGCGTACCTTGAACACATTTTTCGAAAATAACTTGCTTTTGTAATGATTTTACCGTGAAGAAATTATTGGAATGGTTATTTTCACAGAAAGAAACCGGAAAACGCTTCTGAATCTGCAGCTAGTAGGATTAGGAATCGAGACACTCATTTCAATATGGTTAAAACAATAAGTGTTTCAATTGGGACAAATGAGTGCACATTCTACACCGAATACTTTGCCACTGCATGCAAAGCATACATCTTTGTAAGAAAAAAAATCTTTAAATGTCAAAGACTTATTTTTATATTCTGGACAGCCTCTTATGTAGGCAATTTAACTACCATAAAAAGAAGAACAATAACACAGAGAAAGGGGAGAAAATCTCCTCACAGTAAATTAGTATTTAGAGAAAGCAGAATTTTGTCTAAAAACTTCTACCCCCCATGTAGATTATGAATTGCTGCTTTTGGAATCTTCAGCAGAAACACAGGCAAACAAATCGTAAGGAAAACTTAGAAATAATTCCCATTAATGTTGTTAATCATTTAGAAATTTAAAACCAATTATAAGAACTGATACCTCCTAAGTTTAAGAGATGTCAAAATTTGAAAGTTATTAAAAACTAATATCTTAAGAATGTATTGTATGCAAAGAATTCTGTAATATAAATCACTAGTAAATTGCACTGAATTCCTTACCTTATTAAATCATTAAATCTAGAACTATTGAAAAAAATACTAATTTCCCGCTGACTTAGTAGAAGCCTTTTAAAAACTCGCTTTTTTCTATGAGACTTTTTTTACAAAACTATTCAGACTTTTTTTTTCTGTCTACGTAACTAACAATGTTTACAGTAATAAAAAGAAAAACTTTATTCTCATTTAGAAGTACTGACATATAGTATATTGTTAACAGATGAAAGAACATTCTAAATGGTGAAAATATAAAATGTATATATTAGATTTATATTACAAAACCAGAAAATTTCACCTTTTAAGTAAAAAAAAAATTCGTACTGGTCAATTTTTCTTATTCTAACAATAAAATACAGTAGTCGTTGGATATATCGACGTTTATAGAGAGACAAGCAAAATGCACAATATATCCTGGTGAGGGAGATTTAACAATTTTACTTTTATGAATACTAGAACTGAAAATACAATAATAAAGGTAGTAGTGTAGTACAGTAATAAAACAGAATTACTTGAATAATAAAGACTGTGATGTTCATTTTACCCTTTTATTTTTTTCGTACAAATACACATGTTGCTTCATATTTTTCATTCAAAAGACAAAAAAATAATAGTTATGGAAAACGCGGATATCAAGATGGGATATCCCGAAGGACTACTGTACAACCTTAATTAGAATATTTTTAAAAACTTCAGTTTTCAGGATTATAGTTATCAAAATGAAAACAATTTAATGACAGTATAAGTTAGAGTCCTAAACTTTATATATTTACTCCAATCTTATAGAAAAAGCTTCAGTTACCAAAAAGCGAGGTATTTCTCCTCTGTTTTGAAAAAGAGGAATGAATCACTTTAAAATGTATATTATTAAGCTTCCGTAATTTGTACGTTCATTACGTTCATTTTCGTTTTGCTTCGTGTATGAATCTTAAACTAAACAAACTGGTTAAATACTATTGTCTCAAAACTGTGGTTTTCCCTCAAAATAAAAGCAAAAACAGACATTTAACTAAATATATAGCTTTTTGATTATATATAAAGTTAAATATTTACACAAACTCTGCCATTCCGTTTGACTCATCTTACACGTTTAGTTCGTCACTACTTCAAATTTTTATTTTTGCCAAATTAAATAAATAGCTCACATTTTAGTAGCTGCTGAGTAAGTAAACTGGAATCTTGCTATTATTGAATGAGGATGATTACGACCAAATAGATAAAGAGTTATAAAACGTTTTATTCATTATGTCAGGGACTGACGCCTGAAGAGAATCAGTTGTCTTTTCATCCTATAAAACCTTGCATCAAACAATATACACCTGTATTGCGTGAACGGGCTGTTATCTTGAGATGAATGTAAGGCGTCCGCATAAGCTTCAAACCTCGGGGATCGAATATCTTATCATGATATTCTCGGACGTAAGTAATACATCACGGAGTAAGCAGCTGATCAGACTGGAAGCAAGCACCCCTCCCTATAAAAATCACAAACTTGAAGCAGTTTCAGTCTGTTCTAGCTGTAAACATTTCCAAGGCAAAATTTTTATTCTCCTATCAATGTATTCTTTTTAAAAAGAATGCTTGTGATGTTGATGGATAACGTGCCAGACAGCATCGTTGACGGAAAATTTGACACTTCACCCGTATAAAATCCTTACTCGTTCAGCATTTCTGAACACAAAAGGAGCCGCTTCTACGTCCACTGAATTACTGAATAAATACTTTATTATGGCATGTGGGAATTTTATTAATGCCTAAATTTTTTATAAAATTAAATTCTTATATCTAGGACAGAAGATTTTATCAAATGTTCCAAATTTTTTTTATGTATTATTCTTTTGCAAGAGAGAAAAAATCTCGTATTTAATAAACTCCTTTACTTTTAATTTATCAAATAAATTTTGATGCGAATTGTTCTTTAGTTAAGTTTCATTCTCTAAATCTATTTATTTTATAAAAAAAAATTTGAATTTTGCATATGTAGAGCAATTTATTTACATATACAAAACATCAAAAACAAAAATTTGGTGATAAAAACCTTATAAATTTTTTAATAAAAAAGGTCGATATTTCAAGTATTATTGTTTAATAAAATTATTGAATAAAATTACATTGGTTTAAGTAAAATTATTTGTCAAGTGAAGTGATTTTAAGAGATTGTGTTTATTATTTTAAAATTAACGATATAATTTATTCGAAATTGAAGATTCTTTTAATGTTATCTTGATCCTATATATATTTCCTATCTACCTAACGAAAAAGGCAGCGAACAACTTCGTTGATTTTTTCTAAGCCATAGTACACAGAACGAGCATATGAACTAAAAATTAAAATCTAATTATAAGAAAGTATGGTTTTTTAGTTGACAATTGCCTTTCAGAACATCAATTTTAGTGCATTTACATTAAAAATATATGTCTTATGACTTTTTTTAAATTTTGCGATAAATTTTTACATTTATGGTTTTAGCTTTATGTTGAAGATTATTAATTTATCATTTTCAAACCAGTTAGAACTAAAATTTCATTACTAAGTGTATTTAATTCATAGCTCCGCCGATAATATTGGTATTTTGCCCAGTTGATCATCTCAGTTGCGAATGTAAAACGTGGCTTAGAATGACATACGAGCTGAAAAGATTAAGTTCTACAATATTTTTCTGACTCTTCCCAACAGCTGACATTATAGTGTGCACAGTTTATTGTTAATTTCATTGACATCTTTTATAGACAAAATCTCCTTTACGTTTGAAAACTAATCTAAGAGGCTGATCTCAAATTTTGGAATAAAAATCAAATTTTTTGCTAAGTTGAAAAGACAATTTTTTCCCCTGGAAAAAGTTAACTTTTTTATTTGTTTGTTTTACTCACATGTGTTCCTTGAATGCTTACTAGGTGGTCTACCCTGCAGCTATTCGTTTTTGCAATTTAATGAAGGTAGGAACAATAAAAAGAAAAATGTCAGATTTGAAGGCATTTCTGAGAATTCAATACTATAGTAGAGAAAAAATTCTGTTGCTCGCGGCATATAGCAGCAACTAATATATTGTTTACATGCGGGCTATTTGACCTACTGTAAAAGAATTCCTCGGATCGCATGTTTGGAATGATATACGCGTATGTGCACGGAACAATGAGGGTATTTGCTTCCATGAACTGCATAAAATAGATTACTTGTGCTTAAAAAAAAAATCTCTGATGTAGAGCAATTTAAATGGAAACGGGTTATTGAGTCTGTGAGGAATTCATCTAAAATCTAAGGTAATTTTTAACGAATATATTACGTTTGCTTCAGTAAATACTTATTTCAGTTTAATTGGGGAAACCAAGTGACAAGTATTCATAGAATTATGTTTTCACGTATGTAATCAAATAATCATGTAAAATATTCTTGATGTATGAATGGATTGTGTTTATTTGTTCATTTTCAGTTAGAATCCTATGAATTACATTAATCAAACTTTTTTCTCAGTCCCTAATATATTAATATCAATAACTTTACTTTGTAAAAAAAGTGGTAAAAGTTTAAAATCTGTTCACAGGTTCTATTTCAATATTTTCTAATAATCGCAATATGAACCAAAATAATAAAAAGCATTCATTTAAAAAAAAAACAATTTGATGCGAATAATCCCGAAGAGAGTGAAAGTTCCTTCCTTGTTTTAAAAAAACTGTAAATTCTTGACAACGATGATAAAAACAAAATAATTTTTATATTTTTAACACCAATTATACATATGTATATATATATGTGTGTGTGTGTGTGTGTGTGTGTGCGTGCATGGGTGTTCAAGTTTCCTCTTTTCATTAAAGGGTCCTTTTTTAAATCAAATTCGTGTAATTTAGAGATTTTATTTGTGTGTGTAGTTGTGTTTAAACACAGAGATGCAAGATTTTGAATTTAAACATTTAAGGTATTTTACTACCTGATTAAAGTTTGTTACAATTTTATCAGATCTGATGTTAAAATTGAGCGTTTACAACCTTTTTGCCGTAATGCAATTTTAAATGTATAAAACTTTATGGGAAAACAGAAGACAGTTTTTCTCAGCAGATGGCATTGATTTTCACAAGCTGTCTGAAATGCATTACATTTCCTGAACACGATTTGTTTCACAGATTTTACTTTTTTTTATTAGATAAAACTTCATAGTGCTTAATGAGTATCTCTATAAGAAATCGTTATATTTTGAGGTAAGACTAAAAACAAAGTATTTTTAGGCAGTGGATTTTCCAATGATTTTGTGCATTATATTTGATTTTCAGTTTGATTCTCCGACAGACCATCACCAAATATATCAGACCAAGACGTCGAGTATTCAAAGCATATAAAATATAATAAATAATAAAATAGTAAAAATTCAAAATTATTCTTTCAAAATAGTACACTTTTATTTTTGTGCATTATAATTTTCCTCTAAAATTTTGCTTTCAATTTGTTCCAATACATTTCTAAAGCAGTAATTTTCTTTTAATTTCTGCTGTTTTTAGAACTATTTAAATATCGGGACCATTTCTAGGAAACAGCTGTTTTTTGGTATTTTAGTGTTAGCCATAGTCATCATTGTCTTAATTTGTGTTTTATAGAAAAAAATGTATTCAACTTCATAACTACCTTCTAAACAGTTCACCAAAAAACACAATTTGTAAATAAGTACATTCTTAAGAAAATGTAGTTGCCAACAGGTAGACTAAAAGTTACCAAAAAAGTTGGTCCCGGAACATATGAAAATAGGATCATCCCTGGTATATATGCCCACAAAATTTATACAGCCGGAAATGTTCGTGTGTTTAGTAACAGAAGAGAAGGATGCATCTTTCGGGTGTCTCTCCTCCTCCAACTAAACCACATTTGTTTATTTATTCCCTTATTGACTGGAGCATTGGTCGTCTAGCACCCAGAATAAAATAGCCTTCTAATCAGCGATGTTAAATGGACGAAAGTGTCTGCCACTCTGGGAAAAAAACAGAAATTTAATCGTGGTTCTCTGGACTTCATCCATAATCTGTTTTCTTGGCGACAAAGGTCTTTGAAATGCAGTCTACTGCCAGGAATGGTGGCAGAACATGAATCTTTTAACCTTACGGTCTGTTAAGTATTACAAATTCAGTAGAATCAGGATTTAATATTCGTTGTAAGAGTATAAATATTTTCCCCGTGAGTTCTAGAGCTTTGTTTTTTAATAAGCCGTTATTATGACTTTAAGTAAGTCAAACTCTTTTTAGTCAAGTAAGAATTAATCGTGATTATTTTTCCTTTTTCTAGTACTTCGTCCTGATTACAAATAATATAATTCCTTTTATAATTTTAAATTATTATAGGTGTCAAATTTCGGAAAAAAAATTCTTTTGATTTTAATGGGCACACAACAACATATCCAATGAAAATTGCATTTTTATATAAAACAAGTTTGGTAATTAAATCATTTTCTAAATATTAACTTAAGAAATATCTATTTGCTTCTTTTAGATTTTACTTGAAATTTTACTTATATATTACATCAAATTTAAAAATTGCTTCTTTCAAGTAAGTTTACTGTTTATTGAATTAGCAGCTCAAAAATTAGTTTTAAAAAGTACAACCTAGGTACAAAAGTTCTAGTATTACTGTAATAGAGTCGAAACAAATTGTTAGAAAATTTATTAATGTATTCCAAACATTAACAACTAATACTTGACAATAAAATTCAACAAACCATAGGATGACATAATATTTCGTAAATGCTTACTATAAACTAGTTTCATTAATATTTTGTTATGGTGTAATAGAATGCTATCAGGCTATTCTGTCAAATACACAAAACATGTCATATGTACCTCAGAAAGTGTGCTTTCATGAAAACCATTTAATTTTACACTGTGTATTTTCAATTTAAATATTTTATTTTATTGTTTTAAACCACAAGTGAAAAGGTATAGAGAGTATAATACATGGTCTTATTTTATTGAAATAATATACCATTTTACATTCTAAATGATTTAGTTTAAATTGGCAATGTTTAAATATTAACCTTATTTTTTAGTATTTTAACCCAAATTTGTTCTGCATTAATAAAAAATGTCATTGAGGGGTTCATTAATAATTGTAATAATATTGTTAATAATAAACTTATAACTATACGAATTAAAATTCAACAGATGAAATAGATGTAATAATTTCAGAATCCAAGAATCTCTAGATAATATTTTAATTTGAAACTTCTTTCTACTTATACAATAAATATTCATAAATATTTTTTTTCTGTGAGAAAGTACAAGTTATTTCCCTTTCTGTTTATTGTTTAAGAAACATTCCATTTAGTTACTGATTGGCTTTTTTTATCGATAACATCTTATACTGCATCCAGAGACAAATTGTTTTCCTCAATTCCTCAAATAAAATATTCTTTTGCATATTCATTCATTGATAGTTTCTTTCATGCTTTTCTCAAAGAGTATTTTCATTCATCCAACGTATTTGCCAAAATAGAATACGTCCATTCATCTATTTAGAACTCAAATTGAAAATCAGTCTTCCCGGGCTTTGATCTAGTATTTACAACTAAAGCATTTCAATCTATCATAGAGAGACGGATCGATTCGGGCAATTTTGCAAATAATGCCGCTTACCTGATTTTTCGTTTGTTATTCTAAGCAAGGCCGCTCAATAAAGTCACAAACTGCAATTTTCTGTATTATTAGATATTGGTTAGTGTGTTTCATGATTTTTTAGGCATCAGTAGTACAAGTTATCTGAAGTAATACAATTATAAGACATAGCTTGGAAACATAAATTGTTTCTGGAAAATTGAATTTTCAGAGAATAATCTTATCAGGGTATAAAATTATGCTTCGTTTATAATAAAGTTTCTAAACGTGAATTACACTTTCGCGCAATTAAAAAAGACTTATTAAAAGGGTACAAAGAAAGGTAAATTTTGTCTTTAAATAAGACATACATTACAATTAAAATATTTAATTGTATAGCACTAAAATATTTTTAAGCATAAAACAGAAATTAGATATAATTTAAAGTAAAATATTAGTATAATAAGTATGATATATATTAATTAGGAGTTTAAAGTTAATTTTAGTTCATTTACTCTGAAATAAGGTTGTATTTTTTATTACGATATTTTCTTCGTGTTATTGTGAGAAGTTAAAACTGTCTATGGAAAAAAATATTTTTTTTATAAAAATGTTAAGCCATTTTAATATATTAATTACTGAGAAATGTTTTAGAAATGGAAGTTTTGAATAATCTTCTAGTTCTAGTTATTTCGCATTATGAGAACTGATTCCTTTTAATTTAAAATATTTAAGGTTTATTAATATAACTCATCTAGAAATTTCCAAAACTATTGTTTCAATCTTAATTTTCATCTTTATTTACTTAGAAACTTCAGAATCTTTCAGTTAAGAAAAATACAGTGAATAATATAAGAACGGATGCATTAACTAGCATGCGCTAAAAAAAGACTTATCTTTTATGAAAAGATAATTATAATTAGACTAAAAACTTGTTATTGATATAAGAAAGACATTTTTTAAGAAACGAACTTTATTTAAATAAAAAGAACTACAAAATCGTATATTATTCTAAACTCACAAAATCATATAATATTGGACTATTTAATATTATTTTATTTATAATTCATGATATTTCGGGGTTATCAGGCATATGTATGCCCTCATACTAGGTATCTCACTTGTATAATTTTCAATACCGGAAATGTATCTTTATGTGGAAAAACCTGTCCAGTATCAAAAATATTTATTTAATGGGACAAATAATCTTTAAATATTCGAGAAATGGTGTAAAATAAATGTTTTTCGACTTCTTATATCACATTAAATATGCAAGTTATGAAGTCGACTTATTTTGCTGTATACAAAATGAAATTGAAAGTTTTTAAGTTTAAATTGTCAAAATTCGTTGGTGTTGAAATATAATTAGGTAAAAAATCTTATTTGTTAATGGTGTTATTAAAGGATATAATGAGGCAAGTTACGCATAATTTACTTGACTCTATCAAATATGTTTCTTCGATATTTGAATTTTCAGACGAACTTTATACATGACTTGAAAATAATAACGGCGATATATAAGAACTATTTTCAGTTTTTTATCTTTTTAGTTTTTACTTATATTTTAAGTGGAAAATTCATAATGTTTTAGTAAAACCAAGAGTTATATATTTGTAAATTTTGCTATTTTTAAAAAAATTTTCGTCCTAATTTTGTCAGCTTAGTAATAACATGTATACCAAATTGAAATCTGTACATGCAATATGTATCTAGATATCATGAACATTAGTTGCAAAAACCAGATTTTGCGTAATATTAATTTTACTCAAAACCTTAATTTAATAAGAGCCTTTAATACTACTAGATTCGATATAGCTTTTTATCTGTTAAAATCTGAGTTTTAGAAACATTTTTATACGGTTTACGGATTGAGATAGAAAAGGAGTTAAGTTTTAAATATTATGTGTCAACGTAAACTAGTGTTCTCATTTCTTTTAAAAGGGGACAGGATACATTTATCAAAAAGGTCAGTCTTAGTCAAACGAGAAGGCAACTTTTAACTCCTTGCACTTGGAATATATTTGAAAAAACGTGTCAAAAATGGTATTTTTTTTCTTTAATTTTGGTAGTTATTATCATCAAAATGATAGGAATATATTATTTTTTAAAATTACAAAATTTGAAACGAAATAAGTACATACATTCAATATTTTCACATATATAAAAAATATTAATACATTAACTTCTGCTCGATTACAGTAATTTTTGCTCGAATTATATCAAAATAAATCAAATGACATAAATTTCAAGATAAATATAATAAACTAATTGTACAATATTATTATGTATATCAATTGCCATGAATTCTATGTCTCTTAGATTCAATTGAATTTCACAAAACCTTTACAGTATCTAACAAATGGCTAGAAACCTTTCTCTGGAAAGTATCATCATTTATTGGGAAAATGGTAAATTTTTCCAATAAATGACGATATTCCATTGGACGAACTGAGTTCGGGCTTCACGGAATTGAAACACCAATTTTTCTCTTGCCCGAACTCAGGTCGGGCATTCCAAAATCAGTACATTTGTGTTGATCGAACTGAGTTCGAGAGTTACAAACAAGGGATTAATGTTTTTCTGTACGTCATAATAAGACTATGTCAATAAAGCATATTTTATGTGTAAAAACGAATTATTCTGAATTTTTAAGGGTTTCACATAAAATAATTTCCCTATGGAAATACCCTAATTAAAATACTAATTAAGACCTTTAAAACATATTTCTATTACTAGCAGGCGCACTGTATACCAAGATACAAAACAGTTAACTCGACAAACTGGAAATATGATATCCAATTAAACGATCAACATAATTTACGGGGGAGGGGTATTTTAAAAACCAACTATATTCTGCACAAAAATTTCAACTACTACTATAGGTTTTATCAGCATGTTTACTGATTTATTGTTACTACTAAGAAAAAAGAGAATGTATTCTGAATATAGAAAAAATATAAATTATATACTAGTCATTTAATTATAAATAAAATACATAAAGGATCTAAAATGACAATTTAATTCATATTTTAAAGTTAATTGCAGAACAAAATGAGCGATACTATATTTTTCATTTATATTTAATAGCAGATTTATAATTTGGTTTAAAAGGCGGACTTCAAAACAGGTGAATCGGTCAGAGCTTCAGCTTTCCAAGCATCGGCGTGTTTTTTCCATCCTCTTAAAAAAACTTTTTTTTTAATTTAGGGTGCAAAGTAAATTTTTTCGGAAGAGGTAAAATGTCAAAAAAGTACGCTACCTTAAACATGCATAATGGTTAATAAATTAAAAATTCCCATTTATTAAAACATTTAGTCTACATAAAATAAATTGAAGAATGTATATTGTGTTTAATCTAAATACACGTTTTACTAAGCAGTTTTAAGATGCATTAGAATTAGATTTTATTTTGTAGGACAAATTACCTAAATTTAATTACAAATTATTAGCTGCCATGATTATGTCAAAAATTTATGTTGCTCGTCGATTAGCTTGATGTAATGTCCATCCGTCTTCCTCTCAAAGTAAAACTAGCAGATGACAATCTTGCAGACGTGTATTATATAAAATTCTTGAAGAATTTCGGTATTTATTTAATAATCTTTACTTTATAAATATTTTCATGCAATGCATTTTAAGTTATTTATTGGTATTCCATGCGGGTAACACTTATTAACCCTAGAAATCTATTCTGTTTGTGCTGAACATTGTTACTGTTAGTATGTCCAGACAACTTATTTAAAATTCATTTTAATTATTTTAATGCTAAACGTCGTTCTCAATACTTGCGAAAATTGTCACCGACAATACATCGTTACGCATGTGATGCCGCATTTCTATTGGCATGGGAAAAGACCCCTGACTAATAATAATATTAATAAATTTATAAACATTATAAATGGTTTGATTTCTTTGCAAAAGAATTAAAAATATTTGTTTAAATACCTACCTTACTTTCTTCTATGTCCCATGCCAGTTGATGCCTAGATTACATATACACTAAATCAGTAAAATAAAAATTCAATTTTTATAATACTGTAAACGCAATATTTATACTTAATATTACATAATCTATATAAATCTATGACCAAACGAGGCTCATTCGAGTTAAGACTGTTTATAAAAAGAAAGTTGATTTTCCTGATTTCTATAACGTATTATATTATGCTGTTCGCATGAATTTCTAAAAATATTTAGATACAATTGGCATTAATGTATCCTCCCTTTATTTTGTAATATGCCTTTTGTTCGTTTTGTAAACATTAGTCATATTTTTTTATGAGCTTTTTCCCAACTTTTCGAGAACTCCCTAAATTGTAATCGCTAATCTTCACATAAATGCAATACATTAGAACTACACTAACAGAGTTAAAGCAAGAGACGGTGAGAAATATACAGTGGAAATTGGCTTATACGATGATGAGGCAAAATGGAAAATTCTTCGCATATGTAAATATTTCGTATAAGTGATTAGGAGTCACTTCCGCTTATGACAACATGAAACCAATAGTGTTTATTTTTCAAATTTTTTTAATAAATAAATGTAGATCAAAGTTTAAAAGTCATTATTTTATTATATATAGATTATAACAACAAAATTAATTTTCTCGTCTATATAAAATACATCACGTTTTTGAACGGATTAAACGGATACAAACATACAACGAACATTATTTATAAAACTCTTTTACACTACAATAAAGTTAAACGCTAAGAAATGTTGGTAACATTAAATAAATAAAAACATATTTATTTTTTAAAGAATAAATGCAAACTAAAATTCTGAAACGAAAATCGTCAGTAATTTTAGTTAGTTTCATTGATTCGCTTTTCGAAATCCGCTAACTGGCCATCTTTTATTAGAGCTCTCTTTGCAATTCTTTGACCAGGCCTCATGAAATTCCTCTTTATTTCATCTACAATGGTGACAAAAGGTCAAAACGGAATTTCAATATTTTTGCAGTTGCAATTTTTGTTTGGAGTTATCATCAATATCATACAGAATTTACATTTCATCTCACACAGAAAGCATGCTTCTTTATCTCTTATTCATAG
This sequence comes from Pardosa pseudoannulata, assembly GCA_032207245.1. Taxonomy (NCBI): domain Eukaryota; kingdom Metazoa; phylum Arthropoda; class Arachnida; order Araneae; family Lycosidae; genus Pardosa; species Pardosa pseudoannulata. The sequence goes on from CM063502.1 coordinate 153,687,136, forward strand.
TCTATTTAATTTATGAATACTCAAAATAAATAAATAAATAACAGAACAGAATTTTTGATTTTACTTGAAAATCAAAATGAATAAGAGGGGTGCGGATAAACACAGAGAAAGGTAAATGATCTTCATGTACGAGAGAGGGATGTGGATCGTCAAAAAGAAAAAGAAACGAGCGGAAATTAATCAGTACATCTATCATAATTGGTCCTTAATAAAACGGAAGTAGGGCTAAAAACTTTTGCAAAAAAATGATAAAAAAATTAACTAAAAAGTTCTGCTTTCTTCGTTTAATCGAATAAAATTGAAGTTTCGGGACCGAAAATTTCCTCGTAAAAATCAGAGTGTCAGATTCGCGCAATGCTTATTGGGGGGGGAGTGGGGGTTCCACAAAAATTTCGTAAATATTATGGAGTCCAAAAAGTTTACAAAACCCTGCTGTAGATAAATATTTTTTGTGGCTGAATAAATTAAAAGAGGGTTTTATGGGAGTCTTCCCGGGGAACACGTAACATTTCTTATAACCTAATATTTTGTATATAGTTTCTTATGAGTTTTTTAATGTATATGCATGGTTTCCGCGCACCTGGGAAGTCAGGGAAAGTCATGGAAAATCATGGATTTAGACAATGGATTAATTTTGTCATGGAAAGTCATGATTTTTTAAGTAAAATGAGTAAAAGTCATGGAAAGTCATGGATCCGCTAAACTACCTATTAAAAAAATTCATTGAATTGTTTAATTCTATTTTTACTTGTCATTTGGCTGAAGTTACTGAGTTTGGTATTTATGTATTATCCTATTGACAATATTACCAAGTAAAATTTGTTCACCAAGGAAACTCAAAGCAAGAAAGCTTAATGGGTGGGTAAATGTATATTATTCTGGTTTTTTCTTAAATTGTAGATTAAAATTTTATTAATATAATAATTATTTTTTAATAAAAATTAGTTAAGATTTTTGCACAAAATATATGTTTATCTCCAGGGATATTGTATATAAACATTATAGGGTTATATTTGGCTATTATTCATGGTCACCTGGATAATACCAAAGTACCCTGAATTCAAATTGGAAACATTTTGATTGAAAAATTGCTATATGATTAAACTTAGGTATGTAGATACAACAATTTATTTTTATGTATGCGAGTTTATTAACACTTATAAAGTAAGTTTATAGTTTTTTATGATAAAATTCCTGTAATTTCTCTAAAACCATATATTTTATTTGTATGTACATCAGAAGTTTTATTCATGTATACTTTAACAAAAGCTTTTTAAAGTCATGGAAAATGATCTGCTAAATCAGGGAAAGTCATGAAAAGTCATAGATTTGAAAAATTTTATTTTGGCAGATACCCTGTATATGCTTTCATTCAGAAAAATGATTTATTGTACACTATAGATATTTTCACCTTGTAATAACTTATTATTTTAATAATAAACCATCTCCGAGACGTGAGGCTAGCGTTTTAGGTTTTAACCTATAAATAAATTACTAAATTCTGCTGCCTGAATAGGTTCAAAGGAGGCTTGATTTCATGGCACCACACTGACTGCTGTCGCAGAAATCTCCATCAGTCTGTTTGTATAACATGATGAGCGCTGTTAAATAATGATGTCAGAGGTGGGAAAACTTTCGTCGCTGAAAAGCGGAAATTGAAATGGCAGTAAATAGAATCAGCGGCAAGAAATCAAATCCGGGCTAACACAGGGGAGGCTTAATCGGATTGGAAGCGTTATACAGAACTGCGATCTTGCCTCATGCTGCACTGTCGAGAATTTTCTCAAAATAACAAAAAAGAAAAATTACGAAACCGAGTAAAAAAAAATTGCATCCAGGGTATCCGCTTGCTGTACCGTGCATGCGTTAATAAAGCCACCCCTGTCACTATCTATCCATTACTTGGAATGCCCACGATTTGGTGTCCGTTTGAGCAAATCTAATGATAAGATAAGCTTTCTCTCTCATCTGAATCTCATATGAAGCTCCTTACTTAAGCAATAAAAATAGCTTCAATAAGTAGATTAAAATTAAATTTGTCAACCGTATATTACCTTCAATCACCTCTTACGTGGCTGAAATTTGATTCATTTCTCGTAAACAATAAGTGAGGTTAAGCAAGTAAATAAAAAATCAAAACATTTTTTTTGTGTGTTTTTGTCTCATTATCACCAATATTTCTTAATGCCATATGTAATAATTTTGATGTTAATATTAGTATAATCTTTATCGTCTAAATGCAATGTCTATTTATGTTTAATTTTTTCTAAGTTTGCATGCATTTTTGGCTTCCCCCAGTCATTCAAGCCTCTTAACAGCATTATTGAATTTTACTTAACAGGATCATATTTAGGCAACTTTTCTTTGCATAATTTAGAAGATGTCATAAGTTAATCAAATCACATTTTAACCCCTTCATTTTGCCATAATAAGTGTGCGAGAGAATAAAACTATGCCATCTTTTAATAATCTTTATTTATTCAACCTGCATTTGCTTGTAAGTCTATAGATCGGTGTTTAAAATGTAGACTCGGTTAGACAGCATTAAAATTTACTAAATATTTGAAATATTATCAGGAGGTGTTCTACCGCTCCCCTGCATCCCACAATTTTCAACTCTAACAAAATTAGAAGATTAATATATAAATAATAGAGTATCTAACCTAAAATACTGTAGCAATATAAAAAGGTGTACGAAATATTAAAAATGTATACTTATATAATTGGTTGAGGTATATTGTTTGTTGCTGTAATAAATAGTAGATAGCTTTTAAAGTAGATCAATCTTATTCCTCAGCTGGTTTGGAAAACTACAGTCTACTTTATGGTATTCGATATATAATGAGACTAAGGCCCTCTTCACAAGGTCGATTTCGAACAGCTACTAATATCCGTATTCGCATCGAGGCTCGAACTCACAGATTCCGATACAAAAGTGCACCGCCCTACCTGTTAGGGCCATCGACTGTTCTGTTTTTGTTATCATAAAGTGAACAATCAGAATATACATAAAACCCGAACGATGGCCGAATGGTTAGTGTGCTGGCATTCGGTACCTGAGTTCATGGGTTTGAATCTTACTGTGGTATGAATGTTCGCAGCCGTTCGGAATCGGCTTTAAACTGTAGGTCCCGGACTCATTAGCACTTGTGTTGCAAAAAGTAGACCGTAGCACTCCAAATCCAAACCATAAACTGTACACCATTCAGTTCTTTACATAGTAAGACTAATGTATAATTAGTGTGATTCATCAATTGGCGTAATTGCATAATTAAAAATTACTTTAATTTGTTTTAGTATTAAGGGTAGAAGAAGTTCAAACTAAGTTGAGCAGATTAATTGAAATTCAAAAAATTCCTTTCATTAAATTTAATTCGTTACACGAAACTCTACTTCTGTATAATACCGAAATCGTTTTTCAAAAGAACATCTTTCAACGCAATTTTTAGGTCATTCTCCAAACAATTTTATTCGTACTTGGAAGCTTAGTTTGTGCAATATGATATCCAAACCGTCATTTTCGTCTAGTATATTTTTGATAGGTTGTAAAAACTGAATTTAAAGTATCCTGGCAGCTTGGTTTCTGCTTTTATTGAATTCTTGACTCAGATTGTTGTTAATACTTAAATTACGAAATAGGTCATTTTTACCCATGGCAAATTTTATTGTTATATGTTATAATGTTTCTATATTTTTAGATTTAAGTCCAGAGAGAACTCATATGTCGGAACTATAGAATTTGTCACCATGTTATGATATGTAAGGTTTGTAGGTTGGCTAAAATTTCTAAGTTTTAATGTATGATATTTTTTATGGTAACAAAAATCTGAAATGGACACAAAAAGACTTCCTGTACCTATTAAAACTCATGCACTTTTTATTCTCTATGAATATTTCATTAAAATTATCATTTGCGCATTCCTTTCAAGGTTCACAGTGTTTCCGTTTCTTAAGGTTAAAATATTATCAAAGTAAAGCTCAAGTATTGCCATCTATCGGCGACCCGCCCTTTAATATTCACTATATTGAGATTTTTCATTTACATAAACTGCAGATTGCAATGAAGAAAGGAGATCACAACTCAATGTTACAACATTACAAAATATAAAATTTCAGTACTCTACTGTTTATCGCTTTTGAGGGTTATTCGAGATGCATACTTACGTAGTACGGATATCACAACGAATTTAGTTAAAATTTGATCAGGGATGGTAAAAATAGATATTTAAAGTTTCATTGTACGCCCATAGAGACTTAATGCCAAAACTAGTGAAGAAGGATACGGACCTGGTCAAAGATAAGCTTTTCCACCGATGAGGACCAAAAGTATTTGCGATTACAATACTTCTTTTACTGCTTATAACGAAATAAAATGAAAGAGTTGTGGTTTCTTGTACAATAAAGAATAGATAAGTTCACTTTTAAAAGACTTTGAAGGGGGGGGGTCCTAATAAAAGAAAGGAACATTTTGAATGGATTTCATTCAAAGTTTCCTTTAATGAAATTCTTATGTAATATATCTTTATGATATTGTATAATATATCTTATGATATTCACTTCCAACGCCTTCGCGTAACAAATTGAATTGCGTTCACCTCGTTAATATCTTGGTTAATTTTAGTTGAATTTCTGAATATGTAGTTCTATTACAACATATTAAACGTTTAAACGTTTAGAAATAAGCCTTTTATTGTAAACAGGTATGACGTACACTGGTGATAGAAAATAAATTTCTACAAACTTTTGTATGGTAAAACTTTTGGTATGGATAGGTATCATGTTTTATAAGTTGAAGTCTTAAATTATTATGTCGAAGAGAATATAATTCCACTTGACTGTGACTTCCTTTGAACTAAATTTTTCCGAATTAAAACTTATTAATAATTGTTTTAGGTCAAGTATGCGTCATGAAAGGTAATCAAGGGTCACTTCACTATCAGTGAATTTGGAAATAACTGAGGAAAGAAATTCGAGAACGTGATTGAGCAATCAGTTTTCATTAAAGTATTTGTGCTTAGTTAAAAATAAAGTGGGATGAAAAGAAATACTTTTTAGATGCATTAATTAGTGCAATATTTAATATATATATATATATATATATATATATATATATATATATATATATATATATATATATATATGTAGTATACAAACCTTAATAAAGTAGTAATTATGGCATACAATGATGTAATAAATATCGAAACTTGCATTCTCTATTTATTAGTACATACTTCTAAAGCTCTAAAGCAAGCAATTTTTTAACACAGGATTCAAAAGGTTTTCTCACAATAACTATAGTTACATCAGAAAGTCTTAAAAATTAACAAGTAAAAGTACTAGTGTTCTAGTGGGAAATAAATGTGCAAAAGTTCTAGTGGGAAATAAATGTGCAAATTTTGAAAAAAAAAAGTATATAAGAGGTTCCAAAAATTTAAATGCTGATTAATTAAAACAAGATTTTTTTTCTTAAGTACAGATTTTTTATCTAAAAGAAGAAATGGTACAGATATGGTACTTCCTGTTACTGTCAATAACATAGGAATTTTATGAATTTTGAAAATTTTAAAATATTATCCATTCATACAAATATGGATTTTTGTTATGCTATTTTCCCATTATTAATGAAACTAGTTACAGTATCGCGTAGGAACGTTAACTGTGATTAGTGGAATAAATACCTGTAGTTTTATCAAATAGAGATTGGCTACAATATTACACAAAATATTCTCCATAATTTCAGTTAAGGGAAAACAAATGTGAAAAGAATTATAAGTGAAAAGAGTATAAAACCGAAGTTAATAAAATGTGTGATAAAAAACGGAATCAAAGAAAAATTTGAATTCTTCCATATATGCATACATACACAGAGATATTCACAAAAATGTAGAATTCCACCATTGTATAACAGATCGCTGCATAAAGTAGCAGTAAATTTTTGCAATATTAAATTTCATTAAAAATAAAGTATTACATACTATACTTCATTAGCAATAAAATACTTATTTTACACAATTAATATAATCCGATTAAAGAAATAACATGTGTAAAGGAAGATTTATAATTGCCATGACCCGCTTAATTCAAATCAAAAATAATTCTATACAATGTATCGCCTTTTAATACTCTGGATGAGGAGATATATTTACGATCTAGCTGCTTGGTATTTTTTTTTTATCTTTCATTCGCGTATTTTCTTCCTTTTCCTGTTGTTTACAACTCGTAGCGTCCTGTTTGAAACTTTGTGGATATTACGTCACTTACGTTTACGATAATTTTTTTCAGTAACGGTTATACGCACTTCTGTAGTCCTAAACTACCGCCATCTATCGGTCGGTTCTAGAAAGTTTCTTCAACGAAACATTTCGGGATCAATGACTTGAAACTCGACTCATATTCATCGCAGATTTGAAGTGCGTTTTTAGCACTTTGGTATTTATACCTCGAATGAAAATGTTCTTATTTGTGATCTCTAATAAAATAAAGGTAAAAAATATAGCAAGTATTTTATTAGTAAGTAATTTAAAAGAGTTAAAACCTAAAAATAAATATGGGACACACACACACACACTATATATATATATATATATATATATATTATATTTATTATGTACCTATTAGGTACTACGCGAAAAAATAATAGCTTTAAAGGTGCATATAGTTTTTTCTGTGAATATCATAATTTGACCTACAATTTATTTCGTAGTTACCAAGGATTTACCTATGAAAGGAATGACAAAATGTTGTTTTCTTAATTTATTATCTTCCTTTTAAATAAGTGACTTTTTGGTGGCTATGTATTTTGTTTGTAAATTTTTCTTTTATTTATTCATTTAAGAGATTTTAGAACTGTTCATATAATACAATATCGGTATTATATAAAATATCTTAGAACTATATTTAAAGAAAATCTTTTTTAAAAGATCAGTTTTTATATATCTTCTAGGTTTAAAGGATGAATAAATTTATACTTAATGTTATCATACTACTTCTTTAAATTAATTTTTTTTCATGTGTTTTTAGGGAAATAAATACACTTAATGCGCAATTATTATGAATGGTACTATATATTTTTGACGTTGTTGTTGTCTTAACTTACCTTTATGTTAGTCATGCATTTTCAAACACAAAGACGTATTGGGGGATAATATTCATTACCATATTTCTACCTTATTTTTAATCACAGGATATGCAGAGTTTATTATCCACATACAGTTAAATAAAATTTATTAGTTTTTTAATATCCTTAATATAATTTTTTTTTTACCTATATAACCAGTTTCCCTGCAGAAAAACATATATAATATATACAATATACCATTTGGCAACCTGTGCGAGAGGTGCCCGGGGCATGATAGATCCCCTTGCAACTGTACTCTGTATGACTACTACAAGAACTACTGCAAGAACCTGGACTCTATGTGTGATTTGCATATGTTTTCCTTCCAGTGTGCGTACGTGAGCAGTCTCGTGTTTTCTACCTTGTCTTTTACCACATAACATCTTTTTATTTTCTTTCCAAAATAGCTGAAAGAAGAAACGATTGTGCCTTTGTATGGCTGTTTAAAATTCATATGTCTAAATTTGACAGCACCTCTTATACCACTAAAGATTTCTTGTATCCATTAAAACAAAAAAGTTCTATTCAAAGTCTTAACACTCAATGAAAGCTTACATTGTCCTCCAAAATATAATCTAGTCACTTGATTCTTTTAACTGTAAATATGTTTGTCAGTTTGTAATATGTGCTCTCTTATTTTCTTTGCTCTCAAGTCTAGATTCCAAGACTAGTGCCTCCCGAAGTCATTCATAAGACATTTTTTTATACAGGGATAAAAAATAACCAATCGTTCTCTGTTAAGGCGAGCGTGGATTTTCAGCTTGACAATGATTGCCAGAAAATTTAGCATTTTTATCTCTTTGAGATGTAAAATAAATTTAAGAATAAGGAGCAAAATGAGATATTTTTATTTTATCATCGTCTAATGTACATAATTACAATAACTACATCAAATACAGACCATTTTCAAAACAAAAAAAATATTTGAAACATTTAGTTGTATATCTAACTATCAAATCCATTTGAAGTTAATCAGCTACCTACATATAGTTTTTAGAAAATAAATTAAAATGATACGTGTTGCTATAGGCACAATCACTGAATTCTAAGCTTAAAAAATATTTTAGGCATTTTTTAATGAAGAAGGCTTAACTTAACTATTAATATTGCTTTCTTATAATATTTTCTATGAATGCTCACGATAAGAACTACGATTTGTTTATAAGTATAAAGTGCATCTAATAATTTAAAATACCCAAATTATGCGGAATAAGTATGCGCAAGAAAAATTTATAGTAGCTTACATTTTGAACAACTAATTATTTATAACTTTTTAACCCTTTGTATTTCAACAACTCCCAATGTCTACTCATGTTAGAATACATCATTTCAAATATGTGAAAAATAATTTTAAAAATTAAAACTCAAAATTAAAAATTGACTGGCAAAAGAAATATATATTTCTAGAAACAAAAAAAAAATCTCATTTTTCATAAATACTGTAAATTATTGTTCACAAAAATTATGTTTACATAATGATTTTGAAACTACATTTGTATTCTAAATCCACTTCTAGCGTCTCCATCTTTATGAAAAAATTTCAATAAAACAAAAGTTTATTTCAGGAATAGTAATATGCGTCCGATTATATATCGAATTAAACGTTGATATGGTTAAACTTAGTATGACAATGTCATAGGAATTCTAAGAGAAAATTATTCTAATTACAGTGTTGCTGTATAATAACAATCACAAATCCGTCTTTTAAAAACTTACTGTGTAAATGCCATCAATTTTTCGGTATAATACATATCTCCAATATCGTGATACAAAGGGTTAAATCATTAATATTTTTTATATTTCAACAACTTTTACATACAGGTATAACTAATAAAATAATAAAATTTCAACAAATAGATTGAAATCAAAATCAATTAATTTAAGTACCTTGTATAATATTACTTTTCAAACTTCCAAAATAAATTTGTCAGTAAGTTTCATTATTTATTAATCCAATTACACCATATTATTAAAAATTTCAAAGTACTACATCCTATATTATCAGCAGCATGATATAGACATTTTTTTCTAAAAAATACTATGTTTGAAAGCTTGTAAGGAGATGGTTAACATTATAAAGAGCTTTCATAAATTAACTTGGAGTTAAGAAAATTTTTACATATATAAATTAAAGTATATCTAAATAAATAATTCTTTTAATTTGATTCAGATAATTTAATTCAATTAGTAAAACTTTCGTTTATTTTTAAATATTCCTTGCGTTTTCATTTTTAGTTTTTTCTCTAAATTTTGCCTCATCAATACTTTAAAGTATTTTAAAGTATATTTAAAGTATATTTGAATTTATTTTTCGGTATTGTGTTCTTGATCAGTTGAATAGTTAATTTATTGGATTTTTTTTTTATTTCTACAGTTGGGGTTCAAGAAACATTCTGATTTCCCTAAATTTAAATTTAATATTAAAAGCGGAAGCGAAGTCGAAACTTAAAATGGATAGGATACTTTGATTTATTTTAATGTGTATTAGAATTTTCGGATTTTGTAGGATGTTATGAAAAATATATTCGAAAGAGACATTTTAATTTTTCGTATCACCATTTTGCAAGACTGAATGTACCCCAAAACTGATGTCATTTACACAGTGAGCATTAAAATACTTTTTTGTTTATTTTTACTTTTCTGTAACTCTGCCATTAATTACAATTTACTAGAAAAATTCCTATTTAATAACCTACTAAATTTAGTAGTCATATCAAAAATTCAGTCATCGTTTGGTCAGATGCTTATGATTATTATTAAAATACACTTGGGTTTTATTAAATTTTTTAAAAAATTGTGGATACGCCACAAGTGAAATAATTTATCATAAAGATAATTTCATATTCTTTAGATTCAAAGATAATTTTTGTCAAAAAGTGGTTCACAATATCAATAAGAAATATGTAATTTTTTGTAAAAAAATGCATACTTGCCAATAAATTTTTATTTATACGTTTAAATATTCTTTAAATTTTTTACATGTTTGAAATCCTGAATTCTAGCATCTGAGTAAATATTTTTCAAATCGAAGCTGCTAAGATACAATGATTTAAAAAAATTACAAGAAATTAATTGGATTATTTAAAAGTATATCCCATTTTAAAAAAATAAGGGAATAGATTGATTTTATTTTGTATATAAATGTGCAACGATTCAGATCTCTAATTAATAATTTATAAAAATGCTTTGTAATGTTCATCGTCCTCTAAAACTAGAACTTCATCAGGAACTTTAAGGTTAAGTAAATGGCTATTTTGACCCTTAACAAGCTTTATTTTAAATTAATCTAGTCACTTCTAAATCTACGCTTTTTTTAACCATTGTATTACAGTAGCCCCAAATTAAAAAATATTTTCTAAAATATTTCTATACATCGTTTCAAACACGTAAAAAATAATAAAATGTAATACAATTAAAATTATACAACAATACAATAAATTTGAACAAGATAGCTATGCAAGGTGAAGAAATTATGCTTAAAGGTGGAGAGTATAGTAATAAAATGCGACAAAGATAGTGTCTGTTCTCACGTATAAAAGGAAAAGAAATAAGGGAATGACAAATGGATTGTATCTATAAGTCTAGTTTGTATTATTGTTATTTTGTTCCGGTATTTCATAGCAGCAATAACCGATCCCACCAAAGTTATCACCACCATTTGAAAAAAAAAATCCCTTTGGTTGTCTAGGATTCACTCAAACCATTTTGACGTCGACGTAACCTTCAAGCATTCTTATAAACATAAAAAAATAATTTGATTTTTTACAAAAAACAATATTTTCGGGAAGACAAAGCGACGATACTCAAAAATGTCAACGGTGGATGCGGAGAACTTAGAATCCAAGAAAAAATAACATTATTTTTATAGGAATAAATTCGGAACCAAATTAATTGAATACGTGAGCAACATATTCTACTGTATAAAAGCATTTAATAATTGTAACAAACCTCTTTATGATCATTTAGCGATTAAAATGCAGTGCTAAATATCTAAACTTTGTGTATTTTATTTATTGCATTACCTTATTTGCATTCAGAAGCGTAACTAAAGTCGTTAGTGTGCAAATTTATTAAAATAGTCATAATTTTTTTCTGTTTGTCTATATCAACTACGACAATGGATTAAAAATTACAATATATTTTTAATGAATTATTTTTTATGCATGTATGTATATATATGTAATATTAAAATCCCTTATTTACGTATTTTAATATTAATTTAATAACTTTTGTTCATAAAGTGATTTCGGGGTTTGCGCGGTAATTCTGATTTTTCCCTCCAGACACGCTATAGACTTAGTTCACCCTCTGTCTGGACTACTTTAGCCAATAGTTAGCGAGTTCTCTCTAAACATGGGTATTTTATATCACGTGATCCATTGTGCTTAGGGATTATTCGTAATCTTTTACCTTAGGAATCCCTACTTGAAAAGAAATGTGCGGGATTGTCTGTTTGCACGAAGTTGTAAAGCTGTCTGCCTGTTGTACGGATTTCATGTTTATTACCAGAAATAAACTGTGTTGTGATTTTGAATGAGTCTCGCCAATATGTCATATATATATATATATATATATATATATATATATATAGTTATATAAGACTGGTTATACAGTAACTACGCCTTTTTATATAATAAATATTTAAGTTTGTATTTTTTAGATTTGATTTTTATTAGAATATGCTATTGAAATAATGAAATGTTCTGTTTTATAAAATAGGAGTTCAAACTGAGTCACGCAATAGGAAAACATTTGACATCTTTGAATCCTACAGACTTGTAAGTTCATAGATTGTTACTGTAATAATTAATTTCAAACCTTAGTAATGGATACCTTAATATACAAAGCATAAGGGGGAAGCAGTATACAGTTGTCTATCTATTGCAGGAGTCAACCGTTGAGATATTTTTTGTAGAATGCAAGAGATTTGGACTCGTATTTATGGCTATAAGATAGTACTTTTTGAGAAACCTAGAGAATATTACAATAGAATTTAATAGGTATAGCTTATTGCTTTATATTTCTTATAATAATTACCGCTATACATGGAGAAAGTCTAAAACTAAAATTTTTTGTCATTGTACTTCATATGAATTTTTTTAATCTTTTCAAAAAATAAATGAATATTTGAGCTATTTAAAAATAACAACTCAATCTTTTCCGCCTAATTATTTCCTAGGAAATAAAAATATGATTGTCTGGAAAAAGAAATCAAAAACTGCTAATTAGAGAAATGTGTTTCAGAAAAGAAGTGCGGAAAACGATTAAACTTTTGGATGTTTAATATTTATTTTTTTACTTTTCGGATGTCTTATAATTTTTTAATACACATTCGTTCACTAATTTGTTTATTTACTTGTAAGTTAGCATAATGTATATGTATATATATGTAAAGTTTATTTGGTTTATCATTTAATGTTGTATTATAATAACATACTTTAATAGATTTCTGGAAAAAATTACACTTACTAAATTTTTATGATCACTCGTCAACTTATAACAAAATAACTTATATTGTAATATTTTATGTGTTTTATAAACTGTAAGTAGCTGAGGGAAAGAAATTAGCTATTTGTTTTTGTTTTTTACTCTATTGCGTCAAATATACAAATGCATTTATTTCCTCTTGTGTATCAATTTTCTACGGTCGATACAAATCTATGATTTTATATTTATAATTATCGTTGTAAAAAAAATGTTATATATAATTTACACTGTTATTCTGATTTTGTTTACATCTGCATAAGTGAAAATAGTTTTTCTTGTCTATCACTCGTGTATCAATCAAAAACTACTAAAATGTATTGAGATGGGGGGGGGGTTTAAATCTTCGTAATAGTCGTAATATCAACTAAGACTATCCTTTTTTCTTGAAATTCGAATAAAATTACTTTAATACATTTTAAGCGATCTTTCACATATTCCTGACATACCTTTATCTGAAGTCATTTTAAAGTTCAACAAATTTCGTTTCAGTTAAATATCTTTGATAAGTTATAAAATTTATTGTTATTTTTTTCAATTATCTAAATAATAAATAGTTTTTTGTCCTAGAAACAAAATCTATTTCCCCACTTATTTGCAACCGAAAAATTACGTCGATCTAAATTTAATACAACACAATCTATCTAAAATTAATATAGCCCGCAAAAGTGTTTGAAAATGATACGCAACGTCAGTAGCTACGTAATGTATATCATGTTGTATATTTTCAGTGACGTCATCTATTACCTAAATATAATTTAGCTTACAAAATGTTTATAAATTATATTCGATGAAATTAAGTAAATTTATGTAGGAACTTTTTTCTCTGTTACATATATATTATAGTATAACATATCTGTATAACTTTATATCTGTATTCGAATCAATCATTCTGCATTTCCGTATATAATTATGAATGCTATTTTGAAAATATACATTTTTTTCAATTTAAATATATCATATTTATACTGACCTATATAACTTATCAGTATTAATATTTTATGAACTTACCGTCTATTAAGTAGTTTATTTTTAGCTATATTATACATATACATATATATATATATATATATATATATATATATATATATATATATATATATATATATATAAAGAGAGAGAAAGAGAGATCTTCAGTGTGGTCCTCTAAAAACATACCAAGCTTAAGTTTCGTCGTCTCTTCAATTTAGAAAGGACGTTGGAAATTTTATTTATAGCATTACTTAGTAATATCTCGTAAGATAAGTCCGAATTTTATTTAATATCTTCCATTAAAATATCTATCAGAATAATTTCATTATTTTCAATTAATATTGGAGGTTAAATAAGGAAGTAGCTAAAGAGTTTTTAGGGGCACTAACTGACAGCAGTTTTATGCTAGATAAACGAGAGTGGCATGTTGAACACACATCGTTTATCAGAAATCCGTATTGCAAATATGTAATTACAGCACATCATCCGAATGTAAGTGGCACTTCATCCAGATGAAGAAGTTGCTGCAGTTGAAACAGACATTTGCATCAAACTTGAATATATAAGCTTGGACGACGTTTGAGAGAAAATTTTAATCAACTCAATGATTTATTTCATTTGAGGTCGAATCATTCGGCTAGAGAAGTCGGTATCGTCTCTCAGATTTATGATCTTCTATCTAGGTCGAAGTAACATGATAGTCTCAAATTTCTGTCTTCAGTATATCCAGGAGGATACCCATATTTGCCATGTAGGATTTGAAATATACATAAAAGGATAAAACGAGTATATTTTTTACCATTACTAGTGCCAGCAACAAGTGTCAAGCTACAGTTCATTGCATTAATACACATTGTCCAAAAAATTGGACATCTTTACATGTTACCAACTAAACTTTTTCCATCTCTTCAGTATTATCTTACATAACGCTTATCAATGTAGTTCTACACTGACCAGCAGTCTACCAATATAGTCCAGTTCCCAGACCAATTTCTGCTGAAAACTTGTATTCTCACATCGTTTTCCGTACACCATATTTTTTCAAAGTGAAATAGATTATTCTCCCCATAGCAGACTTCGCGTTCAAAAGTTGGTGCAAGAAGTTTAAGCCAGCAACAATATACGCCCGGTGATGTTTTGAAAATTTCAAACATCCCACTTATAACAAACTTTCTATGAGATCTTTGACGAGCTAATTAAGTTTCTGCCAGATACCATTACACTGAATAATGTATATTTTATGTGTGCAACAGCATTAAAGAGTCATGGTTATTCATAACATTAGTTTTAGAAACCGTGAAATTAAGTTAGAAGCTTTCTTGAGTTCATAATTTTATGAAATGGGCAGATTACCCATTTAGACTTTGTATATAGCAAAATGTAAGACATCGCTAAAGCAATATAAAGCATATCTCAAAAATACTAGTCGAGTTTTCGTGACATTATATTGCTGCCTAATATTGCTTTAACATCATAATAAATTTTAACCTATAGTAATATCTTTAAGATATATAAAATTTTTCCAAGGTAAACCTTATACCGGTTATCAAACTAGGAAGGAAATATTTGAGTTTGCCAAAGATTCTTTCTGTCGGTGGAATTTGGAAAATCGTGATTTTCGAATGATAAAAATCGAATATTTTCAGCATGGACAGAAAGGAACAGGAATGATTCTCTTAGATTGAAATAAAATATTTTAATATTATCCAATTCTTAAGATAGTAGTTATAAAATATTGAAAGATTCAAGAATTTTTCATGGAATTCCAATTCTTTCTAATATAGAAGATTTTTTAGTTGAAATATTTTGTTGTGTGTATTTAAACACTACATTCTAAATCCGTATATTCTCAAAATTGGAAATTGTTTCTGAGTATACAGTCAACTTAAATGACACAGTTTAGAATCCAAAACAGAATAGGAAAATATAACAATAACAGCTTATTGAGAATTTGAATTAATATGTTGTTTAATCGGTACTCAAAAAAGAATCCAGCTAAAGAAACATTCTTCTAATCTTAAATCAGAAAAATGGTTAGAATAACTGAATGTATCGTACATTTCATTTCAAAACTTTAAATTAGTATTTTGTACTTATTTGCCACTTATTTATATCGTGGTAAATACTAAATTTGTTTTTTAGATGTATTTATATTTATTAACTTACACATATCTATATATAATTTATATTCATATATATATATATATATATGTGTGTGTGTGTGTGTGTGTGTGTGTGTGTGTAAGCAAAGCAAGAGCCAGAATAAAATGTTTAGTATAATTGAATAGTAAGAGTACATGTAAGCAGTAATATACTGAAGAGCCATGCGTATGCAAATAAAGAGATAAGGAACCAATCAGAATACGGCTCTGCGGTCGGCAATGCCTATATAAGACAACAAGTGTCTGGCACAGTTATTATTTAATTTTGGTAACCTTTGGCGACTAAGAGAACATCAACTTAATTTCTTCTTAGCTCAAATAATCTTATATAACTGTTTTAGGTAACTTAATTTCTTCTTAGCTCAAATAATCTTATATAACTGTTTTAGGTAACTTAGTTTCAATTCTTAGCGTCCCCCCGTGATATACTCTTAACACTCTGATTGGCTGGTTTCTTTGCGCCCTCATGGTACTATATAAACGAATGTAAAAATCTTTGGCTGCAGAACACCAAAAATGGATTATCTCAATAAACTCAATATTTTTATTTTCAAATTTCGTTGTTTTCTTTCATGGCCTAACGACTGCACTTTATCCATCATGGATAGCATTCTAATTTTGTAGTAGGTACAAAACACCCA
This sequence comes from Pardosa pseudoannulata, assembly GCA_032207245.1. Classification (NCBI taxonomy): domain Eukaryota; kingdom Metazoa; phylum Arthropoda; class Arachnida; order Araneae; family Lycosidae; genus Pardosa; species Pardosa pseudoannulata. The sequence continues at coordinate 153,703,512 of CM063502.1, forward strand.
TTACAAGTATTCATTTAATAATTACATCATTTTTCAATCATCGTTAAGAAACAATGACTTATATTATGAAATTCTAAAACTACCACATTAGTTCAGGAACTTAAAGAAATATGAGACATTCCTTTATATTCACTTATTTTCAAAGAAAAATACTTTGACACAAAAATAATATTTAAAGTAATGTAATCTGAGAGTGCTTTCAATTCCTCTACGTCATTTTCTGCTAAATCGTAGATTAGAAGTATGTGCCTTGTATCGTGAAGAAGAATAGTTTACACTTTCATAACAATTGGTGAATTAAACATTTGATTAATTTCATTACTGACTTCTCCACTATGTACCTTTAATTCTCCAGTTGCTTTAAATTCCTTTTGATAATTGGCTGTGATATCACAAACAAATTTGGGTTTCTGTAGATGAAGACATAATTCTCCAGATTCTAATAAAATTTAATATATGGGCCACGTATATAGAGTTATATATTTTCCTCCAGTGACTGAAATAGGTACAATGAGCTTTATATAAAAATATATAGTTTTAATATACATTCATTTATATGCATATATACACTTATATACACCCACATATATATGTGTGTTTGTGTGTGTATTATATAGCATTAGTACAAACTCACAATTTAAATATTCAATAAACGTATAGAGTTGTTGACATAGTTTGTTCATAAATAAGACAAGATAATGCAAACATTAATGAAACTTTAAAGGCAGGAAAAGGGAAGTTGAGATCTGATGGGCTTTAAAAGTTGAATGATCGCTGCTAACTTAACAGAGGTGCTAGAAACATGAAAACAGTCGTAATCGTAAACTGTTATTTCAGTTTACAGAGGAATGACTTTCAGGCAAAGACCCAATTCCAACACAAAGCTTTTTTCTTCATATTTTACTCATTGGATTCTCCAGCGGAGATACTTGGAGAGATGCCGTGTTTCATCAGCCCGATTAGCTAAGAGCTGTCACTTTATCGCTCTTCTAAAGGACTTAAGTATAAATTTAAATAAATACATAGTATTTATTTAAATGTATATATAGGAGAGATGGAATTGGCTTTCTGTACTTTATTACTTACCATCAGAACTGCACAAAATGCTAGATGTTCCGAGAATATTCATCCATAGCTTTCCTTATTGAGAATGTCTTATATTTCAGTGCTATCTTTTTAAATATTTAAACGACATTAACTGTTAGATAAATAATTACTATAAGTTTCAAAGTAACTACTGTCTTCAAAATTCTAAATTCTATGTACATGCTTTGAAATATAATAGTTTCATTTATTATGTGGGTAGTTCCAGTTAATAGATTTATTTAGAGAACTATGATGTGGCCCAGTTTTTGTTCAGAAATCTGTAACGAGTTTATGAGAAGTATATTTTTCTATATACAGAGTAATTGACTTTATTTTTTTCTGCTACCACAGTTGAAAAATTCGAGCAGTTGTATTCCGATGGTATACACTGCAATTTCTCTAAATGTATCGCATTAATGATAAGAGCTTAAACTAGAAGTGACTTACAGTTTGCTTATAAAATGAATCATGTTCCCCATCTACACGAAAGTCTCGCATCCAGTGGAAAAGTTACTTCTGTCTTAGCAGGTAGAAAAAATTAGAAAGTATTGTGATATGGTAGTTTATTCTCAGTTCAAACATTGTTTCATTCAAAGAAGGGAAAACCGTTTATCAGATGATGAAATAAAAAGTGATCTTCTAAACACATTTCAATCAAAGGAGTGGTTGACTATTGGAGAGTAATTCATGTGTGACCGATTACTCTGTAGCAGACCAATAGTCCTAACTGTAGGTAATAATAGCATCAATTAGTCTACATAAAATATCACATATTGCTATTAAATGTCGGTGTAACATAATTAAAATTTTGTATAAACTTATATTTGCTACATTGTAGTTGTTATACTATTATCTAATTCTATTCTATAATCGAC
>CM063502.1:153710472-153965472 GCA_032207245.1 Pardosa pseudoannulata
TTAGGGGGTTGTGCAGGTGTTTGCACCGCAACCCCTAGAGGTATCAGAATTGCATATAATCAAAATTTACGTATTATGTAAATTATAATTATGCATTTTATACATTGCATATATTTTACCAAATAATATTATATATATATATATATATATATATATATATATATATATATATATATATATATATATATATATATATATATATATGTGTGTGTGTGTGTGTGTGTGTGTGTTTTGATATATAACACATATAGAAATAAAATTATATATAAATGTATCACATAATTTGCATATAGAAATAAAAACACACATAAATGTATCATTACACAGTAGCCAATACACGTTATACTGCGTTTATCGAGAGACAAGCAAAATGCATGCTATATCCGATGAAGCAATGCATCGGAGAGAGGAGGGCGGTGATAGGGGTAAAAAGTTTTTTTTCCATGACTATATGCTCGTGAGATGCATAAAAAAATTAATAGTGTAAGTGCCGTAATAAAAGGAATAAATTAAATAAGACAGATAAGTTCTATTTACTATTTTAATTTTTCGTACAAATACACTACTGTCTGTTCACACTTTTCATTCCAAGAAAAAATAAATTTTGAGAGACATAGAAAAAAGCATAGTACATTCGAATGCGTAATATAGTAAGACGAAGAATAACGAGGAATTGCTGTACTGATCAAGCACGGTGATCAATGCATTACAAATTTAGGCAATCTATTTGCAAAATAAGTGTAAGAATGTTCAAATTATTACTTAGTGAAACCGTAAATGTAAATTTAAATTAAAAATAAAATTTTAAATACAGCATTTAATAACCTAAACTGTATGAAAGACTGTGAAAAAGACTAAATGATATTATAACTTATATCTATCAATATAATCAAGAATGTAAACAGATAGAATTAGTTATCGGAGTTATATTCCGAAAATGAAAGTTAAATTAAAAATTTCTTTTAATTTTCAATTTGTTTAGTTTTGTTTTACTTATTGGTTTTATTTCTCATCGAAGAGGGAGTAAATCCGGTAAAAGGAAATATTTAGGGCTCCAAAGGAGTTGCTTGTAGTATTTAAAAAGTTAACAACCTCTGATGTGCATATTTTTTTATTTTTTATTTAATAGTATAGCCATAGTAAAACAATTAGAAAAATTCTTTAACCTTTTTATGTAAACAACCCTGAAATAAAAAATATTTCGTCACATGTTCAATACCTCATTTGGTACAACAACATAAAAATGTAAATTTATCGACAAAAAAGAAATTTCCAATAAAATAATCACATATTTCTTATGAATATTGAAATTATCTTACACATAAATTATATATACATAAAGAATGTGAAATTATCATTGTAAAAACACCTACTATTGGCATTTCCCAATTTTTTTTTAAATTCAAGAAATCCAAGTTTTTTTTTCGATAATACTCATGTCCATCTGATCAAACGAAACTCTGATGGAACTTTGAGATCAAATTAAATTTAACACTAGAATGACCGTGTGAGTTAGTTTGATTCCAAAACAAGTGTATTCGTTTAAAAAATCCAATGATATTTATCTATGTATCTTCCTCTCCACCCCCCCCCCTCTCTCTCTCTCTCTCTCTCTCTCTCTCTCTCTCTATATATATATATATATATATATATATATATATATATATATATATATATATATATATATATACATACATATATAAAATATTTGCATATATATATATATATACATACATACATACACCGAAGAGCCATTAAATTATGACCATCCTCCATTTATAACAATGGGCTCGCCCAGGAACAAAACCACTGCGCGTGCGCTGCTGATGTTGGAGAATATATAGCGGCTACGCATTGTCTTTCCGAACATAGCACGATTAGACACATAATGGGAAAAGCAGCTGATTTATCGGGCATCGATAAAGTTCAAATCGTTATGGTTATGTGAATAGAAACATCAATATCAGAAACGTCACGTTTAGTGGGCTGTTCACATGCAGGTGTTGTGATCACATATCGAAAGTGGTGTATGGATGTCGAAACGACAAGTCGGCGGCCAGAGGTGTGTCGTCAAGGGCGCATTGATTACACTGACAGCACATCATCGCCAATTGCGTCTGCAATGGGCCAAGAAACATTGGAATAAGCCATTAAAAGAATGGAAGAAAGTTGCATGGTCGACGAATCATGTTTTCTGGTCCATTACATCGACGGGGGAATAAAGCCGATTTTTAAAAGAAACCCTGGTTTTCGGATGCACAATTAGACGGAGGCAAGCCGTTTGTGTGGGGTATTACGGTGTGAGCAATGTTTTCATGGAGCACATTAAGACCCAAAATCTCCATAGAACAATCCCTCATTGGGTTCACTCATTCATGACAACAGCATTTCCGACAGGGATGGTGTTTACCAACAGTAAGCACCATATCATAAGGGTCGAATCGACAGGGAGTGGTTCGAGGAAGACTCCAGTGACTTTCAAGCCATGTCTTGGCCTCCAAATTCACCCGACATTAATCGAATAGTGCATTTGTGGTCCTACCTGGAAAACCAACTTCGTGCTGCCACGCTACCCCTTCACAATGTGCGGTAATTGCGGGACCAGTTCGTGAGCGCTTGCTACCAGTTACCTCAGACTACGTATCAGTACCTTGTGGAGTCAATTCCACGCTGGGTGCTGGTGGTTTTAAGGTTAAAAGTAGTCCTATATGTTATTAATAGGGTGGACATAATGTGATTGCTGTTCGATGTGTGTTTATATATGTATATACATACATATATATATACATATATATATATATATATATATATATATATATATATATATATATATATATATATATATATATATATATATATGACACGTTCCCACTGAATGCCACTAGAGTCCAGAGTACATTTTCATAGCTTTATTCAAATCTCAGAGCATACTACTCATCAATCATCTTCAATGGCGTCGCACATTGGCGCCTAACTTTTAACAAAGGCAGGCTTAGTTGCCTCGGGTAGCCACAGCTCTGTCTGCAGAATATGCACACTGCTCTCTGCTCCGATCACTGCGCGTGAGCCGTATTTATGTGGCTAACTCCTCACGCCGCGTCACTCTCAGTAAAGAATCCCTAATTAAAATCTTTTAAAATTAATCTACAATTTAAATCCTGACACACACACACACACACACACACACACACACACATATATATATATATATATATATATATATATATATATATATATATATCATCGACATTATTGGCAATAGCAAGCAGTAAGGTTCCGAGTGTTCTAGTGTTAATACCCCATTGAGTTTGCTTTGTAAATTATGTTAATTTCAATACCGCAAAATAGAGTAACTAATCAATAAAATCAACTTTTAATGCTGAGAGTAATTAACATCAATTTTTGGATATGTTGTAGATCTATTACATGAAAAATATTATATTTAAAATTCCGTTAAGGAGTGTAGAGTTGGTTATGGTAATATGGAATACCAATTTTTATTTTCTTCCATTTAAGGTAACAATTCTTGAATTTGACTACTTATGTTTTTAAATAATAAGATGAGACTTTTTTGTAACTTCTTGTTAATTGCTTTGAGGAAAACATTTGAATTTGTAATTAATTTTCCATAAAATATGTTCCATTTTTTATTGCAGGAAATATGGAATAGTATGGATAATATGAAACACAACATAAATATCGTAATAAATAATTTTTTCAAGTAACAAGTTTATGTTAGAATTTATTTATTTGTTACTAAAACTTTTCGCACATAATAATGCACTTAATTTTATTTTAATAGTATGGCTAAAAAAAATAGTCCTGTTATACTTTGACAATGGTTTTTCTTCTTTCCATTACTGTGACGTTTATTTGGCATTTCTGCAGAAAAAAAGTTGAAATGTATTATATAAAAGTTATAAATTTTATTCTATAGAAACTATGCGGGTATTATAAAATATTTAATATAAATGGAGGGCAGTGTGGTGTACCAGTATTTCATATTATCCGGCATGCCCTAGTGAAACAAACAGTATCACTGAACGGAAATAAAATAAAATAGAAAAGAAAGAGCTCTGCGGTATAAACGTGTTCAACCTTTCTTATACTATCAGATTATATCAATAATATGTACTAAAATATTTTTCATAAATATTTTAACATTTACCTGCAAAATATTTTAGATGATAGAAAAGAAGACTGTGATTCACATTCAGATATGCACCTCAAACTAGGAGAGACTGCTTGCAGGACTCTGATATATATCTAATAGACACCGTTAGATAACAGCACCAAACAGGCAAATAACTTCATTCTGTATTATCCGCCTATTCCATATTACCTGAACCTACTATATAAAACTTCGTATAAAACATTTGTGGTTCACCTTCATAAGGGATAATCAAACTTCAAATAAAATCTATGAAATTTTCCACCCGCAAAATACACGTCGTAAGAATTTCGGCTCTGGGAGAATCCATCTATGACGGAAACATTCGTATAAACAAAAACAGTGACTTACCATGTAACACGGGGATTAGGTTTGTTAAAAAGAAGAGAAAAAGCTGTCATTCCCGTAACGGCGAAGTTGTAATCAATTTGAACCGAAATCTATTGCACACTGGCTTTTATTTTATTTAGACGAAACAAATTCTTCATATAGTTCTTTAAGAGACATGGTGAAAAGTCATCATTATAACTACCTATTTTTTTATTCAATACAAAATTAAAAGTTCTGCTCTATTTGGAATAGAATTTTCCTAGATAAATAATAAAGGTTTAATTTTATAAGTAACTTTATAAGTAACTTTTTTGTAAGTAACTTTATAAGTAATTTAGTTTTGCTATATAAAGAAATACATATCTAAAAAATGACATATATATAGAAAAAGTAAAACCACAGAAATCCACTTATCATCAAAACAACTTTTTAAATTTTTAAATTATAAAGTGATTTTTTATATCAAATATTAGCTAATAATCTTTCTTATTCAGTGAACCTGCGTTAGAGTAATATGTACATTTTATAATATATTTTATATTTTAGCAGAATAAAGGTTAATTATTTTTTATTTTCACTTTTTAATTTTTTTAAATTTTTAAATGCCACATACCTTTAAAATTTTGGTTTACAAAACAAAACATATATTTTATAAACAAATTTAATTTTTATTGTATATATTTCAAAAATTATCTCTCTCAAAAGAGCATTTTACTTTTTTTTATTTGGTGTAATTTTTTTAAGTATACTATTTGAAACGACAAAACTAATTTTTTGTAAATCTTGAGCATTCTTAAAGAATTTATAAAAAAACTCATTCTAGAAGGAGCAGAAATTAATAGTAATAACAGTAATTATAATCAGTAATAATAGTCTTTAATAGTAATTTTTGCGTACATCCGAGTTATGAAGAATGTCCAACGAATTATTCTATTTAAGAAACCATAAATTCAGATTTAATTAATAGCCCTATTTTTAATGTGAATTTAATGTTAGTGCATACAAAACAGGGCTCAAATTTTTAAATTAATAATTACATTAACTCTCGAACGCTATTTTTTACGTCGTCTTGGAGATGTTTGAAAATTAAAATAATAAACTGTAAAAGCTGAAAATAACTTTACTGTACAATAAATCATTTTTTAAATGAGAGCGTGTTTATAAATTGCCTTTTCTTCCTTTAAAATAAATTGTTAAAATGTTATTTTGAAGATGCAACAATAGTAACAACGTTCGACAAGAAAAAGATAACGTTCTACAATAAAATAGATTTATTTAAAAATAAAAAAACTTCTAACTAAAAAACTAAAATTGATCGTCCTACACCGTACGTCTAGAATACTTCTAGTTCATGACATATTAGATAATTCTCTGGATTTCTTTATTGTATGTTTATCATTTATATACAATCATAACAAAGGACTGGACTTTATATGTGTTAAATACAGCTCAAAAATAAAATTATTTAAACATGTATAGTGTTTATCTTTTTTTACTGTGTGTTTTTGTATGACACAATCTATATATGTATAAACATGTATGCATATATATATATATATATGTGTGTGTGTGTGTGTATCCTATTTTATAATGCATCATGTTCAGAAATACTGTAGACATGGACAGAAAATCATATATGCGAAATATTTTGAACATACCAATAAAGAAAATATAAAAATGTATATTAATTGTCTTTAAAAAACTATTTTTCAAATAAAATTATCATTCGGTTGCAACAATTATTTCTTTTTTTTTTTTTTTTTTTTTTTTTTTTGAATTCAGCCATAGAGTTTCCTTAGTCCTTGAAGGTGTTTCTCGGGATCATTTTTAAACGGATCTATCTACTATTAGAACTTAAGTTTGTTTTAAGTGTAAATTTTTGCAACTTGAAAGTTAATTAGATCGAAATATGTTGCTTAAACCTAGTTCTGAATGACTGCAAATATCCATACCAGTAGAATATTTCGAATTCTCAAACTACGGTACCGAAAAACAACGCACTACCAATTCAGCCATCGTCCGTCACACTTACACAAGAGTATTATTTTAACAAGAGTATTATAAGTGGTAAATCAAAGCTCTAAAGCTTTCTAGAGATTTGATTCTAAACAAAGATAATTTGTTAAATAGATTTTGTTTCTGTTACATAGATTAATTATTTCGGAGCTCTACACTCAATTAACTATGTAAGGACTAATTACTCAGAGCGACATCAACGCCAGCAGTTTAATTTACACCAAATTCCAACGCTCTACGTTTTGCCATCATCTTATCTTGAACTAAACCTATATAACTATATATATATATATATATATATATATATATATATATATATATATATATATATATATATATATATATATATATATATATATATATATATATATATATATATATATATATATATATATATATATATATATATATATATACATGTATGTATACATTTATACCCTTTCGTATATATGTTCGCTATTCTTTCCTAAATAACTGGATCAATCTTCGCGAAATTTTGCGTGGTGATTAAGATCAACTACGGGAAGGTTTCGGGCACGTCAAATTGTTTGAAAGCCAAAATCATAATGAAAATAAAACGATTTTTTCCTTGGCTTGGCGTCTATATATTGTATTCATTTTTCTTTGAATGTAGCTTTTAAATAGTTAAAATCTTTTAAGGAATTAATTCACTTAATAGTATATAAAAAGTGCTTTAAAATGCTATCAATTTTAACGTCTGTATAACAGAATAGTTTAGTTATTTAAACTTTTCTATTATTATTTGACGTATTTCTTTCTTTTTTATTTCAATTTGCCATTTTTTTTATTTTGAAATCCCTTCCATTGCTATGAGCAACTGATGAGTAAGAAAATTAAATACATTTACAATTTTATTTATGTCCCATGATTAATATATAAATTTTTAGATAGATATATCTGTTCTCTTTAAATAATTTCGCCAAAAATATAGTTACTTTTATGCAAGGGGAGTGCAAGGATCAATCTCCAAATACAGCACTTTTATTTCTTTACTTTATGTATCTTATATTTGCATTTACATTAGATAGAAGAACATTAGATTTAAATAAAATGCGTTATTCATTTTATGATAGTTAGTTATTTTGCTTACAAATTTTTTATATTGTTGGTATTTAATATAATCTAAAAAGTAATTCACATTTTAAGATAAATATAAAATTAATTTGATAGCTTAATTATCCCGACCGAAGCTGTTATATAAAAGTGCAATTTCCGAAAATGTTTTGTCCGCTACACGAATCCATATATCTACACCTATCGGTACCAAATTTGATTCACGGTTACGTCATGTCATGGAGTCTGACAACATACCACAGCGATTCACGGGCAACACTATGCATTATCTATTTCTAACTGGGATTATCTATTGGTTTTAAATTATCATATTCGTAGACAATCTGCAATATACGAATTTATTTTACATTTTTATTTCTACTTTTATCTATCACAGCGGTTATAAAATTTTATATGGGAACCTTAATTACCCAGACCAAACGTTACGCTCGAAGAGTCTAATGAATTTTAAAGAAAAAAGCATATTTAGTAGCAAATAATTGAAACATTTAAAGAGCCACATTAACATTCGCATCGCCTTTAAAGATTCAAAAATTCTTTTTTTTTACATTTTTAAAATATCTGGATATTTCTGAATTATTTAGAACAAACCCCATTGAAATATTCGAACTATAACCTGTAAAACTATAGAAACTTTGCATTTAATATCACAGCTTTTAAGTAAACCGTAAAAAAATTTAAATGCATTTTACTGAAAATAGGGTTTTTCCAACTTTGCGTTCTGTATATAAAAACTACTGCAATAATTGATTTCACATTTTTGCAGCTAATACATTATAGACCTACGATGAAACTCTACCTACTTTTATAGTTGCTGTCCTTTCGTATTTATAGTACTTGAAATAAAATTTTTAAACAATTTTTGTAGCTTTAATTGAAAATTCAATCCTCTGGTGTAATATTCCTGATACTTTTAAAAATTTAAGAGAATTATACCTAATAATTATTGTTTATAAAAGAGAAAATATTATTAATGAAATTCACTTTGTGTTGTTGTAAATCTCCACAGTTTATCAGGAAAATTTTAAATTTTTTAAACAAGCTCTCACTTTTCCTTTATAAAAAAAAGTTCTCATTTTTTAGAAACAAAGAAAATTCAGCAAAGCAAATTAAATTTAAATACAGAGCAAATGTTGAAAATCCCCTGTGCTTAAGATAATAATTAAAAAAGTTATGATAAGATGAAAAGTAAGAAAATAATCTTCCATTTACAGTTTCTTAAAAGCGTTTTGTTCTCTTAACTATTTAATGGAATTAATTTTTATTTATTTAACCCATAAGTTGGTAATATGCAGTTTTCACAAAGCTTGCTTGTATTAGGGGCGAGGCCGATTTTGGGCTATCAGCCGCATAGGTGCAAGGTAGTATTTAAAAGCCCCTTACCAATACGGATTTCTAATAGACTCATAACAAATACTAATGTAATAGAAGCTTACTATTATGGTTATATGGCTGTTTCATATAGTTTACTAAGCACCAAAAAGTTTTATGTATGCGTTATGTTTTAAGGGTCATACGACTGTTAAATCGGCAAAAAAATTTATTTTTCAGTAAACATATATGTGAGAAGGAACATTTTTAAACAATCCACTTAAAAAGATTTCAATATTTAGAGGAGTTATGAATAAAAACGTGTCAGTTGTTTACAGTAACTTGATTTTTCTCAAATTGTGGTTTTTTTTCTTTTTCATGTAACACACATATTATCTCAAAAAGTTTTTAATATTTTTTATGAATATTTAGCGGTTGTATACAATATGATTTTTTATCCGATTGAACCTAAAACTTCTTTTATATTTCCCACAATATATTTTTTTTTCAATGATAAACTTTTAATTTTTAAGGAAAAAGTTCATGTTTTTCAAAAATTTTTTAAAAATATCTATGTATCTTAAATATATATATAAATTTAGGTTCAAAGTTATTTCAGATACTTTAGCATGTTTAAAAACAAAAAGTTTGTCTTAAACTTAATTATATTTTTAGTAATCATACGCATTAGACTTGATATCATTTGTGTTAACAACAAAGTATCTCTTATTTAAAACTTTCAAACAAAAATATTTTATGTTTAAAAAATAAATGAAATATGTGTGTAAAGATATTAATTTGTTCTAACTATGTTAGAAAAATTAAGTTTTTAAAACTGGTAGTTTTCAAGGTAGGAAAGTCGAAAAGGATGATTTTTTTTACTATTTTTTGTATTACCGCTTAATTTTAAGTTTATAAAAATGGATATATTCTATCCCAAAAAATAAACGAATATGAATCTATAAACAGAATGAGCCTATAGACTACATTCTATTTCTTTTCTTATTAGTCAGTTGATCAGTAATATTTGATAACTCTAATTTTTTCCATAACTTCTTTTCAATTACTAATAATCCTGGCTAAAGACATAGATAAAGATTTAACGGTTCGGATTCAAAATTATACGTTATAACAACTATAAAAATTCTTATTACAAACCTGTTATGATTTTTTAGTTGGCAGTTTTTAAAATGTTTTAAGTAAGAATTCCTTTTAAAATGCTTGATAATCAATTTCTTTTTAAAGAACAAAATATGTGAAGTTCTATGCATTTAAAAAACTTACTCAGGTTTATGGGAACAGTTATCACCAGACGCGAAAAGGTAGAGAGAAAAAAAATTTCTAAATTTTTTACATATTTTCAGTAAAATCCTTTTTTTTTATTAAAAGCTTCCGTTATCATATTTTAATGCTATTTATTCCATCGGCCACTCTAAACATTTGTTCGCCTGGACACAGATTTCGAACCGAAAAGAAAACCACCGTCCTACTTATTTGACAATCGTCCGACGAAAAGTCTTTAAGGAGAGCAACTTTAAGCAACTTGAAATGGAAGATTTTTTCTTATTTTACGCCTTATCATATCTCTTTACTTAATATCGTAAATACATGTGATTTTAAGCGTTTGTTCTCTATTTTTATTTAATTAGTTATACTGAATTTGCTTTTAAAACATAAGAACTTTTTATAAAAAGTAAAAGCTTTTTTAAAAAATTTTAAATTTTTTCTAACACACTGTGCAGTGACTTACAACAACACAAAGTGATCATATACTAATCAAAGTGAGTTTGATTAGTATTTTTTGCTTCTTCGTAAACAATAAATATTAAGTATAATTCTCCACCTATTTAAATTTTTAAAAACATATCAGAAATATTACACCAAGGGATTAAGTTTTCAAAAAAGCTAAAATAATATTTTAAATTCCATTTCAAATACTGTAAACACTAAATGAAATAAACAATAACGATAAAACTGTGTAGAGTTATTTTCATTGTAAGTCTATAATGTATTGACTTCGAAAATTTGAAATGTGCAATAGTGTTTTATTTACAGTGAAAAAGCACCATTTTCAGTAAAATACTTTTGTAGTTTTCTTAAAAGCTGTGATATTAAATGCAAAGATTGTATAACTTTAACAGATTATTGAATATTTTAATGGATTTTGCTTTAAACGATTGAAATTTCCAGAGATTTTAAAAATATAAAAATCAAAACTAGAATTTTTGGAGATTTAAAGTGATGTCCCTTAAGTAACTACCAAAAAGTAAATACAAGATTTTAAACTGCACATTGCAGAGTGTTTTATTTGTAAATCTATAAATCTAATATTTTTTAACGTTTTTGTATCCATTTAAAATAATAAATAATAAGAAGAAAGAAATTCGTTATCAGTTTTTAAAAAATAAGGATTACTATGGAAATTATTAACATTTCTTTTGTATTTGCAACTACAACTATCAGTTTCGACTCGGTATTACATATTTCATGCTCTAAAATTTACTATATGAATCGAACAGAAACAAAATTTTATCGACTACACTTTTAACTAGCCTTGACAATCTTAATGAAATTGTGAGAATTTAATTCTTAATTTGAACATTGATGATCATTAGTCAGGAAAAAATCAAGGTTTTTATATTACCTCCACCGTAATCATTATTCACTGAGCAAACCATTTAGTTTTTATTGAAATGAAAAAGATGTAATTTCCCTTACTTTAAAGAAATGTTTTAGACCTTTCTGTATCTTTCTGTTAAGAGTCATTAACTTTCTAAGATGCAAATGACACTGGGCGCCGGGTGAATCTCTGAAGACGCCAACTTTAATTAATATGATTTTTATTATCGCTTGACAAAATTGTCTTGAGAACAATTCCTTGCATCTCGGAATTCTTTTCAGTAATTTTCTAAAACTTTATCAAAGAGAACTCATCATTAATGAATGATTAATTTGAAATAAGCCGTGAAATCCTTCTCCAGCTTAAATCTTTTAAGATATAAAGCAATAAACAGAAAGTGTAATCTTTATAATGGTTCAAACTTTATATGCTTTAAATATATTACACGCAATTTATTTTTGAAGTTCATGCAAGGATTATATAAATAACTTCTTGCACACTTAAGTTCTCCCGCGTAAGTGCTGAACTCCACAAAATATGAAGGCTGCCCATTCGAGCATTAAGCCTATACAAGAGTGTGCGGTCCTTCATGTAAATATACATATTTAATTTTACTCAAGCATTCATATATATGTGTGTGTGTGAGCATATTCTATATATGATAGCCTTCTGGATGAAGGAATACTATTAGACAGCCCTACTTATGTAGTAAAATTTATTTATTGTCCAAACTTCATACTGAAATTTTTCCTATAAAACATGACGTACATCTCAAGCGAAAAGAACTGCTTAATCGACTTCCAAAAACAACATTTTGACATGAAGTCACTTGTTTTGATACCTTATTGCCAACCAAAAGGATGTGAACTTATCTTGCGCTTAAATAAGGTAATAATTGACTGTAAAATTATTACTGTAAGATTATGTTACACAATAAAATTTATGTGTTAAATTTGTGCCGTATTTATATGTCAAGACCATTCTTTCCCTCAAACACATATTTATGTGTGTGTATGTGTGTGTGTGTGTGTGTGTGTGTGTGTGTGTGTGTGTGTGTGTGTGTGTGTAAGCAGTGAAAATATTCTTCCACCGATTACACTCGAAAAATAGCTTTTATTAATTAAGTTACCCAAGCTTGTTCGGCAAAAAGAACTCCTATTCAATTATCAGTCGTGACGCTATCAAAGACACAAGTGCAACGTTGTTTAACTTCACGTTTATTAGGGGTTGAAAAGCATTGGTCTAACAGATTTAAATTACAGTGCAACTGCTCTTCATAGAATGTCACAAGAATAATACATCTTTCAACCATATCGGACCCCAGACCGAGCGAGTCACGTGATTTTGTTCCCATGAGACTAAGGATTGCTCATCAATTTTCAATAGTTAAGAGGGAACCTTGATCCTTTTTCTGGAAACTACACAGGCAGCAATTTGATTACTGCAGAAGCAATGCCATTTTAATGAGACAGTTGAAAAATGTGACCGGTGAACAGAAAGTTAGCATTTATTCCTGCATTAATTTTGAGAGACAGGTAAAAACTATTTAAGTCGGAGAACAATCCTTTACGCGGCATTCTATGACTGGGAAATTAGTTACTAAAAAAGCAGAAGGGAAAAGGGGAGTTCTGGAAATGTATTATAGGGAAAATAATTTTCATAAATTACACACACACATATATAAATATGTATATATATATATACATATATATACATATATATATATATATATATATATATATATATATATATATATATATATATATAAGAGGGTTAATTTAGGACTATCAGCTGCCTGCTTTCTAGATAGTATTTGGTTGCCTCTATCAATATTTGGCCGCCCTTCCGAATTATGGATTCCCAATAGATTCACAACTTAATTTAATTCATAGAAACTTACTATTATATTTATGTGACTTTTCCACATAACAAACTAAAAAGTATGGGATAAAAAAAGTTTTATAAAACCTATGCGTCATATAAAAATTATTTATTAAAAGGGATATCATAGCTAGCAAAAGTAACAGAATGCACCCATAAATTCTTGCATTTTTATTTTGCATTTTTATTTGTCAGTTTATCAATAATATCTGATAATTCTAAATATGAAACCTTTCTTTTTTTCAATTTCTAATAATTCAGTCTAAAGAGATAAATAAAGAATACAATTTGGTATCAAAATTATTCATTATAAATTGTATTTTACCTCTTATTAGAAATCTTTTTGGATTCTTTTAGTAAGCCTCTGAATTTTTTAAATGGGATTTTATTTTAAAATGACCATTATTACATTGCAAATAAATTTATTTTTAAATAGCAAAATTTATGAAGACGTATTTGTTGAAAACGAACCTAGGTTTATGGCTAGAGCTATACCCAGACGTGAAAAGAAAGACAAATAGATTTGCTAAATTCACTAAGTATTTTCAGTTAAATCCTCTTTTTCTAAAAAAGAAAAGCTTCAGTTAGTTTTCGATTTATTTATACACTCGAACGCTCTAGATATTTGGGTGCCTGGATGCAGGCATGCTCCGCACACCTACTATACAAAAACTATAATACTATAGTCCCGTCCCTGTATATATATATATGTGGGACTGCAGCGTGTGTGAGATTGTGTAACCATTAAAAATATTCTTCTTTGATCACTCATGGAGTTATAGCCCCTATTTTTTAGCGTCCAGGGTTAACTTGGCAATGCAACTTTAAGAAGTGTAGAAGTATTACAATCTTAATGTATCATGTCTTTGTTGTAATTCGAGTGTCTAAGAAAGTTAAAATTAGAAAAACTGAAAGTGAATTAATAGATTTTGAAGAATTTTAGGAACATGAATTTTTTATATATAACCCCTCCACACACACACACACACACACACACACATAAAGGATAATCAGTTGCTGGTCGGTCATATCCTGGCGAATAAGATTTATAGAGAAACTTGTATCAGAAAATACAAATGGCGACGTATCACGTGTATTGCGCAACATGCAACATTTGGACGAGCTATCCATAGGTTACCATGTGCTTGCATGTGCATATTGTGCAGGTTCAGTATACCGTAAAAGAAGAGTCATCAGACTACAATATCCAGGGTGGTAAATCTTTGATGTGCGACGTTTCCTTGCAAGCAAATACGAACAGGTTTTGAAAAGAGTTATGGATAATCGGTATCACACAATTCCTATAATCTTTGAAAGGGGTAGGTGTGTAACGTGTAGGCATACAGTATGCATATAACTCTAAAGCGATGTACACCTAAAATGAATTTGATTGTTTGGAGACTAGTTTTTTGAGTTCATCTCAAATCCCCTTAGCACAACTTCTTTTACTACACGTGAAGTGGAATACATATTCCCGACTGATGTGTCTACTTAAAGGCTTATGACACAGATAGATACCATGCTAATCTAGGAAGCCAAAAATCTCAAATAAGTGCAATTTTTTGGGATGAGATTGCAGAAAGTTACTGGGACTAACCAGTTTAATCTAATAAAAGGCCATGAAGGGCATGAACTACAATCAGCTCTGGATGGGATGAATGATAAGAAGTTGCTGGTTACCAAAAAGTTTTCCTGCCACCTGTTGTAATACCACGATTACTTGGAAAGTCTCACGCTGTCACAGAGCAAAGGAGTACGACTTAGCTGATGTTTACTTGGGAAGTACTCATAGTGAACGCGGTCCTACCGGGTGTCTACCGGGAGCTTCACAAACACAATGCATTTTCAAGAAGACTCAGTTAATAAACTAATGTACCCTACTCCTGCAACGTCCATCCTGAAAAAAAAGCTTCCCGCAATTCATTGCGCCTGCGAACATTAACCTCTACCAGTTGTAGTTCACACAGTTGTAGTTCGGACACAAGTTCCTGTATAAAATTTCTTCATCGTGATGTGACTGACCAGCATGTTAAGATTGTAAACGACTTTTTGCGACAGTGAGTGTGTGTGCGTATAGAACTATGCAGCGATTTCATCTGTTCAGTTACCCCTTTTATAGCAGAAAGTTGACCATAGTGCACCAAATTAAACAAAGAAAACATTTCTCAATACAAAATTTGCAATTAAAATTTAGAATATTGGTTTGTAAGACAAAAACAATTTGAAATTAAATTTAATCTCTGATGTACTTCCCTTGTTTAAATATAAAGTGATATTATATAAACTTTGAAATGTGTCTATATATATATATATATATATATATATATATATATATATATATATATATATATATATATATATATATATATATATATATATATATATATATATATATAACGTAAAATGCTCGCAGTAGCAATAATCTAAATTAAGGGATGCCAAACAGCGACCTGCAAGTACAATTGTGGGGCTCGCTACAAAATACACGAAATTTATAATTTTAATTAGTATCGCATTTATTATAATAAATATATCCTTTGATTAAATTATTTGCTATTATATATAGTTCTGCATATTTATAAAATTTTAGTGGTTAAAGCGTTGAATAATAATAAATATAATAATAATTTATTGATTTCAATTTCCACCTCAGCATATGCAGTGTGACCTGCCTGAATAAAATACATGTCCAAAGCAGTGTCTTGGGTTCGCCAGGCCAAACATAAATCATTCTACAGTTAGATATTTTTAATTTATTTTGTAGATTTGCCCCTTAATCACATTTGTGTTGTTGCAAACTCCCATTACTCAGTGAACCGAAAATTCTCATTAAGTTTCTCAAGTTTTCTCTCAGAATCTCTACACAGATACATTCGAACAAAAGCTAAAATATTTTTTTAAAGATCCAGGGATAGTTGTAGTAAAATAACAGATTAATACTTTGAAAGGTGCGTGTTTTTCAAAGATTTTTCCTACTAAAGAGTAAATGATATATCTACTTGTAAAATTTGTCTTGATTGGTTCAGAGAGTTAATCTACCTTTTAGATTTCATAACACGATGCCAACACTTATAGCGAATATAATTATCAGAAAATCCAATATTTGTAATTCAGTATCATTGTTATTGTGTTTTATATAATCAGTAATTCTTTCAGAGCATATACAAATTGGTCGGCTTAATGGGAGAAGAAAGCGACTGTTGAAGTGAAGGTCATTATACCCAATGAAAGCAAAGTTCGGCCAATTCACTCTTTTACAAGTGTTTAAGTTTCAAGATAAACATGTTTTACTCACTTAACATTTTTTCTCTACATTTAGTCATCATTTCTCTACATTGTAGTAAACTATGTTTGAAGAAATAAGGGCATTTGTATTAGATTTGGAATTTTTTCACTAAACTTTATAAAGACAT
Organism: Pardosa pseudoannulata; assembly: GCA_032207245.1. Classification (NCBI taxonomy): domain Eukaryota; kingdom Metazoa; phylum Arthropoda; class Arachnida; order Araneae; family Lycosidae; genus Pardosa; species Pardosa pseudoannulata. The sequence goes on from CM063502.1 coordinate 153,727,310, forward strand.
TTTTAAGCATTGATTTAAATTAAATAATGTTTATGTGGTTTAAGCTTCTGATAATATTCACCAGAGAAAATACCTCAAGTATAAAAGAAATAAAACTTAAATCCTGCAAATCTCCCGTTTTCAGACACTTGATATGGAAAATTAGTTTCGAAAATATGTTGCGTTTTTATGAATATTTCTTAGTTCACGAAATTATACAGCAAAAAATTTACTAAATTATATGTTTTGTGTGGATGTGCTCTTTACAAATGTATACAAGATACATAGTAATGTCTTGGACAGACCTCTTTCTCTCGGACCGTTCATCGTAGACGTATACATTTAGTGACAAAAAATGTTTCAAGTAAAATAAGCATTTCTTTTGTGGTATTTTAAAATTTAGAAACTCAATTTTTCAAAACTTACAAAATTTAAATTTTATACATTGCATTGTTCAAGATCATTATGTTTAATAAAAATTGAAACTCGTCCTGAAAACAGTATCACAAAAAGTTCCATTTCTATGTGACAAAAATTAACCGAAATATTTAAGTTCAAAATTTGCGAAAGTTTAAAAACTTTTTCTCGTATTTTACGCGATTGGTTAATAGATAATTTTACAATAATTCAGGGTTAAAATCGAATACAACGTCTCTTTTACACCAAAAGGGGAATGGGATTAAAATGTTATTTTACTGGAAAATACAGTGCATATCCATCGTACTATGGATAAACTCCTAATTGATAATCAAGGAACCGTTCAAGGGACATTGAAACCTGATTTCGACCTGAATGCAGAAGAAAAAATCTTGATATTTTTAAATTAAATATATCGGTAAATGTTTATCACAGAGATGTTGGAACGTTTTGTGTTGACGTTCTTAGGACGAGCTTTAAATTTTACTAACTATAATGATAAGAAACGGAGAACCGTATAAAAATTAGATTTTAGAATTATCTCAGAATTAGGTTTTTAAATATAAAAGTATTATGGTACTTCAAATAAGAAATGCTTTACTTATTTGAAGCATGTTTCCATTTCAAGCATGCACTAGAACTATAACGGTTACGGAAGAAAAGGTCGTCGAGGACTTTACAATTCACCCTGAATAATGAGTAAAATGGGGACAGTATGATCTTAATGCCCTATGTTTTAAAAGGATAAAATTTTCAAACAGAGTTATTATGAAAATCAAGCCTTGAAAGCCTTTAAAAGTCTAAAGCAGTCCTAGCCAACCTAAAATATTTAGCAGGCTGCATTGGATTCCTGCAGACCGCTATATATAGTGTACATATATATATATATATATATATACATATATATATATATATATGTATATATATATGTATATATATATATATGTGTATATATATGTATATATATATCTGTGTGTGTGTGTGCGTGCGTGTGTTTGTAATGTATATATATATATGTATATATATATATTGTGTATATATATATATATATATATATATATATATATATATGAGTAGGTGTATGTGTTTATATATTTATATACATGTATGTGGGGTGCTAGGTGTATGTACACACATTTATATGTATACATGTTTATATATGCATATATGTGTGTGTGATATATATATATGTAATATTAAAATCCGTTATTTACATATTTCAATATTAATTTAATAACTTCTGTTCATAAATTACGTTGGAGTTCGCACTGTAATTCAGATTTTTCTCTCCATACACGCTATAGACTTAATTCAGACTAAGTCTTTACTTCTTTAGCCAATAGTAAATGCGTTCTCTTTAAACATGGGTAATTTTTATCACGTCATCAATTGTGCCTAGGAATTATTCGTAGTCTTTTTACCTGAGAAATCCCTACTTAAAAAGTGCGTGTGCACGATATTCTTGGAAGTTTTGGACTGTTGTATTGATTTGATGTAACGTCACCAGAAATAAAATGTGTTGTGCTTTTTGATGAATCTCGCCTATATTTCATATATATATATATATGTGTGTGTGTGTGTGCGTGTGTGTGTGTGTGTGTGTGTGTGTGTGTGTGTAAAAGAAATGCGATTCATCGATTACATTAATAAAATTTTCATTAATATAAATTTTAACTTTTATTTATGAAAAAACCGCTAAAACCCGCCCTTGTCGAAATCATCTGGAAATATTTATTTATGTAAAAAATGAAATATTTTAATGTGTAAAATATTTTAAATTAAATAAAATCTTTGTTCTTTTAACATTTCATTATTTTATATTAATAAATAAGCTTAGTTGTTTTGTTTGGATTGGGTCTGTATGCTAGACTGTGTCTCGCTCTGTATGGTAGATTATATCATTCATTTGTTAAACGTGACTTGGTTAGACCACAACCTTCTGCTTAAAGTGGATTTTGAAAAACTACGAACATTCATGCCTTAAGCAGGACTCAATTCTCCGGACTGTGATACTTGTGATCTGTTTCCAGTAACTTCTCTAACACATTGCTAGACAAACTACTGTCCGAGGGCCAGCTTCAACCTTCCTGAAAGTTCTATTCAGCCCGCCGTAAAATAAGAAATATATATATATATATATATATATATATATATATATATATATATATATATATATATATATATATATATATATGCATATGTATATATAGTATAATAAATTACAAATAATTATTTATAATCAAAATCTTGCGCTAATCACTTTCAACTCTGATTTAATTATATACATAATTAAAAACTAAACACCCCGGCGGTACAGCCCAATGAGTGGGGCCATGACCTGAAGGGCCAATCTCCGTTTCCGAGACCAAGGACCGGGCCCTGGGATGTGAAGCATATGTTCTGGTTAAATGGTCATCCTTACACAGAATCTCCAGTGTTTAGTTCCAATGCTTGCTTGACCCTCAGTTTCTCTACCCACTGAAGGGTCTGAGCCAACCTTGTCCAGCTCAGTGATCGAGCCTCTGACCTGTGTCTTGAAAACGCGAAGTTCTACCCCAACACCAGTGGGCTTTACATACGTAACTATATTCATAATTACATTTGAAACTGATAAACACAGATATGGGAGGACTTTTTTTCTCTTTAGTTTGAAGATTCCAATATGAATTAAAACTCGAATTCGAGAGGAGGTTTATTTGAAACTCCACTCAGGGCTTTTTTCTTCTTGCTCAACTCCTATTATTACTTTTTTCAAATGGAAATTTGGTGGACAAGTAGCACCTTTGTGAATAGTGGTGAATCTATTAAAAAATACAGTGTTGCTGGATTATTGTTTGGACTATTAGGGATATTCATAAAATATTTCATTCCCAAAATGTCTTCTAAAAACGTGAAGTTGATTCAGAGTTTCGTGCTCTTAAAGATGAAAGGATCGGAAAATATTTTTTTACAGTTGTTAATTTTTTATTTTGTTTTTCCACTTACTTTGAAAGAAGTTTGCTCATACCTACTCTGTATTATGGGCATTCAAATATACACCTAAAATCTATATCCTCGAAAGCCCTATCGCAGCAGACCAAAATGCCATGCCTCTTTTTTAAACACGATGAAAATTTTGTAAACCTTCTCATGGATGTTAACCAATCTAATGAATATAAAATATCTGTAATGACAACATACCAGAAAGAAATTTTAATTTCAAAAATACTTTACTTTTTAGTAATACGATTATTTTCTTTCTTCACTGCTACATTGTTATTTAATTACAGAGTAATTACAATTTAATAAACAATAAAATGCTTTGGCTTTCCGACACCCCAAATTTAATTTAATATATTGCTGATACTTAATAGATGCAAAATTGGTTTGTTAATAGCTAGGAGGGATCGCCCTGAAATGGAACATAAAACAGTCCATATTTATGTTTACAATAAATATATGCTATGAAAACTTCCTTTCGTAGATATTAAAACTTCTCGCTTCGAAATCCGTTACATTTGCTACAATTTTACTTTTCTCACCAACTAACCTCAAGCATGATTACCATTTTACAGTGTAGATATTTCTAGAAACTGCACAATCTCATATTGTTTCGCCTCATTGATTTTGATCAGTCTACATTGCGGAATGATTAAGGAGGGAATCTTGATCCGACATGGAAGCTTTCGTTATCTCTATATCATTAATGAGTAATGATAGTAGTAGATTCCAAAACCTTTCTTTCATTCCGTATTAAAATCATTGACTGAATAATAGAGACTCTTAGAAAAGTTCATATTCTACCTCAGGGCGACAGAAACGGTTATCTCCCGCAGTCAGCAATTCTAGAAGAAAAGAAGCACGCCTGTCTTAACAGCAGCCGCGTATTTCTTCTACTTCTTTCAGACTCGAGCCGAGCCACAAAACGGAAAGGAACTTTAAAACACACTTCAGAATAGGATTCTAAACTGCATCTAAAACTTTGCAACCCTCTGTAAAGTGAACCCAATGAAATATTTAATTACAGTTATCGTGAAATGATTATTAAATTTGTTCTATTTTTTCGCTATTAGAACATTGTAACTCGCTTATATTCTTAACTCCTCACAACTATTGGTCTGCACAATTTATTTTTATCTTTAAAATCTTACTCTACTTCTTACTTATCTCTCTTTACTAATCTTACTCTTACTAAGATTATTACTTTACTTATCTCTACTGCTTTCAGACTCGAACCGAGCCACAAAACGGAAAGGAACTTTAAAACACACGTCAGAATAGAATCTTATACACTGCGTCTAAAACTTTGCAACCTTTTGTAAAGTGAACCCAATGAAATTTTTAACTACAGTTATCGTGAAATCATTATTAAATTTTTCTATTTTTTCGCGATTAGAACATTGTAACTCGCTTATATTCTTAACTCCTCACAACTATTGGCCAGCACAATTTATTTTTAGCTTTAAAATCTTAAAACAGCGAATATTAGGCTGTTAGCTTCTCATTGGGAATTCAATATAAAATGTGAATTAAAATGTTTTTAAGATACGAAGAAACACAAATGCATAAAACCCCCACTAAATTTATATATCCGACTGTCATTTCAGTACAACTATGATATTTTTAAACAACTAATTAAAGATAATAAAAGAATATTTTGAACTCTAAGTCCATATTATTTTACACTCTCTTTACTCCTTTACACTTATCTCAACCTGTTTAAACGTATCAGAAGAAATTATGAAACTTCGTGTTTCCTCCTTTTATCTCCAAAATACTTCAGATCTGCTTAAGAGTTATAATAATTTCATATTCAGCTTAAATCTCGATTCGCATGTCTGTTAGACACACCCGTCTGGGTGGGGCAATATCAAAATATGGTGCAGATTATGCAACAGTAGGGGGAAAGCAACAAATTACCTCTGAAAATAAAAATTTTACTATACGATAAAAAAAAACGTTTTAGATGCAAATCTGTGAATGAGCTTTTAAATTCTCCAATTACAGGATGATTCACGCTACGGATTGACCATTATCGGAAAAGGACAGACATATTCCACATGCGCTCAGAAGTGAGCCGGGCCAGGCAAGTTTGCTAGGAGCGGTAAAACCCCTCGTGGTGAAATATTAAGGCAACAATAATATACATACATATATGTGTGTGTATGTGTGTATTACTTTAAAAGTTGATACTAAAAATTATTTTCTTCGACGAAAAAACAAGTTTGGATAATTTATTAATATCATATTTCAAAATATGTATTCATAATTAAATTTTGTTTTCCAGTTTGTAAAATATTTAAATTTGGGAGAAAAAAAAAGCTTTTTACAGTTTAATATTTTTCTCACTCCAGAACATTTTATCTCAAAATATATTTTGCAGGAGAGGACGATAAAAATTTGGCTTCTTCCCAGAGCAGCAAAAACTTAGGCTACGCCACTGCTCCTGTCCACTTTCGCGTGGACAAATAAAAAAAAAATAAATAAAAATAAAAAAACATTCTATTACACTGTGAATCGTAGTAGAAATCATCTTTTATACTGATATGACTGTTTGCGAATCGAATTTTCACTATACATAACTATATTTCAATATAGTTGATTTAGTAAACTAAAATCAATATTTTTATAACACGAGAAGCCCATTTCCATCAGAGATCACTGCTTAAAGTCCTTTCCAAACTATTCACAAATGCCGGACGACGGACGACTGTGTATGGCAATACCTCTCAGTATCAGATTCCGTAGGATTGAATCCAACTCCTGGTATAGATGTTCGTAACTGTTCATAATCGGCTTTAAGCAGTAGGCCCCTATCTCACTAGTTCTCGTGTTGTAAAGAATTGACTGTAGTGCTCCTAACCGAATGACTATAAAACATTTATGCCAGAAGAACGGTTTGAGTTCATAGGCTATGTGTTTGGCTATTTTTCTCAGTTAGGTCTTATCAAAAATGTTTCAGGTGAGAATTATATTTGTGTTTAACTGCCTTCGTCTGGAACGTTATGGTTTACTTTATGCTAACGAGATCTAATGAAACTGAAAGATTCTTAAAGCAGATTCTGAACAGCTACGAAAAACACTACCAGCAGCTGGATTTGAACCCACTGACTAAGATAAGGAGTTGCAATGCCCCACCGGTCTATTTTCCGGCATATACTTGCCTTAACAATACTACTATGATCATTAATACTTTCCCATTAAAATACTTGATCAAAGACATGATCAGTCTCTTGCATATCCGTTAAATTAACAAACAATTTCATCTGTTGGAAATTTAGCCTTGAATTATATTATACAAAGCTGTAAACCATTTTAGAAAAATATATGACAGTCTATATTCAATTATTTTTAACGAATGCATTTATTGTTAAATTAGTATAATTAACTACAATAATAAAACATTATAAAAAGCTCATTGAAAACTCGGAAATTTAGTTCAAGGTGGAAAAATCATTTAATATTCAAGCATAATCAAATTGAAATTAATAGTCCAAATCAATCTGAATTACACAACAGTTTATGTGAATATATATCAGTTATGTAGAAGATTTTTTTTTCCGTATTTGATTGAATTTTTTGAAAGTCATTTTTTTGTCAATTGTTCAGGAATGCAAATCATGTTAATTTCTTTTCCTCCATTTGTGTTTTTTTATATTACGTCGCTAATTCCAACATTTATTTAAAAAATCCACAAAGAAAGTAATTTTACAAGACAGGGTGTTTTATGCTTCGTAATGTTGATACAAATTAGCATTTTTAAAATACGAAAAAAAATTGTCAGAAATTGCTTAAAAAGAAAAATACTACGACATATATATCGCAAATCCTTTCCTACTTTTAAAATTCTCGGTATTGAAATACAAAGATCGATTTCACTTCCCATTAATCGAAACCAGACAAAAATCAGGCTGAAAAAAACGCGATTCTTTTTTAAAAAGATTTCATGTCAGGTGTACAAAAAAATTAAATTAAAAAGAGTAGTCTGTCCTGCCCTAACCACATTCTCGCACATTTTGTTTTACATTTGCTTTACAAAACATCTCATGTTTGCAGTTATTTCTTTTGGTTTGTCAACTCGGAAAGAGGAGAAAAAAAAAAAAGCAGCGAAAGATACAGGTGCAATCGTGTCACATTCCCTAACTACCTACCGCTTTGTGTCCACACCCTCTTTTTATGCCACCTATCACAACTTTTCCATCACGAAACAAGGGAATAAAGTCAATGACCCCTGAGCTGTATGGACACATCCTGTATGAAATCTATTTCCGAGAACGGGGAATCCTGCTAAAGTGATTGCTTTTGTTACGGGTACCTAGTACTGTAGTTAACGTTTTATAATGCTTCATATATATGCAGTACGCCGCACCTTGCCGTACAGAGCTCATGTTAGCATTGTTTACAAAGGCTACGAATACCATGTACGCTATTAGCGAATTAGTTAAAATAGCGAGCACGTTTCGTCACGACATTTAAACACGCCTACTTCTAATGGATGAGGAAGTATTATAGTCGGCCGAGGCACGTAATTTTTGTTGAAGATATAATTGATTTAGTTATGTCAGGACCGATTCCTTTCGTAGTAATAAAGTTTGTATTGCGATGGGATTTATTAAGTAAATAATTTAATCTTAACGTTTTCTTTCGACTTATATCAATGGATAAAAACAATCGAGGATGAAATTAAGAAGACAAACGGATCGTGTGGCTTTTAATCGACGTACTTCCGGGTTTGAACGTGTAAAAGGGTAATTTATTTAATTTTCGTTTGTTTTTCGTTGAACATTATAAAAGAAAATAGACTACGTACTAGATATACAAACCGAGTTTATGTAAGGTAGAACTAAAGCAATATTTGTTCCCGTAAAAGTCCTCTGGTCTCCTTCTTCCCTTTTGTAGTACATCTTTATTAAAAATAGGTAGAGAATTTTTGAAAATGATTAATTTCATAATCTCAAGGATTACTTCTTAAGCTACATACTAATAAAAAGAAATACTAAAGAAGTGATAGTGCATTAATATTTTTATACTTTTTGCGATGCTGCCTATCTTAAATATTAAAAAAACTTTTAAAAAAAAGTCGATTTTTGATAATAACTCAATAGAATAGAGAATTAGTTTCTATCAAGGATTTTTTTCCAGCTACCGTCTGAGTTGCCATCATTGTGTTGTTTACTTTTTAACTCCTTCTAGAGTCTTTCAGCGGACGATGGCCGAATGGATAGCGCGCTGCCTTTTGGTAACGGAGTAAATAGATTTTAATCCCTCATGAATGTTCGCATAGTCCGCTCACGAATTAAAGGTACCTTGTCTAACTATGTCTAAAAAATAAGTTTATTTAGAAAAGAGAAGTTCACTTTCCACATCGAGTTTGTTCGTAAAATATCCCGAGTCGCGAGATTTTTCAATAATAAATGAAACATTGACTTACTCTTAAAATTCCTTTCCATCACTACTAAGATATTAGAAAGAACAAAAGTATTCAGGAAAGAAAAAACTATCAAAAGATGACTCTGCAAAATATAACGGAGAAACCTATCAAATTTCCGTACCGTTTGCAGTAAATGTGTCTCTTTCAAATGGGAATTGAATGTCCTTCTCACTCTGCTAAATTGGGATTTAGCATATGTGAACGACTGTAGCCACTCGGAATCGTCTTTAAAATATTACTATAAGAGTATAATTTACAATCTAAATATTCTTTATTTTTATTTTTCTAAATATGCATGCATTTATATTCCTCTCCCCCAGCATTTCAGTCCAGATACGGAACTTTTTGAAATTTGCTTTATGAGATCATGATAATCAAATTAATTTTTCTACATAATCTAGGCTATTTTAAGTATATCAATTAAAATATGTGACATGAAAAACTACGAGTTCCTTGTACGTCTATAAAATTATACACATTTTTTAAATTTTGACTGCAAGATGAAGCATTAGAATTAGCGTTTGCACTTTCCCTTAAAGATTCACAGTTAGTTCCGTTTCTTAAGGTAATGGTGTTTGAGGAATATTCAAGTACTGCCATCTGGTGGTGATCGGCATTAATACACTGCACAATAATTGCTTCCGAAGCCAGAGGGCGCTGATTCCTGAGCCGAGGTAGAAAAGATTGTAGTTTGTGTTATGTCTGTTTGAAGGCGGCGGCCTAACAATACGCTGTGTCCTTAGTCCATTAGAGTTTTGTTTTTAAAAATGCTGAACCACCATCATTTGAACTAGAAAACATTTTCTATATACCCAGCATATTAAGATTTTGTTCTTATATAGGTATATAGTTATAAACTGAAATTATTTGCTTACAATATTACCTTTTTTCCATTCCAGGAAGTAATACAACAATAAAAATTCAAAATCAGATTTTTATTTTTGTTTTTTAAAAAGGGACTTAAAAAACACTGTTTCAACAGTTGTTTAAAAGATTCGTTTTAACGTCGATATCTTTCTGTTGTATTGCTTTAGATCAGGGTCGTTTATGCTTGTCGAGGTTTTTATTATATAAGAGTGTTGATTGCAATCAAAAAGGTAGATGCACAACTAGAATTTACAATATACCTCAATACAAAATTTCAGCATTCTACGTCTAATCAGATTTGTGTTACGCGAAACAGATATTACATACTTACGTTCACAGGTCACGTCGAAACTAGTTAAAATGCATTCAGGGATGGTTAAAATATATATTTAAAGTTTCAAAGCTAAAGTTTCATTTACGTATACTCAGACGTAACACTTAAGTTGTCAAAATGGATGATCAATGTGTTTCGAAACGTAAGATCTGTGAAATATGACTACCAAAAGTTTTTGCATATTGTAAGGGTTTTTTTTTATAATCTACAATGATGTAATAATAATTTTTTTTAATTATGAGATGATAATAATTAAATATTTTAATTTCGTATAATTCATACAGTAAATAGCACTTCTGGAGCGGAAAATTTTTAAAAGTAAATCTTCATAAGCGGGAAAATATACTATTATATATATATATATATATATATATATATATATATATATATATATATATATATATATATATATATATATATATATATATATATATATGTGTGTGTGTGTGTGTGTGTGTGTGTGTGTGTGTGTGTGTGTGTGAATAATTTAATATTTAAGAATTAATTAATAATTTAGAATTAATAATTAAATATTTTAATTTCATATAATTCATACAGTTCATACAGTAAATAGCACTTCTTATGCGAAAAACTTTTAAAAGTAAATCTTCATAAGCGGAATAATATACTATTAAATATATATGAAAAAAATTGGGACCACAGATATAAAAGATATGTATATATATGATGTATATATATATATATATATATATATATATATAGATAGATAGATAGATAGATAGATAGATAGATAGATAGATAGATAGATAGATAGATAGATAGATAGGTAGATAGATAGATAGATAGATAGATAGATAGATATGAATAAAATATATATATATAAATAAAATTGGGACCACAGATATAAAAGATATGTATATATTTGCATACATATTCATATATAGAGAGCCGGTTCTGGGCTATTAGTCGCCTGCGTACAAGGTAGTACTTGGCCGACCCCTATTTCTGCGTACGAGATAGTATTTGGCTGCCCCCTATCAATACGTATACCTACTAGATATTCTATCGGACGCCCTAGAAAGTTTGTTACCTGCGTGCATGCACGCACTGCACAGACAGAGCTGTGGCAACCCGAGGCAGCTAAGCCTGCCTTTGTTAAAAGTTAGGCGCCAATGTGCGACGCCATTGAAGATGATTGATGAGTAGTGTGCTCTGAGATTTGAATAAAGCTATAAAAATGTACTCGGGACTCTAGTGTCATTTAGTGGGAGCCTGATATGTATATATATATATATATATATATATATATATATATATATATATATGATATACATATATACATATACATATGTGTACATATATGCGGAGCTAGTAGGTGATTATTTATATATATATATATATATATATATATATATATATATATATATATATATATATATATATATATATATATATATATATATATATATATATATATATATATATATATATATATATATACAGAGAAGGAGGAAGAGAGAGAGATAGAGAGGGACGCTAAGAGAGTGTAAATGATTTAAAATCCATACATAAATTATGTACAAATTATGTTGGGAATTAAAATATAAAAATAACCTGAATTTTTAATATTAAAAATTCAAAATTAATTGACAATAGTTAAATTACGTATAATTCGTAATATATATGTACGGAAATTTCATGAAGCTATTAGGTTTGGTTTGTGCGGTATCGTGTGCACAATCTCTGTAATATGAAATCTCAGAAAAAAGCATTTTAAAGTTTAAATTCAGTATGAACGTGGCAGATGAAACTCATTTAATTCATTACGACTTTCTTGTCACGTGATATAGGACAGAGTGGTATCAATCGCGTAAGGTTTTGGGCTGTTAGCTACGTTATTATTTTGGCATCTCTGTCCCGGCTTGCAAGGTAGGGTTTGGCCGCCACCTACTTAGTAGATATTATATTGGTATTCCTGGAAATTTTTCCGTCTGCATGCATGCACGCACTGTACACCTACTACCCCGGCCCTGTATAATTTATGTACTTAAAACACACACACGCATATATATATATATATATATATATATATATATATATATATATATATATATATATATATATATATATATACACATATATAAATTTATTTTATGTATTTATTTATTTATTTGTTTGTTTATATAATGAAATTAAAAATTTGATGATTTATCCATCCTCGGATTCCTGAACGGCATCTAATATAGTTTTTTTTTTTCAAATAAAAAAAAATTTGTTACTAAAAATTAGTAAAAGTTTTAAAATGCAAGATATTTTTGTTAGTAATGAATTTTTGGCTTGATCTTAGTAATAGTTAAACATATGATACTCCGCTCACTGATCTTCAGTTTTCTCTGCTGTAGTTCAAAGTTTTAAATTTAACAAAATATTTTCTGATACTATATTTTTTAACTATAGAATAGAACTAGTTATGCCATCTAGTAGTAATATTTAGGAATGAAAAAATAATCGCGAAATTAAGATAGATGTATAAATAACTAAGAATTCAATTGCAATGATATAAATTTTCTCTTCGTTATATGATGGACAATACAAGTAAAAAATTGTCAAACGAAAAGTGACGCCTACCAAGAAAAGTTTTCATCTTAAGTGCATAGTATAAATAATATAAATCTCATTTAATTTTACATGGCAATGCAAATTTCAAAATAAAAAGTTCTTTTTCTCATCTTGCACGAATTGTTCAGTTGAACGAGAAATAAATATTATCAATGAACTAAATAGTATTTTTCGGACACATCAAATTCTTTTTTGTTTGTATGTCAAGGGTTTAAGCAATATGTTTTTAAAAACATCAAATACAAGTGAAAAAAAAATGAAAATACACTTACCTGCGGAACAGTTTTTAAAATCTGTAAATTAATAACTTTAATTAATGAATTCAATTGTAACGATATAAATTTTCTCTTCGTTATAGGATGGACGATACAAGTAAAAAATCGTCAAACGAATAGTGACGCCTACCAAGAAGAGGCAAAGTTGTCACCTTAATGGCATAGTACCTTTTCAGACGAAAAGTCTTCATTATTTTTGGTTCAATATAAAATAAAAAGTTTCGTTACTCTGCAAAAAATATTTTCTAAATAAATTTTTCCTAGACCATTAATAAGGATTTAACTTTATAAAAATTATTAAGCTTTGTTATATTAACCCCTTGACATGCAATGATGTATGGGAGAAGTCAGTCATTTAATGTGCCAAAGCAGACTTTGACGTCTCAGAGACGTCAATAACTGTCTCCGACAGCCATCGTGCATCCTAATATTAAATCATTTAATTATTTAACTCGTGCTTCTATTCTGTTTTGATTAAACTGCTCAAGATTCATGCGTCCTTGATGTAGAAAGCGGAACAACTTAGAAATGTAAAAATGCCGTCTACTCTGCCTATTCGAAAATGATTTGAAATGTTTTACACTTTACAAAAATACTAATTTTATACTATTACTTAATTATTGTCGGTTAACATCCTATATAAACCTCATTAAATGCTACATAGCAATGCAAATTTCAAAATAAAACATTCTGTTTCTCATCTTGCACTAATTGTTCAGTTGAACGAGAAGTAAATATTATCAATAAACTAAATAGTGTTTTTCGGACACATCAAAATTCGTTTTTATTTGTATGTCAAGGAGTTAGGCAATATGTTTATAAAAACATCAAATACCAGTGAAAAAAATTAAAATAAATTTACTTTCCGAACAGTTTTTTAAAATTTGTAAATTAATAACTCATTTTTATATGAAATAGTAATTAATTATCATTTTTACTCTCTGAACTTCAATTATATTTAATTTGAGCAATATATTTATTTTATTAGATAGAGCGATAAATGCTAATTTTTTTAATTTTCAATTTTTTAGTAATTTTTAATTTTAAAATGCCAGATGCCTCTAAAATTTTAGTTTACAAACTATAAAACATGTTTTACTTCAATTGATACAAAAATGTAACTTCTAATATACACATTTCAGAAGTTATCTGGTGGGTGAAAGAATTTCATATTTTTAAACTTGGTGCATATTTTTAACACTAATACTAAAGATATAACACTTGAAATGACAAACGTAATATTTTTTAAACTTAGAACATTATTAAAGAACTTGTAAAAAATTCATTTTTAAAGGAGCACATTAGCTTTAAGCAACTTTGAATGGAATATTTTTTTCTTATTTATCACATTATATTTTTAATTATCATCGTAAATACACGATATTTTCATCATTCCCAAATAGCAAATTTAGTTTGCAGCAAACTTGTAGCAGTCTTGTTTTGCAAGCCTGCAAACTTGCAGCAAGTTCAGCATGACAAGTCTGCAAGTTTGAAACAAGACTGCAACAACTCTAAAAATTTTCGCTTGCTTAAAGGTTGTCATGACAAGGTTGCTACGGTTTTGCATCAAAATAGCGTTGCAAAGGAGTGGTCGCTTTATATTCCGTCTAAGTTGCAGTAGTTTGTCGTGTCAAATTTGTTATGACAAGATATTATCCAGAAAAATCAGACTTGCTGCAAGCATGCATGCTATCTGGGTTTGCTCTTTTTTTTTATAATGAGTTTTGCTAAATTTACTTTGTTTCTAAAAAATAAGAAATTTTTTATAAAGATAAAATTGAGAGCTTGTCTAAAAAAAATTGAAGTTTTTCTGACGCACTGTGTTCTGAATTAAAACTACACAAAGTTAGTTTCATTAATAATTTTTTATTCTTTTCTAAACAATAATTATTAAGTATAATTATCCACCTATTCAAATTTTTAAAATGTATCAGCATCAGGGAATTGAATTTTCAAAAAAAAATAAAGTAATGTTAAAAAAATCCATTTCAAATACTTAAAATACTAAATGAAATAAACAACAACGAAAGAAGTAGGTAGAGTATCATCGTAGGTCTCTAATGTAATTACTGGGAAATTTTGAAACAAATACGTGCAATAGTTTTTGTATTTACAGTGTGCGGAAGTTGAAAAAACCTAATTTTCTGTAAAATGTATTCAAAGTGTTTTTTTTTTTAATTTTTTTTTGTTTAGTTTCCTTAAAAGATATGACATTAAATGCAAAGATTATGCAGTTTTACCTGTTCTAATTAAATTTTTTCATTGGGGTTCGTTTGAAATGATTTAGTAACGTACAGATATTTTAAAAATGCAAAATTTAAAAAATCAAATTTTTGTAGGTTTAATTTCATGTGCCCTCTCAAAGGAACAGGCATTTTATTTTATGATAAATCGAAAACAACTTTAATAATGAATATTTTAATTCTCAAAACGTACTATGTACCCCTAAAGTTAAAAGATCGCTATTCATCAAAATTTTTAGTCACATTTTTTTGAATGATTACAATACTACTCCATCCCGAACAGGCCACTGTAAGACTAAATGGATATTTTAAAAGGTACTATTTTTGTGACATATTCTCAGTATTTCAAACAAACAAAATTGACTTAAGCATGTTTATTAGTTTATTTATCAAATTTAGTGATTCTATTTCAATTACGAAGATTGTTTTTCTATCGCTTACTCATAAGATACATCTAACATTCTTACCACCATTTATAACCCAGGTCATTAAACTTAGTTCGATATTCTTACAGAATTGTGCACAAAGAAACAAGCTGAAAAAACAAAATGTTCTTCCAGTATATCTTGTTAAAACGGTCTATAAAAGAGTTGGATGACTGAAAATAAACTTAACAACGTTGTTTATATCATATTGCTTACACCACAAGGCAGAAAGGGAAAAAAATTGTTTTGAAACCTTAGTTTGTATCGATAAAAATAGGAAACCGAATCGTATTCAGCAATATGTAGTCGATCAATAACCGAGAGAGTTGTTTTATCAATTAGCTTTTTAATGGCTTGCAGTAATCAGATATTGCCCCATATCCCAGAGCATTCGCTTTCTCGTTATTTTATTATTGCTTGCTGATGAGTCCATTAATATATACTGCATTTCTAAAATAGAGAATCCACAGATAGAATGGTCTCTGGATACAGATTTTAAAACTGATTTTGACGATATTGGTATCCATTGTCGACATCCTTTTTAACAAAATATTATCGAAAACCAAATCAACTTGCGGAAGCACAGATTAAAACTTTTATAACTTCCATTTTAAATGATCATTACAGCTGCTCAGAGAAGGAAAGGAAGAAAAAAAAAAGCGAGATAGATCATCCGCTTCTTGCTTATATACGATACATAAATGAAACATTATTCTACCCATGCCAACGCAAAAATCAAAAGCATGTTATGAAAATGAGGTTAATTACATGTGCCAAGAATTACTGTCTGAAAAAGAAAATAGTGAAACATTTATTATGTTTGCTCTTTGACAAATTGAATTATTTGACAGAATTACTGACATAGCATCGCCCGTCTCTGCTGAAACTGCCCTTCCTATAGGTGGGTAACATTTTCATGTTTTTATAAGCAGGTCTTAGTGTTGTCTTTCTCCTATTTGTCTGTTTTTTTCTCTCGTTTACTCTTCTTTCTCAAAGCTATGGCAGAAGTAAAAATGAAAAGATGATACTTTGATGGAGAAAAGTATAACATCCGAACACAGGATTTATCATAAATTTTATCCGACGAACTTAAAAAGAGGGGCAGTAAAAAATGAAAAAGAGGATTCTGTTTTTTTAAAAAAAATCGAAGTTAAATAAATGCAAAGGGTTTTATTTCGTTTGATTGGTATATTTAATTTTTTTAAATAGGTATTTAATTAAAAATTAGTATTACATATTTGCTTTATACATATACATATTCTAACTATATTCGGTGAAGAAATTTGTGTTTTTGATCCATAAAAATGTTTGATGTCATTTCATTTACTCGCTAAAACTTTTATTTAAACGGAAAAAAATGGCAGAAAACTATTTCTTTTCTATTAAGTTTAATTATTATATATAGTGCACATTAAGATATTCATGGTAAAATGGTTGGAATAATTTGTATGCCCAAAAATATCCCATTTCTGACATTGTTTTACTGGATTTTTTTATTGCCCTGTTGTAATATAAATTAATTTTATTTAATTTTTTTCGTTTTTATTTTTAGCTTAAAACAACTTCTTGCAAAATATCTATGGTAGTTTTTAAAACTATAAGGCTTTTCTAAAACATCTGTATTGAGTTACTTATTAGTGATACTCAGTAAAATTGATTATCAGCTACACAACTAATCTTAGCAAAATGACTTCAAGAGCATTTTATTAAATAAGAGTTTTTTTATTTAAAAAAATCTTTTATGAGAATATTTTATAATGATATTTTGTTACACATTGTCAAATAGAAAATATACCCAAAAATCTCATTTATGACATTGTTTTACTGGGGTTTTATTATTGCACTGTTGTAATCAAATTAATTTAATTTTTTTTCTTTTTTCCTTTTTGGTTTAAAACAACTTCTTGCAAAATATATATGGCAGTTTTTAAAATTATAAGACTTTTCTGAAACACCTGTATTGAGTTACTTGTTAGTGATTCTCAGTAAAACTGATTATTAGTTACACAACTAATCTTTGTAAAATAACTTCAAGAGTATTTCATTAATTTCAAGAGTATTTCACTTTTTTTATTTTAAAAAAATCTTGTATAAGAATATTTTATAATGACATTTTCTTACACTTTGTCAAATAGAAAATATACCGATGTAATTCAAACGCATTCTCAAAATTTCAAAATTATATACTGATTACTCTTACACTCAAATGCTTTTTTTAATAGATTAAACTATTTTAGAATTGCTAGATATTTATTATTCCCTAAATATTCTTTATCCAGAATTGCTTCGAATTACACTGGTAAACATATTTGTGACGCGGAAATAGAAATTTAGTATTGAATTACTAACTTTAAATACTAAACTGATTTTAAAAATCCATCATTATCTATATTACCGAAATATTTTGAAAACTATTCACATGGGTTTATTTACACGGATGTCTTTCTTTGTCTTGTTCAACACACATGAATAAATAGGTGCTTTTTTTAATTAAAAAACCCTACATGAAGGTCTTTCTTTGGCCTTCAAAGATAGATTACGTGAAGATAATTTCCCTGATTCGTTAATGGGTTGTATTCATTTCCTAGCAACGGAACTGAAAAATTTCCGGCTTGAAACCTACTGAAATTTGTTAGATGTCAATCCACGTTAAAAGAAACTAAATATATTTTAATCTTTTAAAAGAAAATTAAAGATGAGGAGAGACAAAAACAAAATCAGGGCCTGGAATTTCAGTTTCAAAGTAAAGGTACTTTAAGGAAATGGTACTCAAACTGTTTTCTTTTGCAATTCAACCACACCATTTTGAGTAAAAAATTTCCGTGATCCCTATCTAAAAAATGTAATTCTGTTTTTAGATATAATGTTTTATTTCACTATTTTACTGGTAACTAAAGGGGAAAATACCTTATTTTTTATCGGGAAATATTTTTTTAATTTAAAGATCCACAAAACTTTTCTCATGTTAGAATTCGGCAAAAATTGGAAAGGAATTTTTAGTCGTGAAAAGCAAAGTTAGGCTTACACTTCATAATAAAGTCAAGAAAATTTTTAATAAAATAATTATTTTATTTCCTTAATATCTACTTTTCTTCACCGTGCTTATACTTGTTTTAAAACTTTTTTCTAAGTTTTTTGTTCCCCATTTTATGGGTAACTTCAAAATACTCCAATTGCAGTACATGGCTCTAATTTTTATCGAAATTTCTAGACATCGTTTATTTAACCGCGTGTTAAAATTGAGCACTCCTTATTAAATCAAGTATTTTGCTTAGTTATTGTGTCATTCGACGAAATGGTAAAAATAAAGGGCTTAAACAAAGTACGAATTTATATAATTTGCATCAGAAAATTGTACTTAACATATGGAAAATCCAATACCCAGTTATGTTTCCCAATTATGTTTCTATTTGGTTTTACTACTAGCCTGCAGTAATAAAACCAAAGCAAATGGACAAAAAGCAACGCACTAAATGTAATTTTTAAAGAATGCTGTTGAATGAATCAGAATCAATCTTTATAAAAAAATTATTTTAATAAAATAATTCGTTTCTTTTGATACATTTTACATAACAACGTTATTCACTTTTTTTTGTTAACAACACAATTAAAAAAATTATTTCAAAAGCAGTATTTAGTTCTCTATTAGCCATTTCAATACTTTTAGTTACACTGCAACATTTTTTTTTTAGGTAATAGATTTTACCTTAGGAAAATTCCAAAATCGCATACAATAGAAAAGTAATTGTATTTTCAAAAAAGAGAGTTAGAAAATAGTCAAACTTCCAATGTTTATTTTTTCACCTTTAAAAAGAATAACCAACCTTTTTCTTCTCTGGTCTTAATAAAATAGCTTAAGAATGGGTGTTTGGAATAGCTTAAAAGAGACTGACTTAATGCTAAAATAAAGTTTATTCGAAGTGAAATTTGGTTATCTGGTTTGGAGCAATACGGCCTACTGTTTTGCTATACGAGAGATACACGAGGCTTACTGCTTAAGCCGATTCCGAACGGTTATGATTAGAACCCCTGAACTCTGGTACCGAACAGCAGCACCCTACCCGTTCGGCCATCGTTTGGTAATATTTATAGATCTGGTTATAGACATTTTTACTGATAATAAACATCATAAGAAGAATCCAAGCTCAAACTGTTAAACTAAGTACTTTTCTATGACTTTTTTACGCTGCCTAGAATTTTTTGAAACCTCACTAGAGCAGTAAAGGGTCAAAGCGGATGATTCCAAACTACTAAGAAACACCCATGGTAACATTGGGATTCGAACACTTAGAATTTTGCTTCTTAATTATCAGTTTATAAATACTATCCGAAAATTCAAAATTTTTACATAATTTCATTCAATTGCTAATAATACTATCTAAAGAGATATAAAAAGTACAATTTGGTATCAAAATTATGCAACATAACTTATGATACTTATGATTTACTTTTATTTCAAATATATTACATTTTTTAACTGTGCACACACACACACGCATTATATATATATATATATATATATATATATATATATATATATATATATATATATATACACACACACACATATATATATATATATATATATATATATATAGACTACGAAGAATAAAAAAAAATGAAATTAATGCAATTTTGAAAATTACTGCGAAATTTTAAAGTAGATGAATCTTTTTGCCTTCTTAATTATCAGTTTATAAATACTATCCGAAAATTCAAAATTTTTACATAATTTCATTCAATTGCTAATAATACTATCTAAAGAGATATAAAAAGTACAATTTGGTATCAAAATTATGCAACATAACTTATGATTTACTTTTATTACAAATATATCACTTTTTTTAACTGTTCTCACACACACATTATTTATATATATATATATATATATATATATATATATATATATATATATATATATATATATATATATATATATATATATATATATGTATGTATATATGTATATATATACACATACACATATGTACACAAACATACACACATACACACACACACACACACATATACATATATATATATATATATATATATATATATATATATATCAAAATTATTACCTTTAAAATATATACCCCAAATTCTTCTTTATTTCCATGCTTCTTATTTTTTGTTAATACCTAATTTTCAAGCCATAAAAGTCAGGTAAAGAAGTGTTCTTCGACTCTAATTCTTTTTACCCACCTCTCAAAATGAACGCTGGAATAAATGCTTCATTTATATCTATTTGCCTCATTTTACAGCTGCCTTAAAAAATGAAGGTTCTCCTTATTCCCCAAAATTGCTGAACAATCTTGAGTCTCATGAGAACAAAATCACGTGACTCGCTCTCTGTGAGTCGACATTATCTACAAAGTGTGTATTCTTGGAGCATTCTATACAGAGCTATTGGACTGTAAGGACAATCAGTACATCGGTGTTCATTACGCTGCTATTCGCATTCGTACTCCGTCATGATCACAATGTACAATAATTCTTAAATGTTAAGCACAAACTTGGTCATTTTGACCCAACAATTGAGGATTTTTTTTTTAATTTTCTAATTGTCCTGCCTTATACTTGCTTTCCATGTAGTCATGCTTAGTACCAGAAATATAACTTAGGAGTTCAAAATTTCCTAGAAATTTTAAATAAAATCTAAAGAAATTTCAAATTAACTCTTTGTTAATATTCACAAGATCTGTCACTGGGTTGTTTTAACCTGATACCTAGCAATTAATGATCGTCTTATATTTTTTCCTTCTACGTAGTCATCTATGAAAGGTACGAGAAATACAATCTGTAGGAGTTAAAAAAAAATTCTAAAAATTTCAAATAAAATAATAATAGCCGGATCAAATTGAACGGTGCATACTCTGACATGTTTAAATAAACTATAAGAAGTCGATTATTTATTTTTGACTTTCTAAACACTTTTACATATTTGCAGCAAAGGTAGGAAAATCGGCAATGGAAAAAAAAAAACCAGAGCATTTGCGAATCTCGAAGTAATCATTCATAAGTCTGCACGTATAATTAACAGAGGTTTAATTTGAGTCCAATGACCTCTTTTAAACATTGAGTCGGATGACGAACGAATTTCATTGTTTTAAGATAAAGAAAAAAGAAGTCTATAGCCGAAATAACTAAAGATCATCAATTGATAACTTATCAGCTTTGAGTCACAAACGGGAGATCGCTAGACAAATTGATGGGAGCTTAATCCGAGACACTGATAGCTAAGAATCTGATTATTGCTTCAAGATAATGCATTTCCCTTTTAAATATTAACCTTTTTCCTTGGCTGTATTAACTGAATCGAATGACTGTGTCGAACTGAAAGTAATATTTCGAAGATTTATTTAAATTATTAGCATCTGTTATATCTAAAAATGTTCACTGTGAAATCTTTGAACTTTTATACTAAACAAACAAATACTAAAAAAAAAAAAAAAAATACAGAAATAGATATATTGGGTGAGCTACAATGAATCCACGTTTTAACTTGTACGTATGAATTACTGGTATCTGAATTCATAAATATATATTTTAAATAATGTCTAAGTGTTTATTTCTTGTATTTTTATCCGCCTGAATGCCAATATGACTAATTGCAGCCTACTCCAATTCTTCGAATCAAAGAATTGCTTTTACGATTCAAAATTTCTAAAATAACAGCACAAACGCCCTACACATTATGTGATTTCTTATTGAATCAATGACTACGCTTCTCTATTACAAAACATTTTCCAGTACCTCGTATTTTAAAGCAAAACATTTCCGGCAAAAGGTTTATTTATAGACCGTTTGAAACAGATACGTTGTAGTGGCGCCATCTGTCATTGACTTTTGATACTTCTAAGAAAATTCTATATAAAGAAATCTTTCTGTAGGTACGATTTAAATTGCTATTTACATCAGTAACTCTGAAATAGTTTGTAAATAAAATTGTTTCAATTGTAAAAATTTTTGGAATACTTTTATACATTTTTGAACTAATGCTCGTAACAGTCAGTTTTTAGATTAAAAATTGACCTATTTGCGTCAACTGTGGATTAATATTTAATTATAGATGGCGTAAAATTATTAATATTTAATCACCTAATTAAAAAAATACCTTTAACTAAGGAAGTACCTCAAATGTTGCTTTGTAACTTGTTTTATATCAGTGAAGTAAATATTCATTTTTATCGGTACTACGAGAAGTTATATTGAATATCATTTCGACATCTAGAATGTCCAATAGAGCATCTCCTGTCTCATAACTTTTAAGATATGTATATAATGCTGCAATATTAAATAGTTTTTAAAATCCAGAATTTCGTCTTGATATTGACAAATCATTGTGGACATCGACCGGATGTCCATTGGAACCAATGTGCTGTTACAGAGGATTAGTGCATGATATAAGGGAATGTCATCAAACTTCATAGCATTGTGTTGTTGTTCCATCATTTACAATCATTAATAATGAGAAAAATAAGTTTAAATTCATAGTAAAAGCTATATCTGTTACTTCGTTTTTCATGAACTAAGTGAATAAATAGAAGTGAGGGGATAAGTTATTGTGTGTAAAACTAACAGTTCAACCAAACTTAGACTGATTCAAAATTTCTTGACTGATAATAAAATATAAGTTTCTATAATTTTTTAAAGTATTTTTTAGAAATTTAGAACAGTATTTATATAAAAGTGGTGAACTTTTATCAGTCGTTTCTTCACAGCATTAATCTTAATTACAACTCACTCTTAATGTCCGTTTCTTTCTCTTTTTAGCTCAGATTGAAATTATTCCATGTAAAGTGTGTGGCGACAAGTCATCTGGTGTTCATTATGGAGTTATCACTTGCGAAGGTTGTAAGGTAAGCATGTGAAGATAAGAGGTAAGGAATGTCTTTTCATACTTACATTCATACAGTTATCTGCAACTGTATTATGCCGCTGAAACATGAACATTTTGGTGATCAGGTGAATATAATTTAATAAAGATTAAACACCCAGAGTTACGAAAATAAAGGACATATGCACTGATTTCAGTGATTTATACTGCTACTTGTCTACTTTTTAGTTCAGATTCAATGTCATTTGGCAAAGTATGGTGTTACTTATGTCAGAAATTTAAAATAATTCAAAACTTTTTTTGTCTTTATCAAATAAGTTTTTATACATGATTTACATATCATTATATCAGTTTTCATATTACCTATAGTATATATTTTGAATATAATACCGTATATATTTTAAATATTTCGTAACTAGTCGATGGCCACAATATAGTTTGAATTCGAGTACATTAGAAGTAAATTTAATAGCTGCTGTTATGAAAACTGTTAACATACAGTATGTATAATAGAATGTACTACAAGTGAAATAACATTTTCTGTATTCTAACCAATTTATAAAATGAGTATTCACCATCAATCTGAAATTACACGTATAAAAGATGTAACTCATTAATTGGAATTCGACTTTGACACTAGATGGCAGCACTGAAAGTATTTCAGATATTTGTTTAACAAACATTATCTCTTTCTCTTTCATGCGAATTTGAATCAAAACAGCTAAATCGTAACTACTTTATTACCTCCCTTAATTAATTTTTTATCATCAAATTATCTTTATTGTCAATATGCCATGCAGTTAATATTTGTAAATATATTTCAATTTGCTGTTTATAAAATATTAAACTAGTATCTTATTGTATCTACTTATTTAGTAATAATTAAATTTACTTATGAAATACAGTGTAATTTAATTTATCTTTTATTTCATATATTTCCCAGTTAATAAAAACTATTCTAAATTCATTATTTTCTTTACAGATATCTGGTTATTAATTATTCTGTACCATTAAAAAATAACATTAAATAAATTTTGAAAATGTAGGTCCTTTAAATTTAATCCGATTTTAAGTTAAATTTTAGCATGTTATCGCTACCCCTCAGGCCTAGAGAAAATTAGAGCTATTTAATTATTTCGATGTAGACAGAGGCTGTCGAGCTATATGAATGTCTGCAACTTTCTTCCGTGGAAGAGAGATATTTGCTTCTGGAAAATTAAGTACTTTCCTGGTCACAGAAGGTAATTTTTTTTTTTTTTTTTTTAATTCATCACATTTTCTTGCTAAAAATACGATGTCCAAATTTCGTATCTATTAGGACTTCGTATAATATAAAGTCTAAAAAATAGAAGATTGAAACTTCTTCAACGTCATTACATTGAGTACATTAACTCAAATGTAGCTATTTGTTTTACGAAAATGTTTTCACTTTCCATAGAACTACATATAAGATAATTTGATAAAATATTTTTGGTAAATTTGAAATTTTGTGGAGGGAAAATGGTAATTGCTTTAATACTAATTGCAAAAAACTTTCCTCAAAGATGAAATTTTATGCCTTGCATCGAAATTTAACTTGTGGTTGTTGTTATAAATTGTGTTACCAAATGAAATTTTTACAAAATGTACACGGATTTCCTACATATGGATATATTCTACCCTAATATAAAATGTATGAATGCATAATATATGATTTATTTCAACCTTAGTTATTTGATAGGATAAGCAATAAAATTCGTACACTTTAAAAATAAGAAATATTGAAAAAAATTACCGTTTTAAAACCATAAAACTAAGTAACATATCTTCCTTACGGATATTTCCATCTTTTAAACTATTGTTCTAGAAATCCTACACTAATAGTAAACAGGTTTCACTGGATATCATGTCAACGTTCAGATAACATTCAAGCAGTCGACAGGATGTCCAGTGTAACTTTCGTGTTATTGGGGTCCTTTTTCCCTACTAACTTTTCTACTTATGTAAGATCAAAATACACTAATCCCAAAACTGAACTAAAAGTCTGGATCTTAAAGAAGGCAATACAATCAAAATTAGAAAAAATTCGATTTCCTTCCAGCTATACAGCTACTTTTATTTACACAAAAAGAATATTTTAGAAATAAATTTAGCTAGTGCAATATATTTTGATCCCAAACTGGGTTGAATCTAATTTAAATATCCAGAAAGCAATACGTGTTTAAAAATCAAAGAATTCAACTGAAGATAAATTAACTAAATGAAAAAAAAACTTTTCAGATACGATGCATCTGCTGAACTCAAACAAGTTTGAATTGAACTCCTTTCTTTAGGGCTTTTTCAGGAGGAGTCAGTCCAGTGTTGTGAATTACCAGTGTCCAAGACAAAAGAACTGCGTCGTCGATCGAGTGAACCGGAACAGATGCCAATACTGCCGCTTGCAAAAATGTCTGGCTTTAGGCATGTCCAGAGATGGTAAGGTCCCATTTCCTAACAAAGCTTTTAATTCAACAAAAGTAATCATGTCAGTATCAAGTTTAGACAAAAAAAAAATGTAAATGCTAGTTTTTTAACTGAAGATTAGCATCCTTTTATTCAGATAGGAATCGTTTATTTCATAGTTAATTGATCACCAGAGCCAAACACAACGTTCTGTTTCCCCTCATGTTTACCCCCTTAGAAAGGTTTATAAGCATGAATTGTAAGCATGAATTTGTTCAATTTCATCCACACCAACTCACCCTTTAATTATGTAATGTGTGTATGTAAATATAATATATATATTCCGTTTTGGAGATACATTCCATTTTGTACTATAGAGTGTAATAAAACCATAATATCGCTTATAATATATCTTTGAACGTGGATTACAAAATAGTCTAGAACAATTTTCACAAATTAAATCATTTCGTGCGTCTTTTTCTTATTTTTAGGCTCATAAATCAATATTGTTTTCATTAACTTCATGTCATTTCTCACTTTTTTTTTTTAATTGAGAACATGGCTACAGCACTTTATTTTTGCTCAGGGTGTTTCAAAATATATTAGCTCAATTTAGAATTGAGAAGAAATCTTTCAGCTTCAGCAGAGGTCATTTAGAATAGTAACAATAATTAGCAACAGTTATAGGTCTCCGAAAACTTAGTCTGTTGTTTCCTACAATAAATTATAGAAGACTAATAGTATTAGTTACATCTGAAATCATTTCAGTTCTTTTTTTTCTCAAAGACAATGTTGAAAAATGCAATCGCTTTACATCCGAAACACTGATCTTATTAAGTATTATCATAACTGTTTAATATATATCGGAAAGGGATACCAATAAGAAGTATAAAATAATCGTAAAATAAACTATCTAACCAAATATAGTAAACCAAGGGGTAATTTGGTCAAAATAACTGCAAACAAGGCAAGCTAGAGCACGCAGAATTTGTAAGAACGGAATGATGAGCGATGCATCCCCTTTAGCACCCCTGTCCGTTTCTATTTCCTTAAAATTGATTTTCAAATAAGTTTCTTCAACTGCTTGTGCGATCGAGGAAAAGCACCAAGTGCTCTCGCTATAGCAATCTATTGTTTAAAAGTTGGTCGGGTTTGGAAGCTTAAAAAAAATTGAAAATGGTCCGATCAAGACAAAGTTGGGTTCAGAGCCTGGTATTTATTCAGTGCCTCCCCCCATTTGAAGTTTAGTATAATGTTCAATCAATTTGTACAAATTACAGCAATTTTCTTGGTACGATACTACCCATATAGCACAACATTGCTGAGGAATTCCCAGAGAGCTCCGTTTCTTCTGAAATGCTTCCCAGGAGGAAAGCGACTTTTTATTAAAAAGAACGAATTATTGGGAAGTCCTGAGGTAGGAACTTTTATGCACTCTCAGGAATATCCCTCCGTATGAGTTCCCAGGAAGATTTGCCTAGGGTACTCTTTAGAAGTGGTATTATTTTCCTGTCAGTATGGTATGTCCTGTCCTTCCTAGGAAGTATGTACCCAGGAAGATTTGCCTAGGGTGTGGTATTATTTTTCCTGTCAAATTTATATGATTAATTTTTCTAGACTACCCGAATACATAAAATGTGCCACTCGCTCAATTGCTCACACAACCGTATACTCATTAGCGCATAGCTATTGTATCTGGACTACTTACATCAAATTCTTATCACTTTAAGTTGCTTAATATTAAAGGAATCCGTTATGCCTTGGACCTGTTGTATCTTGGTTCTATGATGATGTTAAGGCTATCTGTTGACTTTTATAAGATTTGGGTGTTATTTAAAGACGTACCTGTAGAGTGAGTAAGTAAATAAGGAAAGTTTCTATATCAATATAGATGGTACCAAAACTAATGAAACTGCTTTTTATAAAGTGAGTGTTTCGGTTTTTTTCGTTTTTACTTCCTTATATAAAGTAAAGGAATAGTTATAATCGCAAATTTCAGGTGTTTAGATTTCAACAGAAATACTCATTTAATCAGTTGCTAAATTAGTTTTAACCAGTTTTAGTGTAACGTAAGTATTTAAGCATACGAAAGCATTAATTTTGAAACTTTAAACATCCATTTTGACCAGTGCGGAATAGGTTTTCACGAATTTCATCTTGAAGAAAAAAAGGAGGGGGGGTCAAATGCTTGTTGATGTATTTTTTTAGAAAATTTTACCGTATTAAGTGAAAAATTAATAATTATTCATCTCGTGTAGAAAAGAGTAGACCGTAGCGCTCTTAATCAAACCAAACCAAATACTTATTCCCTTATCCCCTATATAATAATAGCCTGAGTTATCTGTCCGTCTGTCCTCGAATTTATGAAGCGGTTGGACCTGGAATGCATAGAAGCATCCACATTGTTAGCAAAATTCAAAGTGAGTTCGAAATTCACCCCTTCCCTCCTTTTCGATCATTTTATGCCATATTTCAAGCTCTATTTTCCCCAGTTAAGAACAGGCGATTAAATTTATCAATTTATCACATAATAAGGAGATGAAAATAACATTTCTTTTCTAGCATTATGACGTTATTCCTTTAACCATCTCATTTTATCATTTCTTACTTTAAATTATTTAAATATGTTCTGCATTATTTTCATACGTTTTATCACTGAACTTAGATATTACGTAATTAATTTTCTTTTATATTTAGCTTAAATAACAGATTATCTTTTATATTTAGCTTAAATAATAGATTTATGTTTAATCCTCGATTATTCTTTGTTGCACTGAAAATTTTATCACCGGTATTAACAACAAATTCTTTTCGTAAAAGTCTATGAGTCTATTTCACGGACTAATAAATATCTAGCTTTTAAGTTATATATCTTTGAAAATTAAGAACTTTGTTCGTTTATGTGTTTGTTTTTATATATATAACCACACGGTTTGATTAAATGAATTCAACATGATTATAAACTGCATTCACAGTATCGGAAGACTTTAGAGGTGTATGTAGGTAAACAAATTATTGAGCATGTACCAGATAATTCTCAGCCAAAAAAACAAGCCATTTTTTTATCTGTCTCATAGGGTACTTTACAATTCTAGAAAGTTAAAAATTTTACTATTTCCGTCAAATGACAGGCTATATGCTAGTATTTGCCAATATTTTCAAAGGGAATTCTGGTTGAATAACTTCTGGAGAAATCGTAATAAAAAATTATTCTAATATAAAAAAACAAAATATATTAATTGGAAGAAACTATATAAATAAATTTTATTTAAGAGTAAGCAAATCGTTTCTAGTTTGAATTATTGTTACTGAACTTTTTGCAAATAAGCTTGATACTTAAAAAATTAATGAATGAAACTTTATATATTGTCATTTAGTGATAACCAAACTACAAAATGAAACAAAATACTTGTTCAAGATATAAAAGGAAAACATAAGCTTCATATTTTTTTTCTCATATCGTCAAAATGTATTTTATTTCCTAATTAGTATTAGGGATACCAAATTATAATCATGAGGTTTATAAATCAACTTTAGCAACTTAGCTTGAATCATTAAAATAAAAATAGCATGTTGAGACAACTTTTAATGTTTAAATTATTGTAATCAGATATATCACATGAGGGGGAAATGCTTTTTATAAGATACCAAAGTGAAAAAAAAATGTGAAACTACACTAATAAGAATGTCAGGTTGGTATAAATTTATATAAATTGAAAATGTATTATTTTCATTCATCTCATTGGTTAAACTAAACAATGTGTACCTTAAACTTAACAAATTTCAACCATAAAAATAATAAAGCTTTAAATTAACTTAAAGACTGCAGTTTTATTTAAATGGATTTAGGTATAAACCTTAATACAAAATTAGTACCGTGATAGGTTAATAGCAAGTCAGCCTTGGCCATGTTTATAATGTTAATGCTTCAATCTTTTCATTTTATTGAAATGTGCTCATGACTTTTAGTACCGAAATACTGGCTTACCTTTCAGTCAGTCGAGTATAAATGATTCTATGTGTATATATATATATAAATAAAGAATGAGTAAATATATAAACAAATAATCAAATAAATATATAACTTTTTCAGTGTATGACCTTGAAACTTCCAACGTCCTATCTTAAGCATTTCTTAGGTTTGGCTTGGTTTGAAGCGCTACGGTCTACTTTTTTCAACACGAGGGCTAATGAAACCGGGACCTACTGCTTAAAGCCGATCCCGAATTGCTACGAACATCCATGCCACAGTGGGATTCGAACACATGCTCTCCAGTACCAAAGGCCAGCACCTTAATCATTTGGCCATCGTTCGGCGGCATTTCTTAGGAAGTACTTTTCCAAGTTCTGGGGAAAGCCTTTCAAATCTATCATGGGGAACATCCACAGCTCCTTAGGAGGTCCTTAGGTAGTCAATCGGATTAAACAGAGCTCCTCAGGCAGATTGTGTATTTAAAGGAGAAATGTCGAGGGAGTTCCGTAGGAGCTTGTGTGTTATATGAGCATGACGATGTTTATAAGTACCAAAAAGTATAAATTTGGCATTTGATGTTTATAATTTCCAATACGTCATAGGCCGAACGATGGCCGAATGGTTAAGGCGCTGATCTTCGGAAGAATTCATAGGTTTGAATTCCATTGAGGCATGGATACTCGTAACCGTTCAGAATCGGCTTTAAGCAGTTGTCCTGGCCTCATTAATCCCCATGTTGCAAAAAAGTAGACCGTAGAACTCCAAACCAAACCAATAAATGTTACTATATATTGTTATTATATAAATTTTTTAGTGAAGTTTCATGAAATCTTGAAGAATTAACCAGAAAGTTTGTTTTTTTTAATTTTGTTAATTAATTAACTTAAGTTTTAAAAATTATATGTTATATTTTGGGGATCCAAAAATCAGGTGACTCAGGAGCACGGCCCAGTCGCCCCGTATTTGATCAGGCCTTGAAAGAGTTTTTATATCATTTTACTTAATATATTTATTTTTCCATTTTTCGTTGGGGCTTCACGTGCTCAAATATAAAAGCCGCCACTGATTCGAATAATACTCAGTCAATAATAACTGTCAAAAATATAACTTCATTATTTAAAGTTTTTTTAGCACTTATTTAAAGTTTACGTTGCGTGAATAACATTAAGCAAATGTTGAAACGTTTAACCAGTAGCGGGGCTACAGGGCGGAAATCTCTCTTGGGGGTTTGGTTTGGAGGGCTACGGTCTACTTTTTTGCAACACGAGGACTCGAGTTTGCAACCGGTACATTCTGCTTAATGCCGATTCCGAACGGCTACGAGCCCCGCCACAGTGGGATTCGAACCCACAAACTCCGGTACCGAAGTTCAACGCCCTAACCGTTCGGCCATCGTTCGGTCTCTTTCTTGGAGGAATCATCACTATACAAAATATTAATAGAAATGCTTATTTAACGTTTATTTAATTTTTTATTAAATAACCAAAAGGATTTGGAAGATAAGAACCTTAAGTCTGGAGAAAGGCAAACTTACATCTAGCTAACAAACATATTTGTAAAATCTTATTAATCTGTCATTTGTGATTTAAAATATTTTTAATTTATCTGTCGGTTAAAAACAGCTATAAAAAACTATAGACCTCTTAAAATTACAGTCTTCTTTATTAGCCTAGTTACCCTACTAAAGTTGTAATTCTCCTTACAGGAAATTATAATTTGGAAATTGCCTTATATATTTGTTAGCATCTTAAACTTTTTACATGAGGAAGCACTTGAGATCTCGCCTGTGTGTCCTTTCTTAAATTCTCTTGCATTGGGCATCTTCCCTCACTTCAGTACGTTACAGTACATAAGCTTAAAAACTTAATATTTTCTTAGGCCGTTCTTCCTAATGAGAAGCTTGGGGCAGTCCCCCTCCCGCTTCACACTCTGCCAATTAATTTTTAAAAAATCAAGCTTTCTTAAAGCAATGATTAGAAATGATATCGAAATCCTTTAAAACAGAATGCCCATTTTATGTAAAGTATTAATTATTTTGAGATACTGGGCTTAAATATATCATTCCATTATTCAATTTAAATAATGTATATAAAACACTTCCTGCTCTATAAAAGTGAATGCAGATTTGACGAAACATCGAAGACACAATATAGTGAGTATGTCTTTCTGCGTTTGCAAAATAATAAGCTAAAATGCATTTTTATTTCATTCTTTTATACTTTTCGTTACCTACTTAAATTTTCTCTTGGTCACAATTAGTTTTAAATTGTTAGTATATACAGTCAAACTTGTCTATCTCGAATCTCTTGGTAGTAAATAGAAAATTCGAGATAAACAGGTTTCGAGATACACAGGTTTTATGAAAATAGATTAAGAAAATTTCTTTACACAATACAAAAGATTGAAAATTTGAAATACGTTTAGTTTTATTTTCATACCTTACATAAAATAACCCGTTAGGAGTTTTTGACGCAAAATATTTTAGACTGGACAATTTTTTTGTAGTTTTGACACAGTGGCGAAACAATCCTGATAAATATTTTCTTGGGATTCAAGAAAAATTCTTAGTGTTTCAATGACTTTTTCTGCTTCTTTTGCGTAACAACTCTTTCTACATCGATGTTGTCCTTTTTGTCATGATCCTCTTAATCATCAGAAGTTCACCGAACGTTTTCTAAAATTTCAAAATCAGTTAATAATGTTCCTCTCGTTACCACTGATTTATCTACTTCTATAAAATCTTTAAATGAAGTGTCAGTATTCAGTTTCTCTCTGATAATCATACATTCCTTCGGGTTTTCATCAGTTTCCTCGGCCGGTTGCTCTTCGGTTTCTTTTAGACGATGTTCTCCGACTATGCATTTTTAGAACAATTCCCATCCAGTCCCTAACCAAATAACCCCCCAAGAGAGAAAACTAGAATTGTATTTCCTGGAAATGGGAAGTAGTGCGGTTGTCAACTCAATAAGGCTCTAAACTGGAATGTTGTGTTTCTTACAAAAATTCGAGATAGACAGGTTTGGGAAAAAATAATTTGAGATAGGTTTGGAAAATACGTTAATTTTTTATTGAAAATGTAGGGAAATTGAAAAAAATCGACATAGACAGGTTTTCGAGATAAGCAGGTTTCGAGATAGACAGGTTTGACTGTATATACAACAGAAGGAATTTTAGACGAAACTAATACTTTAAGATTATTCCAGCTGATACTGAGTACATTTATTTAATAAACTCACTTGAAGTAAATCCGAAGCATTTTGATTGAATTAACTGTAAACTCTCAACAGTCAGACTTCCAAACAAAACCTTTTTGTTGAATGATATTGTATTTTCACATAAATTTTTGAATAATATACTTTTCACGGAATAGATTACAGGTTGATTAATTGACAAATCCTTACAATTATTTAAATGTCTTGAATTTTAGTAAGATAGAATAATAATGCCACTGCATTGTTAATATTAACGGGTTTTATTTATTTTCCTACTATGTATTTATTTTTTGATGCAGTTATATATTTATGAATTGTGATATCGAATCAATTTAATTTCAGTAAACTAACATTAACTTTCGCTTATTTTACCAGCGGTAAAGTTTGGCCGTATGTCAAAAATACAGAGGGAGAAGGTTGAAAACGAAGTGCGGTTTCATCGAGCCCAACTAGTCCGTCCACATCAGCATCAGCAGCAACTACAGCAACCGCAGCAGCAGCAACCGCCCCTGCAAACACCTCAAGCAACCGAGACTTCTCCAGATAGCTCGGTCTTCGAACAGCAACAACCGTCCTCCTCCAATCCGCATATGCCCTATTTGAGCAACGGGTAAGTCTTCTCCTTTTGCACAACTTTTATGCATTTGATTTACTGGATAAGGCCTAAATATTTTCTGGTAGATAAAGATCAGGAAAGTTTTATCTCTCATTTACTAATTTGTACGATACTAAAAATAGTAATCTAACATATTTAACTATACGAATGTCTTTTAATCGATTTTTTTTTCTTTGGGTAAATTCTATCTCATTATTCACTTCCGTTTTATTGATGATTACAAACTACTTACTGTTTCCATAATATTAATCATTGTCATTTTATGAAGGTATGGTTACAACAATGATCTAAATGCGTACACTCCGAATGGCTATGGCTACAATAATCAGGCTGTGAGTTTTGATCTCACTAGTACAGATTTTGTCGACAGCACAACATTTGATCCCCGCCAGTTACTAGAACCGATTGCAGACACTAGCAGCCTTTTGTCAACATCGGTATCATCTGAAACACCTACCGCAGCGCCCTCTACGTCCCATATAGGTAATTAATGTTCCAAATGTTCTATTCTATTATGTGTAATTGTTTATGTCAGGGCTTTTTTGTTGTTGTTTTCTTTAACAGTCCATTGTTTTTTATAGACCTTTTAGCGAGAACAGTGTCGGAAGCATATGCAAGAACTTGTTTATATACAACCGAACAAATTCAAGAGATGATGAGGAGGCCGCAAGATGTTACGAGGATTCTGTATTATAAAAATTTGGTATGTATAATTCAGATGTGCACTTATTTACAGAACAATAATTTTTCATAGGGGTAAAAGGCTCTCAATAACCTTTATAATTGTTCATTTTAACCAGACAGTAATCTCGTCCAACAGGTACCACGTAAACTCTCACTGGGTTATACCTGATTCAATTTCTCTCGACTTATCATGGATTTCAAAATCTGGGATTTTAAAGTAATTTCATTAGGCCCTATCTCACCTTCGTGATTAGAACTATTCGACGATTATGTAGAATATTGTATGCGAAATGTATTGCGTTTAAACTACGATTAGCTCTAATTGTTCAAAATGTGAACGGCCTTTATAATATTTAACGAGACTATGTAAACATGACTTGCCCCCCCCCCCCTTGATATTTTTCTGGATACATTTCTGGTAGTCATTGTAGAAACTGTTTTATTATTAAAATTATTTCGTTCTAATTCTTCACACTGGTAAACAACGGAGATATGAGGTTAGTTGACCACGATTAGCCCACGTAGTTATTTCCAGATAATTTTCCATTTTTATAATTTTACGGCTTCACCAAGGAATAACGTATGAAAAAGGCTTTCCTTTAGATTATATTGTTTTTACGTCTGTACGAATAAAAAAAGAGATATTTGATAAAATTTCGTACATTTCATTGACTACTTCTACATCAGAAGATTATGGCCCAAACTGTCGCCAACCTGAAACAGGGTTACTCACTAGACTTGTCGTTAGTTTGAGATTTTAAACTAAAGCTAATAGCTGATATTTTCCTCTAATTATTTTGGACACTCCATCCGGAAGTACACTGCTAGGATTGATCTGGCAACTAAGCCAGTATCCCATTTCGCGCTTCCTAATACACTCAAGAGCCAAAACATTATGACCACCTGTCAATAACGAGTTGGCCCACCTTTTACTCGCAACACAGCTTCAACTCGCCTTGGCATGGATGCCACAAGTCCTTGGTAGATGGCTGTAAACAGATTGAACCAGATGTTTATGCAATGGTTACGCAAATTCGAGATATTGCTAATTGGTGGTTTTTGAACTCTGAGCCGCCGTCCCATGACATCCCAAATGTGTTCTATCGGATTGAGATCCGATGAGTTAGGCGGCCAGGACATTAACTGGAATTCAGCATCATGTTCCTGAAACCACTCCAACACAATTTTAGCCTTGTGACATAGGGCGTTGTCCTGTTGGAAGATTCTATTTCCAGCTGGAAAATCAGAGGCCATGTAAGGGTGCAGCTGGTCCGCAATGATGTTCAGATACCCTGTAGCATTCATGGTCTGCTCTACCACAACCACGGGTCCCAGAGACGCCCAAGAGAACGCATACCGCCACCACCGGCCTGTGTATGTCCTACTGTACATTGAGGGAGCAACTGTTCGCCTGGAAGACGGCTTATCCTGACACGGCCATCGGTGTGATGAATGACGAACCGTGATTCATCTAACCAAACAACTCTCTCCCACTGATCCATGGACCAGTCGCGATGTTCCCGGGCCCAGCGTAAGCGCAGTTGGCGATGACGCTTGGTCAGCAAAGGCACACGAGTGGGACGTTTGCTGAGTAGCCCCTATCCAAGAGTGTCAGATGAACAGTGTGTTTCGATACTATTCTACTTGGTCCTGCATTGTATTGGGTTGACAGCTGAGCCACTGTGGCTCCGGTTTTGCTTCACCATGCGAGACAGTCTCTGACGACCTTTTTTATTTTGATAGCGTGTGGACGCCCAACACCATGTCATATATTACGGGTTTTACCGTCATTCATCCACTTTGCATAAGTACTAACAACTGTAAGTCGCGAACAATCCACGAGTCGTGAAGTTTCGGAAATACTTGTTTCTAGCCTTCGAGCCATTACAATCTGCTCTCTATCAAAATCGCTTAGATCCGCAGCCTTTCCCATCATACACAGAAGTAAGTGAAAGAATGATTTTTCAGACTCTCCAGTAGCAGTTAAATACCACTTCCATCTGATCACGTCATCTAGGCAAATTCATTGTAAAATGTAGGGGTGGTCATAATGTTTTGGCTCTTGGGTGTATTTCGACACAACAGAATTAAAAGTAATGCACATCTTAACGCGTAATGGTTATCATCTATCCGGAACTGCATAGCAAATCCTTAACAGCCATTTTAAAAATTTATAAAGCGTTTAGATATTATTGAACTATCTCTTTATTTAAATTCAGTTTTTAATGATATTTTAAAAGACAGGAGTTTTCGTACATTCTATATACTAAAATGTATAAATCTAAAATCCTGCATAAACAACATTCGTGGGAATAGAAAATGACCCGACCCCAAATCCACAGGAAATTGATATAAACTGAAGGCAAGTGGTAAATTGAATGCCCTCATTTGAAATTACTTAAGGTGAATTTTAGTCACAGAACACCCTCTAAAATTAAATACGTTTAATATACTTTTTAAAAATTCATACAAGAATAAACGTACGAACTAGCTGGAAAGCACAGTGTAGTACTATACAGCATCTCTGCACAAGGTCTCTACAGATCTGCTTTGAATGCAGAACGAAGACCACGTAGCATGACTGGTAAACTGATAGGTCCATCTGCAATTGTATCATTTTAATGACTATTGCAGTAAACGGTGGAATCATTCAATTATACCATCAGCGACGGGATGCTTCGAATGCCAAGCAATTTGTAAAGGTTTGCATGCAGCTGAGACTCGATTGTCTACCCTCGTCCGTCCATATAGTCTGCAGTACGCCGAAAAGTACGATAGAATTTTAATTATTGACATTAAAATAGCTCATCTAAGCATTATGTTGGCATTCTGTTAGAAACAACCAGCTGTTGACCTTCAGTTAGCCAAGATACCCATATAGTCGTTGGCCCATCATAAAGTTGCTAACTGGGTTTTAGTACTGGAATCCATGGATTTGGATCCTAATGTTGAAATATACTTGTGTAGGTGTTCAGAATCTG
The DNA here is from genome assembly GCA_032207245.1 of Pardosa pseudoannulata. Lineage (NCBI taxonomy): Eukaryota > Metazoa > Arthropoda > Arachnida > Araneae > Lycosidae > Pardosa > Pardosa pseudoannulata. Next base: position 153,764,567 of record CM063502.1, read on the forward strand.
TTTTAAACAGTCTAATAAGATTTGTGTAGCAAAAAGTGGATCATAGCACTCCCAACCTACCAATCTATGACTGAAGCATAAGATTAAGTTAAAAAAGAAATGTCCAAACTGCCGTACTCAGTAATAATTTTACTTTCTCCGCTGTTTTTACACTTCTTACCTTATAGGCTACTAGAGATTTATGTATCTTTATTAAACAATATTTTTTCCTACTGTTAACACATTTCAGCTGGCTCTTTACTTTCAAAGTATGTATAGTTAGCAATATTTTTTTTTTACTTAACCAAGTAAAGCATGCAATATAATAATATAAAGGTCTATAAATATGGTTGGAATAACAAATATTTGAAAATGTAAATTGTGTAAGAATTCTAGATTTAGTTCTATAATATAAAGCATTTTTTATATTAAAAAAACTTGTCTTTTGTGAAAGATTAAAAAAATTTGTATATAAGAATTTAAAATCATTTCAGGTCCAGTAATGGTTAAAATAACACCAGTAATAAATGAATATTACAAAATATGTACAAATTTCAAATCTGATTTTGCCTTTGATATATCAAATTCTTGTTTAATCAGATATTACATATCAGTAAATGTAGCCATAGTTGAACTTACCAATAACTTCTTAAATATAAATATATATTAACTCTCTCCAGTTTGGGTAAAGCATCCTGCAATGTATTAGCAATATACTTGTACCATATTTTAATTTTTATGTTTCAAAGAAAAGGCATATTTGTTCTTTCTTTCTTTCTTTCTCTTTTTCTTTCTTTTTATAGGCTCATGAACATTTGTGGTTAGACTGCGCACAGCGACTCACAAATATCATCCAACAAATTATTGAATTTGCTAAGATGGTTCCAGGTTTCATGAAGTTATCTCAAGATGACCAAATTATTCTGTTAAAGTCGGGTAAGGCCAAATATACAGAAATGCTCTATTACTGTGAACAAGCATTTATTTTTTATTTATAACTGCTACATGATATTTTATATTTTAAGATTGCATAATTTCAACACTTTCTCCCATAATAGTGTTTGTTGAAAACCTTACATCTTAGTTTATTGTAAAATAACTTTGAATATATAATTTGCTCTGCTCCTAAATTGTAAATATAATCTAAGTATTAAAATATTGATAACTATGTTTATGGAGCAATGTAACAATGAAATTCTTATTTCATTTATAAGTCAGTAATTGTAACACTCCAGATATAACACTTGCTGATGTTAGCTAAACTATTTTATATAAGATATATCATTTTATAAATTTCTCTCATTTTCTTTATAAAACTCAGTATCCATTTTAATGCACTATTTATTTTTATTTCTTAGGTGGTTTCGAATTAAGTATTATTCGAATGAGTAGGTATTACGATTTAAATACTCGATCTGTATTATACGGTGAGAGTTTGATTCCTCCAGAAGCTTTCATAACATCAGGTATAATATTTCTATTCATGTCATTTATAACTTACTAACTGGCAATATATTGCCATTCTATATCATGTTTTTGCAATAAAGAATCATGCATCATATTCCAGAATTTATAACTGGAATAACATTATTAAAATTTCAGTGTTAATAATTCAGTATTGAAATCCTAATAATATTACTCCATATAGTACTGTTAAATTTTTATTCTAAAATTTATTTTTAAAAAAGAAAATATAAATTATTTATAATGGAAGTGTATGAATTGCACAACATTATTTGTTCATGATCCCACTGGAAATATTAATTCCAGGTAACATGATTATCATTTGCTTGATTTTTACTCAAATATATATTTTTTTTCATTTGACAGAAACAACAGAAATGAAGCTGGTAAATAATGCCTTTGACTTTGCTCGAAGCATAGCTGAAGTGAAAATGAATGACACAGAGTTAGCCTTATATTCTGCCTATGTTCTCCTTGCTCCAGGTAATATGATCTTTGTTAGAGATTTTTTGTTATTTATAATTGGTATAATATACAGGTTATGTATTGTAGTATATACAAACTGTCAAATATGCTTAAATACGAAAAAAATTATTTCCATCATCATAAAATCAAAGCGACTTACTAGAGCTGAGAATTTATACATAATTCTGAGAAATGCAATTTTATTATGAGTACAAAAACCACAAAAAGTTCTTAGTTTGATACATTAGCATAGCAAAATGTACCTGAATAACCATTTTTTAAAAGGAGAAAATCCAGTGAAATAGAAAGTTTTAATAGTAGTTCTGTAACATACTGAAAATAAAAAAATTAAAATGTTTAAATATCAAAAGATCAGACTGCTTTGTATTAAATATAAAAGTCTGTTAAAAAGTATGAATAAATCAAATAAAAACCATCATTAATAATGCAGGAATATAAAATATATTTACCAACCAATTTTTGTATTTATGTATAATGATTTTATTAAACTTACTTCACTATAAAGATAACATATTTCTAACTACATATAATTATAAAAGTATTTTTTCTCTTAATACATTCATTACCATTGTAATGCTTGTGTAGTAAAATAGTCTAACTTAATAAGCTGAAGATGCTCTGGGATGTAGGTTGACTAGCATAAGTTATATGATTTTTAAGTTTGAAATATGATTATCAGTAGCAGGGAATGTATCAAAACATTGCTTTTTACTTCACATTATGCTTTTATGGAATGATGGCATTAATATTACTATTTTATATATAGATCCCAAAACAACATTTTTGGTAAAATGGGTTTAAAACACTGGAAACTTTTAGATTTTGCAAAACAGCAAGTGCTTTTTAATATTATAGAACATTTAAATGCCCAGTAAAATTTTTTTAAATATTTATGAAGCCTTGAGTATAATTTCTATATGAAAACATGTAATTTATATATATTCTACTTTAAATCAAAAACCATTTTAATTTTCCAAGTCATAATAAACTTTTAGTTCCTAGCACTATGTGTTCCTGCATTACAATTCAAGATATTTAGTAGAATCATTGTGTATGAATTGTTATTCTATCTTATGTTTGTTTCTTCTGAAGAATGAACAGAATTTTAGATTGTTATTTTAAAAATAAAACTGCTGCCTTGATCTAGAAATCATGTAAGTATAGACACGTAAGTATAACAATTTTAAACAAGAATTTTGTAATTAAAAATTAATTCACTGTAAAGTGTTTCCTGGGTATAGTCAGATTACTTTTAAAATACTAATTATTGACTTGTCATTTTATTTTAAATTTGTGACTTAACTCTGTGTCTTTCAAACAAAAAAAATTCTTTTTGCAAGGATACTGTAAATCAGATAAAATTATAGCATACTTCTAAAATAAAAATTTATTTTTAATGAGTAAAAAGTAAACATTTAAAGTTTGAAAGACATCCAATTTTAGATTTCTTCCTGAAATTAGCAGTTAAAAAAACAAATTTCTGGTACACAATTTTAATTACCAAAAAGTGAACTTGAAGGAAATCAAATTTTGAGACATTTTATTTTCAAAAATAATAGTAAAGAAAAAATATAATGTACACTTGTTGTGCAGGAGCTAGAAAACTCTTGTTTATTTTGTAATGTATTACATAATTTTTGTCTTATATGTTTTCAAGATCGACCAGGATTAAAGGGCCTTGCCGACATCCAGCGTTTGAATCAAGCTACCTTAAAGGCTTTGCGACAAGAGCTCGACCGCACACATAAGCTACCTTTCAAAGGTGATGTTACAATTTGTGATGCACTCTTGGCAAGAATACCAGCACTGCGAGAACTAAGCATTCTTCACATGGATGCTTTAGCAAAGCTTCGTCGAACAGCACCTCAACTTGAATTTCCTGCTCTTCATAAAGAACTATTTTCAGGAGACATGTAGTGAAGATTGAGTTACTACATTTTTTAACTAGCTTAGGGGAAGTCACTGGATATTTGGACAATCTGAAAAAATATTTTTGACAGTAATATACTGTTTTTGATTTTCATAGTGAGAATATGACATGAGTCTTCTTGTTCCTAGTTCTTGTTAATATATTATTTTAATTTAAAAAGTGATAAGCTCCTTATCAGTAAAGAGTGATATATATGTTATGATTTTTATCCATTAGTTCACATATGAATTACCATAGTTAAGAGATAGTAAACAAATTTTGAATACTTTTATTAAAAGAATACATGATATATTGCCCTCTTTCTTTCATGTCTATTTTATAAAGAAAGTAAATATTTAGCGTTGGATAGTGAAAGAAGACTGTAGAAAGAAAAAAATTATTTTCTCAGGGTATTTTAACATTTTATAATTTATTTTTCAAAATTTTACAATCAAAGTGTTAGAGAATGTTGTGAAATATTTTCTTTGTCATATATCCAGTGAAAGAATGAGGCTTTGAATACTTTGATAAACTGCTAGACATGCTGTGATTGCCTCACATGTTACATGGAGATATTATTGTTGCAAACAATGTGATATGTGTAGATGCTATTAGATATACAGCATTTTCTCTTTTGAAGTCAATATGACTTATTTGGTAGAGGTTTCATTGTATAAAAGATCATTTTGTTAGCAGAACAAACCATGTACAAAAAGAATAATAGATTGAATATGATGGTTTAAACTGCCACTGTCATAAATATTATCCATTAATAGGCTACACATTTCATTAATTTATAATACAAGCATCTATTTTATAGCATCACAAAATCTTCTATGGTGCATTAATTATTGTGAAAATTTCCATCTTTCAGTGTCTCACCAATCACTTCTGGTTGATTTCGTATCACCAGGGAGTATCGCCATAAGAGAGTAAATATCATTTGAGTAAAAAATATTCATCAGAATAAGTGTCTCATGAAGAAAGTAAAATTTGTTTATAATGTGTGTTTCTCTTGTTAAAATGATGTTCATAATTAGCACTGTTGCTTTGATCTTATTCATCATAATTACAACTTAGTGAGAAACAGTTACCATAGAAAAGATTTTAAAGCTGAATAATATTTTTAATGACGTATGCAAGATGATGTTCAAGTTTTTAAAATCATTGTTGCAGATTAATAGTGCCTCTAGAAAGTTTTCTAGCCATTTTGTAATTTACAGTTGAGGGCTAAAGGAAATTTATCAAAAACATAGACTTTATAAATAGAAGTATATTTATAGTTATATAAGTTTGTGAGATTTACATTTTTAGTTTTTTTCCATATTCATAAGAAATATTTGATATTATTTAAAATAGTCACCTTCTATCATATATATTCTGTAATATGAGCATTAAACTAAACACTGTAAACTAAAATTTATAAAGATTATATATTAATATAATTTGAGAAACAAAATATGATTTCCTAACTTTAAAAGACATTATTAGTTTTAAGGATAAATATTTTACAAAACTAAAAAGAGTGAAATATAAAATAAACAATAATTATCTGTTCATGAAATGAAAATGGTGTTACTGTAATTAAGCTGGGGAAATTTTTAACCACTTTTTAGATGAGAGCAGAAAAAATCAAAGTTTTAGTCAATAAATTCCACAAGCTTTATTTTTTTTTAAGAAAAGATGATTATTCTGTTAAAACCTTGTGGTTTTATTAGACACATATTCAAAATAAAAAGAATAAATTTATTCTTGTTCCTAGTTTATGTAACTAAAAGTTAATTGATTTTGCAATACTTTATGTAGATTGTGTGGTGAATTGTTACTTTTTCTCTCCTGGTGAGGTGTTTCTGTTTTTCTTTTATTTTGTCTACAATTTAGGAGAATGTAAAAAGCTGTTCTCTGTTTAACACCATATTTGAAATTCTGAAATTATGGTTGTAATTACTATGTACATAAATTACTTTGTCTACTTAAATTTGTGCAGTTAAATTTTCATGTTGTGTTGTACATTTCTTTGTAGAGGGGTGACATTGTCCATGTTTTCTTAATTCTTATTGATTATTCTTTAAATTTTACATTTTTTGAAATTCAAGATTGCTGCAGCATCTTGATCTTATTGTTCCTGGCAATATTTTGCTTGTACAAAGCAGAATACTGTGTACATAGCTGTAAGTTCTTATGGAATCGATAATGTAAGTGCTGTGAAATATGCTAAAGAAGCTTCTGAATAAGTAGCAAATCTTTATTGAATAAAAATATATTTGTTTCTAATTTTGCTTTATTCTTGTTTGCTTTTGATTATAAATATAATTTAGGTACCACCATAAAACTCTTTTCAAATGTTTTCTTAATTTTTAATATATTATAATTAATATAATTTAAGGCTGTTTGTAGAACCCATGTAGCTTGAAATTATATCTGGTTCTCCAGCAAACTCGATTCCTGTACAGGCCCAAAGATAGTTCTTAATAATTTTCTCTCAATAGTCTCCAGGGCTCGCTGGATATTTAAATTTAATTGTATACTTAGTACTCAATCTTTTTTTTCTTATGAATTCAATAAGTTTCCTTAATTCATTCTTTCCATAAAACATTGAACTAAGTTTAAAAGCTATGGTTATTCAGCAAGAATTATTTTATTTTCCATAAAAAGTCCTAATACTGAGGTCAGTTTTCAATACCTTTTAAGAATACGATAAGTTATAATGCTGATACATAAAAAGAAAAAAGATAATTTGCATAGATACCAGACAAATGAGCTTTTCCCTCCTTTACCATTTGTGTACTTACAATAAACTAAGTTTTCATCATTTCTTTACTTCATTTTTTATTAAGCTTTATTCTAACCATTCTCTCAAAAGCTTATATTAATGAATATTCTGAAGCAAAACATAGAGATAAATATAATGCAGCCAATATTTTAATGTTAATACTAATGATAGAGTTTTTTAAAGCAGAGAATTAGTATAAAACTACAATTTAAGTTAAATACACACTCAAAGACATTTTAATCATACAATTATGTTTTTTTTTATGAGCAATATAAATCTATTAACAGAAACTGGAAGCTGAAAATTTTTCAAGCAAATATTGTTAGTGGTTGCTGGAATATTCTAATTATTCACAGGTACTTAAGTACTTGTGAACAATTAAAGAGTTAGTTACTACTTTTTGAATGTCATTCACATGGATCATCTAGAATGCTTTTGTAATACTATTTAAATTCAGTTGCTCACTTTTACATCTTAAATCCCTATACACATTAACAATCTTTGATTAAATTCACCTATTTCATTCCTTTTTTTTTAATCTAGCGATATAAATTATTTTTATCAATTATAATAAAATTATTATCAATGTCTGGGATTTACAATACAAAACACCAAAACCTTTCCCAAATAATATTTTTTAATAAAATCTCTTACAGGAGATTGTAATCAATTTAGATAGAAAAAATATTTGTGAAATTTGCCAAGATAATCAAGTTGGTTAGTGGCCAAACTGATTTTTCTACATTTTCCTACCAAATTGAAGAAACAAGGAATTACATTATAAGAGGAAATTGTACCATAAATATAGTCAAGCTATTGAATATTTTTACTAAATTGTTTTAAATTTTCTATATATGTATACAAAATATGAAATATGTATCTTCAATATTTCAAAAGTTATTTACATCAATGATTTAATTTATAGAGGCTTTTTTCTTAACATATGGAAACTAAATGACTTTTGTCCATGCTTTTTCTCAATCTGAATGCATTGAAGATGCTAAGGCTTTTTTGGAGGATGGGTGAGAAAGAAGATAATCAAGATACAATTTTTAACCTTCTAAGCAGTTTGCACATACAATTCTGCCAAACCGGTGATGTCTCTAAAGCGATTGTCACGTATAATTTTCGACCCCAAAAACGCTCCGAAAGTGGATGTCATGTACATTTCTGCCAATGCTTTCCCCAGTGGACTTTTGCAGTAGGAGGGTCCAGGCGATTGTTTGCACCCCTATCCCCTGAGGCACAAAGATACTGATAACTTTTCATGGCTTTGTTAAACTCTATTTGGAAGTATTTCGTTTGCGGTAACTGATGTATCTCTAATTGCACCACTTAAATATCTTGGATGACATTTTGTAAAAAAGTATAAATGTCTCTCAAAGAATATTTTTATCTGTAGAATCTATTATTTCTTACAGGATGATCTTCGAGACTTGACAAACTTTATGTGTATTTAAAATTAACAACAATTTTTAAAACATTGGCTGTTAATTCTGGTGAGGCACGCATAAAATACTCATATTATTGTATAAAATTCTAATTTTCTCTTCTTTTTATGAAAGTAAAAAATTGTTATTATAAATCTTTACAACTTATTTCGAATTATTTGAAAATTGAACATTTTAACTCGACTTTGGGCTGTTTGTTGTTGTTAGACATAAATTTGTATTAGTATATTTGGTACCGATTATGCACCACATTTTTATGTATTCGGTATATATATATATATATATATATATACAAGAATTATTGAAATTAAAGACTAATATAAAAATACTTATTTATGAAATTTCTGTCTCATCACGGGTGAAGGTTGAATGGTTATTTTTGCATTGCTACAGTCTTTTGTTTATTTTGAATAGAGATAATTTTCCTGGTATCTTTTATATCAATGTAAGCAGCGGGATTCTAACCCTTACATATCAGTACCGAAAGGCAGCTCACTACTGTAGTGTAATGCCTAGCGTACCATACGCTGCAGCTTAGAATATTTGGAAAGTGGATGTATGCAATTTTTCAGGATAACATTTTTCGAGGGGTGATAAAATCCTTACCCTTATATATAACATTATTCTGTGAATTATTGAAATATTTCGTATTCTCCCATTATTCAACTATATAGCTCCCATTAATTTTAAATTTTTTCTTTTATGGAAGATCTTTTACTGTTATCAATATTCTATCAACAAATTTTGTATTTAAAGAACTAATCCAGGCAGACAAAATCCTTTTATCAGAACCAAAGAAGGCTCCAATTCTTAATTATGTGAAACCAAGTTTCAGATTACCCATCCAGTTCTGTTCCAAAAGGTTGGCATTAGACAAAATCTATAAATTTTTATTGATATTTTTTGGATATTTAATAATATAATTACGGCAAAAAGTTATATACAAAAACAGATAATTGTCAGCATTTTTGTTTGCATTTGATTAAGTCTTTAAAATCTCTAATCTACTCCTCACTAAGGATGCATTCAATGATTTTATATAAATAATTAAATGTAACCATCTGTTTAATTTTAAGAGTTAATACAACGAATTAAGTCATAAAATTAAACGTTTTCTTAAATTTTAGTTGGATATAATTGAAGACTTCCAGAACATATTTATTTTAACTTTAAAACATATTTATTTTTAGTAACCATAAGGTTCACCTAACATTAAAATTTAAAAAAAAAATGGAGTTGAGTATGTATTATAGAAAACTATGTCTATTTTTAGCATTTACTTTAATTTATTGATAAGAAATAGATAAAAGCATAAATTATTGTAACTATCTCCCCTTAAAAGTTTAATAACACTATATATTCTTTTCAAACTTAAATTTTTGAAATTTTATTTCAAATGTATCGTTTGCAACAGTTAGAAACTTTTCATAGCATATTCTCTACTATTTTATTGATAGATTAAGACCTTCTTTTAAAGAATTCATTGAGTTTTAATGTAATCAAGCAAGATATGGTATTCCTTTATTATTTAGCAGAATTTTATATTTCTAGGTACAAAAATCCTCTTTTTCCTCATACTTTCTCCACAAACTATAATTGTATTCAAATTTTAATGTTTCAGTTGATTCCTGTGTTCAGAAATGTGTTCACTACGAAAGCCTGTTTCTTCCAACTGGAAATTATATCAGTATTTAAACTCTACAAAAGGGCTATCCTTTATGTTAAAATTAAAACGTATTAACTTTATCAAATAAATTGTTCAACTATATATAGTCTCAAAAAATCCACATAATTTTTTCAGAATACAGCAGTGAAAAGCAATTTTTTTGGGCATAGTTATATGTTTGATCTATTCCTTACAATGCTCTTAAACTGTGATACAAACTTCAGTTTAACATAAGACAAAATAACTTAAAGGTTAAAAGATATATATTTTAAAACCCTTTTGACTTTAATACTTAATGTGACAATTATATCCTATTAATATGCCTATTATTAAGATAAAATTATGTAGAGTTTAGGAAAATAGAGCTGATCATACCTTCAAGTTACAAAATTGTGATAATAGTAATAAGAGATAGAAGAATATATTACAGTAGAGAATATCTTTTGACTTTTGTTTTAAGTAGGAATGAGTAAAACATATAGACAACTGTTAATATGATGCTTTTAAAACCTACAGTTTAGATTTCTACAATACTTAGAAAGGTATCTTGAATTATCTTGAGTTATATTGAAAAAGTATGAGCATGATTTAAATAAATTCATTATAAATATGAATTCCTAAATTTTGATACTAATAGAAAGTAAAGAAAAGGCTTATGATAAGTTTAAAGGTTTTAAATGCATAACCAAATAAAACCAAAAGTTTCAAACCTGGACCACAGTCCTCTTTACAAGAAAGAAGTATCTGAATACCATTTCTTCCATAGTAGTTAATTATACAAAATATTAAAATATTGTTGAATGTTACCTATATCTATTTTATCTACCAATCTATCTATTAAGAATCAAAGTAAAAATTAACTAAAACAACTATCAAATGTAATAAAATTTTTTTATTAAAAACTTAAAATAAGTATAAAACCAATAAGAAATTTAAAAAATGAGAGTTGAGGCTGGTGAAGTTTTCACAATTTGTTAATGTCAGGCTACAATTTCATTAACATTATATATAAATCTCTAGTGATCTTTAATGATTTCTGTTTCTAATAAAGTCAACTAGCTACTGCACTCAGCCTACATAAAGATAAATACAATGGAACAAATGCAATTAAAATTTTAATACTTTAGTTACAGGGGTGGCAAACATTGTAGGTCGAGGTGAAATTCCCAAAATTTATATTTTTTATAGACATTATATGTACAGTCCACTCCAATTGACTCCCCTAATACTCTCTTGTTTGCCTCCAAACTAGCTATCATTCCCATGAAAGGCTCCAGAGCCTACTGGGAAATGGTATCACTCCATTGAGAACATATGAACTAAACCAATGAAATACCAATGAAAGCAGGCACTTTTTTTTTAATTATAAAACATCTTATATACACACTCTTTTAATTTTAATAAATATCCATTTTAATAATATTTTCTTCTTCATATGAAAACCAATATTTTATTCATTGGAAATTTTTAAATAATTTAATGTTCAGCCCAAAAGAGTTCAAAATAGAAATTTGCTTTTAGAGCACATATTTTTAAAAAATTTTTTATTTCTAATCAATAATAAAACATAAAACTTAAATATTATTGAGTAATTCTTTAAGTGTACTAATTAGTTACTGTTGTGACTAAAATAATTTAGCAATCAATACTAGAATTTCACAAGTAAAACAAAGCAGAAGATATACTTAATTTACTCCTGAAATTTAAATATGGTTTTTAAGCAAGATAAAATTGTAAGGATTTAATTATCTTTCCCCCAACAAAATTGGAAAGAAAAAAATTTATATTTCAAGCTAAATAAATTTTATTCAGATAAATTTCTATAAAGAAGTTTAGAGATACACTGGTACTCCCAATAATTGTTTTGAAAAAGATTAACTAAAATACTTTTGGAAAGGAGAAATTTGATAAAAATATGTTTGTTAAAATAAAAGGTATGCTTTATCAAAATATAATCACTGTAGCAAAAAGTCTAAAATGCAACATTTTATGAATTAAAATTTTTTAAAGTAAATTTAGTTATAATGTTTAGTTATAACTAAATTTCTACAACAAAAATATTCTATTTGGTAAATTGTAGGCAAAAATAAGAACTCTCTTTTGTAAAATATAGTTTATGTTAAATTATTTAAGTTGGGATACACACACAAAATATTACCATAGTAACATAAAAAAGTTACACTAAATCACTTTTAAAATTAATAAGAAAGATTGCTTGACAGCTATAAGAGGATATGGTATAAGGAAGAAATGCCTAAAGATTGGTCCAAAACTATATGTTGAATTTACAAGAAATGAAATAAGATTATTTGTAACAATTATTGGGGGATTCCCCTCTTGGATGTAGTTTATAGTATTTCCTAAATTAGTAGCAGAAAACTTGAGGACCTTGTTGAAAATTTGTTGGAAGATTACCAGTGCAGTTTTTGAAAAAAACATTTTACTGTTGACCAGATTTCTTACCTTAAATGCATTTTAGAGAAGTTGCATGAATTTAGCATTGACATATACCAGCTTTTTATTGATTTTAGATAAGCTTATGATAGTATTGTTTTCTGTCTTACAGGAACTGGGAATGCATCCAAAACTTAAAAAATTAATTAGATTAACACTAACAAACTCTACTGCAATGGTTAAAACCCAAAATAGCAAAACGGATGTGTTTGAAATAAAGGATTTTTAAGTATGTAAAATCTAAACATTACCAATCATACATTCAACATAACAGATTCATTTTTATTATCAGAAACTAGGACTATTGTTAACATTACATAATAGTACAATTTATTCCAGTAAATACTTTAGAAGGAGTTATACCTTGATCCAATAATTTCTGGGTCTCAATTAAGAGAGAGCCTTTCTTCCGTTCAGCCATCCATTCAGGCATTGGAGAATTCCAATTTGAAGGAGGTTCATTGCGGTATTCCCAAACATCATTTCCTTCTGCAGCCAGTTTTCTTTTTTGATATCTTTCATTTTCACTTTGGATAACACTTTCCTAAAATTGAAAAATAATAATTATCCTGTTCCTGTGCAATAGTAATATGTACAAATTTCATTTTATATTTAGTATAATAATTACAAAATGACAATTGTTTACATTAATTCTGAAATTAAAAAAGTTATGCTTTTAAATTACCTATGGTAAAATTTTACTGAATTTTCATAAGATATAAAAAAGTACAAAACAACTTTCATATAATATTATGATTTAAAAATGATAAAAAAAAAAGTCTCTATCACTGGTGTCTCCATCTTTAAATAAATAACTTTTTTTTATTGTTACCATCATCATCATCATAACAGACAGCTAATTTGAAATCATATTTACTGTGTTCGCTTTTCAAATCCAAATTTGAAAATTTTCATTTAAATAAATTTCAGATGCTGGTTAATAGATATCTTTATATATGATCATTGCTTGTTATTTCAAAAAATTTTAACTAAGCTATATATTTATTTTATAATACTCCTATCTCTTAAAAGATAAAATAAAATAAAATAAAAAAATAGTAATCATTTAATCATATGGCTTTAACTCAAAATAAACTTGGAAATTATTGAAAAGTCATTAGTCTGAAATATTTGAAGCAAGTATAAGCAAACTTTGTATACAGGCATAGTAAAGCTGTAGTAACTGATTTAATACATTACCTGGCCTTATTTTTATATTCAGACTCTCCCTTTTATTTTTTAAGCCATAAATTAGACAGATAATAAAGTCATCAAATAGTTCATTATTTTTTCACCACAGTATAAAACACTTGCATATTATCATAGTTTAACATTATTTTGTACCATTAGTATATTAGATATTTTAGCCTGTAAGTTGTTCTATTTATCAATAGATGCAAAGACTATTGTTTGCTATATCTAAAAATCCTTCAATAAGAAAAGAAATCTATATAAAAACTACAAAAGATTTTTTTCTTAAAATTTTTGTTAAAATAAAGCTTAAAATATTCTGCTATCATATCTACTTCAAATGACTTGATGGGTGTCATAAATTGCAGTTGCTGATAATGAAAGAATACTTAATACAATTCTATTAATAAACAGTATAAATAATACTACTATGACAATCAAACATTTGATAGGTATTCTATAAATAGTTTGGTAAAACAAATACATCAGCTAGACAACACAAAAATTCATATACGAATATTTAAAAATATGAAATGATTTGTAATTAAACTACAGAGATAATAATATAAATAAAAACACAAGTGTAAGCAAATGTATACAATTTTCTACACTGACAAAGTAAATAAGAATAAAAGTTCTACATATAAAACCTAAGCATATAATGGTTCATTATGTTTCAGTAATATATATATAGAAATCATTTAGTAATAGTCACCTATATTGCTAAATGGTTAACGAATTTCAATGTTTCTCTAGCAGTGATTTCAGCAGGGTGACTAAGAAATGTTTGTTCACTATACAAATCCACATATCTGTAATAATTGATGCCAAACATCTCATACGTTTCTCAAAATGCAGTTTTCATAGACTTCCAGATTTGAATTAATTTTGACTTACAACAATTTCTATAAAATGTGTTACAACCCATTACAGGAGACTTGACTGTGTAAATAATGTTTATTAAATCAAATGTGGTTGATGTGTATGATGTAATTAAGTGTTCAGGACTTATAAAAACTTGTTTTTTTTGGGGGGAGGGGATTAAAAGATTACTAAACTAATTATTATACGATTTTTTGTTTACCTTGCTTTGATGGTGATGGTTGAGGAGAAGGGGATTTTATTGGGAGGGTAAAGATTATTAAACTAATTTTAATTATATAATCAATTACAACATGCCTAGTTTAAACTTGTATGTATGTATGTAATATGGTCACTAACAGCAAGAGAAGAGAAAATGTTAGTAATCTTTGGAAGAAAAGCGCTACAAACAATTTTTGGTAGTATTAATGATAGTGGAAATTGGCAAAGAAGATACAACTTTGAAATTCACAAAATCTATAGAGATATTGACATTTTAAAATTTATTAAACTGAAAAGAATGAGAAGGGCCAGACATCTCATGAGAATGAAAAGTGATAGAGCCGCTTTGAAAGTTTTCGATGCAGTCTCTTTTGGACAACAACTAAAGTGTAGATCAAAAAAGAGATGAGTTGACTGTTTGGACTCTGAATTTAGTGCTATTAAGATCAAAATCTGGAAGTCCATGGCCAGAAGGAGAATAACCTGGTTGAATATTTTAACGAAGGCCAAGGCCCATAAAGGGCTGTCGATCCAACTATGATAATATATATATATATATATATATATATATATATATATATATATATATATATATATAATCTATTTGAAAGAACATATTAACAAAGAAAAGGTCATAAATTTTATGATTATTTCACTTATTAGTTAAGAAGTAGGTCTAAAGTAGGGACTATAACTCCTGACCTTTCTTTGATACCAACTTAATATACTCTCAAATTTAAATGCTTAAAACAACATTCTAATTTTTCATGAGTACTATAATACTAAGGCTTAAAGAAACCCAGTCAATGTAAGTTTTTGGGTTTTATTATGTTTTTCTGAGAGCTTTTTTTTTTTTTAGAGGTGGGTGGGTTATGGGAGATTTTAAAGATTACAAAGCTAATTTTTATTATACAATAAATAATAATATGCCTAGTTTACACTTATACATATGTGTATACTATAAATCTATTTTAAACGACAAACTAACAGACAAAAATGTCATATAAATAATAATTATTTTAATCTATAAATAAAAAGTAGATTTAAATGGGAAACATAACAGCTTCTCTCTGTTTGATATCAACTTAATAACACCTAAAAAGGGAATGCTTAAAACATATGTAACAATATTATTGATATTTATATTAACAATGATAAACCTTACACAATTCCAGTTTTGAAGAGTTTAAACAAATGATAAAAGTAGAATAACAAAAATCTTTTTAAAAATGTAAATTTATAACACTTCTTTTTTCTTTCAAAAAATAAAACTTTTAAACAGTATTATTATTATTATAAAATACAGACAGATGTTTGGGGGGGGGGTAGATGGGTAGGTAGAAAACCCAATTCAAGTTAAAGGCATGGACCACAATGCTTACAATTCTTAAATTCAAATTGTATTTAACAAAAGTTTTTGCCAATGTGTCCTCTACTCACGGACTATGACTTTTTTATTTTTCTCTTTCATTTTTTTTTTTGGGGGGGGGGAGGACTAAAATTTTGTAAGACTTAATGCAGCACTAATAAATTAATTTAAAATATATGTGATATAATTGTACAATTCGTTCAATTTCAATAGTGATGGAGGTAAATGAATTTCTTTCTACACAGCATAGTGGTTAAAATCACAAGTTTCTATGAGTTAAAATCCTAATAAAGGATTGGGTACAGTTGTACTGTTTTCTATTGAATAATGTTAATTATCTGAACACCACTTCTATAATAAAATGGTCAACATACATAAAACAAAGTTAATACCCAGAATAAAAAGTAGACAGGTGTTAAAAAGACAAAAATCTATCATGCAGAAAAAAAATAAGAGAAAGATTGTGCTAACATAAATGATGCATTTTCTGATGAAGAAAAATAATTAATGCTGATAGACTACAATCAAGAAATATTTACTGACAGTTTTCAAAGCATTCTTTGAAAACTGTTTGAATATATTATTATCAATTAATGTTAATATTATCAATAAATACATTAATATAAATTCAACCCAAATTGTAAATTTATAATTACTCAACTTTTTTAATTAAATTAACATTCTGAGACACAATATGATAAAAGATATAATCAATCATTTCAGTAAATGATACAGATTTTTTCCTATTTTATTTTAAAATGTTAGAAGTGAAAGAGGGAGAAAAAAAAACAATATAACTGTAATTTCCAATGTCAAAATTAATTTTAACGTCTACTTTATATTATTTTACATACATAATAATATTGTTAGAGCAACAAACAAAAAAAATGAGTTATCCTATTCAACATTTTTCAATTAAAATAATGTACATATCATTATAATAATTTTACCATTATACAAAAACAAGTAGAAACAGCAACACAAGCAAATTAAAGTATGAAGACCCTTAGAAAGGTCTTATTTAACCAGATATATAATGGAATTAATTAAAGGCAGTTCAAAGAAAACAAAATTAGTTGCTTAAAAGGTTTTTATAACATGAATACATAAGCAATATTTTAATATTTTTTAAAACATTTCCTTAAATCTTGTGACCACAGACACTAATCAAACAAAATACAAAAAGCAAAATATTACTACAAAATACAAAGAATTATTATTTTAACAAGATAAATTGACAGTAGCCTCCATTTCACTTCAATATCTTTTAAATGATTCATATTTTCTATATAATATTAAAAAATTACTGAATTGTCTAATACTTGAGCAAAGATTATATGTAAAATATAAATATAACATTGCAAATTTTAAAAAAAAGGATTGTTTGTTGTAATACAAACCAATGACTTTAAATCTCTTTTATTCCTAAACAGTTTACAGTTTTCATAATCAGTTTTCCACTGAGAACAGTCTAATGTTTCTCCATATATAAAATACTGGTGAAAGCGGGCTCGCACACCTGCAATATACATTATACATTACTCTTCAAACAGAATTAAAGTAAAATTGCAATAACTTTTCATTATAAATACAATTAAAAAATGTTGAGTTTACATTTTAAGTGTTGCACATACTTTATTATATTAATTACAGTGTATTTAAAATAGATATAAAGTAATATAAAATAGATATAAAGATATATAAAGTAATATTATACAAACATGAATATGACTTAGGGATGCTTAACTACATCAGATATGATGAATGTGGCTTTTATTTTTAGTCACTTAACCTATCCCAACTGGCCTTTTTTTTTTTTTTTATAAAAGCTCCTCATGAAATTTTTCCATATTAGCACATTACAACTTTCATATAGGAGCTTTTCATACAATTTCTCTTTCATGCACTGTTTTAAAATTATTTTTTACTTCTTAGTGCCTTTCTTATCACTTATTTTTTTGTTGTTGTTGTTAAATAAAAGCAATAATTTTTTATATATATTTATTTGACTTGAATCAATTGGGCTATGGGAAGGGTTTGAATCTTCTAGACGTTACCTTGTACATCACTTAGTATAATAAATGTAATATTATTTGATTGTTTTATTGATTATTATTTTCATAATTATTTATGTGCAGTTATAACTATTTTAATTTACAGATAATAAAAATTATAATAATTTATTTAAAGTTTTCATACAAATTATTCATATATGAATTTATATATGCATATATATATAAATATAGGTATATAAGAATGTTTATTGTAGTGAGATTTAATAGAAGCACAATTCGAAAATACAAATATGATTTAAATATACCATTATCAAAATTTTCATTGAAAATATTTTTAAACAAAATTTTCGTTTATAAAAATGTTATATATTAATAAGGCTTTTTTATACTGATCAGAAAGTAATTTCACTAATCTGAAAATAAATATGTACGATTTGTGATGATATTAGTATGTAATTTGTTTATTTTGAGGTATCATGTGATAATCTAGAATAGTTTTAATTTCCATAATAAATTTATTGAAATTAAGATGAAATAGCAATCTTTAAGAAAAAGTGGAAATCACAAAAGATATAACTTACCACATATATTTTATGTATTATAAAAGATTAATAGGTGTATTACATTATCATTATATACATATGTCAGGTTGGTAGAGCAAGATGACACAGTTCATATTATAAACATAGTTTATTCCTTTCAGTTTCAAACTCTTATTCAAACATGGCAGACATCCTTTGGCGCATCCAGTTATGGGTTCACCAGCTGTGTAATTCCAAATGTTTTCTCTGATTTGCATGATCACTAGACTTTTAATACCTGCCTCATCACATACTCTTCAGTGTTATTAAATAGTTCTCCATTAAGATCCCAAAACAATACTCTAAAAACCTAACTAAATTTAAAAGCATATCACACACACACACATATATATTTACATAAAAGATATATTTAACAGTAATTGATATACCTCCAATATTGCAGTTTAATATACCTCCAAAATAGTATAAGAATCCTCTTTTATGAAACTTTTGTAGTTTTTGGAGTTTATTGATGAAAATTAACCCAACACATTAAAAATTTATGCACCTCCATGCCAAAATGTAAGGACAATTGTTTACTATTTTATAAATAGTACAATTTTCACTAAGTCACTCACTTTTTTGTAATGAGACTAGCATGTTTCTATCATGTTCAAATAGCTTAAACTTTGACTTATCATAACTCAAATTGCCCAATCATAAACTGGCCCATTTTTAAAATTTTCTGGCCTACTCATATCTCATTTTCTTAATTTGTTTAGCTAATAATTACTTTTTCAAGTCCTTTGTCCTTTAAACCTGCTTAATTTAATCATCGCTGTACAGGTTTTTAAGAAATCTTTTTGCCTAACAATTTTTCTAAATCTCTTTCAAGTTTTGAAAATACTACAAATCTCCTTTTCATAGTCATTAATTTGCAGTCATCTTATTTATTTAGATGTGCAATGCAACTGCCCAGAACCTAATTTCTTATTTAAAATGTAAAATGCTTTATATCTTGCTGAAATTCATCTCACTGATGATTTATTAATCTTTACTTTTTTTTTTTGCCATCATGTACATTGAAATATTTTTGTTTTCCAATTATAAATCCCAATTAATTCCAATAATAAATCAATACTTTTTGAGGAAACATTGTTTAATCATTGCATTACTTAAATACTAATAAAATTACAGCTTTCCTATTTAATCTTTTTTTTCTTTGAAAACACAGCACAGTGACATAGTAGATTACATACAAAAATTTACATATAATATGAAATTAACAGATGATGAAAAAAAAAGGAAAAAGTATCTGAGAGTTTTTTTTTTTTTTTTGGGGGGGGGGGGGTAGGATGTCCCTTAATGTATAACTTTTACTTCTTGTACACATGAAAATGTAATTTTAGTCAACGATGTTTATACTCTCTTGCAAATAACCTATGTTACTATATAGGAAAAAAGCACCGTTTGTTTCCTATCCAGAGGTGGCTAAATACTCTGTTAGCCTATGACCAAACACACAGTTAAAAACCAGAAAAAAAAAATCAAGAAGCAAAAATGCCAAACCAAAATGAGAAAAAAAAAACTGTAATGGAATTTCCAAACTAGAAATTTTTCTTAATCTTAATACATGAGAATCATGAATTACAAATAGTCAGGAAGTTTGTGATGAAATAATCAGTGGTGTGTTCCCTATTGGAAAAATATTTATCACATTCAGAAGCTTTGAAATTGAGAATAAAAATGAAGTTTGCCCCAAACTTGAGCATTCCTCTCAGAATTTAACTAATGTATCCAGTGAACAGAGTTTTGCCTAACTTAAAATAATCAAGGACTATTTATAAAATAATAAAATTTCACCAAAGATTATCGACTTTGCTATATTAGAAATTAAAAATAAATTCAGTAACAAATTAGATGTTTTTGAATTAATTATGGAATTCTCTGAACTAATAGTTCATTAAAAAAAAATGAGTCAAACTCCTGTTAACTGGTTTTCTAAATAAAGTATTTAAAATGAAGAGTTATAACTTACACTGTTGTCTGTCAGATGTTCACTAAAATATATAAAAAAGATTATATACCTTTATGTTTAGAATGTTTACATTGTAGTTTCATAGTGTTGTAATTTTTTTCTTTCGCAAGGAGAATTTCAATAGTTTAATTTGACTCTGTTCCCATCAGTGATACTTCAATCAACTTAACAAATTCTTAATAATAAATTATAAAAGACTGGAGTATTATCATAACTACTTGAGTATCATGAATTGAAACCTTCTTTAAGAACTCATACACATTTTTTTTTAATCATACATGTTCAAGATACAATCTTTAAACTCAAAACATTTAAAAGTATTTATATTTGGATATTTTTTGTCAAAAATAATAATAGTCTAATTTTAATAAATAAATAGTCTTACTTTTACACTCTTTATATTCATCTTTGTATGTCTCACAGAGTCGTACCTAAAAAAAGATAACTGGTTCAGTGATAATGATGGATGAACAACTGGAAAATAAAATTCTTAAAAGTTACAGAATAATAAAATTACTTTAATCACAAGAAATATGTAACAGAATATGATACCAACCTCACATATTTGTTTCTCATCTACAATCAGTCTCTACTTTTTCAAACTGGTTTACATTGTTTAGCATTTAAAATTAAATAGATCAGGCATACTTCAATACGAGGGTATTACTTTGAACCATACCAATAATTTTAGTTCTAAAATTATTCTTTGAATTTAATATCCCCAACATTGTCATGTATCCTGTACAAATAGTTTTTATTATTTACTAAAATTATAAGGTTTGAAATTTCCTAAATAAAGCTTTTTAAAATAAAAATGTATCAAAACTTTGATTTGAAACTATTAAAATTTAAATTCCATTTTTGTACCATGCATAAGATCGTGTTTAAATTTATATGTTTCGAAAAAATGTAATACTAGTGACCAAATGTACAATAAAAGTTTCACCCAAATAACTACTTATAAAGCTGGATTTAATTATTCTCTTTATATCTCATATATATATATATATATATATATATATATATATATATATATATATATATATATATATATATATATATATATATATATATATATATATATATACTTGGTATCATTCTAACAGATTACTTTTCATTCTACAAAACCATTGCAGCAGAATCACTTCACATTTTACTCATTTAAATTGTTCATATGTTGAAATTATGATTCTGGTAAATATATATACATATCAGTGTCTGCACATAACAGATTAATGAATAACGCTGACTTCGTGTTATGAAATTTTGTTTTAAGTAACTAACCAGATGGATTATCGATGAATAAACAAAAAGTAAATAAAAGTTAAAAGTCCTACCTTCCAGGCATCCCCCGGTAAATCTTCCTTATCCTCAACACTCGATATTTCAAACGAACTCTCAGATTTAACCATTCTGCAAAGACTCAGTCCATACAAAGAAAAATTAATTTAATAAAGTAAAAACTGAAATAAACCCAACAAACAGTAAGTTAAAAGAAACTTTTATCATAACATTCCGCGTGTTTTATTTGAATACAAAAAACTGTTTACTAACACAACGTGTACTATGTTGCCAAATTTTAAATAGAAAATATATCGTAGCAGAAAGATTCATGACAGCAGAAAATTTTTTTGAAAGTGTCAAAACCTAGTAAGAGTTACAATTATCACAACATTAGAGCTAAAAAAAACTGCTAAATAACGTATAATCATGTTTGCATAAACTTATCCTGTTCTTGCCAATGTCATTTGGACGAGCCAAGAACGTTGGCCAGAGGTTAAACGAATTGAAATAAGGGTACGTCTTTCGTTTGACGAGCACCGCTAAGATGAAAGAACGTTTTAACTCAATTGGTCCGCGTAATAAGGGCTATTCATCGTTTGGTATTGAGAGTATAGAAAAGCACGTAATGCATCAGTTTACATATTTGTTTACACTATTCTTTACTATCGATCATTAGCACGCTCTCAATTTTATTTTATGATTTCCAGAAATACATCGCTCTTGTGCAGCTTTTGAATGTACTAACAACTGTATAAAAGAGATATGCAAACAAACAATTATTAGTTTTCCTTTAAAAAAATCCTTTTTGCAGCTGAAAATTTTTCTCTCTCCAAAAAATTTTAATTCTACATAGATAAAAGTTTTTTAGTGGGAAGGGATGCCAAATTCGGTTTCTGTCCAGGACGACATATAACGTACACCAATGCTGAATTTTACAGGGACAAGTCCCCAGGGGATATAGGTAGAGATGTAAAAAACCCGGAATTTTGAAGAGGTGGGAATAAACCCGGGAATTTTGGGGAATAAATCCGGAATTATGGGAAGAAATCATTTTAACAATGTTTACATTTATTTTTTCAACAGTTGCTGTTTAAGAACTACCATATTATTTCTAAGAGATTTTTTTTTTTACTTTTGTCAATATATATATATATATATATACTCAAGAAATAATAGCAATGAGCATTTAAATGATTTTATATTAATACTTATGTAATTAATTACCCTGTTAGTCTTATCAAGTACATGACTAGTTGCTTCAATTTTAATTACTAATATAATAAGTATATACATTATTTTTTATCATTATTTATTATGTAAATTGCTTTATGCTAAACTTTTTTCCCTCCTTTTACAATATAAAAATAAATATCTTTAAATTTAAAATAACAGTTTATTATTTTTGTAATGCATATATCATTTAAAGGTGTAATCAAATGACACTGTTGCATTTTGTGTCCAATTACTACACACATACGTTATATGTATGTACATAGAGATGTTATCCAAGAAAAATGATGATTTATGGGTTTTGTGACACTACAAATTATTGCCTAATATTTATGTAATAATAAAAATATTGGATATTTCTCAAAGGAAAAATATACTCATACTTTTATGCTAAACATGATACTTTGCCAAATATACTTAGTTAATCCCAATTATTCAATTTTTTTTTCATAGCATATAATAGTTAAATTTTGTGAAAATATCAACTTTTGAGGTCTACAACAAACACAGAAAAAAATGGTGGTCCTCATTGTGTCATAGGAATTAACGACTTCAAAATCAAAGTTTCTACAGTAATTTTCAAACATTTTATGTTCATTTTCATATTTATTTATAAACATCGGGAAGGCGTACAAGCAAAAAATATTTAAATACATTTTTGCTTCTATTGAATTTTGCTTCTATATTGAATTTTCTAACCAAATCTGAAGTGGAGGGTGGACGCTACAACGCGTTTTTCGGAAATAATAAACTTCGTTATGAAATTTCCTACACATACTCATTAAAGAACAACTAAACAATATTACACCTTAAAAATTTCTTAAATCAGGTGTGTGTGTGTGTGTTTTTAAATTCAATATTTTGAAATATTTTGTTAATTTTGAAATGTCCCTTGTACATTAATTTTGAATTTTTTCTTCTAATTTTACCTTTTTAATACTTAAAAATATTTTTGGGCATCTAAGAGGTATTATTTTGTAGATAAATTTAATTGTTAATTTAATGGGGAATACTTATTAATTGCACGTTGAATTTTCTCAAAAAATTGGCGTACATTGTCCCGTTTGGGTTTAGAAATCAGACGTATGATACTGAAGTAGTTCAGAAGTATGCTCTTAATGGCTTAGTTAATTGATCAAATCAACGTACTTTTGATTTAAAACACCTTTTATTATATTTCCGTATGCTAGCTCTTTAAAAAATAGAAAATCTCACACAGAAGAATTTATGGCGTAAATAATATTAATATATCAAAACACAAAAGCAACTCAAGAGCCATTTTTTTCTCGCATACGAAAGAACAACTATTTACTAAAAAATATCGTTCGTTGCCATTCGCAACTTACAAAGATAAAATAAAGTAAAAAAGATAATATGTGGGTAGAACATCAATTTTAACAGAGGATGTGACATATATCTAAATTTAAATTTAGTTTTAATAACTGTAATAAATTCAAAATTTAAAACGAATACCCATATTTTTTAAGGCAAAATAGCAGTATTTGTTAAACATTTTTTAAGAACCTATAACTAGTTAAGTCAAGTTAAGTTTTATTTTTAAGATAATAAAAGATTCATAAAAAAATATTTTTAAATACATCGGAATTTAAATGAAAAAATATGTGATTACATTACTAATACTTCAATTTATATTTATACAAAGTTTCAGAACTGAGTTGATATTTAAACAAAACTTTAAGGGCCGGTCTCACCACAGTCGTTTAACGACTGACCGCCACTAGTCTTTGTTTAAACGGAGAATCGAGTCCCACCATTGGTTGGCGCCATAAGTTAATTAACCATTAAACGACTTTGGTGAGACCGGCACTTAGTAATGTCCACCATTATGATAAAATTTTAATGGTATCAGTATAACATAAATATAAAAATATATATGAAAACTTTAATAGGTAAAATTTAAGTTATTAATAAAAAATAATAGGTATACAAAATTGTTATATATCCCATAAAAATGTTTCCAGTTAAATAAAATTATAATGCTAAAACTAAATTATCAAATTACTAAATTAGTATTGATAAAATATACTATGCAAATAAAACGATTATGTATAGTAATAGAACATTAAATACTTACAAAGAAAGATTTATGAGTTTGTTCTTGCATTTTTCAAAATCACACCTTACACTACTTTGAAGCCATCTTGACTCTTATGAGATAAGAAAAATATATAACTGAAACCCGTATAAAACCACTTCTAATTACCAAAGTCTCGTATAATCAAAACTAGGATTTTTATTTCTACGGCTGTGAAACAGTGGTGAATTTCTGGCACCGATAACAGAAGCAAAATTTACTACTGTGGGCATATATAAAATTTGCAGCATCTCCCTCCTACTTAATACAATATTTTCTTAGGGATGAAAATTTCTAGCTTCTAAAAGAAATTTTGCACTAAAATTTAAATTTTTTATAAACTAGGAGACAAAATTTAATTGTGAACGAATATTTTGAAAAAATTTTGTTAATCAAAGATTATAATAATTATTATTCAGAAACTACTGACTATTTCAATATGATCAAGGTTTTTTCACTTAACAAAATCATATTTAGCACCAACATTCAATTCATATATACATTTAAATATGTCTGTTTAATATTGATTTAACGACAGGTTGGTTTTGCTTGGAGAGCTACGGTCAACTGTTTTGCTACACGAGGGCTAAAGAGGCCGGAAACTACTGCGTAAAGCTAATTCCGAACAGCCACGAACGTCTATGCCATCCTCAGGATTCGAACCCTCGTACTCCAGTAACGAAGAGCAGTGCTCTCCCATTCGGCCATCGTTTGGCCCAACGATAGGAATTTTGTTAATCGAATATTATGATAAATATTATTCAGAAACTGCCGACTATTTCAATATATAGACATAATTTTCTTTCATTGATGAAAATCATTTTTAGCACAAAAACTACACAAATTGGGGATTAGTTATGAGAGTAAATGACAGAAATAATACAAAGAATGGGATTGTACATTAAACAAAATACGTCACTTTTTTGCATGAAAATTTTAAAAAATTCATGAATTCTTTTATGGACCTAGTTTAAAATTTGAAAATTCAAGAGTCGAATTTTTAAGGATCTCTCTAATTGAAGAAGTTTTTAAAAACTTTTGATGACCGTTCAAATCCTGTTTCTTTTCTTTAAAAGATATAATACTTTTACTCATATAAAGACCCAAACATTACAGCTAAAATCATTAAAACATATATTAAAAACTATTTACCAATTCGCTTGATGTTTACCAGTTCAGTGGAACTCTATGCTCTTCCATCTAGAAATTTTTCCCACGTATGCTAATATCTTTTTATAGAGTGTAACTACTCTGTCACTTACACGAATGATGGGTTAGTTGGACTCCCTGAACTTAGTCTTTTTGTTAAGTCTATCACTTAAAATTTTATTATACAAATCGCTCGTTAGACCGATAATGATGAAGTACAACTGAAAGGTAGGGTGGAAGATTTGTATGAATATCTATGAATGTATGAATTCTCTATAATTAAGATTTAAATCATGCCTTTTTATGCATAACATGACGTTTATTTAATGGCTTAGTAAAATACCTAATCCATATCGTTACTCACCTCTTGCAAACGATTTCAGGATTAGTAGAGCCTTAGGTTATGCCGACCAGATGTGCAATTCTCTCTTTAAGGAGAAAAGATCGATTCAAGACAATTTTTTTTTTTTTTTTTTTTTTTGTAAGTGGTTGTTTAATAGTTTAGCTCCTAATGACTGAATCCCATACAGTGTCCATTTATCTTCCTTCCCAGACTTCCTGGGCATTTTAATCACCCGTAGTGTTTCTGTATGTTTATTTTATGTCTTTCCTATAAATGTTGGTACTGTTGGTAGAATACCCCCCCACACACATTTCTCGAACTCGTGTAGCCATTCTTCGGTAAGCTACAAATCGTCTTTACCCTTTAGTTGCCTATCCATCAATGTCACAATCTCTTTAACAAGGTTCGTAACAGCAATCCAGTGGATGTAAAGAAAGTTTTATTGCATAAACGGGAAAAATAATTGCGAAAGCAGTGAATTTTCTGGCAATTTTACACAACTACCGTTCCATTTTTCAGAAAAATTATTTTTCAACTTTTCCTTATTCTTACTCGGGTTGAATCGTCCTCTTCCGAACCTAATTTCCATTTTGGTGCGGCGCCTCTTTGACTGATGCGTCGGTGGCAAATGCCACCTTTGCCACTCCCTATTTACGGCCCTGGTTGGCGTTATTGTGTATTTTAAGCACTCTCGAAGTGTAGGCATCCAGATTGCTAGTCATATTAAGTCTGTTTCATTGTAATGAGTACTCGACTATTATTAATTCATACAGTTTTTGTGTTCTAGGTACCACATTGAAAGCCGTTTCTGATGAGAAAGCGTTCATAGCACTCTCCCTACTGATCCTACAAGTTAAAATAAATTTGTGTTTTCACCAGTTAAATAAAAACTATGCAGCTAAAAGAAAATAAGTTCACATAGATAAAAATTAATTGTACCATTTTATTTCTTACTATGGAATGTAATAAAACTATAATATTGTTTACCATATATCCTTGAGTATTTATTTCAAAATAATCAAGTACTATATTTGTAAATTAAATCCACTCGTATGTTTTTCTTTAAGGCAAACAAATCAATAACAGTTTCATTAAATTTAGGTATATCATTTAACATGTTTTTACAACCGAGAACAGGGTTATAGTACTAAGTCTGTCCTCACTCATAGGGCTTCTTATAAATGTCTCTAAAACGAACTAAGACATTTGAATTGAGAAGTATCTCTCAGCTGCAGCAGTAGTGTTTAGAATAGTAAGAATAATTATCAACAGTTTGTAGGGCTCCAAAAACGAAATAAGTAATTTTCCAAAATAAATTGTATAGTTAATAGCCCCAGTGATACTTTTGAAATCATTTAATTCCGCAAAACTGAATTTATTAAGTGCTATCTTAACTGTTTACACTAGTTCTTAAAAAGTACACATCGAAATTGATAACAATA
This sequence comes from Pardosa pseudoannulata, assembly GCA_032207245.1. Lineage (NCBI taxonomy): Eukaryota > Metazoa > Arthropoda > Arachnida > Araneae > Lycosidae > Pardosa > Pardosa pseudoannulata. The sequence continues at coordinate 153,792,509 of CM063502.1, forward strand.
AAATGGACAAAAGAATTAACTAAATGAATGTAGCTGACTAAGGGAGGATTTGAACGAAATAATTGTAAACAATGCGAGAAAATATGCTAATGGAATGACAACATCGGTGTCTTTTCTTTTCCGCTTCTATCCCTATGCATAAGTTTTCAGGGTCATTTCTTCAATCTCACGTGCTGTTTGAGGAAAGACCAAGAACTGCTCACTGTTTTACTAATCTATAATACGATAGCTACGTGTTAGCGAATCTAAAAGTATGGGGAAAAAACTCATCCTGGAAACTGGAAAAAATCTGGACGAATATTTAACATTCTTTTGTTTAATTTGTAAATATATCTATTTTTTTTTTCGAGGTACATGGCATAAATGTAAGAGCAGCCAGTACCTACGGAAGCAATACCAGTTGCACTTTTAACAAAGAAGATTTGATGTTTTTAAATTCAGTGCTTTCTTTGAAATTGGGTCAAATTTGAACATTTATTAATGAATTTTGCTACCGCTGCCCATAGTGTTACTACGGGCGAAAGTACTTTTTTAATTAAAAATAATAAAAAAATATTTAAAAGCAAGGGCAACTTATAATCATATTAATGAATTAGCAATATTGGCCAAAGCACATGTATTGAGCAATAAACGAGTTCTGAAAGAAGTTATTCACGATTTTGTAAAAATGATACTTCGAAAGAGATTGCTTTAATTTAGGTTTAGACTCTGTATATTATTGTACTAGTTTTGTTATTATTTCAAAAGTAAAATTGAACTATTCCTGTGTAACAAATAGTTACATTATAACATCGTAGCTGCCAGTACGGAGAGACTTACCGAAGGGCGGAAGGGGGACCTTCCCCTTCGACTTGGTCGGACAGGTGGGATTTGCTACCCCCTTAGAAGCCGGTTTTTGTAGGCTCCCTCAGAGTTAGCAAGCAAGCATGACAGAGAAGTGTGGAGGAATTATCGGTAGTTAAAGCTGTCTTTCACCATATTATCCTTCACCATATTTTTCGCACCATATTGACTGACTCAATAAACCTTTCGATTTCGCAATGATGTATTAATTTTAAATGAAGTGTTTGAAGTAAAGATTCATCAAATGGTAAGTCTTTGCATATTTATATCTTGTGTCTTATTTTCTTGAGTTTCTCAACAGACCTAGATTTTAACTTCGCATGCGCTGTGTTGTGTGTGATTGCCTTTTATTCTCCCTTTTCTACCTCTCCCTAAACATGGCATAATACCCTTGTAAAATTCGGAACTAGTTTTATTTTGTAAGTTCATAAACATTATTGCGTTAAAAATATAAACTTTTATTCGCTTCATTATATGTCATTTTTCGGTCAACATTGATCGTTCATAAATATATGTATTTTTTTAAGGTTATGTGCGCGGCCGATTTTGGTTTGTTTACAAAAGGTCGGCACTGGTATAAGCAAGCGAAAATTCTAAAAAAATTTATGAACGATATCAAAAGAAATGGAGTTGAAAAAGAAAATAGATTAAATAACTATTAATTATAAATTAAGCTTTTTCGAATGTCTGTTTTTCTTTTAGTCGAAAGAATACATTCGATATAGAAATCGTCATCTAAAGAGATTTTATTGAAGAGGAATTCTCACCTACTCATACAAATATTTTCTTAATCTGTTCAAAAGGGTCATGTACTCCTTAAAAAGCTAAAATATTCCGTAACTCAAGGAATTATTTGATGAGGTCTACATTAATGCAAATTAATTAATATCGATTTCTTATACCATTTCAAATATAATAGTTAATATACATTAAGATTATACAGAAATGATTCGAATGTTTTAACTGATTTTAAATATATATATATATATATATATATATATATATATATATATATATATGCAATATATCGAAATTATTTAACTTTAATATTTCCTTAAGAACCTCCTCTCTCCCACTCTAATTCCTAAAAATCTCTTTCCCAGCCTCTAAACGTCTTAATCAAAGGAGTGTCTTCGACTGCAATGACTGTGATGTTTTGATTTCTCTGCTATTGCACCAGCTCACAGAGGCTTCTAATGGAACCTCCTCTTTGTATTACAGCACCGTATGGGGGGAGGGGGTAATTGTGTCCTGCTTATGTTAAAATAACTTAACATCAGCTGGACGCAAGATGTGAGATTAACGGTTTTGGCTTATACAGAACGAAGAAAGGAAATTCATTTGTGCTGTTTATTGTCGTTGAGTTTATGTTAGACACCGAGTTCCAAATGCGATAAAAAAAAGACGCAAAAATTGATAAGAATTTGGTTATTCCTGTTCAATTAAGAGAGAAACCTACAATTTTTTCTGTTCTATTTTATACCACCCTTAAACGTCTCCGAAATAATACAGAAGTAAACCTGCACTCTAGATCAATTCTTAGTTAACAAACGAAAGGTATGCTTTACTTATATTACTTTTTAATTACTTTACATAGAAATTTTGTCTTTATTTTTTGGACACAAATAAAAAATATTCTGTTACAATTTTGTTTCTTACATATCTTTGATAATTTTTAATATAAGGATTTAAACTATTCTTAATATTGTAAATACATTTTAAATGTATCAAAGGGAGTTGCAACCTTCAAGTAACTTTAAAAAGTTTCTTTTGTCCTATTTTCAGAGCTTCGCTAAACGTATTTACTATCACTTTATTTATAGCTCAATATACATAGATTTTTATATGCGATTCTTTTGTTATTCATAAATATATATTATTGTCACTATAGGAAATTTATTGATTACATTAACACATTGTGTGCGGGTACATTTCGCAGCGGAATTGTACCGGGAGCGGGCGTTTTGCGCGTAAATTTAGTTATTTAGTTAAATCTCAATAGATCGAAAATTATTTAATTTTTTAACCAACTTTTCGTATTTTATATTGAAATATATAAACAAATATATAAATAGATAAATAAACAAATATATACACACACACACACACACACACACACACACACACACACACATATATATATATATATATATATATATATATATATATATATATATATATATATACAAATATATATAATATATAAATATACATATATATACTATCATTTTCGCAAGGATAAATAAAACGTTAATTTTTAAATCTAAATTAATTTTTTAATCAACCTTTCCGTTCTGTGGTTCCGCATCGACTGATGTAAAAACTAGTTTTTATCTGTCTAAATTTCTCCAGAATATATGTAGTAGACAAGAACATTTGGCTTCGTTTTCTTGTATTTACCGTTATTTTTGTAGCCACAAACAAACCACGTTGTTACACGAACCCGTACTAGTACGTGTCCCGCGCTCAAGTATCAGTTGTAACGAATCCGGCTCCTGTTTCAGGTGACACGATGAAGAAGCAGATGTTTCTTGATTAAATGATTTATTTACACCTTGAAGCTATATACACACAATACAATTACAGTTCACAAGTATGTGATATAATAGATGTAGGCCTGAGTTGAGACTTACACTTAAATACACTGCCGAAAGGTTTGATAACCGACGGAAGAAAATAATTAGTGGTAGCTTCGCGTAATAGTTCCCGGTAGTAATTATGAAGACATCACACTCAATTGGACGAGTTGTTTGAAATTGAAATGAGTATCTTCAAAGACGATAAAAACAAAGTTAGAATTCCTAGGCGGAATATACAATCAATCTTGAAGAACATCGGAATAAAAGAAAACCCAAGGCACAGGGTATCATTAACAATCTCAGAAAGAAATTTAGATCCCAAGGTAGGATTTTCGCTAAGAAAACTCTCCGATGGAGAGACTGGTCAAAATGACCTCCGAATTAGCTGCTGCTAGCTAACTAACTACTTAAAAAAAAATCTCATCTCGTCTTCTTTTTAGGGAAGGGGCCTCTAAGAGAAGGGACCTCACCCATAATTTAATCATTGGATCATCTAGCGATGATCTCACCTTCAACCAACTTGATTGATATGGGCCACACAATCACCCGAAGCAAACCCGGGAGTCTCCGGAATTTCGTGTCGGCGAAAGATCAACGTCGCAGCGAATCCCTTTGAAGACTTGTGGTTCTGACGATCATCTTTCTGGCTGTCAGTCTGGGTGACCATCAGTCTTCCCTGTTGTTTCGTTACCTACAGGGCACAAAAATCTAGATATCGTGGTGCCGGGGAAAACAAAGCCTTTGTCCCCACATAAGCGAAGTTCATTTCTCAAACTCTTTTGAGAAACAAAGTCTTTGTTAGGGAGGCACGCCGTTATACAGTGGTCAGAAAACGTACTAGTACGTGTCATGCATACAATGTGTTAATATGCTTTCCTTCAATAATGAACATTTCATCCTGAGCTACTGCGCGATACTTTACTAGAACAAAATATCAATATACAACTTAAATATTTACTTTTTTTAAAATTACAATACAATATATTATAACTCAAACCTAAGTATTTTTTAAAGTCTACAATAAAAAATTTTTACTTTATGCTACACATAAGTGCCTTTTTAAAATAATATTTTTTAAGAAAGAAAAAAAAAGTGTAAAGGGTATACATTAATAAAATATACTTTTTGACGAAGATTGAGTATTATATATGCATAAGTTTTTTTAGAATCATGCTATTAAGTATGCACTTTCTAATAGGACTATTTTCATGTTTAAAACATTAAAATCAAGTTGTTGAAAAATAATATTGTTTTTAGAATTTTTGAAGGTTTAAAGGTTGAAACTCCTCTTAATGTAAGATAATAAATCGTTCAGACATACAAAGGCACATATAGGAATAGAATAACATGCAAGTCGAGCATTTTAAAACAGATTTTTTTTCTATTTACAAGAAAACTCCTCAGAAGCGGACAGCTAGGGATTGACAAATATGTTCCCTTTTCAGATGCGTCCGTTACTTAGGAAAAAAGTTCTCGGAGAATAAAAAGTAATTAAAACACACCGTAAGCTGTATAAATGTTCTAAATAACTAAATATTCCATTATTTCAGTATTAAAGTTTATTAATGCATATTATTTTAAAAATTAAACTTTGTTTTAATACTTGAAAATAGAAATCAGAATATGTTTGCACTCTATACTGTCTTCATACGAATACAAATTTAAAAATATTTTAGCTCTTAAAAAAATCTTTGCTTTGGTTTTGGATTGCATATGCTTCCCATTGTGATATTTTATTATTCTAATTTAGTATTTGTGATATTATATTTTTCCATTTTATTAGCAAATTTAGAGAAAGAAAATATTGTTCGTATTAAGGTAATTGAGTTTCAAAAACAAAGGGTTACTTATTTTCAATTTTACATTTGAATGTATTATCTAAGTTCTACCAATACTTTAGTTATCGTTCTGAAAGTAGTTTAAAAATTTAAATATTAGGGTGCATATTTTGTTATTTTACAAGGCAGATTATTTGATTTTTAATGAGAGAACTAAACAATTTAATTCCAAAATATTCTCATGAAAATAGTTTTGAGAAACTGGTTTTAAATTTTATATGAATGAGTTAAAACAAAAAAATTCATATATATTAACTTCATTGATTTACAGTTGTTGAAATGGTCAAAATCACCAAAAGACCTAAGACAATAAAATGGTGTTGATGCTATTGTTGAGTGGGACCGATTCCCAAATATTTATATTTTAATGAGTATCTTAGTAATTCTTCCTGTGACTACAGCTACTGCAGCAGAATACTCATTTTCCTCCTTTCTAAAGTCATATCTCCGGGGTAAGAATGGTTTACAGGGTTAGCTTTGATGTCATTACATAAGCATTCAATAGACGTTGTTAATGTTATAATGTTATAGAATGTTATAAAAACATTTGTGGGACAGCCGATAGTAATTAAACTGCAAAATATGTTTTTTTAACCACCATAAAATATTTTATGGTTCACATTTTAAATGTACTATATGAACGATGGTCGAATGGTAGGGCGCTGCTCTTTAATATCCTCTCGACTATGGCATGGTTCTCCGTAGAATCTGCTTTAAACAGTAGTTCCTGATCTCATTAGCCTTCAAGTAACAAAACAATAGGATGTAGTACTCCAAACCAAATGCACTGTAATGCATATATTTACTTAAAATACAATTTTGGTCACTTGGAAGCAAGCTTTAATTTTTCGAAGATTTAACATTTTTGTCTAAAATTAGTGGGTGCGTTCTTTCAGAAAGATGAAACTATTAAAATCATCTCTACAATCCTCTTTGAGACAGGAACGTTTAGGGAATAAATATTTTACAGTGCAAAAGAAACCGTAAACACCTTAAACTAAGAAGAAATCACCGATTTATTCGTAGACGGTAAATCTTGGAAAGTAATGTTACAAATTTTTTTCCTTTATATATGATACTTATGTGTAAAGTTAGATTTTAATTTTGTAAGTTATGAGTTCATTTTGAATATATGCTATAGAGAGAAAACGTGTTTATATATTTTTCATATACATTTGGTGGTACATGGCGCAAGCCAGTTTTTTGCCATGAGCACCAAAGGACCTAGTTACGACCCTACAAGGGAGCTTTAATTCTCAGACTTTAAATATCCCTTTTTACTTTTCTTGAACTAGTTATGACTAGTTTACTCTTGACGTTTTTACGTACCTGTATTTCTCGCATAATTCAAAAACGACTAGCCGTAGAAGGTTGATATTTTGTATTTAGCACTGCTATAATGTCTAATTGTGCACCTCTCCTTTTGATTACAATCCTTCGCTTTATAACGGAAAATTTCAACATAGCGTTATTAACACTGGGAGCAATAGCTCAAAAACTATTAGCTGTAAAATGTTGTAATCGTACATTGAGGACTCGTATAATATTTTGTTTTGCCCATCCTCATTTGAGCTCATTGATTCTTCATTTGATATCTTCATCCTCATTTTGTGTGATAGGATATTTTCACCCGACTGCAACACGAGACAGCCGAGTGAAACAGATGTCAATACGTATCTTCGTTTCGTGTGATATGGGCATTAATGGGTTAAATTTATCTTTCACACTTTGCATTTCACACGGAACCCTAAACATTTTTTGGGAAACACTAGAGTTCAACTGAACATGACTTGAGAACCTCTGCACTAAGGTAATAAATATCTCATACTGTGTCACGATGCATTGCTTAAGAGCAGAAGCATCCAAACTTTTCATCATTGTTACTCACTTTTAAGACATTGAATCTATAGCAACTACTTCACCCTCGGCCTGTTGAATTTTTTCAGAGAAATTTAACTTGTAAGAAAAAAAATTAAAAAATGAGCTATATATTTTTTGTCGTGTTACTACCGTGTCGCTTGATGAAGTTTTTAAAAGCCAATATCACATGTATATCAATCGTAGAAAGGTACATAAATATTCTAGGTCCTATGGCTCAAAGTTGGGGTAACGCCACTTTAGGGTAAAGTGTCTTTTACATCCATTAGTAATGGCTTGACTACATAAGGAACCCCATCACCTTGGTTTTTTTTCTTCAGTTGTCTAGTTTCGTGTATCGAGGAACTTATCGACATTAATTCATAGGTAAGCATTTTTTATTGTAGATCTTTATATGTAAGACAGAGTGACTTTTCTACACCCTCCGGTTATTTGAAAAGTAAATCCTTCTTGAGAATAAGTTTCAATAGAAACATTTGAAAAATATTTAAATAAACAATAGGGACTGCCAATACATGAATAGAAAAGTGAATTCTAATATTTAGGATGTACAATCAAATTGATTGTTACTATTTTATTCGAAATTTTGAATAAAAGTTATATTGTACTTATACATGCAAAATATTATATATGACTAGAAACGTATACACTAATGCCTTTATTTTTACATTAAGAGGGACAAGGAATATTCAATATACGTTTTTGTATACTCTCAATATACTGTACAAGGATTATTTTTTATACACTAATCTTATTTAGATTTCTAAAATAAATATTTCAAGGGAATACAATTTGCTTATAAAAAATGATGTTATTTGAAGAAATTTCCAAAATGTTCCATGCTTATTAAATAACATTTAAGATTTTTATTTCTGTTAAATTTTGTATTATCTCTAAACAAATTTTTGCTCTGAATTTTATATACAAAATCATGAAATAAAATATTTTTAAACATTTTCTGTATCAAGTCTGAATCAACATTTTCTCCCCACAATACGAAAGTTTGTGAATTGTAAATAAAATTTGAAAAACAATGCACAGTTTCATTACAAACCAAATAAAAACCAGTGAAGGAAATTATTTAGTATTTACAACGAGGGTAATACACACTGAGCGTTTTGAAAAGATGAAAGTGATAATACTTTAAACCAGCGATAGTGAAATTACAGTCCGTGGACCTGATGAAATCCACTTAAAGGTTCTATCAAGCCCCGCCAAAGATTTGAAAGAAATGGTACAGACATTTTCAACTGAAAAAAAATATATATATATATATATTTAAGGACTTGTTTAATTTTTTCCATTTTTATTGTCCACAAAACTATAGTTCTGCAAGTCTATGTCGAAATCGACTTCCTCAGAGGTGATATTTTAAGTGAAGAAATTAGAGCTATGTTTGCTTCATACTATGAGCTCCATATATATGAAAGTTTCACAACCATAGTAAACCAAGTTCATTTTTTCTTTTACAAAACGAAATCATTTATTGAGGTTAATAACTAATTATTTCATATGCATGCATATGCACATATTTTAGAAGATATTCTAGTTATAAGTACTTTCTAAAATCAATTTAAATTTCCAAAAACTATTTATGAGTTGGAAAATTCAAAATTCATTTTTTCTGCATTATTCCAGAGGGACTTGGCTCACTTTGGTTTTAAACCCTTTATATGTGAACATCTGTTTTCTACAATAAAACTTCGAAAGTGTTGTATCAGAAGCAAATTGACAGACGAGCATATAACTTCACTTCTCAGAATCAGAGTACACTCTGGTTCGAAGCAAATAATAAATATCTTTCAGAAATCAAATCATTTTTGTAATCACTATTTTTATTTATTTACCGAGTTTTATAATGAAATTATATTAGTTCGCAAAGAAGAAAAAAAAAGTTTTTTTTTTTTGCCTTAAAAATAAGATTGATTACCACCGTTTTAAACTGAGAAAACAGTGTGTCGTCAGTGTTGATTGACAATACTTATGTAAGTTTTATAAAGCTTACATATTCATACAAAGAAAAACAATTTATATGTAAAAGCTTAATTCGCGTTTGTGACTTAAAGTGTTTTCAGTAACTTCGGTCGTTTCGAAGGTTCCTTGTACTTATAACCCTCTTGCTCACCTGAATCTTATATGAGGTTTCAAGTGATTAAAAGTTACTTTCAAATAATTTTTCAACAAACTTTTATTTTAAGTGACACCAATTATACACCACCTCTTATACCTCATATGTGGCTTCGAATCGGATTTAGGTCTCGATAACAGTTGGTGGCAGAAGGTTGAAAAGGTAATGTCTCAGATTTGAGAAGTGAATACAGAAACCAGACATTTTGTTTGTGTTTTAATTTTGTCTACTACTAATATATATATAATATGTTTATAATACGTGTATAATAAGTGTATATATATATATATATATATATATATATATATATATATATATATATATATTAAATAACATTTATCACAGTGTGAAACGTTAATACAATTTGCATTGTTTCGGTATAAAATTTACCATCTAAATTCGTTGCCGTCGTCTGTTTTTTTTAATTTTTATAAATGTATATGGATTTTCAAACCCCTTATGATAGGCCATACTGAAAAAAAAATTTTTTCCTGCAAAATCCAGATTCCCTTTTGAATATAACAATTCTCAAAGGGATAATTTTTATGATTTTCATATAAGCGAGAGAGAGCGTGAAACAATCAATTACCCAGAAAATTTATTCTGCAATTGTTTCTATTCTGTAACCTTATATTTGTTATAATTTAACATTCATTTCAAAGCATTAATTATTATTAACTCTAATCGAAATCTAACTTGTTAAAATGTTTGAGAAATCCCCTTGGTTCAAAGAACGTAAAAAGAAAAAAAAAAATGATGTACACACATGTGATCGGTTCCTCGATTGTGGTGCCATCTATCCAATTACTGATGCGTGATTGGTTAAGCATAATAACAGTTCAGTTGTTTATCGTCTTGAAGTATTCGCACGTTTCAAGAATATAGTAGAGTTTTATTAAGTGGATCGGTTCAAGAATGCGTACCCCAAGTAAAGCAGAATTTTGCCTCTGGATGTCAAGTAAGATATTCATGATTACATTTAATGCTTTTAAACATATTAACAAATGAAGATCTAGTTATAGTGTTTAGTAAAGGTGCGCGTTTCCGTGTAACGAAACTAAGGTGTTTCAAGAAATGCGTCTTTTGATTTCACCATTTAAGATAATATAAAAATTATGTGCTTCGATATACCTTTTCTATTCTAGAAAATGTGCTTGAGTAATATATGTATTGTTAAAAAATTGTAAAAGTTTTATTGAAAAATTTCTTGTACGTTTGCACTAAAAAAAGTATTAATACAAGAGATGAATCTGGAATATTTGTACTAACTCAGTAAATGTTTAAAATTCAAATATTTTATGAACAATTGATATATGATAATTATTCTTAATTGTAACAGCAGAAATGTATTTTTGAGTATCGTGGTATAAAAGGGTATTTTAAAGATTTTATGCATAAAGAAACTGATCTATTGGCATTAACAATATTTAGGAAGTTTAAAAAAATAGTTTTTATCCATTGAATATTTCTTTGGTTAAATAATGTAATCGGAATCCACTTTTGAATGACAGAAAAAAAAAGAGTTTGAATTTAAAACTTCTGTTTGATATTGCCCCACTGAAGTAACTTTATTATCTTTTTTTTTTTTTTTTTTTTTTTTTTTTTACAATATATGTTCCCACCTTCGATAGTGTGTGATTTATTGGTTAAATAATTCTAACCCCATTGAGTTATGGGACTGTTGAATCATACTTAATGATAATCCTTACTTAAAAATAGGCACTTTACTTGATATCTTTCTCAGACCTCTAAATTCTTCAAATACACAGTTTAGATAAATTCATGGATAATTAAAAAAAAAAGAAAAAAAATCAATCAATTTCGTAAAGCATCAACCTGGATGTATGTGGAGTAATAAGCGTAGAAATCAATCGGTCCGTTCTTGAAATTTATGCTTTTAGATGTAAGGGAAATATAATCGTATCAGATTTGGTTAGTACCATTTATTACCTCCCAAACTTAATCACAGCGTTTATAAGTTGAAATCAAAATCCTTCGACATCAAACTCTGTATAATGAGTAATTAATCCTATTGTAAAGTATTTCCGTAATTAATCGCGTTTATCACACATTTTTACAAAGTGTTTGAAATCAAAGCTTATTTTAAATGTAATTTTGAATAATTAGACATAAAACAGCTGTATAAATTCATTAGATTATAATCTTGATATCTAAAAGGAAATAAGACGTTTTAAAATAATTTTATTTTTTCTAATTTATTAATAAAAGCAACCCCCTTTTTCCAGTTCCATATAACGCGTCTTCATTCCGCAATATTAAGCTAGCTTCATTAAGTATCGAGTTTTGTTTACCTTAGTTGAGAAAAATAAAACTTTTTTTACCCTAGAATACATCTACTTAATCACCTGGATTATAAAATTTTAATATTATATTTATAAGCGATATAAAGCTGGGATTTTGAGAACAGGACAGTAAATTAAATATTTTGAGATCGAAGATAGTTTTAAGTGATTTTGATACCTTTCGCTTTTATTTATAGCAATTAAAAAGTTTGTTATTAAAAGGCTGTTTGTTGTACTGATTAGAATATTTACTTTTTAAACAACTTTATTAAAAGAATATCCCCTCTCTCTCGTCGCCTAGTAGAGCTTCTTTTGATTATTTGTTAAATTTATCATTAATATGAAATAAAGCTAAGCATGTAAATTTTTCTTCTAAGGTTTAATCAAAAGGCGATTGGTGTCTTCACTAATATTTGTTCAGGGAATATATACCTATAACAATTAATGGGTAAAAAAAATCAGTGTTATTTGCTTTTGTTAAGAAACCTTGCAGAAAGGTCATAAATTTTATATTTTATTTCTAAATTAAGTTTAGTTTTTGTTTACTCTGTTTAATTGAAAGTCCGAAATGAGTTCACGTAATATAAAACTAATATTGCGGGAGCCAAGACTATAAAGTGACAAAATTTATTCCCTGTGATCGGAAATTCGCTAAAAGTTTTTTTAAACTGATTTAACTTCAAAAAGTAAATTTTTCGAATACACCATAGTAAAAGGATATGGATACAGGATAGAGTAATACTAGTAATTGTGGAAACCAACTCTTTACTTTGCTTTCAGCTTCACACAAATGATTGGTAGTTTCAGCATATGCGCCCAGAAATGGGACGTTAGTTCATGCGCTGGGTCAATTTGAGCCTAATTGTTAAGTACTCGTTGGAATGTTTCATATTATAAAAAATAAATTATGTTGGACTTCATACTTGAATGATTTGACATGTAAAACAAGTTTAACCTTTGTGCAGTTTCACAAAGTTTTAACTCTAAGCATTTTCACCTCTCTATCATAATTGATCCGTCCTTTTCTTTCGGGATCTTTCTGCAGAGTGCTTTCAAAATTACTTACCAAGTAGTAAGCTAGTTTAAAACTAATTGAAATTATCAACTAGAAGTAATTTTATCTCAAAATACGTCCACAGCAGTTAAAAATTAATTTAAAGTATGTTTAATTACCAAAATTAATTGTTAACTTACCTTTGATTTCCTAACTCTTTTGTTACTACCAATTATTTTTTCATTCCGTTCTTACATCAGTTTCTTCCTACTTGTAAAATAATTCACTTTTCCATGTATTAAAATACTGAAATCATATTAAAATTTACATTTTTGGTAATATTTACGTTCGATAATTCTGAGAAAAATGAAATAGAGCAATTTGTCGCAACGCCACGAACTACTAAATGCCCTTCCCATTCATTTTCATGTTTACAACAGCCAATAAAAAAACAATAAACTGCTTTTCCGTTTGAAACTAAAGCCAGAATTGTCATAAATTGAAATGTGCCCTGCTGCGTGAAATCGCCTTATACCCGTCATTGAACATAATTTTCAGTACCAAAATTTTATATTTTTTCTGACTGATTTCATAGAAATATTTTATGACTTGGTACTTACCTATTTTCAAAATAAACTGGGCATATTATAAGAGAATCTGTTATGCTTCCATAAAAATACTCTTAAGATCCCTTGGCTGCTGCTTTTCACTTTCATACTCCATCATGTTTTATAATGTGAAATAATTCTAAAATTGTAATACACGCATCGGGTCATTTTCACCCGAACTTCCTATATTCAGTTCTTCTTTCACTTGTTTCAAGTAACTTGTATTTAGTTGACACGTGGCCATCTAGGAAGATATAAGAAATATCATTTGAAGGTGTTTATACTTTCCTATAAATTTAAAATAAAAGAATATGACCCAGCGAGAATGCTGAGTGGGTAATACCTTGATTATCTAATGGCTGTTTAGATTGACTGCTGCTACAGACTTGAACAAAGCTATAGTTTGTCAATTTGTAATCTCTTCTCAATTGAAACCATTAAAGAAAGACTGGTTAGTGAAAAAATTGTTTAATATAAACTTCTCTTGATATGTCTGTTGTAAATGGTTCAATTCGAAAAAAACAGAAATCAGTTGACTTTGGATTTAGTTCTAAAAACATTCATCTCTATCTTCAAATTTTACTAGCGAATAGCACATTATATTAAGAATAAATATACAATAAAATAAACTATAATACGGGGATAAAAGCTTTTCAATATTATTGTCATCGTTAAACAACGAAGCAATTACAATTTTCAAAGGTGCCATTTAATCGAACTTTAGAAATTTGTTGATTCATGTTGATCTTAGTTAACAGTTCAAATTTTTTATAGCTTTTGTTCCAGTGAGTCAGTCCACTTACAAGTCTAAATTTTGTCTTCATATACCATTGCTGCAAAATGTTTTATTACCTTCACCCCAAGTTTGAGTTCTGATTCTTTAAAAACTTCCAATCTGCTTTTGCAAGTCCTCATAGTTTTGTCTGTAGAAAAATGACAGTTATCAAACTTTCCCATACAGAAATATTCTAGTAAAATTACGTCCTCCACAATCACCTGTAATACCTCTAATGTTATCAGTTTTACTTGACTTTTCATCTACTTTGTATATTTCACCCATACAAAGATTTCCAGAAATTCGTTATAACAGTCTTTTGTTAAAAACTTTCTTCCTAATGCTCTTAATCTATAATCTTCTATTATTTCAACATGTTTTCGAAAAGATTGAAAAACTTAAATCAGATAATATAAGAAATTTTTGAAGGTATTAAGTGCACCCTTTAGTTATTAATTTTAGAAAATAAAAAACAAAGTAAAATTTTACTTTTTCTTTCAAGAAATGTTTTTTGCATCTGTGAAAATATAAATTTTGAGAAAAGCAATCCATTTAAAATAGTTCAACAATAGATTTAGTTTTATCCCTAGATCGTATTATTTTCTTCTGATATAACATTTGGGCTAAAAAGTTCGTAGGTTAATATAGAAAAAAAAAATCTTTTTTTGATAAAATTTAATTTTATTATTCAACGTTGTTGCCTTCAAGGGTGATTCAAGGATTATAGTTGTCGTACAATTTTTAGATAACATTTTTATACTCGTAGTACGATTTGTCTTTAGCCTCAAAATAGGCCTCAATTTTGGCGATTACTTCTTCATCGGTGCTAAATTTTTTTTCCAGAGAGCATTTTCTTGAGCACAGAAAAAGTGACTGGGGGGACAGATCTGGAGAATAAGGTAGATGCAGAAGCAATTCGAAGCCCAATTCGTATAATTTTGTCATAATTTTCATTGACTTGTGATACGGGGCATTGTCTTGTTGAAAAAACACTTTCTTCTTTAAATGGGGCCGTTTTTTCGAGATTTCATTCTTCAAACGCTCCAATACCGCTATGTAATAGTCGATGTTGATGGTTTTCCGCTTTTCAATATAGTTGATGAATATTATATCAGGCGAATCCCAAAATGTTGATGCCATAACCTTGCCAGCCGACTGTTGTGTCTTTCCACGCTTTGGAGTTGGTTCATCACGTGCAATCCACTCAGTTGACTATCGATTGGACTCCGGTGTGAAACGATAGAGCCATGTTTCATTCATTGTCACATATCGATGCATAAATTCGGGTTCATTACAATTAAACAGCTTCAAACACAGCTCAGAATCATTAATTCGTTGTTGTTTTTGGTTGATTGTGAGCTCGCGCGAAACCCACTTTGCTCAGAGCTTTTGCATACCCAAATATTCTTTCACGCTATGTCCAACACGTTCCTTTGATATCTTTAGAGTCTCAGATATCTCGATTAACTTCACTTTACAGTCATCCAAAATTATTTTGTGGACTTTTTTTATGTTTTCGTCGGTAACAGCCTCTTTGAGGCGTCCACTGCGTGCATCCTCCTTGGTGCTCATTTCGCTTGGTTTAAATTTAGCAAACCAGTTTTCAACGGTTGATTTTCCTGGTGCAGAGTCCGAAAAATGTTTATCAAGCAAAACCTTGGCTTCAACAGTATTTTTTTTTTTTTTTTTTTTGTGCTAAGGAGCAATATTTTACTAACACATGACACGCTTTTCTCTCCATTGTTTTCAAACTAACAAAAGTTGCTTCACTCAAAATACTATACTTCACAAATTAATAATCCTTCAGCTGTCAAATTTATACACGTGCCTTTCGAAGGTTAGGGCTAACTAAAAATCATATGGATTTAATACTAGTAGCACCATCTATGTGTCAGTCTACGAACTTTTCAGCCCAACTGTTAGAATAAGTGAACTCGAAAAATCTTAGCTGTTTTTACAATGTGACATATATCTACAAATAACAATTATCTGTTTTTGTGAAAGAACACAGACTATTTGACGAGAGCCTTTCATTGTCAAAAGAATGCACCAGTCATTTGGACTACTTTTTATACTAAAAAGTTTAAAATAAGTATAATTCCCTATAACAGTTGAGAGTATAACAGTTTAAATCTTAAGTCACTTGAGAATGGATTTAATAGTACCAATGTCAATTAACTCGGCTTAATGTATATATTTTTAAATTAAAATTAAAATGAAATAATAACGGGATTTTTAGAACTTATAGACTTTAAATTCATTTATTTATTTATGTATTCAGTTGTTGAAAGTAAATAGTCAACTTCAAAATTCCATCATTTCGGTACAAGAACAGTATACGGATCCAAATTGAATTTACTTCTCAATACATACATTTAAACGGTTATAAGTATAATGTAATCAAATTAAAAATGTACGAATATTATTACTGCTAAAAATCTTTTCGAAAAAATTTCCTTGATTTTCATCTCAGTTATAAAGATATGTTAACTAATACATTTTGTTTCTGCAGTGATGTTATGTTACTCATTTAATTATTCGTACTATGTGTAATTTTACTTGTTTCAGATAACCTGATGGCTTGATTGATATACAACGTCTTCTAAAGTTATTTTCTCGGATTTAAAATCCATCATTATGATAAAATATTTAACAGATCCTTTTAGGATGTTACTGATATGAAGTTACATTAATTAAAAGGCATTTTATACAGAGCTTATCCCTCTTACGTATGTGAAAAGATATATACTTACAATAATCATACTGATTTAATAATACAAATAGTGTTTCATAGAGAATTTATCCTTCACCTTTGTTATGAAAAGAATAAGTTGAACTCGAAGGTTATCAGGTACAATAAAGATACACTGGCTCCTTGCGTACCAAATATTTATATATGCAGTTCATGAGAACATATATAACGTGTGTGTTTTTTTCTACTGCCACTAAATTGTTTTACCTTTAAAACATGCTCTTTGTTGTTTCGGTTGGAAAAAAGTTACTTTCCAACTTTTTATTTGTGTTGATTCTTAATTACTAGGCAGAAAATTGTATGTAAAAGCATTGAAGTTATACTTCATTTCAAGTGAAACTGTACTATTTTATTTGATTTCATAAAAATAACGAGTTATTCATTAAAAGTAAATTATTCTGGTTGTTCTTTAGAACTGAATTTTGCAAGGCTTCTTAAAGCATTCCTTTGAATATATTTTCTTTAAAATTGTTCATTTTGAGAAGAAATATTCTGAAGATCTTTATTCTTGTCTGTAGATACTTCAGAATCGGTATCATGATCGCTATCCCTATCAACAACACAGCCATCAAAATTTTCTACAATAGACCAGTTTCTGAAACCCCCTTTCTGTTGTCTAGTACATAGAACGTTTTCTACATATTATATGTATTAAATGTATTCTAAGCGGCCATCCATATCACTTCGAAAAGAAAACTAGTCTAAAACAAAAGAAGGTTCCAGTAGAATGGTGCAGAATGGATATATTTAACAAGAAAGTGGCGGTATTATGATCATTTATTGTTTTAACATTTGTAGAGCCCTTCCCCTTTGATGACATCGAATATCATCGGATGATTAAAAAGATTCATATTTTATATGAAAAAAAAATAACGAAAGACAAAAGTGCATCAATATTTTTAAAATTAGTAAATTACTATTTCATTTTCTACAGTACAGTAGTTCGAATGGAAGACGTTAAGTAAAATATGACTATATCTGCTGATTATTTGGTACCTGAGGTAAAAGACTTTTGCAAACATATTTAAAATGTTGTTACATTTTTTATTACACTTTTTATTGGTGTTTATTGAAAATAGCTTACAATGATCGCTAAAATAAACTAAAAGCGATTACAATGATCATTAAAATAAATTAAAAGCAATTACAATGATCCCTAAAACCAGCAAATTGTTCATTAACTGTTACATTATATTCTAGATTATATAATTTACGAAAATTTTTAAATGACTTGTACCTCAGTTCTCTAGTAGCAGCTAGTTAATCAGAAATCAGAATGAATCGGTGTATCTTAGAAGAATATATATATAAATTGCCATAGAGTATGCCCTATTAATAATTAAAATCATCACTGTCTATTTATTTTAATTTATTTTTGAATATTTTAAAAAAGCTTCACAATTGTCATGATTTGTAATACCTTCATCAACAGTAAATATAAATTTCATGAGAAAAAAGGATTTCACATCTATGGCTACATCAATAGTGTTGGGCCATATGTCCGTTTTATCGTATTTGCAGCTAAGTTCGTTCATGTACTCTGTAAGACTTATTACTCCAATTTTCTCATGTTATAAAAGAAAATATTTGTGGTGTTACTTTATGAAGTCTTTATGAATATGTCTGTAGATGATGCATACAGAAAAGGAGCATGGCAAACTGATATATCGGTGGATGTCCAAATACCAAGAGTCCTTTCATTCAGAAATACAGATTACACTAACGTGCAAAACTTAAGCAACAGGTGGGTTTTTTGCCATAACTCCACGAGAAATCATCTGAGAGACATGAAATTCAGAAATGAGGGAGAGTATTATGTACGTAAAGGATGACGAAAGCATCGGCGCTGAAAAAGGAATACAATGCATACGGTATAGAATCAAACAAAAACTAGCTTTATTGAACGCACAGTATCGTGACTCATAATTGTCTATCCAAGAGGAAGAATAAGAACAGATGTTCCTTAATATGGAATATGCCCTCCCCTAACTGCAATGGTTGCTTCGCACAGTCTCCGCTTACTCAGAACCAGCTGGTCAAACATTTTTTGGGGTAGAAGTGCCCATTCCGCAATCAGCATCTGTTTGAATTGTTGGGGGTTCTCCGGAGGATGTAAGCGTGCTGCAATGCGTCACCCCAAAGCATTCCCCACATATGTTCGATGGGATTTAAATTAGAGGACTATGCCAGTCTATTCGAGTGCTATCTTCACTCTCCAGTAGCTGCTCAACAGCAAGAGTTCGATGTCCCCGTGCATTGTCATCTATAAAAATGAGGACTGGGCCAATGGAAACAGACGCACATGGGGAACAAAATAGCGATATAACCTCACAATAGCGATCCCCGGTTACAGAACCTATGTCGAAGACATGGAACTCATTTCCCATAATGCCTACGGACAAGAACTCCAGGACCACCATAAAGGTGTCTTTACTTGATGATACTAGGATAAAACCGGGTCCCGACCTCTCTCCAAATGAAAACGCGTAGAGCATCGCTTCTGGTACTGAACCGACTCTCATCCGTAAAGAGGACACGACTCAGTTGTCCAGTTTTTGTGATTTCTGCACCACTATAAACGGTGGCGTCGGTGGTGAATTTTCAACGGGAGGCAGCATTCAGGACGACGAGCGAATATGCCTCCTTTGTGAAGGCGTCAGACCACAGTAATGCAGACAATGCACGGCCACATCGGACTCTTGCTCTTGATAAGCTACTAGAGAGGGAATATATCACTCGAATGGATTGGCCAGCGTACTCCCCTGATTTAAATCCCATCGAACATGTGTGGGATGCTATGGGGAGACAGATTGCAGCACGCTTACATCCTTCGGAGAACACCCAACAACTCAAACAGATGCTGATTGCGGAATGGGCACTTCTACCCCAAAAAATGTTGGACCAGCTGGTTCTGAGTACACGGAGACTGTGCGAAGCAACCATTGCAGTTAGGGGAGGGCATATTCCATATTAAGGAACATCTGTTTCTTGTTATTCCTCTTGGATAGACAATTATGAGTCACGATACTGTGCGTTCAATAAAGCTAGTTTTTGTTTGATTCTATACCGTATATATTGTGTTCCTTTTTCAGCGCCGATGCTTTCGTCATCCTTTACGTACATAATACTCTCCCTCATTTCTGAATTTCATGCCTCTCAGATGATTTCTCGTAGATTTAGGCCAAAAAAACCCGACCTGTTGCTTAACTTTTGCACACCAGTGTAGATAGCTAGAAAAAGTATGAACTAAAGCTAAATTTTAGGCGCATTTCCAGCCTACCTGCGCATGAAAACTAAAATAACTGAAAAGAATAAAATTCATAATGTGCTAAGAAAGAGAAATGGTGTGTTCAAGAAATAGAAATTATAGATTACTGAGGTCCCATGAAAATTAAGAAGAGGAAAAGGTTCTTTGAAAATGCCATTTGATCTGGGAGAACACTTACAGTAATTACAGATTAACCTATCAGTATAATTCCGTCATAAGTTTTGATTTAGTATTTAAGTGCGGTGCTAACCGCAGTAACACAGCTAAGGAATTCTACATGCTTATATAAACAAGAAGTTTCTAAATCTTTACTTTTCACAAGATCCTCGCTTTTAAAACATTTGCTCTCGGAATTTTGGGATAAATTTTAAAGTATCTGATTTAAAATAGAATTCATGTTTGATACATAAAAGTATAAAGTGACATGGACTAGTAAAAGATGAATGGAAAATTTGTTTGTCTGTACATTTTACAGTGTATCTAAGTGATTAAATTTTTCTAAGAAATATTGTAATTATCTTCACTTATTCAATATTTAAGGAAAGATACAGTCCCTATTAAAAACAATCAGTATTCTAGTAGTCAAAAATTTGCAACTAAAACTTTATAAATATAGATCTGCAGTTCCTGGAACTCTAAGTTTACAAGGATATTAGAAATCAAATATTGAATAAATTTTTAAAAAACATCGTCTTAAAACTCCTATTTTGCTCGGTAGTCTCTCATTTTGCAAAGTTTTTCTATATTATGTACGTCTTCATTTTTTATAATTATTTACTGCTTGTTTTACGTTTCGTAATGTACGCATGTTTGGAAATTGGGAAATTGTTTCAAATTTGTAAAAATGTTATTAAATATGCCTTAGAAAGGTAAGAATGGGAATTAATAACTTCTAGAAAAGGTAAGGGTAATACTACCGTGGTTACGTAGACAGGTATAAATATTTGTTTGAGACCAAGCCACGGAACCTCTTTATATTTTAATCCATGAAAATGTATAAATTTTAAACAAAGTTATGCATACCCTTTCCTTTGTTAAAATATACGAAGTGTAGATAGGGAAACTTTCACAGTTCTTTCAAGTTTATATAGAAAATATGTAAAACTTGGGGTAATTTCCTTAGTTATAAGCTATTCGGACACGTAATTAAACGATGAATTAAAAACATATACGAGGATGTTGGTTCAAATCTGCTTGAAAATTATAAGTTCATTGAGAATAAGGACAACGTGGGTTGAGTCCTTGTTATTGCTTTAAATCATCTATACTTTCATTTCGAATAAAATACCGGACCATGTAATATTTTCATCTAATATTATTCAAGCTTCTGTATAATTTTTTCCTACAAAGATATGAATAAAAGAAGTAAAGCGAAATTTATCCAACAAATGATCATCAACTTTTCAAACAAAAGTGGCAATATTGCTAAATCATGATATTTTGGGAACTATTTGTTTCCTGTCATAATAAACGTGTCGTTATTGACATAGTATTACTATGTGTTATTGAAGTAGAAACTTCAAACCACTATGTATCATCAACGAGGCTAACATCAACTATGAAGGGAAGACGTAGTGACAATCTGCTACGGAACAACTCCTCATATAGACCAAGAGGCTAATTAATTACCTGAAACAACAATTCAACACCTGCCTTTAAGAATGTTTATTGTCAGAAGTGAATTAAGAATGTTTATTGTCAGAAGAGAATTCAAATTAAACGATAGTGTTGAAACTGGTTCTCCGCTGGTTGATATACAATTTCTTTCGTGAAATCCCATTTTCATTACAAGAGAAAACATTGGTGTTGATATATTAGATAGTACACTTCACTCCTGGTGGAATAACATGATTTGATTAGGGATATATTTTAAGTTGGGAATGTTTTAAGAGCATTTTCCAGATTAAATCATATAACCTAGAATATATACTTGTAGATTACGTGCAAAATCAGTGCACTCTAATTATTTTTTCTGAGACGGTATGGTTTTCCAAAAAGACAACGACGTCACATTACTAAATATGTTCGGCAGCGCCCAGAAGACCAAAGATCTGAAGTAGTACTCTTTCCCAGTTCTTCTGACTTCATTTAAAGCCAGATTTGTTTAGAACACCTTAATCAGACGAGATTCCAGAGACTGCGAACTAAAGAAACAAGATTTCAAGTACCGGTGACAAAACCTGTAGTACACTCTTTCTGCCACAATCGACGATTAGTATGATTTTTTTTCTGACTGTAATGATACTGGGGCTCAAATTTGTAAATCAAAGACTTATCCAAACCAATTTCACCAAATCAGTGATTAACTGACTTAAAGTTTCAACTCATGTTAGCCAAATAAAACTAATAGACTGTACAATTATATTAGTTTACCGTCGATTAGCTCTTGTCGCCCATGATGAAACGAATGGAAAAATTTAAATTTTAGATTTATTTGTTCTAACTAGCTATGATGAAACCACACTCTAAAGACTATAAGCCTATCATAATTTAGAAAGAAGAAAAACCTTTCTCTCTCACAGTGGTTTTGAATTGCATCTCCAAAATATTTTTCAAATCAGTTAGTAGAAAAAGAAGAAATGAAAATAATGACATATTATAACTTCCTATTAACTTATAAAAAATTTTCTCAGGAAGGATTTTTCAGCTTTGTTTTTAGAAATAGATCGCTTTTCGGTCAAAATATTAAGTACGGATGGAACATTTAGCAGAAGAAAAGGAAGGGAAAGTTTAAACTTTATTCTTCGAAACCTGTAAATGAAAATCCCATGTTACATTAATCAAAATGATCCATTTTTTGCATTGCTGCATTCCATAATTTGTCTCTGTTATAATACATGGTCCAATCCCATTAACCCCTTAAAACAAGAGGTTTTTGAAAAACTGATAAAAAAATTATAATTATTTTTTTGACAAAAAAAGGAATATATAGGTATAGTGTAAGTTATTTTTTGCAATTTCAATTGTGGGGGGTGACTGAAGAGCGGGAAAGGGGATAAAAGTTATAAAAAAATTGCTATACAGAGTGTAAACGATGTGAATACATGTTTGTGAATTTTGTCCATGTTAGACACGGGCAAATGCTTTAAGGGGTTAATGTGACCACCGCTTACTTTTGACGTCTAAATAACCAATAGCAGAAGGTACGTATCACCAGCAAATTTGGTGGATACATAAAGTGTGTTATAGGCATTCGGAAAACATTTCACTTCTGGCAATCATTCAGAAATGGAGTCATTTATTCGAAGTTCAAAAGGGCATGATCATTGACTTTCGGGCTAAAAGTGGAAGCATTTCCGAAACAGCTAATTTTGTAAACTGTTTGTGGGCCGCCGTGGTAAAAGTACACCATGCATGGCAAAATCTATCCAAAATCTATCCAAAATCAGCGACGTGGCAAATGTGGTGCACCACGGACAATTGATGTGAGGTGAACGACGGCTGCGGTGATGCGGTTGGGCGAATAGACGTACAACCGTTCAGTAACGAAAGAAAATGGACAATGTGTGCCCTTTTCTTCGCTGTGCATAGACAACAGGTTTCTTAGAAAAAGACCGCTTCGGTCACAAATGTCTGCGGCATGATGGGCCGCAGGCTTTCTCCACCCTGTGTGGTCAAAATACGGGGAGTGCTAATTTCCGTAATCTCTGTCATTCCTTTTGACATTGATCGATGGGCAACTGAAGCGTCTACGTGGATTTGTGTGTGTTTGTCGGGGGTTTGTATTCTACCAACAGAAGGAACTCTATAGGGAAAACATAACACAAACAACAGAAACTATTTTTAATTTTAATGAAAATGCCCAGGAAGTCTGGGAAGGAAGATAAATATACACAATGTAGGGCGCGCAGGGTTTTAGTCCTTAGGAGCAAAACTGATTAGAGCCATTTACTAACAAAATCTTGTCTTGAATCGATCTTTTTCTTCTTGAAGAGGAAATTGCACATCTGGTCGGCATAAATTTCGTATCCTAAGGATCTACGAACGTTGGCCGATTGGTTAGGGCGCTGATCGTCGGAACCGGAGTTCATGGGTTCGAATCCCACTATGGCATGGATGTTCGTAGCCGTTCGGAATCGGCTTTAAGCAGTAGGTCCCGGTCTCACTAGCCCTCGTGTGCAAAACAGTAGACCGTAGCGCTCCAAACCAAAACCTAAAGCTCTACTATTCCTGGAATCGTTTGCAAGATTGGGCTATGTATATTACTAATACAATAAAAAAACGTCATGTTAAACAGAAAAGGCATGATTTAAGTCTTAAGTATAGATAATTCATACAAATTTCCACCATACCTGGTAGCTGTACTTCATTATCGGCCTAATGAACGATTTATACAATAAAACTTTAAGCGACAGACTTAACAAGAGGATTAGGTCAAAGGAGTCCAACTAACCCATCATTCGTTAAGGTAATACAGTAGGTGCGCATTAAAAAAAAATATTGGCACCCGTCGACAATTTCAGATTTTCAAATTAGATACATGTGATACGACTAGATATGTTTGATTAAAGCGCATAGACTTCCGCTGAAATGGCAACCATCAAGCGAATTGGTAAGTATTTTTTAATATATTTTTCTTAGTTTTCCTGTGTTCAGCTTTAATGTTTGTGTATCTATATATGCATACAAGTATTATATCTTTTGGGAGAAAATTAAACAGGATTTGAAAGGTCATCAAAAGTTTTTAAAAACTACGCCAATCAGCGAGATCTTTGAAAATTGGGTAATTGAAATCTTTAATTTTAAACTATGTCCCATAAAAAATCCTTTAAAAAATTTATGGGTTTCTTATATTTTCCTGCCAAAAAGGGAAGTGTTTGTTGGATTAAGATTCCATTCTTTGTATTATTTCATTTAATCGCATAATCAACCATCAACTTGTGTACTTTTTGTGCTAAAAATGATTTTTATCATTGAAAGAAAATGTCTTTATATTGAAATTGTCTGCAGTTTTTGGATAATATTTATTATAAATTTAGATTAACACAATTCTTATCATTCAGTTATTATTAAGGAGATATATTTAAATATGCATATAAAAATGTGAAAGTTGATGCTAGAAATGATTTTGTTC
Organism: Pardosa pseudoannulata; assembly: GCA_032207245.1. Taxonomy (NCBI): domain Eukaryota; kingdom Metazoa; phylum Arthropoda; class Arachnida; order Araneae; family Lycosidae; genus Pardosa; species Pardosa pseudoannulata. The sequence goes on from CM063502.1 coordinate 153,817,549, forward strand.
AGTGGAAAAAGTTTGCGCATATTGAAATAGTCAGTAGTTTCTGAATAATATATATTATAATATTTGGTTGACAACAAATTTTGAAAATATACATTCACAATTAAATTTTGTTTCCCAGTTTATGAAAAATAAAATTTTAGTGCAAAATATGTTTGCAGTTTTATCTTTAAAATACTAAAATGCAGTAAATACTTTTATAGTGTTAGCATTTTAATTTAATTTAACTGAAAGCATTTTCATGGTATATAAACATTTTTGTATACCTATTTTTTATTGATAACTTAAATTTTGTCAATTTTTTCACAGATATTTTTATATTTATGCTATGTAGATGTCATTAAAATTTTATCATAATGGTGGATATTACGAAAATTTTTATTTAATTATCAATTATGAGTTCTGGAACTTTGTGTACGTATAAGTTGAAGTATAAATTGAAGTATTAGTAAAATAATCATAGATTTTTTTAAAATTTAAAATCAGATGTGTTTGAAAAATAAATTTTTTTTGCGAATATTTTTTAATATTTAAAATGCTCCTCGTCCGAGCGTGTTATAGATTTTTAAAAATATGTAGCAAATACTCTGTTGTCTGTATTTTATTTTAAAAATATTTTGGGTTATCCACTTTAAATTTTGAATTTATTACAGTTATTAAAACTAAATTTAAATTTAGACATACGTCAATTTTTTATGAAAATTCAACAAGCAATTAAAAAATATTCCCACAAATTAACTATTCAGTTTATCTGCAATTTGAATATTATTCCTGCCAATACCTCCTAGGTGTCTAAAATAAATAATACCTCCTAGGTATCCAAAATATTTTTAAGTATTAAAAAAGGTAAAATTAGAAGAAAAAATTCAAACTTAATGTACAAGGAATATTTTAAAAATTAACAAAATATTTGAAAATATTGAATTAAAAAAAACACCCATTTGATTTAAATAAAATTTTAAAATGCAATTTGATAGGTTTGGCATTAATGTCGATTCAAGGTTTAAATGCAACTGAAAAAAAACCCTGATAAAGTTAGTTTTCCCCATGACGGAAACTAACATTTCAAAGTTCGTCATTCATTTGATCATTGTTTGATCAGATTTGATCAACATATTTCATAGCTTGATCAATTAAAAAAATTTGTTTAAAATTCTGTAAGCGGGGGGGGGGAATAACTTTATGGATTTTTTAAAAATGATCCTATAAACATGAACGATATATTATTTGATAATCGTCATTAGATCAGATTCGATTTTTTGGGATTTAATCAACACCGAAAATGCACACAAATCACTCCAAAAGATCTCCCAAAATCAAAAAATTTCACTCCCCACTCATGTTGGAATTTTGGGACAATTTTACTATCACTCGAAAGAGCATCATTATATCCGATTTAAACAACCATTTTTGTCGTTTGATCAACAACAGGAGGGGCTCAAATTATATCCAAAGGTGCCTCAAAACAATAAATTTACCCCTCTCCCAAATAGGGGCAATTATTCCGACAATGTGGGGGGGGGCTCTTATGTCAGATTTAGGCATAACTTTGCTGTCATTCGAATGAGCATCGTTAGATCAGATACGTTATATACCAGAGTGTTCACAAGTGTGCAGACGAACGATGGCAGAATGGTAGAGTGCTGCTTTTCAGTACCATAGTTCGTAGGTTCGAATCTCGTTGATGGCATGAATATTCGTAGCCGTTCGGAATCGGCTTTAAGCAGTAGGTCCCGGTCTCATTAGAACTCTTGAGCAAAACAGTAGACCGCAGCGCTCCAAAATCCAAACCAAACCCCAGATGTGCGCCGAAATTTTAAATTTCAATCCATGTTATAATTTCGAATAATTTTAATTATTAATTTCATAATATGTAAGAACTTCAGAATATATTGAAATTTTAATATTAGAGTTCCATTGGTGAACGAGACACTGATATTTAAACTCATTTGAAAAGTAAAACAATACTTACTTTTTAATGATAACGTGTGTTTGATTGAAGAGGAGAAAGATCAAGAAGGTAAAGAAGATATATGTGGTATTATACATTCAAGAAAATAAATTATGCCTATATCTTTGAAAAAAAATCAATTTGTGTTTTAATTGGAAAAAAAAAAAACAGTTTAATTTAATTTTACTTAGTTGAATTGTATTTTTGCTTAATTGATTTATTAGGTATTTCCCACTTAATCTTACCTCCCTTCGATCGCGACAGATATATTTGCAAGTTTGGTGAGAACATTTTTCAGAAGAAAGGAACCATTAAGTTTTGTGTTTTGCATCGGTTTTACTGGCTTGTTAAGATTTTGCTATTATAAATTAATAAACAGTAATAATAGTTAAAAAGGGTTAAAACATTACCGTTTTAGGATTATCGAATATTCATTATTGAAACTTTTGCCCTGCCCCCAGTTAAAACTGGCAAGTTACGCCTCTGATATTGGTCATGAAATAAATATCGTTATTAAGAATAATTATTTTTACTCACTTTTTTTTTTAACGCACACAGTAGGTCTTATCTTGGTCTGTATCTTGTAATCAATTTTTTTGCTACCTTCCCGATCTTTAACCCCTTAGAGTACAATTTTTTTTTTTTTTTTTTTTTTTCTTTTTTTTTTTTTTTTTTTTGTGTGTGTGTGTGTGTGTGTGTGTGTGTGTGGTAAAGAATCATAGAGTTTTGTTTGACAGGAAAGGAATACATAGGTATAGTGCAAGTTATTTTTTGCAATTTCAATTGTGTGTGTGTGGAGGGAGGGTAACTAGGAAGCGGCAAAGGGGGTAAAATTATAGAAAATAATTGTTTTACAAAGTGTAAACGATTTGATTGCATGTTTATTTTTAATTTCATCTGTATCAGATAAGGGGAAATTTAAGGAGTTAATTGAGCTGAAATTGTTTATACAAAAATAAACTCCTCGTCGCAACAGTCCCTAGGGGGCCAGGGCCTACGGAGTCAATCTCCGTTTACGTGACCAAGGGCCCTGGGTTGCGAAGCATATGTTCCGGTTAGGTAGTCAATCTTACGCGGAACCCCCAGTGTTTAGTTCCCAAGCACGCTTGGTCCTCAGTTTATCTACCCACTGAAGGGATGAAAGTCTAAGTAAATTGTGTATACTAATGTATATTTGATAACAATGCTTCAAAAAAACTTAAAAAGCACATCATTATAATTAAATTATTTCATTTTAATAAACATCGATTTTATATAAAGAAAGACGTCATTATCACAACACGTGATGGCGTAGTGGCAACATTAAAAAACGCGTTTTTTAAGTCTTTGCCTATATTTGATTTTAAAAAATTTACTGTTCTGAACTTTGTATTTTATAGACAAGTTTAGTTAATATTAGGTTTATCAAAATATAATTTTTTTTAAATATGATTGCATGGGCTATTGTAGACAGTACTATGGACATGTTTGTATTAGAACCAATATAATTTTAAAATTACACAAACAAAATATTTTTTTATATTTTCTATTTTATAATAATTAATTTACCTTGATGTGTGAATAAGTGTATAAGTATTATTTTTATATATCTTAATAAATTACTTTTTTAATCCTTTATAAGGTGCAGGGAAATAATTTTCCCATCTCATTAAAGAAGTACTGAAAAATCATCGCCGAACAATGCCGAATGGTAGAGTGCTGATCTTCGGTGCCGGAGATCGTGCGTTCGAATCCCGCTGATGACATGAATGTTCGGACTCGGCTTTAAGCTGTAGGTCCCAGCTCATTAGCCCTCGTGTAGCAATTCAGTAGACCGTACCACTCCAAACCAAACCAAACCAAACCTGAAAAATCACCAGGCATTTACTTACCACAAATTATCCTCATGTACTGTACTTTTAGTTTATATACATTCCAGTTGCATTAATGTGACCAACAAGTAGTGAAAGACGTCAGTGTGCGTAACCAACAACAGAAAACACATGAGGAGCCTTGCAGCAGGTGGCATATAAAGGTTGTGTGAAAGAAATAACTCAATTTCCAGTAGCAAGCATAATATCCTTTACCTGTAGTATTCAATATCAGGGATATATAACCTCGGCTCATCGGTGTCGCTAAAATTCCGATGTCAATGATAATGCTGCCGGAAGCAGCACAGCCGTTGGAGCCATGTAAATGGTTTGGTTTGAAGAGCTACGGGCCGAACGCTGGCCGAATGGTTAGAGTGCTGGCCTTCGGCACCGGAGTTCGTGGGTTCGAATCCCACAGTGGCATGGATGTTCGTAGCCGTTCGGAATCGGCTTTAAGCAGTAGGTCTTGGTCTCATTAGCCCTCGTGTTGCAAAAAGTAGACCGTAGAGCTCCAAACCTAACCTATTTGAAGAGCTACGGTGTACATTTTTGCAACACGAGGGAAAACGAAACCGGGACCCACTGCTTAAAGCCGATTCCAAACGGCTACAAACATCCCTGCCACAATGGCATTCGAACCTGCGAACTCCAGTACCGCCCTAACCATTCGGCCATAGTTCGGAGTCATTTAGAAACGGAGTGATTTATCTAATCTCAATAGGGCATGATTATTGGCTAGACCAAGGGTGACAGCATTTTTGAAGTTGCACTTTATTTACAAAGATGGCTTAGGAATTCTTCAATTTTTTCTTTTGTAGAATGCAGTATGAAAGACTTTTCTGGATTATATTACTAGTTTGTGAAAATATTAATAATAGAACAACAAGAAAAAAACCGAAATCAAAATCTTACAGAATCGAGAGGAGACGAGTGCCACAAACTGCATCATCATCCTCTTTGTCAGTGTTGCCAAAAACCGAAGTTGTGAAGTGTAGTAAATCATCAAAGTGGTTATTCACTGTCTCTAAAAACTTACTATTATAATAATTCTCTCTAGTTGGAGCTGTGAGAAGAATCCCCCCCCCTTTTATTTTGCCTCTTTATCAACAGCAACCATTCACTTTATGCAATTCGAGAAGAAATCTCTAAAACTGAAGATTATTTAAGAATGTTTTACATTCTTTTATAGAACTGAATAATTGAAAACATACGAGATCGAGTTTGTGCACGTAGTAGTAAAAAGAAAAAAAAAATTGTTTAAAGGTATTATACTCTCATCTTGACATGTAGTCCACTGTGTTCTCCTGGCATTACTGCTGCCCCATCATAAGTTTGAGCTGTAAAATTTATTTTACAAACAAAATACCGCAAAAAGAGATATAATTTGAACCAGGCTGTTAGCTGTGCAGTCATCGTTAATGTCTTTGAATTCGATAATTTTTGCTAGAACACTAACATTCCTCCCAATCTTAAAGTAATTGATAGTTACGATTTTGTGAAAATGTCTGTAGTCTAAGATTATAACACAAAAGAGACACTTTTAATTTTAAAGTCATTAATTCTGATATTCCGAAAATTAGGTTGTTCTGAATATCACTGAAAATCATTAAAATACTGTCTAATTTTATAAATAATGTTTCAACTCGATATCATTTTCAGCAAATCCGTAGAAATATTTCATATAATGTCCTCTTTTAATGGTACATATTTGCTCTTAAAGACAAATACATGCTTTGTTAGAAACCGATTGAAAACCGTTAGAAACAAGGCTAATAACAGGGCTCATGGTTCTTTGGTTTTGCATTGTACTCACTGAATGACAATCAAAACTGTTTACTTAAAGACAATCTATTTCGGCTTTCCGGAACGATTCCAACTGTTTCAGACTACTAATACAATTTATAAAGATACTGTGTCATCTTTGAGCTTTATGTTATTTAAATCGTGAAATCCAATGAGATTCTAACCATTCTGCTTTGGAGAAAATAGGGAACAAGGCCAACAAAATTTCTTTAGATTGTTACAATCACAAAACTAGGATGATTGGGAGAACTGCGGTCTATTTTTAACTACACCAGATCTAATGAGACCTAGACCTACTACGAAATCCAGTTCAAAACGGCTACGGACATCCATACCAGCAGTGGGATTTGGACCCATGAACTCTGGTGCAAAGCGCAGCTCCCTGCCCGTTCGGCCAACCACAGAACTAGAATACTGATTCATAACATCTAATATTAAAATGCCAAACGAACAGATTGTGCCCACAAAACTAAATTTGTAAGAACTTTTTTAGTCCTGTCTTTATGTACTATTTTTTATTTTTCAGTACAGGAAAGAGCTAAAAGGACGCTTTAAAGAGTCACATTTTAGTTATTATCCTGTAAAGATATTTTTTTGTAGAGAAAGTCATGACAAACAATGGTTAACGCTCCGACGATTGGCACTGACGCTCTTTCCGTTGACGTCACACATATTGCTACTAATAACACAATGTAAAAAATGCAATTCAAAAGTTTGTTTTAATTGTAGTCACTAAAACGTATTACAGTGTCATTATGGCAACATTTTAATTCTTCTTAACATGGAATCCTATAACCATATCCATCCCTTCATAATCAACTTTATTTAAAAAAAAAAAAATATAATAATCCCATATTTTGAATCACGGTTATCAAACTTCAAAATCCTAAGATGTATTGAAATATTTTTACCTAGAATAACTGGGAAAAAATTCAATAGTTTTTGTATGGAGTACGATATTTAAGAAACTATTTTTTGCAAAATTAATCTACTCTTAAGAAAAAATCATCAAATTAATAAAAGACAATGCATTGAAAGTAATGCCTTTTTATTCATTTTTGCTCGTATATTTGAAACATTTATTTTACTTTAGTCGTTGAAGAATATAAAAAAAAAAATTATAAAACAAAAGTCAGCAAGCATGTTTATAAATAAATAGTATATTAATCTGATGATAATAAAAGTGTCAGTTTTGATAAAAGAGAAGGAAATTTATCTATATCAGTACTTTTACAATTTTTCAAATCTTAACTTAAAGTTATATGCTGTTTAGTATATAAACTGCTAAATTAAAAATCATTTTCACAAGAATTTTGAAGCTCATGTTATTCAATTGTTAACAAACTTCCTTGTCAATTATATGGTTTAATTAAAGGTTATAGAATAATATAAAATTCTTTTAATATTTTAAGAGATATATTTATGATTGTAAAGATCTTATATAGTACTATCAATGAAATGTACTTCATTAAAGTTAACAACACTCTAAAAACGATTTTTATAGTAATTAAGATATTATTTATCGAAAAATTTTAAAAATATTTTTTGTGCATTGTATTTAATGGAAAAAAATAATCTTTTTTAAAATAAGTAATATAAAATCTAATGGATACTGAAAAGTTTAAAAGACTATTTCTCATTCCGCGGCATAATGTTATAATACTAATTTTTATAACTTTTATGTATTTTAGTTCCACCTGAGAGGTGTAATTTAACGGGTCATTACTTTTTTTTCCCCCACCATAGTCGTAGATAAAATGACCTTGATTTCATTGTGTCCCACAATGAATGTCACTCAATGAGAGCGTGTGGAAAAAGGCCTTTATGTTGTTAGCAATATGCACTTGTCAATTGAGCTTTACTTTTGAAAATACTGTTCGAATGCAACTCGACGTTTTTGACAGAAAGGTGTTTTATGTACATAACTCTTATATTTTCTTTTCAAAATTTAAGTGTAAAGTTTTAATAATTGGATTTAACTATCAGATAAAAATATGAAGTTAATTATTATAGGAAAATCTTAAGCTTAACCATTATTTTATTATTTATTTATTTATATTTTTAACGAATGACATTGTAATCAAAGGATGATGGGAAACAATCTTATATGCAATAGACAGCTAGAGATTGTTTACCCAAAGATTTAAAAGAAAATGTGTTAGCAGTAATGAAATTAATGCATGAAATATCTTTTATAAAACGAATATAAACTGCTTCAGAAAAGAAAATCTTGTATTAGTCTTCCTCCCACTATAGAGGTTAATTTATTAAAATGATATTTTAGTAAACACAATTTATTTATCAAAAATGAGTTTATATTAATATATTTACTGATATAATTTTCCTCCCAAATTATTAAAAACTGTCTAAAACAATATTTTCTTTTCATGTTTTCCCTACTTAAAGATTTAGATGTGTTAAGATTATTTATAATTATAAACATCAGATTTCTATATTACTTTACTCTATCATATATTGTCCGGTGAGATATATTAAAACCTTTGTCACTGTACACAAAGATTGTTACAATAGACTATGTACTCTCGAAAAAAAAAAAAAAAAGATTTCTGAAATTAATTTTCACCTCGAAGGCGTGGCTATTAAATAAAACGTCATGATTGCGTAACTGTACAATGCAGCTTATAGACAGATTAGAAGAACCGCTAGTTTTGAAGGGAAGAAATATTTGCACTCGAGATGTCTGACAATTTTTATAAATTTAGTGATATTAAAAACTTATAGGAACCTTTACTAAAATAAATGCTTTATTCTGACGTATTCTAAGTGTAAGCATTTTATAATTTTTCTCATTCTGCTCTAAAATTTTCCCTTGTCAATATGTCACTTAGTAAGCCTAAAATGGGAACAAGTACAAAATCAGTACAAGATGTGAAATCATTGGTAAAATTTTTGGATAAAATATATGGAGCTGTTGGTGATTATGTAGAAGATGACAATGGCTTTGCAAAATGTTTGTACTTTCAAGATCCTTCTATGAAAGACATATTTAATTTTTATCCAGACCGTATTTGCGTTGATCTCAATTTCAAACGTTTTGAAATTGATTTATACATGTATACCTTCTTTTGTGAAGATGCAAATGGTAGAAACTATATAATTGCTGTTGGCTTTTTACAGCAAAATGATGATGGATCTTTATTGTGGTTATTTGACACATTTAAAAAACACAATCCCAATTGGAGGAAAATGAAATTTATTATCATGGATCCAGAAATAAAACAACAGGAACTTCTTAAGAATTGTTTCTATCAACCCATGGTTATTTGTTCTTATCATGCTTTGAGATCGTTTCAAAACGATATTAATAATGTGAATGAATTTGGTAATGTTACCGAAGAACAAAAATTATGTGCTATTGATTTATTCAAGACCCTTTTATGTTCTTCAAGCCAGTCAGATTTTGAAATAATCTTTCAGCAATATCTTCTCTTGCCAGAAACTCTTGTATCGTATTTGCAACAAACTTGGATATCCAAAACGTCTGAATGGAGAATCCTACTTGATTATGCCCATGAAAATATATTTCTAAACTTAAATTCCTTCCTTCAGAATTTTAATGATGCTGTTCAGGCTTTACTTGTTACAGAAAGTAATTATATTGAATTCATAAAAAAAATGTTTCTAATAATCTTGTTGAAAAAGAAAGAAAAGCCTAGTTTATTTCTGCAGCCTGTTTCTTTTTTGTATTCGCGTTTTTCTCCTGAGTATCAGATATCTAAAGCTCTTACTCCATATGCTGCTAAGTTTGTTATTGAGCAACTGGATTTATCATCTGAAATCAGTATTGATGCAACCACTTTGTCAGATTTTTATTCTTTTGACTATCTGGGTATGACAGTCTCTGCTTCTTCAACCCAATGTTCATGTAACTTTTACTTATATACTACATTACCCTGTCGTCATATATTTGCTGTCAGGAAAGTTAACTACTTTTGTGTATTTGACCAGTCACTTATTGGTTTTACTTGGAATATGGAATACTATCAGCACACTTTGACTTGTATGCAAGGATACTTATCACATTGTACAGGGTGTAGAATACCTCAAGATTTTCCTTCAAGAATGTCTCTTGCATCTCATCTCTTTGAAGTTTCTACCCCACATCTTCTTGAGGTATCAAAAGATATCTATAAATCTCGGTATGCAGTGATGAGAAAACTTGTTAATGCTTGGGAAAGGGATGATGATGTCAATCTCCTGTTTGTTGGTATTGAAGAGAATAATAAAGCTAAAGATGTACACGTGAGCATTCCAGGACCATCGATAGAAAGCTGCAGTAGTGAAAGAGGAATTTCAGATTCTGCTTCACTGCCAAAAAGTAAAAATTCAAGTGAAGCTCATGATGTTCAACCTCCTAGTAAGTTATTTTGTTGTAAATAATTTTAAAACCAATTTCCATTCTATAGTTTTAATATTATAATTAAAATTTATATATAGTTTTAATATTTAATATATGGTTTAAAATTATACAGGCTGATTCTCATGTTATAAGTATTTTAATTTTTTAAGGAAAAGTTTAATACAAAATCAGATTTGTTTCTTATGGGATAAAGAAGCATAAATGTTTCAGTAGTAAAAAAGGGATTTTTAGGTCTAATTGCATGAAATTGTAACTGAAGCATTATCTTATTTTATTATTGAATTTAGGGATTTGTTTCAACTTTTATTTCTTACAAGAACATTTGTCGTAGTTTCATTCATGTAACATTTCTTTTTATGATATTTTAAGGTAATTTTCCTGAGCTATGTCTTAATTTCAACTAAATTATACTATTAAAGATTCAATACCTATGTTTAATGCTAATTATTATATTCCATATTTTAAAAATTCATATTTGACAAGCCAATGTTTTTAAAAAATGAGTAATAATTAATTTTCATAGAAAAATTGAGTATTAAATTTTCAGAATTTTAAATCCAAATTTTTTTCATGTTTTTGTATGACAAGAACTTGACTATACTGAGTTGCTTTTCTAGGACAGTTGATATATTTTGTGGTTGGATTCTAAGTTAAAAAAAATAATAAATGAAATCATTGTGGTTGTTAAAATATTATTTCTTAACTTTGATTTTAAATTTTTTCATAGGAAGTAGTAGTCAAATACCAGGAAGAAATTTAAGACGACGTCAAGGTTTATCTGATTTCAATACATGCATTTTGGATGGAGAGCATATTAATTATGCCTACATATGTTGTGTTATTTGTTTTACAAAGGAAAGCTGTGTGGAGTGGATGAGACAAATGGAGTTAATTGCTAGATCTATGAAATGCCCTTCATGTGGCTGTGACATGTTTTTCAAAACTGTATTACGTCTTTCTGATGGAGTTGTTTGGTATTGTCCTAAAATTGGGGTTTGTATCTGCTTATAGTATATTGAATTATATTGAATTAATGCCTTTAAATTAAAATGAATTTCTGACCGGTTAATGGGAAGTTTTGAAATTAGATTTAAAAACTAAATTGTCTTTTAATCAGGAAAAAAACTCTGTGAAGTAAACTTACTTTTTAGAAATAAAGGTAATAATAATTTTCTAAAATATTTATAAATTATCTGAAACATGTATATAAGTAAAACATTTTATTATATTTTGTCAATTTAAATTAGATAAATACTGAATTTAATTCATCTTTAAGTTATGTTATAGATTTGAATTTTTATGCTATCGTAAAATCAGCTTTTTAAAATATACTTCAATTATTTAACTCCTCGAAATAAAAATAAAACAGAATTTGATGTACCCGAAAAATACTATTTAATAATTCAGATCAACTCAAAATTTATATGTATGCTTCAAAACAGAACATTTTAATTTGAAATTTGCCTTGCTATGTGACATTTAATGATATTCATATATGAAGTTAATGGACAATAATTAAGTAATAGTATAAAATAAATAAGTATTTCTGTAAAGTATGAAAGATTTCAAAGCATTTTCAAACAGGTAAGAGGGACTGACATTTTTACACTTCTATGTTGTTTCATTTCTTATATTATTTTTTAAGGACAAATAACATTTTGGACATTCTAATCAAAACAGAATTGAAGCACAAGTTAAATAATTAAATGATTTAATATTATACTGCATGACATCTGCCGGAGACTGTTCTTAATGTCACAGAGATGTCGCAGTCTACATTGGCTTAGGAAATGATTGATGTCTCCCAGACATCGTTGTATGTCAAAAGGTTAAGTGCTTATTTAAAAAAAAAAATCTTAATTCTATACAAACTTGACCAGAGATAGCTCTAGCAGTTTTGCTGTCCCAGATAAAGCTTTAAAATTTTGCTTTCTGCAGACTTTTTAGAAAAACAGTGTATAAACATAAGATATTTATTTTATTCATCAAAAATGTTATAACACTGATTTCTTATTCTTATTACTGTGAATTGTTTAGACAATCACTTAGTTTTGCACACCTTTGTCAACCTAGTACTAGCACAAATAAAACAGTAGATTAATTGCTTTTCCTTTTATAATAGGCAAGCAAAAATCCTGTCAAAAGAAATATATTGATGTATGTTTTGTTACATACATGTTTTAACTAATTGCTATGCAGTGTAATCTTTCTTAGAAAATTTTCCTATCTTTCACATTCTTCTTGTACTGGTTGGTGTTGCGATTAAATTTAATAAAAAAATAAGCATTTAATTTTTTTGGAAGGTATAGAGAGTAAAATTTTATGAAATATTTAAACAAAATCTTTTTTCTAATGAATAAAGCCATTTATAAATATAAGACAAAATGCCATTTCAGACAGGAGCCTGATTTGCAGGGCCCTAGAGTTGCATGTAAACATGACTATACCATTAATATCTTAGTGGTATAGTTACATTATTGGACCCAAATTATTATTTATAAACAAAGTTCAGTAAGTGATATGATTTATCATTAGTAAGCTGTATAACGTAATGAAACTAATGATCTTTTAAGATCATTCTGTTCAATTAAATGTTTACTTATTAGGGTTCCTAGCAACCTGGTAAATCAAATTATAACAAAATGGTCAAAGAAAAAAAGAATATTTATCAAAAGTCAGGGAAATGTAGAAATATTTTTTAAACATCTACTTTCTAAAATGTTCTGTTTTTTTTTTTTTTTTTTTTTTTTTTTTTTTTTTTTTTTTTTTTTTTTTTTTTTTTACTGGCTTGCTATAAGTTTATTTTGATTTAATTTTAATAAAACAATCCAGAAAGCTATTAAAATGTACTATTTTTAAGTTAAGAATGCTTTTAAATTAATAACTTTGCTGATACTTATAATAACTATTGCAATATTTGAATTTAAATACACCTGGGCTAATATTGCATATTATTTGGTCAGTGAATTTTATGAGTTTTGGTCGGGAAAAGTCAGTGAATTTATCAGACAAGTCTTGCTAGTAATCCTGTGTATGAAAATTTAGAATATGTATAATAATGTGCCAAACTTCTGTAGTAAGTAAAAGACTGATATGAAAATTAGCATTAGAATATAACTTATATATACGTGTGTGTGTGTGTGTGTGTGTGTGTGTGTGTGTGTGTGTTAGTTAGTTAGGGGTATACAACTAAAGTGAACCAAGGTTGTTTGGAAAAGTTAAAAAAAAAAATTGAATTTATGAATTTCTATTAATTCTTGTAAATTTAAATTCATTTTAGAAAATGTTTAATAATTAGGGTATATTCTAATATATGTTTATAGCCAAATGATGGCTGAATGGTCAGGGCGTTGATCTTCGGTAGTGAAGTTTGTGGGTTTGAATCCTATTATGGCATGTATGTTCATAGACTTTCAGAATAAGCTCTAAGCAGTAGGTCTCAGTCTCATTAGCCCTTGTATTGAAAAAAAGTAGACCATAGCGTTCTAAACCAAACCCAATATATTTGTATATATATTCATATGAAATAACACTTTATTAAACCTGACAAAAATTTTATTTTGTTAAAAATTAAAAACTAGACTTGCTGCACTATGGTTATAAACTACTCATATGTCCTTAAAGCTTATCTTTTAGAAGTATGAGAGCTTTATTCTTTGAGGCCAATGTGTTCTTTGATGAGGTAGTTAGAATGCAGTTCTTTAGTTTACATGGAGTGATACCTTTAAGTTAAATGAATTTACAAATTATTTAAGAGACCAATCTAACTTACCAACCGTACATCTATAATACTAAAAACCTTTGTCAGTATATATGCTACAGTTATAGGCATCAAAACTGCTGGTCCGAATATGACCAAAGTTTTGCACACTGGTTTTTCAGGGCTTGAAGCTGCTAATGATCTTCAAATTTTTAAGTATATTAAAGTTATGTGATAAAAGTGAAAATGTCAACAAACCCCTGTTTTCTTCACTTTTTGAAGGTAACACTGATTTAAAGACTAAAACTGATCCTTCTGGAGGGGGTTTTGTGTCTCTGATTTGGTATCCAAAGGTTGTATGAAAAACCAAGTTTTCTGTCCTCCTTATGTTGGGTTCAATTTAAGCAGAATTTCAAGATGCATCTAATAGTACCACAGAAACTATCATACATGGCCTTAAACTAGAGATAATAACCAGGAACTTTTCTTTTGAGAGCTCGTGGTTAGGGAAGACATGTGTTGTGTTAGCTGTATGTTAGTTGCTCCAGGGTTGGCTCACACAAGTCTTTTTGTTTATGTAGAAAAGAATTTTGAATATAGTGTATCCTCAAGTACTGTAATAAACGTATCATATATTACATTCCTGCTGTATTATTTATGTGAACCCGAACAATGTCAAATACTTCTAGTTAAATTTTAAGTGTGTAGAGAAGTGGTACAATGCTATTTAAGCAATTACCATTAACAAGGATTTTTCACAGATTTCTGAATTCGTTAGGTAAATTTCTAAAGATTGTCATAGTATGGTAGTATTTTACAAATGGGGATATTCACATGAATATCACACTAAAATGTATTCTTACTTAAATCTTTTTACTGTTATATTTTAAAAATACTTTGGTCATGCTGCTTAGTTCAAATAGTTTAGTCTTAAAATTTCTCAAAGAAAAATATGCATATGTAATTTGTGTTAAATGACACATTTTAAAGTTTTATTGTTTGATAATGCATAGTCATTTGCTAAATTTTTTATTATTTTATAGTAGTATTCATTTATATAAAACTGATTTTTATAAATCTCAATTTTGTATAATTTTTTTAAGTGTTTAACTGTTATATAGTTAAAGGTTGTAAGAATATTGAATTTATTCTGTTAAAATTAAATATTTCTCTTATTTTCAGGAAAACAAGAAATGCTGTGGAAAAAAATGTTCAGTTAGACTTGGATCTTGGTTTGAGAACATAAGCATGACACTGGAACAAATTCTTGCTTTTACATACTTATGGGTGAACAAATTTACACGAAAGCGAATTGTGTCAGAAACTGGAATATCTTCTTCTCTTTATGTGACTTGCGACAAATTTCTCTCTAGAGTGTGCGAAGAATCCTTAGCTGAATCTGACTTGAATGATAATTCGGTAATATTTTATAATCTTTAATAATTTGTTTTCAAATGAATGCATACTTTTTAAACATATATAATAAAGTTGTTGCTTTAAGTTTCATATATTCAATTTTTAAACAATATAAAATAGTTGCTTTAAAAGTGTTATGGAAATTGGTATATTTTTAAGGATATTTTTTAAAACATAACACACTTACCGGTTAAGCAATTTACAAAATTTGTTGACCATTTTATTATGGAAAAGCACCCTATAGGTAGTCAACACTACTTCCTAGAACAACCCAAGCAAATATTGTACATCCTTGTAATTTAGAAGTAAGGAACAAGCAGATGACTTGCCATCTCAAGAGGCATCATTTGGCACATTGCCCCCATGACAGTAATTTACTTGTCCTATACTCATTAATGAACATAAGAATCTGTGGCTGCTTGAGCCCCAAACTCACAGCCCTCCGATTACAAGATCATCTCCTTTGCTGATGGAGCTACCACGGTTCCTATTAGGGATTCAACGAATGTCAGTTTGGCCGGATGTCAGTATGTTTTGCACTTTTTATTAAAAAATTTATTTTAAATAAATCAGCTTTATCTACTTTATTTTTGCAACCAAATTGTAGTATTTTCACACCTTTTTTATATTTTTTAATTAGTCAACTATTTGTACTATAATTTATTTTAAATTTATGCTTTATTTTAAGTTTCAGTACTCAATATCTCAACTCAACATTATTTAATTAGAAAAATCGAATCTGAATAAAAGCATGTTTAATAGTCTTTTACCTTCCTTTCTTTAATGATTCTTATATTTGTGCATAAAAAATTTCAAGAAAATATTCCCACTTTTTTTTTTTTTATTAAATTGTCTTTGTTCTTCTATCCTCCAAAAAAGTAAATTTTGGCTTTTGTGTTCTCAGATACAAGAACACTATTTTGCAGTTGAGACTGAAAAAAAGTATGATTTGATTTTTTGTAATGAAATGTATAAACAAAGTTTGTTTTTTACATAATGCTCCAAAATACTTATACACACTTTTCATATAGCATATTGTTTAACATTTTAGATATATTTTTAAGATTTATCTTATTTCTCGGTGTATAATTTTTGACCAGATGTATTGCCGTATAATTGTAATATCTGGATACAGCCAGTTATCCAGTATAGTGGCTGGATATGATGGATGTAGTATGTTGGCCAGGTAACAATTGCATTCCTCGTTCCTATGACAAGAACTATGATTTTATTTAAGTATAAACTGTTTGTTTGTATAAGGTAAAGTATATTAAGTTTACTTTTATAACATATGACTTTTTATGAGGCATTCAAATATTAAGCTTTAATATTATAATTTGAATTATTCCACTGTTATCCAATTTCTATATTTAACTATTATATAAAAACTAATATGAAAAATAAGCATTTTCTGAGTATTTATTGAAGTTATGATAGGAGATTATGATTTCAACCTATATTGTTTATGTGATACAGATGTTTACTACTGCTTGGCAGAATGTTTGCAACTTGTTAGAAAGAACTTTTCTTGAATTTAGAAGGATAAAATACTTTGATTTTTTTTCTAACAGAGCTGGCTAGCTAGCACAGATTACTACAAATGAGAGCTATTGGGGCACATAGCTGAATATATATATATATATATGTTGAACATTTCCATTATTAAAACTAAAACTTTGTTGAAACTGAACAAAATTTATGGTCAAAGTCTGAAAAAGTGTTTTATTTACTAAACTTATATATTATTAGTTTCATTGTTTCACATGATCAAGTACCTTTTAAAGCAGTCATCTGTGTAAAAGTCTGACTTAAATAAGCAAGTAGCACAATAGTACCTCTTAATTTTCCACTCTTAATTTTTAACCCTTGTGTAGTAAAAGCATAGATTATAGAACTTTAGCCATAGAACAAGCCATAATACAGAATCTTTTCTCTTTCCTATATCAACTTGTTGAATGATATGTTAAAGGCTATTCAGCCTTCCTGTTGTTCCTGTATTTGCTAGATTACAATTTTGGAAAGGCTGTCTTAAAAATATCTTTTTTTACCTGTGATATTTCCTAATCTAGAGTATTTATTCAAAAGTAATGTACCAAAAAGATTTAAAGAGTTAGATCCTAAGAGAGTCCATACCCTTGGTGCGAATTATTTTGGTTGGCAATAGTAGGCTCATTTTAAACTAAATATCAGTTCTTGTACAATTTTCTTGAATGAAAAATCACTTTTTACTTTTGAAAAAAATGTATGTAATTGTTAAGGGGTTAGTAATAAAGTAAATATAATTCTATCTATATAAAAATGTTTTACTTAACCATAATCATTTTTTGGTGATGTTTTTAGATGAATTCTTTTAATGATAAGTTTTATTTCAAGTTCTTCCTCTGTCTCTTTTTTGTTGTTACTTCTAGCATTCATTTAAAGTAAATTGTTTTTTCTCTGAATAAATTTTTTTCAATAATGAAGATTTTCTAAAAATATGTTGTACAAAGAGTTGTTTTAACTGTTTAAATCGCTTTGTTGCAAAATGCATATGAATAGGCCAATATATTTCAGTTGCATTGTTACACATTATTGGAAATGATAATAGCCATTATAATAAGATTTTTTGGTATATAGAGTGCTGATTGCAGGTAGTTGTTATAATAATGCTAAATATAAAATATTTCAACATTTTATGGTTAATCGCTTTTTAGCTATCCCCCACATTATTAATTTTTATTATATAGAGTGTAGTTTGCCATCAAAAAGAGATGTGCACAAATCAGTATTATAATAGTCCTAAATACCAAGTTTCAGCATATTAAGGCTAATCATTTTTCAGTTATGCCCATAGAATGAAAAATTTCTGTTTAATGTATGCTGCACGTTATAATGAAGATTTTTGTTAGATTGAATTCAGATTGCAACCAAAAGAAGAAAAGCACAACAAGATGTTATGATAGTTCTAAATACAAGATTTCTACATTTTATGGCTAAGAGTTTTTGAGTTATTCTCACAAAAGTAAAATTTCAATGTAACCCTATATCATTGCCTGTTACACTGAAAGTTTACATTATATAAAATTCAAATTGCAATTCAAAAAGCAGGAACATATCTAGATGTTATTTTGTCTTAAATTCAAGAATTTGATCTTCTAAGGCTAATAATTTTTTAATTATGCCCCACAGTGTTTATAAACATCATATTGAAAATTTACATTGTGTAGAGCTCATATTACATTTAAAAGAGGAGGAACTCAACTAGATGTTATCATAGTCTTAAGTAATAAATTTTGACTTACTATGGCTAACATTGTTTTAATTATTCTTAACAGCCTTAAAGCACATTACATTGAAACTTTTGGTTATATTGAGCACAGATTCTAATCAAAAAGAGAGGTTCACTAATAGATGCTATTGTAGTTCTAAATATTGAAATTTTAACATTTTAAGGCTTAAATAAATTTTACAGCAATGAATATGAGTATCAAGTTTTAATTTTTTTCTCTTTCCTTTTCTTTCTCCCTGAGAATTCCTCTACAATGAAAAGTTTCAATATAACATATTAATGCTCTGTGTGTTGAAATTTTTGTTATTGAGTTCAGATTTCAATCGAAAGAGGAGGAATGCAGAAAAATGCTATCATAGTCTTAAATACCAAATTTTAATATTTTATGGCTATTTGTTTTTGAGTTATACCTACATAATGAACAATTTCAATAAAACTCATTTTTGCACATTATATTGGAATTTTTGTAATATGTAGCTCAGACTGCAATGAAAAGAGGATAAGCACAACAAGATGTTATAGTCTTAAATGTAATATTTCAATTTTTTATGGTTAATTATTGAGTTATACCCACACAGCCTGAATATGTTATATTTAAAATTTTTGTTTTATGAGTTCAGATTGCTATTAAAACAGGAGGAGTACAACTAGATGTTATCATAGTCCTAAGTACAAAATTTCAACACTTTATGGCTAACCGTTTTCAGTTATGCCTAAAATATGAGCAATTTCTATATATTGTATATTTTTGTATGTTATAATAGAAATTTTTGTAATAAATAGTTCAAACTGCAATAAAAAAAAGCACAGTAAGATGTTATAATAGTAATGAATACAAAATTTCTACATTGTACCTCTAATTATTTTTCTGCTATTCCCCAGACAGGATTAATGTATGTTGTACAAAATTTTTCTTTAAATTGAGTTCAAATTGCAAACAAAAGTGGAGAAACATATTTAGATGTTATAATAAGTTTGAATACAAGATTTTGGTTCTTTATGGCTAATCCTTTTTCAGTTAAGCTGCATAGTGTAATTGTTATGTTTAAATATTCTGTCATATAGAGTTCAGAATGTAACCAAAAGGGGAGGTACATGACTAAATTTTATAATAGTTCTACAAAAATTTTTCACTTTCTACGACTAATAGTTTTTGAGTTATGTGCTGTTATAACTATACTCTATAGAATGGAAATTTTCAATTTAATGTGCATAATTCTGTGGGTTGTACCTCAAACACAGTTAGTCATAAAATGTAGAAATTTTTTATTTAGGAATGTTGTTGCATCTACCTGTGTGCATCCCCTTTTCATTGTAATCTATACTCTACATACTGAAAAATTTCAGCATAATGTATATAATTGCTGTGGGGCATAGCTCAAAAATGGTTAGGTGTAAAATTATGTATTTAGTTTTGCATTTAGTACTATCATTAATCTAGTTGTGCACCCTTTTGATTACCATCTGCAGTGAGTATGATGAAAAATGTCTGTATAATGGATATTAAACTAACAATCTACAGCAATGCAACTCAAAGATATCAAAGTATTTATGACAGTGTTATTTAAACAGTGGAAAAAATACCAAGTCCAATTTTAGAATATAAAAATAATAATCTGTTATTTGTAAAGTTTAATTTTGAATTTTTGTGTATTACTTCTTGGTGTGGAGGGAAGGAAGTATTATAATCATGAAAATGTTCAGATTAGAATGAAATATCTCTAATAACAAGTTTTATGCATCAGGTCTCCACCAGAAGACAGTACTTAAGCTCTACTCAGACAACTTGTATATGATGAGAAAGAAAACCCACTTTGAATGTTGAAGAGCATGTGCAAATGATAATTGCTGATGATGCGTCATACACAATAAAAAATTGGTATAATATAATAGACATTCAAGGAAGTCATGTATCTACATGAGATTTCTTATTAAGCATACCTGAGTAAAGAATTTAAGCTTATGATTTCATTTTACTAATTTGTTAAAGTTTTTAATGTATAGATTTTATCAAGTTTGAGACAAACTAATAATGGTAAAGTATAAGATTTTGGATGTACTTTAGATTAATGAACTAAAATGCAAAATTCTGGGGAACTCTCATAACAAGTCTACTTTTTTTTTAATCTTTCAGAATGGATCTTCCAGTCATAGAAGTGCATTAGACAAATGGCTTGAAAAACATGTTGGGGAGGATATTTTTGTTCAATTTTTGAAAACTGCCACTCAAGTTCATCAAAAAGGTGCTGCAGAATGTGCACTTGAAGAAAAGAAGTAACTGGAATTGATGTTTTTTTTTTTTATCTTGGTCCATATTGTTGTTTAAATGTATGTTATTTTAAGTCAGTATTTTGTAGACTGTTAACATTCCTGTTAAGCTTTCAGAAAACTGTTTGCTAGTTGGATCTTTTTAAATTGATTATTGAAGTTTTAATATCAAGCTGTGGTACATAATTTATTTTGTATTGAGATTTTGGTGATGTTTTTATAATAATTTGATTATTACAAGATTTGAATTAAATTAACTGTTAAGTTTTCTACCACAAACATACTTGATTGCTAGTATGAATTGTAATTGATATTGCTTCTAAGCAAGATTATCCGTTTTCAGTATGACTGGTTAATTTCTTTTGGATTACAAATATATTTGAAATATTCCTTTGAACTGTCTTAAATATTCCTGCTTTATGTCAAACTATTAAGTCAAACTTAAAGATGACTAAGAGGCAATTGTTGATTTTAAAATATTTTCCTTTATACCTAAGTTGTTGTAATGGAAATACTGAGCTATGCAATTCAGTTATTTTTTATTATTTTATATGATGAGTTAATTTTAGGGTTCAATTTTTTATTTTGTCTTATATTTTAAAGTTTATTTTTGAGCTTATTTTTTTCTTATCTAGCCAATTGTTATTTAGCCTTTGCATTTTTTCAGGGCTATTCCTATTTTTTCTGTTTTTGAAGGAAGCAATTTTGCTGCATTCATAATATTGTTGATGACTTAGCATATCAATTTCCAGTTATAGGAGATGTAATTGTTTTGATTTCTCTTGTTTCTCCAATCTTCTTAAAAATTCTTTTGTCAAATTAAGATAAATTTATTATGCATGTATAATTGTATCTGTAGGTTTCATTCGCTGCACTCGTTACTAAATTTATACTTTTAACTTTTAAATAATTTCAGAAATTATCACATTCAGTGTTATAATTTTATTTCATTTTTACTTTACAGATTTATTATATTAAAATATGTTTTGAGCAATCAGCTGAGTATTTCTGAAAATATATGAATAGGCTTTATATTTTAACCTAAGTTTTTACACATTGGTTGCATGCACACACACTTGTGTGTATGTAAAATTCCCTATATTTATTATTCCTTATTAATATCATTAAACAGTAGCAAAAAAGGCCTTTTTTTAAATTAAAATATTTGGACAAGTTTTAACTTTAAATTTGAAATAATGATCTTTGTTTCTTATAGAATATAATTGTAAACATTTTTGTGAAATGTAGATAGAACAAAATTTTAACAATATTAAATTGGTATATAGGATCAAAATAAATTTTCTTCTATTGTATTCATGTATTTATGAATGATCTAATGAATTCTTTGGCAGGATTGTATTGAAAGAAATAGGGATTTATATATTTTAATTAAGTTTGACAATTTTAAACTTTATTGCTATTTATGAAGAGCAAATTTGTATAAAGAATGAAAATTAGTTTAGAATTTTATTGCAAATAGACTACTTAAATATTAACAATTAGATTTTTTTTTCTAAAATATGGAAAAATATACTGATTTGAAAAGTGAAAAAGTTTTTGCTTTCCTAGTTTTAAGAATAACTTTTGATTTATTATAGACTCTTTTAGGAAAGTTTTCCTAAGGTGAAGTGTATTATTAGTAATGTATTATTATTATGCAACTTTATGATAGTTTTCTTAAGAATTAATGTCACGTATTATGTACTTTATAATCATGAATGAAACAAATATATCTTCCATACCTGTTGAATATAAAATCAAGTAGAATACCTGTTGGATATAAAATCAAGTTTAAAACTGAAATCAACTTTTGACTATTACTGCAGTATTATATGCAAATTGTTCTCTTTTATCTTTGTGCCTTTCTTAAGTTGAGTCTCTTGTGTCATATTGATATTTTTTATTTCAGTCATTTAGTCTTGAATTTTTGTATTACTTTATTTTACTTTTTTTTTTTTTTGTTATTCATCGATTTTGAACTGTTATACACCTAATATTCCTAAATATGACTCAGAAGAGCTAGTCATTTTGGAAGTTATGTATTTGAAAGTATTATCTAAATAAAATTTTTTCCCTTGTTAAATGTTATTCTAATATTGTATTTTGAAATGTTGAAAAGTTTCATACCTTCTAAATGTGTCTTAGTATATGCTGGAAGTGTGTCTATTTTTGATCATAAGATTTTGTATACTTTATAAAGCTACCCAATTTTTTAAGATATTTAAAACCTATTTCAACTCTTATAAAATTATCCCTGTTAATGATTGCAGTGAAATTTAATATAATTAATATAGTAAAATTTGAAGTTTATATTTAAATCAATAAGATTTTTAAAAATTCTACTCAACAGATAAGCTTGATTTTTTATTTCCTGTGTATATACAGGGAATGTAAAAACAATTCATACAGTCACTTTTATGATATTAAGAGTTATTTAAAACTAGGAAAGGAAAGTTTAAAATAAACCAGTAGATATACTGGAATATATTTTACTGTTTTCACATCAAATATAAATTTCAAATATTAAGTTAATATCTTGTAGGGTATCTAAGCTTTGATAATGGTTTTGAATAACTCTGAAATTGATTCAACCAAGATTGACAGTTTTATGTTGCATATCTTTTTTACAGAATCCTATTCTTGTACAAGTGATTAATTACACACAAATTCACACAGTTTTTCACAAGTTTTTAATAACACCAATTTTCAAATAATTACTTAGTTTTGCCATTTCAAGAAGTATATTTTCAAAATAACGAAAAATACACCTAATGAAAAAAAAATTTGCCAATCCTTAAAATAATTTTTGAGGTATGTGTATTAGAAACTAAATTTTATATTAAATTGAAATAAAACATCTTTTGTTCTGTACACTAAAAGTTTATAAATATACTTTAAAATTATACAAAAAAAAAAATTAATACTGTTAAAAAAATTGTGTTTAAAAAATTAGTTTTTATCAGGTTATAAAAAGAAATATATTACTCAGATTAATATAGCTTCAGTTTATACATTAAAAATGATAATTAGCTTCTATTTGGTAAAAAAGTTTAGTTCCTAATTTGCATGTTGCAAAAGATATTTTGCATGTAAGAATATTTATATTATTTTCTTTTGGTGTTTATACATAAAAATTACACCTTTATTAACCCATTCAGGATGAACTCTGCAAATATGCATTTGCGCTAGATGCTGATCAGGGACTAACGCCCCATCCTTGAGTTACGTCGAATCCTGTGTAGCGGGACGATCACCGCACAGTTACATCGGGGTTTTGGAACAAAATATTCTACTCTTCTTTAAATTTTCATGTGGTTTTGCACTTTTTTTTTATCTAAAACATTTCTGTGGTATTAACCTTTTGAAAGGGGCTGGGATATCCTGTTCCTTAGTTCTGAGGGGCATGGGATAGTTTTGGACCATGTTAAGGGGAAGAAGTTCTTTTGACTGCCTTATCAGTGGAGGGTGGAGAAAGGTATTGTAACTCGGACAGACTTACAATACCTGAGGTGAGTAATGACCAGTAGCAGCAGAAAAATGGATTTCCTCTGAGTTTAGTCATATGGCACTTGGGATGACTAATCTTTGCATTTTGATATTTCCATGAGCTGATTTTTACTACTTGCTGTTATTTGTGTATTCTTATTTTAACTTTTTTTTTACAACTCTTATATTTTTATTTAAAATGTATAAAAGGTCCCAGTTTAATTAGACCTTATGTTAGGAAGTAATCCAATCCAAACAAAGTAACATATTGCTAACAAGTTTTATGGATTTATAGGAAGTCTACAGTATGTGAAATAAGTTTTATAATAATGAACTCATGTGGAGACCAGTTTGATTTTCATTACCAATATTCAGCTTTATATCTTGATCCTTAAAACTGAGATTATTCCAATTAATGCATCAAAAAATAAAGTAAAATATCTAAAATAATTAAGTAGTGAAATATCTAAAAACTTTAATTTTCAATTGTAATTGTTAAGTGTCGGTAAAAGGATGTAATAAATTTCTATAGCAGCAAAAGGAGAACACTTGTTGCAAAATATATAGAAAAAAGTTTGAAGTAATATAACAGGTGTTCACAGTAATAATTAAAAATATCTGTCTTCCAGGTAAAATAATGAAGTTGTCAATAAAAATTTGCTAATAATACTTTTCAAAATTTTCACTTCACTAATAATTGAATATTTTTAATAATAACAATCATTTTGTAATAAAAATTAGATCAAAGTATGTTAAATATTCCTGAAAAAAAAATATATAAAAAAGTATTTCTATAAGAGGCAAACAATACACATTGTTACCTTCCAACATGGCCGAACTAAGATAGTTTTTACCCAAGACCCAATTCCCTTTTTGTGTCTCCCCTTCCAAATTTATATTAAAAAGAAAGCTAATAGAATAACTACATTCATATAAAGATTATAACATAAATTAAGGCACATTTTACCTTTATTTCATTTTTCATCCCTATTTACAAATATAAAACTACTGAATTAGAATATATTGAATTATGAATATAAAACTAGAGAATTATCATCCATCAACTTCTCGTCCTATTTTAAAACTGTTAGATGAATTTGTGAAGAAAAGAAAATCAAGCAAGAGTGTCAATTACAAAAATTACATTTGTAGATTCAAATGTATATCTTATCCTTTTCGACACAAGCTTGCATATTTTCTTTTATTTCCCAGTCTAAGTGCTGATTCAACAACAAAAATTCTTAGTGTAAAAAATAAGTACTTTTGATTTGAATAGCATTTTTAATTTATTAGAGTGATTTAAATTTTTATATATCAAGGTGATATAAATCAAGGAAATGTGATAAAAAAAATATTTTAATAAAATAGGATGGCAATTGTTAGAATATTTCATATTACTGACTGTATATATATAAAATAAGATCATACTGTATAAAGGTTTGTGCTTCAAAATGTTCGTGATCAGGGTATTTGTCTAGTGACTTGCTATGCTAAAAAACAAAGTAAAAACTATTAATATGCAAAACTTTCATTTTCATTAATCTCTGCAAAAAAATTCTGTTTGATGTATTTAATCTGCTTTTTGGTTTTAATTTCTCATTTTCGAAACTATTCTTTATTCTTCAGTCTGTCAGTTTGGGTAAGAGCATAAATAATACCACAAAATCCTGAACACGGTGAGGAAAACTATTGCTTCATGAACATAACAAAAGGGAAGGAGGGCTTGGACCACCGTAGAGCTTTCTACAGGTAGTAACCACCTCAATGATGTTTTCCTCCCCCCCATCAATGCAAGATCCCCCGTAGGAACTTATACACTTACAGAGAGCCCCTTTGCAAAGGTTAAACCATTCTGTAGAATGTAGTTTTGATATAATTTTAAATTATAAATCACTGCTTATACACTGTCTACCAATAAGTATTTGGACACCTATCAAATGACGATATCTGCGGTCCTGAGGTACGTTACGGCCTCCGCCGGTTTTTAGGAAACAGCATCGGCATTAGTCGCATGCAAGATGCCGCGCAGTTCGGAGCTCTCCGATTTCGAGAAAGATATAATTATCGGGTATCACAAATGTGGCCAATTCTTAAGAGACATATCTAGCGATTTGAAGTATCTAAAATTGACAGTGGCCTATGTGATTAAGAAGTGGAAGGTAAGCGGTGATTGTCGGAATGTGCCCCGAGTCGTCAAACCAGCAATACTGGGAGATAGAGACCGACGAGTGCTGTCCAGAGAAATTCGGAAGAACCGCACCCAACCGATGGCCCTCATCCGCGAGGAGTTTCAACAGGCATCCGGGAGTATTGTTTCAATGAATACCATCCGTAAGGAAGCATATCTGCTTGGTTTTCATGGTCATGCTGCTGCCCATAAGCCTTTGATTACAAAATCCAACCGCGCTGCTCGGTTACTGTAGTGCAAAGCACATCGAAATTGGACCGTAGATCAGTGGAAACGGGTTCTTTGGAGCGACGAATCAAAGTTCACCCTTTACCGTTCGGATAGCAAGGTCTGGGTCTGGCGTCTGCCTGGAGAACGTCTCCTGCCAGAATGCGATGTGCCAACAGTCAAGTTCGGCGGAGGTGGAATTATGGTCTGGGGTGTTTCTCCTGGTATGAGCTGGATCCTTGGTCCTCATTCATGGTAAGCTCAACGCCGATGCCTACTGCACTATTTTGGATGACAATGTGCTTCCTACGTTGTGGCAGTTTTACGTGTTGTACCCCTGTTACTTTCAGGACGACAATACCAGTTGTCATGTTTCGAGGTTAACCAAAGTTTGGTATGGTACCAATGGAGTTCATCGAATGGACTGGACTGGCCTGCCCAGACCTGAACCTCATCGAGAACCTCTAGGACGAGTTGGATCGCCGAATTAAGGGGTGCACTACCCGTTCAAAATCGGTGAAGGAACTGGTATGTCTACTCCAAGCCGAGTGGAAGACAATACCATTAGCTGTAATACAAAGACTTGTGGAAAGTATGTCCCGGTGGGTTCACTCTGTAATTGCCTTTCGTGGAGGCTCTATCAACTATTGATTTTGAATAAAGTTAGTTTTTCTTTTCTATCACATGTGTCCAAATACTTATTGGTAGACTTATTGGTATTATAACTTGTAGACCATAATATAAAGTGTAATTCATTATTGTCATTTGAGACATTTCATTAAACTCAATTGAAATGTATCATTTCATGATTTTATAAGAGCTGAAATAGTGCTTAAATGTCTTAAAGATATTTGGGTACATTTATTTAATATTTAAAGACTTATAGTTTGTGGAGAGAAATACATTCGGCATGTATCAAAACTAGTTTAGGAGGTATGAGGTCACTCAAGAGTTTAAAAGATTGTGTATGTAGGTTTTGGACTGATATTAAAATGTTAGTTACCTGACCCTACACTCTTTCATGTCAGACATGATGATATATAATTGCTGAATAATCTATGGGTTAATGGAAATTATGTATTGAAAAAAAAAACCCCGTTTTTTTTTTTTAGAATTATTTGAATTTGGTAGTAAAAGCTATGTTAGTTCAATTTAGCAACATCCTCCCCCCCCTATGAAAAAAAATTATGATACACAAAGGTTCGTCCTCCATGGACTTATAAATTGAAAAAAAGTTGTAAATCAAAAGTTTTTAACAGATATTTTGCCTTGATTTACACATTTGTATAATATTTTGACACATGTTTTTGTCAAATTATAATTAATACACACATGTATATTGTACTTTATCAAAATGTTAAGTGCATCTCATAGACAGAATTTTTTTTTTTTTTTTTTTTTTTTTTTTTTTTTTTTTGGGGGGGGGGGATTAACCAAGACTGAACCAGTATTAGTTTGTCTTCCTAATAAATTCAGAAATTTAACTTTCGCTTTACACATCAATATATCTTTAAAAGCTTTTTTTAATTTTACATTTGCTAAAAAAATTGGTAATTCCAAATATTGGGAACATTACACTTTTATTGTAAAGATAAATATAATTATTTTATCGATACATCTAAATTATTAAGCTGGTAATTCAAATACTAGAAAAATCGGCAAGCTGAATTTAGTTTCCAGAAATTCGAGTTCAAAATGTATTCAATTTCCTTTCAGTCAGGAAGATTTGTAAAAATGATTTTGATATATGATACTCACAATATTTCATCGGAGATGCTAAAAGAAATTTTTTAGGACTTTTTAGTTATGCCTTTATTGGCATAATACAATATAAACTTATTTAGAATAGATTACGAGCAAATTTTCTTTGTTTAATGTCTTAATTTTACATACGTAGCAATTGTTAATTCAAAATTGGAATTCTTTGTTAAAATTTTGTTTCTGTTAAAACTTATGTTTAATCTTTTCTAGTTCTAAAAATGTGCAGAATATTGTAAAATTATAAATCCAGAGTGATAAATGCAGTACTGGGAGACAACTTCAAAATGCTAGTAACTCATGAGCTGTGAAATAACAAAAATTGAGATCCTAAATATGATTAACAAGAAATAAGTAAAGGGCATTATTAGCTGCATTATAAAGATATCACAGAACAAGATAGCAAAATTTTATTTCCAGTTCAAGAAGAAATTATACTGCAAGGACGTAGGTGGAAAGAAGCCGACTCAACCTTTCGTGAAATTTTCATTCTCCCTCTCGTTCTTTGCCTTCAACTTTCTTTTATTTGCTTATTATTTACATATTGCTTGCTATTATTTATTTCCTTGTAATTATACTCTTACTACTTTTTACTTGGCTTTTTTGGTCTTTGTTTAAATTTTAAGAATCTAATCGGCACAATATGTCCCACAAGAACACAATGCCATTAAATTTCATTTAACTCAACTATGTTTAAAGTGGAAACTCATTTTACTAACTTGATTATGTGAAATATTTTGTTATACGAAGCATGTCGGTGAAACTCCCATAAAGCTCATGTACTAATTTATTTCCTTTAGCAAATATTCATTTATATGAAGAAATTTTTGATCCCCTAATCTAAATTTTATTCGGTTATACGAAGGAAGCACAACTTATCTGGGAAATTATAGCATCCCTCGGCTTTTAAAAGAGACCTCTGACCGTTTACTATCGGACCGGCTCTGAGATATTTTCAGTCGGTTCTTTATTTCGTTACACCCCTATCTCTTTCATGAAGGCCATTTCCTTTTCTCTTTGTCTCTCCGCTCCCCCCTGCCCACCGTGGTACACGTGTGGTCATGGATGCTTTTCAGAATTGACCATGAGGAATGAGTATTCTGTTCATCCGCATTCCTCTTCCTTTTGATTTTTCAGTAATACCAGTAATTTTATTATAATTTGTAGTTAGTGTCGTTTTATTTTCATTGCATGTTTACAAACTAAACAGACCACGAGGAAAAGGAAGGGGGTTTGCTTTCTGTGAAAGAAAAACTGAAAATTTCTAAAGATGATAACCCCAATTAAACTAAAATTGCAATGGCAAAAATATTAAAATTCTCTTGTCACCCTCTGCCTCCATTTTGGGGACGAGAGACAAATTCGAGAGGAATTTCACGAGAGCTGGTCCAAGTATTGTCAATGGAGGATAATAGGACTTTTGCTGTTTGGTTTTTAACCTGAGAATCAAAGGAAAGGATACCTAATAGTTAGTTCTGGGGTTCAAATCCCAATATTAACACGGTTGCTTGATCGCAGTTTGGAAAAAGCGTTAAGCAGTAAGTTACAGATAATCTGTGCTGCGAAAAAAAAAATAGATTGCAGTGCTCTACATTTTTTTCTTGTATATTAACTAAGGACATATATTTGTAAAAGTGATTTCTTTACCCAAGACTTTTTTTACGATGCCTACGAAAGGGGATTTAAAAATATTGAAAGCAACGCCCATTTATAATGAATTTTATGAATTGTAGATTAAGTCGTTAAGAAAGAAAAAATGTCATTGTATAAAATTAGAATGATTTCAATGCTATATATGTGCTTGTCATAGTATAAATCTCTCCACCTGTGTTGTATTTAATAATGAATAGCCACACAAGCTGTTTAGTTATCTTTCTGATCGTCTTGAAGACCACACACATACTAAGGAAAAATATTGCAATTTTTTACACACTGCTAAAGAATTATGCATGTAACGTCCGAGAGAAAATGTTATGCAAATGTAGGTTCTAGAATCACAGAAATAGTTTTTCTCGTCATCCATTGTTATAACGTCACGTCTCGTTCAAAATCGCACGAAGTTCTACGTATTAAGATATACATGCAAGTAGTAAAGGTTTAAGTATTACAAAGTAAGTGTGCACTTATCTCTTAATATTGCGCCCGCAAAACTCAAATCTTTGTTTTACAAGATAAAATTTTCTTCCATTGTAACGGGATGATATTACTAAACTAGCAAATGCTTTGAAAGGAATTTTCATGCATGCATTAACATGCTTAATTTACAGACCTTTACATGAATAAATTATAAAATTGGCAGAATGCGAATCCGTAGTATGTATATACTGGGTGGCCATAATTAAACTGACAGTGCTCACAGTGTTCTGTAGCGCGATCTATTTGCGAGAATGACGCCACATTTTGTAGGAAGATTAAACAAGACGGGGGACGAAGGATTCCGCAAAAAAAAAAAAAAAAAAAAAAAAAAAAGTTCCAAAAGTTACCGCTAGGGGAATATTTGGCGCTGTGTAATAGAAAATAGAGAGTTAACAAATGCAAATCAATACGGAAATTACCTTCTGGCACTGTGCCAATGGATGTAACGTGAAATTTGAATAAAGAACTTCGGCTCAGTGTACGTGATATTGCAGATCCAGAGACTTTATCGGTTTTTATGTAGATTTTACGCTTTTTTAAAAGTGTTGCCATATTGCACTTGAACTAAATCAGAAAATGTGCATAATAAAAGGTAATTTTATTCCGTATTAATTTGCATTTGTTAATACTCTTTTTTTCAATAACACATCGCCAAATATTCCCCTAGTGGTGACTTTTGGAACCAACTCGGAATCCTTCGCCCCCCGTCTTGTTTAATTTACCTACAAAATGTGGCGTCATTCTCGCAAATGGATTGCGCTACAGAACACTGTGAGCACTCAGTTTAATTATGGCCACCCGGTACATTTATAAACGTACATATGATCATAGACTAAGGCTTAAATTAAGGAAGGCTGTTTGGATGTTTTGATCAGTAGTTTGCGTTACATTATTCCTCATACTTCAGTAAGACTAACACTAAAAGTAAATCGACCAACTGTTTATTAGTCATTTAAAAATATAGTATGTTAAAACCAATTTTGTTTAGATTCTAATGTTATAATATTTGGAAGGCTTTTAACATTTTTAATGAAATATTTAAAAGAACTGTTTTTAAGACAAAGCCATACATACACTTAATAATTTTTTCTTACCAGTAAATTTTGTTGTCATTAATATGATGATTTAGTAAATTTATGAGCTATTTTAAACAGATACATTGCATTGTATTATGTGGAGAAGATGACTTGAAATTGATTTATCATGGTTTCAAATTTAACAAGATTTTTAATTGCAGATTCTTAGCTTTATGCACTCGTTGGTCACTTGGTGTAATAAACTATGCATTTTTCATTCATTTACTAATTTATAAACCTGTAATTTAAAATAATATGCTAAATGAAAGTTATTAGCACGCTACAGCTAACTGTTTTAAAGAAGACAAAATATCTTCCAAACAACCCGTAGTGTTTTTTTATGGTTTGTTTAATTACGAAAAGATACAAACTCGTTCTTTTATCAGTTAAATATCATACATTTACCTGTCAGCGAAGAAGATCAATTCTCTCAGTGTACCATACTACCAGTCCTTTCAGTTTTAGTCCATTATTATTATAATTTTTTTCTGTAAAAGTGCTCCCTTAAATAACCTGAATTAAAGAACGTTATGAATATTTAATGTTTCGTTAAATCGCAAACTCACCAAATGTATTACCGGAAAATCAACTTCACTTACGTACGATGAAATTCAATTTTCGGATTGAAGTGTTTTACATAAACTAAGAAAAATAAATAAATGGGTTTTTCTTATGTAATAAAGAGCACGCTTCCGTAGATCAGACTTTATCCCTGGTGAATAGCAAAAATGCTTAATTATTCAATCCATTTCTTTCCGCTGTTGTTTTAAGGTGAAACGTTACTTTTTCTCAAATTCTTCATGTATGTAGATTAATTATGTAGAGCTGAAATTACTCAGTCTTTTTAAAAATAATTTTTCTTTCGTTGTAAAAATAAATATGTAAACATGGAAAAAAGTTTTTCGCGCTTCGTGAAGTGGTTGACTGTACACGTTTTAGCATCGTAGTGTCCACAAAAGTAGACGCATTGTGGAGACGAGCAACTAAGTCCATTTCAGAAGTAAATGAGTCTCTATAAACCAATTTCTTTAGATGGCTCCACAAGAAGAAATCTAAAGGGGTCAGATCTGGAGATCGTGGTGGCAATGTAACAGAATACCGAGATACAATCCAGCGGCCTGCGTATTCAATCAAGCCAATGACGCACAAGAGAGCTGAAGTGAGCCGGAGCTCCATTATGCTTGAACCACATGCTACGTATTGCTGCTAATGGCATGTCATCTAGGACTTTGCTTAATACATCTCATATCAAGTATGAATGTCCCGTGAATCGTTCAGGGAGCAGATGTGGTCCGATTAATCAGTTGCCTAGCATGCCGACATTTACAGAATATCTGTCCTGATGTCTCTGCAGTCGGATTGTATTAGGATTGGAGGCGGACCACGTATGGCTGTTGTGACTATGGAAGACTCCATCACGTGTGAATCTTCCTTCATCCGCCCACAAGATACGTGCAATGAAAGCATTATCGGCTTCATGTTGTTGCAATAACCGTTCGCAAAAGTGAGTTAGTGAAAATCACCTGAATGGAAACTTTGAACCGTTCTGTGGCAATATGGGTATAGCCCCTCTGCGCGTAATAGTCTGTGCACAGTACTGCGAATCACATTCATCTCCTTGGCCACTACGTGTGTACACAACTAGAGAGATTCTACTCGCCGAAGCATTGCATCTTCCTGTGCTGACGTAAGCGCACCAATGCGTTCTTCCACCAACGTCGTGCAGATTGTTTGTCGGGTACACGCTTCCAATATATCGCAGTCTGTCGTCCAACCTACCGATCACGCTGGTATTAGGAGAAAGACGTGATGGATAGCGAAGAGAATACTCCCTAGCAGCTCGTAAAGCATTACCATTACATTCACCGAAGATTAAGTACATATCACAAGATTCATTATCACGTGAAGATTACCGGTAGCTACTACATGCATCCTTTGAAATTACAATTCAAACAACGGCATAAAGTGCCTCAATATGCACGCTGTACATTTCAACCATCTTCCTATGTAAACTTATGTAAATACTAAAATAAATGTGCATAAGTCTACTAAATAAGTTAGCAAATTGCTAGCAAAAATATTTATAAAGTTACTTAATGTCTAGGTACTATTTTTTAGTAGCTATGTTCATGTTTTGAATAAAGGTTTTTTTCCTAAACCAGAAATGACTTCATACATTTTCTCTCGTATTTTCCTCGAAAACTATGGGTCGTAGAGGTACAGGTCTTTGGGCATTTTTATGTATTTCAAAGAACGAATCTGATTGTGAAGAGTTTATTTGGTCTTGTTGGGACACCCTGTATATATATATATATATATATATATATATATATATATATCTATCTATCTATCTATCTATATATATATATATATATATATATATCAATCTTGTTTTACTTTAATATCTCATAAAAAATCTCCTCTGTTCCATTTTTATTCCTTCAAATCTATTTTTCAAGCCACAAAATATCTTAATTAAAGGAGTGTCTTCGACTTAAAATTCTTCCAACCCATTTCCCAAAGCTTTCTCTGCAATTAATGCAAATTTTCTGTCGGCTCTCCATATTTTCCAGCTTTTCCTGGTTTACTTTTCAATGTTCTAAGCTTCCTTTTCTTGTTAATAAAGTCGACTAAACTACTTTCACAGAGAAAGTAGTAGTTTTTCTTCTCCGTCTCGCTCTGGGGTCTAACCCTGTTCCAGCACGTGTTTCGAAGTTCATTCTATCTTCTTTCTTTGACTGTGAAACACATGACGTTCTCTTAACTAAAATAAATTTAAGTTCTTCTCGGATTTGTGCTTCTCTTCAATGTGACCCGACTGCAACATTTTCAATTAGTCTAGTTGCATAGGCTTCTCCTTGCTCACCATTCCCGGACAAGTAAATACAATAGGGTCTTAATAATTTGGGACCGGCGGATTAATTTTCACCGTGTTACACACACACACACACACACACACACACACACATATATATATATATATATATATATATATATATATATATTTTTTTTTAATAATATACATTCAAGAGCCAAAATATTATGACCACCCCTACATTTTGCAATGAACTCGCCTGGATGACGTGGAAGGCACGTGATCAGGTGAAAGTGGTATTTAACTGCTTGTGGAGAGTCTGAACAATCATTCTTTCACTTACTTCTGTGTGTGGTGGGAAAGGCTGCGGATCTAAGCGATTTTGATAGAGGGCAAATTGTAATGGCTCGAAGGCTCGGACCAAGTATTTCTGAAACTGCTCGACTCGTGGGCTGTTCGCGATCAACAGTTGTTAGTACCTATGCAAAGTGGATGAATGACGGCGAAACCAGCAGTAAATGACATGGTGTTGAATGTCCACACGCTATCA
Organism: Pardosa pseudoannulata; assembly: GCA_032207245.1. NCBI lineage: Eukaryota > Metazoa > Arthropoda > Arachnida > Araneae > Lycosidae > Pardosa > Pardosa pseudoannulata. Next base: position 153,852,399 of record CM063502.1, read on the forward strand.
AAGAAAAAGTTCGTTGGAGACTGTCTCGCATGGGGAAGCAAAACCGGAGCCAAACAGTGGCTCAGCTGACAACCCAATACAATGCAGGGCCAAGTAGAATAGCATCGGAGCACACTGTTCAGCGTACACTGTTGGATATAGGGCTACGAAGTAAACGTCCCACTTGTGTGTTTTTCTGACCAAGTGTCATCGCCAACTTCGCCTAAGCTGGACCCGGGAACATCGCGACTAGTCCATGGATCAGTGGGAGAGAGTTGCCTGGTTAGATGAATCACGCCGATGGCCGTGTCAGAATACGCCGTCTTCCAGGCGAACAGTTGTTCCCTCAATGTACAGTAGGTCATACATAGGCCGGTGGTGGTAGTATTATGCTTTGAGGGACGTTCTCTTGGACGTCTCTGGGACCCGTTGTGGTAGAGCAGACCATGGATGCTACAGGGTATCTGAACATCATTTCGGACCAGTTGTACTCTTACATGGCCTTTGTTTTTCCAGCTGGAAATGGAATGTTCCAACAAGATAACGCCCCTTGCCACTAGGCTAAAATTGTGTTGGAGTGGTTCTAGGAACATGATGCTGAATTCTAGTTAATGTCCTGGCCGTTTAACTCACCGGATCTCAATCCGATAGATCACATTTGGGATGTCATGGGACGACAGCTCAGAGTTCAAAGTCCACCAATTCGCAATATCTCGGATTTGTGTAACCGTTGCTTAAAAATCTGGTACAATCTGTCTCCGGTCATCTACCAAGGACTTGTGGCATCCATGCCAAGGCGGGTTGAAGCTATGTTGTCCCCCAAAGGTGGGCCAACTCGTTATTGACAGGTGGTCATAATGTTTTGGCTCTTCAGTGTATATGTGCATCAAACAGTAAAATATAACGAAAAGTAAGCCGAACGATGGCCAAAGAAGGGAGCTGATCTTCGGTACCAGAGTTTGTGTGTTCGAATTCCACTGTGGCATGGATGTTCGTAGCTGTTCGAAATCAGCTTTAGGCAGTATGTCTCGGTCTCATTAGCCCTCGTGTTTCCAAACAGTAGACCGTAGCGCTCCCCCCCCCCCCAAAAAAAAATAGCTAAAAGTAAAATTAATGGTGATATTACTCACCATATATTTTGATGAAGTAACCTGAGAGGTGACTCGCTCACCATTTGGTTCTTCATGGAATCTAGTTTTATATTAGAAGTAGGAAATTCACCAAGGACATCTAGAAATGTCTTGAGTTGCTAAATCACCCGAGTGGGAAATACTTCGAGTGCAGAGGTTTAAGAGTTACGGGGATTTGATATTTTACAATAGTAATGATATCATGTACTTGGCCTGATTTACTATTATGCCTGATAAGCCAAGGCTTAATAAAAGACCCCCAAATTACCCCCCCCCCCAATTTTTTTAAAGGTAACAATCTTCTTTATTATTATTATTATTTTTAATTTAAAAAAAGTCAATGTAATTTTTCTCTGAATATGCATTCTATTTTTCTAAATCTATCAAGTCTTACCAAAACAATTTCCAAATTAGTAGCTGACCTGTATTGCCGAGTGTAAGCAGCATTGAAGGTCATTATTGGAGGTCAGTGGTTGAGTGAGCCCCTGCAATCTGAATCCGCCAGACTAATCAGATATCCTTTACTTTTAAAATTTTTGAGTGAAAAATATCACCTGATTGGTTACAAATCGATACAAATACAATTCACATCCTTATTGATGGGAACGTTCAGTGAGATAACAAAATCCCTTAAAAAAAACGAATTATAACCAAGTTTAATAATTTATATTTTTAGTTATTTTTAACCACCCATTCTTTTATTTACACTTTTTTCGTTAATAAAGGATCCCAGATACATTTTAAAGAGGAAAGAACAAAAACAGTAGGAACAGTTAAAGGAAGGAATGAAAACAGTAACTAATAAAAAAAGGCTGGTTTTTGCCAAACCAATTTCATGCTGTTGATTTTTGTATTCGATTATGGTTTGGGAAAGGTTGGGGGTGGTAGCATCAAACTTAGGCTTATAGTCCACAATTTTTTAAATCGGATCCTGATCATGTAATCTTAGGTTAAACTCTCTGTGGTAACAGCCCTCCCAAGCGGGATTAGGCTTTTAAAAGTGTTTGCCACTGATAGTTCAATCTGCATTGGTATGCAATCTTAATTAAAATTTTTGGCACTTTTGAGTTTCAATATATTTTTATTGTACTAAAAGATTTAAAATAACTATGGTTTTTTAGTTATTTTTGTCGACTTTTGCTAAATAAATCAAGTTGGTTTAGTTTATTCTAGAATGCAGAAATATTTTGACCTATTGGACGGGAAGGAAAGTATTTGTGTTCATTTTAATAATTTTAATGACCTTAGTTAAGCTATTTTTTATTAACATAATTCATTTGCTTAAAAAAAGAGAGAAAAAGCTGTCATTAGAATGGCATCCAGGTACAAAATACCCACGTTATGCATCATAGGGTTAGTCGTAAAATATTTTTATGTTTATTTAAAATAGAGGTTTGTGAGACCAATCTTGGAATCGATCTTGACAAAAATATGACCTGGGAAATTGAGGGTTGTTATTCCGTGACGACAATGCCCCTTATTATTTGAAATTAACCCATCGGCAGCGAGTTCGGAAGAGAGATGAACAAAAAATCTTGCCCTCGCTTGTTATTCCAATCAAACTTGTCGTTGCTTAATCAGTGGCTAAAAAAAAAAAGAAAAAAAAAAAAAAAAAAGAAAATGCTGCCGGGGCCTCCTATATAAGACCATTCTACGGAGATGGAAGTTATATGCACCAAGAATAGGCCATCCAACTCTTCTCAACCGGATCAACAGGTCCAGGGAGTTAATAGATTCACCCGACTTTAGAAAACGAAAGCGGAGAAAGTTTCAGGTTCAAGGTTCTCGTACCGTCATCTTGAACAGTTCACACCTGGAGACCCTTTTACTTTTCTGGTTGTGTTTCTAAGGTTGTAGTTCGATCTTCGTTATTGGAAGAACAGTTCGGTCATACTTCATTCTACGTTGTGGATTTTTATACCTGAAATTGCGGAAGATTTTTAGAGCTTAGAATTCGATTTAGAATATTTATTGGTTTATAATATTTCTGTCTTAGATTCTGAATTTGATATCCACAGGATTTCTATTTTTATGCAGATAAAACATGATAAAACATATTTCATAAGATGTTTTATTAAAAGGATTTTAAGTTATTTATTTCACACTCACTTAATCTCGACTAGATCAACTATTTGATTAATATACGTTTTAAGCAATTGCCTTTTATATTCTTGCACTTACATACGCACCAGAATAAGTTAATCAGTATTTAAGGGATTTAGAAAAAAATTCGTTGAAGTTTTAAATTTTTATTTCTTCGCTTTCATTTAATACCATTTAGTATATCATTTAATATCTGTTATATATTTGAAATATTGCTAACAATTGCTTCTTTTAGAGGACTCTTTTTAGCTGTAAAATGCTCTTTTATTTTGCTTTGCAATTATAAAAATAATAGTGCTAGTATACTTGTAATATATAAGAAAAATCATTATGAGGGGCCAAGTTCAGGATGGTAGTGGTAATCACCCTGAAATCAAAACCAAAAGGACATCTTTCATTAACGTCCTTTGCAAACTGCAAAGAGGTATATTGATTTTTGGAGGAGTAATGTTTATAATTTGGTTTTTCATTACTTATGGGTCTCAGAACTACGCGAATCCAAATGAAACTATTATAGCCTTGAAAAGAGTCAAGGGATCTAGTGAAATGACAAATTTTCAAGATGAGATTCTTATGACAGGGATGCTGAAAGATCAAGTTGTCCCAATTCATTATAACCTTACATTACAATTGTTCATGCCACCAGAATATAATTTCACAACGAAGGGAGAAGTGAATATTCTCATAGAATGCAAAGAAAGAACCAAGGTAAGATTTTTCTAAAAATATTGTATTGAATTTTTCTCACTGAAAATATTTGTTTTAAATATAAGGGGCTTTCTCACTTTGTTAGAAAACAATATAGTTGCTGAATTTTACATTTAATCCTAGATGATTTCTCAATGTGTTTAGAATAGTCATACAAATTTCTTGACATCTGATAAATATTTTAAGAGTTATGGTTAAATTTCGTAACTCATATCTTTCATTTTTCCTTTAAATATTCCTATGTCCCTTTTAATCCCAGCTACTTCAGTATTAGTAGGTCAGGTCTTATTGTTTCACTAGTCCTTGATACAAATACCAAAGTGCAAATGGAAACTTTCAGAAAATGATTTATATTGGTATACCAAGGAATATTTGTGCTTAAAAAGCATGTCGCTTTTTTTGTTACAGAAATAATTACAAATATATGAAAAGAGTGTGTTTTGAATTAGAAGTAATTGATAAACTCCAAGGAACAAACTTGGAACATCTCATCGGAAAACTTGCGAAAATGTTAGATCAGCAAAATAATTCTTTCGGCATGGACAAGTTGTATTTAAATGAATCGTTTGGTTTTAAAAGGGGGCTTCTTCAGTCTTATTCCGAAAATTGTTTTATTCCTCTACAATTCGATGGATATAGATAATTTAAATAATTTAATTATTTTTGGTCACTCGTCAATAGCTTCATTTTCTAATGTGAAAACATTAGTTGCATCTAATATCCTAATTAGAAAGCTGTTTATGATTGTTTGATTTCTGCTTCCGTAAAAGTCCCCTTTTAAATTCAAACGGTAAAAGTATCCAAAGGGAAGAAAAATTGTAAACAGTGTAAAAGCTTAAAGAAAACACTTATAAAAAGAACAAATGAATTATTGATAAAAAATGTAAAGTTATTAGGCCCCTCTCTTTAAATTCAGAAATTTAAATTTTAAAATTTTTATCTTAACTACTAAACATACAAAGCGATGCCAAATGGTAGAGCGCTGCTCTTCAGTACAGGAGTCTCATTAGCCCTCTTGAGCAAAACAGTAGACTGTAGCGCTCCAAACCAAACCAAACAACTAAACAATTTTTTCTGGATCAAAAGGATTAAAACCTGACTTAACAAGTGGTGTAGATTTATTTTACAACCCAAACTTTAATGGACGGCTAGAGAAATTTGTTAAGAACTGGTAACTGAAAAAAAGTAAAAAATTATGACAAATCAGGGGTTTTATTTATACGCATAATTAGGCAATTATACTTTTATATAATCCACCTGAACGGTGTTCGGGCAAAACTGTTAAGTGATTCAGCATTATTAAAAGAAATGTTTAGTATTGTTAAGGATTTAAAGCAAATTTTAAATGCATAACAAATAAGGATCCATGCAATTATTATGTATTATGCTTTAATTTTTGTACGTTTACAGATTTTGTCTATTCAATATTATACTGCTGCATTAAACTAGTGGGTAACACCTTTTATATCCATCTCAGTTTTATCGTGAAAAATAATAGTATTCCATGTTATTGTTGGTAAAATATTTTAAAGAAATAATACTACATTGTTTACAAGTGTTTTTTAAAGGAAATATTCTAAATCGGCTTTAAGCAATACGTCCCAGTGTCATCAGCCTTTGTGTTGCAAAAAAAAGTAGACCGTAACGCTCCAAACCAAAAGAAAGAAATATCTAAACTAATTTTTCTCAGTTTGTAGTTTTTCAAATATTTACCTTCTTCTAAATGCTGAAGCTTCCGTAATTCTAATGAAAATGGTCTAGTTTGCTTTAAAATAATCTTCATAATAATTGTATGAAATCTTAGGATTGGTTTTTGGATTCCTTTAACAAAACTTAAATTATGAATTTAAAAAAATTACAATTTTCTATGTTTTTTCCCATATAGTCACATATATTTTTCCAATATACTCCTTACATTAAAAAATCTGAACATTAGTATTGTGTAATTAGATTGTTATCCTCTTTGAGCCAAGCTGCCACATAAAGCCTACAATCTCTTTCTCCACCCAACCCTGTCCTGGGCCAAACTTCTTGCCTCCTCCCATCCATTTAATTTTATCTTGCGCAGATCTTTGTAACCAAGTAACTGCGATACTGGCAGGGCAGTCCCGGTTTAAACGAAGGATATGTCCAGTCCATCTTCCTTCTTTCTTCAAAATTTCTTCGTGAATGGGTATTAATTTCACTCTTTTTATTGAGTATTTATTTGATATGGTGTTAAGCTAAAATTTTTAGAAAATAATTGTTAAGCATTTGTTTTGGAATGTTTCTAATTTTTCTGTTTCAGTCTTACGGAGGCTCCAACATTCAGCACCATATAAAAGTGTGGAGCGAACTGTACTTTTAAACACATTTAATTTTGTGTTCATTTTTATATTTGAAGCTCTTCAAAACTTTTGAAAGCTTGTGAAACATGTTCTAGCTTTTATGATTCTTTGTCTGATGTCTTCGTTGCTGCCTCTCTGCTTATTGACTATCGCTCCAAGATATCCGAAGGAATTAATTTCGTCTACTTCTTCAGAATTTATTTTTATCCTATTATTGGCTTTTGCATTTATTCTCATAGTTTTTGTTTTATTCTTATTAATTTGTAGACCAATTTGATTTGCATATTTGTTGAGTTTTTCAGTTTTCTTTTCAAGATCGATGAATCTAGATGAAAGTAGGAAAATGTCCTCATAATCAAGATCCTTTAAGGTGGTGTTGAAGTTCCATCTAATCCCTCTTTTCTCATTTTTGATTGTGTTAATCATGATGTAATGAATAAAAATCCAGACAATACGCATCTTTGTCTTAGTTCAGTTAGAACATCAAAGGCGTCTGTAAGTTCTGCATCTACCTCAATGTGGGCTTTACTACCACCATAAAGGTTTTTAATGATATTAACGAATTTTTCAGAAATTTGGTAGTTTTTCAGTACTGACCACAGCTTGTCTCGATTGCTTTACCGAATGCCTCACTGAAATCAATGAAATTTAAACACAAGGATAAATTTATCTTTAAGATTTGTTCAATTATGTTCCTAAGAACTAAAATTTGCTATGTTGTGCTGTTTCTAGAACGAAAACCAGCCTCTTGTACTTGTAAATGTGCTTCAATTTCTGGTTTTAATCCATTTAAGAAGACTATACAAAATACTTTTTCAGGTAGAGAAAGGAAACTTATGCTCCTCCAGTTTTCACATCTTGTGAGGTCGCCCTTTTTTGGTATTTTAAAATGATTGCTTTAAGTTGGTACTTTTTCATAATTCCAAATTATGGTAGAGACCTTTTGGAAGTATGTGGAGCTAGTTTCAATGTCAGTTTTCAGTAGTTTAGGAGTAATGTTATTTCCTGCCGCTTTTCAATTTTGTTGCCGTCAGGACATCTTGGCCAGAGGTGCTGTCGTTGGAAATATTGAAGCCATATGTTATATCTGATGTAACATCATGTAATTGCTCAATGTCACCAACTTCATAAGAAATATTTAAAGTATCTCTAAAATAATCTGTCCATCTATTGCGGTTAACAATTTCAGATGTGATAAGCCTCTCCTACTTGTCTCTTATAATTAAAGTTGGTATGTGTTCTTCCTTCAATATCTTGAAATTTTGATGTAGTTAGATATTATGAAACAATCTAAAGCTAAATGCCGAAAACGTAAAACTAAAAGAATTAAGAACATAATTTTTTAAAAATTTTAACAAAGTGTAATTTTTCAGAAAATTTTTATAAAAATATTAACAATTTAAAAGATTGTTATTTTGTATGATTCATGCTTGTTGAAATATTTCAGACTTTATTATAGGCTTTACTTAACCCGTTACTCCTCGCACAATTTTGACAAATTTGTTCAATAACCACCGATTTTTACTTATTGGATGGTTTTCAATGTTTATAAAATTTAAAATAGATTGTTTTAAAAACACTATATATTTCTTTATATTTTATAGTTTTGTAAATATTCAAAACTGTTCATTAACTTACCTTATTTTATCTTAAATTTGGCTTTATTTGTATTACTAAATTACTAAACTAGACAGAAATGTGTCAATGCATGCATTAAAGAAATACTGCTACACGAAATTCGAGATAGATAGGTTAAACCTATCTATCTCGAATTTCGTGGGGATAGAAAACATTTCTATACTTTTCTAGACTTTTTATATTCTAGACTTTTGAGATAAGGAGGTTCGAAAATTTTATGTTACATTCCAATCCAGAACAGCAAATATTTCACGCCATAACTATATATTTAGTAAATAAAATAATGTAATAAAATAACCATACTGCAGAATGCAATAACATAACCGCAGTGAAAAATGTTTGTTAATACTATTGGATGTCTAAGAGTTTTCGTTTGATCTATAAATTATTTTAACTTTGGCAGTGATGGAAAAAACAATTTTTGATGAATGCCATCCTGCGATTCCATTTTCGATCAAGAGTGATTTAATGCAACGTCACGGTTTACTTTAATGCCCTTCCCATTCATTTTCATATTTACAATAGCCGATAGACAACCAATATGCTGCCCTTCCTTTTGAAGCGAAAGCCAAAATTGTCCTAAGTGGAGATGTGTTCTGCTGCTTGAAATCATCCAATAGGTGTATCTTTTTCCATTCATAAATGGCTTCAAAGAGATAAAAAGATGAAAATCTGAAGTTAGAGGCATGCGGGACAAGTGCGTCATATGTAATGGAAAATTCACTTGTAACTAGGGATAACAAATATTTAATTAATGCTAGTCTAATAATGTTTTTGCATTACTTACCTTACACCACATTTTTAAAGCAGTGTAGTTGTTTTTTTATATCCAAAAAATTGTTATCAGTTTGATGGAAAAACTCTTTCAAGACCGACTCCTGTACTTACTCCACCAACTTGGGGTAAATGTATAACTAAATGCCTTTGCAGTGAACTGATTATAATTTGACGGTGCAAGTGCTTAAAAGATTAATTCTAATATTTGTATCTTAAAATTTCAAAATTAGATAGAAATTAACTGAGTGCTTTTGTGGATTAGTGCACGTATGTTTACAATTTTCACATTATTCAACAAGTTGCAAAATATATAACTGTAACAAATAAGTCTAGGCTGTGACGTAGTTTACAGCACCCTCTATAGGGTATACCAAGAAATAACAGAGTTCGAGACTTGCTGTCGACCGGTGTGGTCGTATATTATTGAATTCTAGTCCCATTACGTTTTTATTTCTGTTTTGTGTGTAAATGTTAATGTTTCGTGAAAGTAAATTTTTGTTAAATTAACCCAGGGGATCTTTATTTATCACATAACAAAATAGCAGAAAATATAAGAGCGATTAATGCACTTGCTTGTTCTACTAGATTTTCATTATTTTACTTTTTTATGGCCTATAAAAAGCCAAGTTTTAATCCATTTAACAGGGTTACACTTTAAAGGAGTCTTGGATATTAAATCTTTAAGTCTCTCAATTTTTAAAAGTTTTTTAATTTGACACTATTAATTTTGACATAACTGATTTGAGATGTAATAATAAAATTGGGAAGTTATAGAGAATTAAATAATTTGCATTATCTGTGACTTTTATAGATAGTTACACCTTTAAAGTGATTTTTTTCATATTTCATTCCTTTTAGTTTGTGTGTATGATATCGTCTAAACTGCTACTAATACACCATGAAATTTTGCGTACTGATGTAAAATGATGAAGATTATGGCTTATAAGTGAAATAATAATAAAAAAAAACATTTAATTTTTTATTTTAAATTTTTAGTGGTAAAATGTTAGGCCATATTAATTTAAAAAAATTTAAATATTTTTCTATTTATAAATTATTTATATACAGATTTTAAGTTATTCGTACTGTACAGACAGAGAGTTATCAATTATATCTGTGCAATTATATCAGTGCAGATTTAAAATATTTTCTTAAATCTTGTGTTCAAGTCTGTCTCTCCATATGTTTTGCATTGTTTATACACAACGCTAAAAATATTTATTATATAAATATTTTTCAAATTATGAACGTAATATAATTTTAACGAAAATTAGATATTTACGGAGAAGAATTACAGATAAAAGGAAGTCTTAAAAATTTTTCAAAATATTACTGAAAATGCTTTATTTTTGTCTTTTTTTCCCTCGTCAATTGTTCTAAGACCTCTTACGATTTTCAACATGAGGAATCGTTTCGGTTGGTTACGAGTTCGATTTATCCCTAAATCGATCGGATGAACTGCGTGAAACTTTTGTTATATTTTAAAAAGTTAGATTGTTAGTTTCCTCCATGTAAAACACATGTGTGTTCGCTACCAATGGAAGACATCCAAGAGGCAATTCTTCCTCTTAACAAGCCCGAACGGAATCCAATCCTTGTGGCAATACAGGAGCAATGAGTCTGAGAGAGGCACAGGACAACACCAATTGTTTTACAGACATCCATAATCCTGTAAACTTTTGGGATCAAAGAAACGTTTCTCTTAGCTCATAGCCATCAGCTCATCTGTAATTACTCATTTTTCAAAGCTATTTTAAAACCTGCCTATTAAAATTATTCCTCTTAAATTATATGGTTGTTCACACCCAGGACGACGTCAAGTGCGATGAAGGCATCCGTCTTCCTTGGAGACTTTTTGACTAAGCGAAAAAAATTTCAACTTTTAGCTATTGTGAATAAACGACCCTAGTTGATCTGTAATTAACTACTTTTTAAATTCGCTTTAAAACCCATCTATTAAAATTCTCACACTGCTTAAATTACACGATTGTCTGTTTTATTAGGCAATTGTAATAATTGTTTTGCATGTTGTCTTTCCATTCATTGCTTTCTCACGCAAATTCTAACTACCATTTCAGAACAAGTCAAACAACTTCTAACCATCATCTCTCTTATTTAAGAAACGTTCTCAAGCAGTTATTAACAATAATTTTTCTTTCTTTAGATTAAATTTCTCAGATTCGCAATCAATCTCCCAAGTTACATTTGGGAGCGAGGCACGTATACTCTACCTTATCTATATTATCTTCAGTCGAAGCCCTTTGGCTATCATTTCTCAGCTTCCCCCTTTTTTTTCTTTAGTAGTTAATCACAATATTTCGAGAACTTCACTTTGGGAAAACAATATTCTTTAACACGTGCTACTAGCTTTCTGTTCTGGCACGTGATCTTCAAAGAGGTTGACGCCCGTAACGTGAGCCAATAACTTTTGATACGGATGCTTTTATCTTGCGGAGTATTTTGTGTTATCTAATTAGAGGAAATCATAAATCATTTTTTGTGGTCTTAGAAGTTAAATCTTGTTTCGTACGATTGGTCAAATGTTTCGGCTTCGTTATAGATTGCCTATTCTAGAGTTTCTTCATGGTTGAAGAAATTTTTTATAGATGTCAGTGAATTAGATTTGATTTAATATAGCAGTCTAATTTTAAATATATGTAGTACATTTCTGGTTATAATATGTCTTACGTTGTATAGGTTAGTTGGTTCGTCTTGGAGCGCTATGGTATATTTTTTGGCTTCACGAAGGAAATAAAATTAGAACCATCTTAAAGTTCATTATAAATAGCTGCAAATATCAATGTCAGTAGCTGGATTTGAACTCATACACTCTTGTACTGAAAGTCAGCGCCCTAACTGTTTGGCTATTCTTAGGCCTAGTGTACTACTGCTACTACTCAAGGGATTAACAGCCTATTAAGGACTAGAGCCTGCCTCAGGATAGCTCTTCATTCCTCACAGTTCTGAGCCCAGGATTTCCAATTCTTTATCTTTAATTTCTTTAAATCATCCTCTACATCCTCAAATCATCTTCTCCTTGGTCTTCCACACGGCCTAGGCTTAGTGTTGTACACGAAAATTTGAATTTATTTGAGGTTATCAGTTTTTATTTTTATTTATAATTATTTGTATATAAAATAATTTTGATTATTTGATTATCCCTATTAATTTTGCATCTGTAACTGAGCAAAGTTTAGACTCTGTGAGTTTGATTAACCAAATATTTACTATGCATTTCTTGTTCTGTTGGTTATCTTATGTTTTAAGAGCAAATAATGAAACTAAATAGTCAAAATTATGCAGTAAAACCATATTATATACACTTTAGATCAAATTTTTGTTACTTCATAAACCTGTTTATTGTATTCTATGTTATAACTAGCCCTTAAAACTTCAAATACAATATTTAGTCTTTGATGTAAGCATTTTCAAAGTAGTCTGGTAATACATATTTATATATGTTGGTTTATAATATATTATTATTTTAATCTGAAAGGTCAGGAAATTTTTAAAGCAACTGTGTAGTGCCATGAGATATTTGTTCAATAACTATCTAAAACTGCCCATTAATTTATTTATATTTGTGGTTTCCGAATACCAGAGAAAAAAGTGGACTCGATTACAATTAGAGTGAAATTAATAAAGTATGAGAAAAACGTAAAATGACAGTACATAGAAATTAATTGAAAACAGGTGAATGAATGATTAAAAATACGAGCAATTGTTACCACTTGTTGATAAATGTATCAAGAATAAATATTTTTATATTTTAGCAAAATAAGAAAAAAATACTTTTCTTTTGGGTCTCTAAATGCTGCTTCAGATTTTCCATTGTCACTTTCGATTTCTATAATAACCTATAACTTTTATTCAAATTATCGTAGAAATGAAAATAAAGCATGCCTTGAATCAAAAAAGTGTTTCTATAAAAGGAAACAGCTGTTTTAATATGTTTTAGTTACCTTAAAAAATCTCTAAATTCAGACCATTACTTGTTTTAGGTTATAAACACAGTGGCAATGAAATCAATGCCACAAACACTTAGTCACCTCATAAGTCAGCACAATAACACTACTAAAGTGGGTCACTTGCAGTTAGAATCGTTGAACTAGTTTGAGAAGTCTAACGTTCCTGTCGGGGGTGTAGCTCAGTGGTAGAGCGTTCGCTTTGCATGTGAAAGGCCCGGGGTTCGATCCCCCGCACCTCCAGATGGCTTTTCTTTTTAAGCAGTCTGAATTAATACATGGTTATTAATTTTTAATTTATTGTTCTTAAAATTTTAATTTTCAATTTGACCATAGCTATTACTTACAACTGTTTTGTTTTGATTTTGAGATATGACGATTGATATTACAGATGGCTTTGAAACACTATATAGCTAGTTATTTTAAATTTTTATTTTTTCTTCCGTAAAATTAACAAATTAGCTGTCTTACGTTGAATTTATTTATTGCCTGTCTAGATGTCCCAATCGCCGGTCAAATAAAAGCAAAACAAATTTATAAGAACTAATTTCAGTAAAAAAAAAAAAAAAAAATATATATATATATATATATATATATATATATATATATATATATATTGTAGCATATTGTAGTATATGCATATTGTAGTATGTTCACTGTTCATTTGCTTATAATTACTGTTACTATTATGACAAATGACGTTCACATTTCCCTCTCAAGATTCGCTTTTACCAATTAACGCCTGGATAATTTTTGATGACTATATATTAGTATATTTTAATATTTAACATAGAAGCTATTATGGACACCTGGAAGTAAAAGATAATATGAAATTTAAGCAAATTTAAATATTACAAGAGTTTTTATTATTGAATAACTGTCATTTTAAATATCACAGATTGTCGTTAAAAGAATAAAAGTTCGTAATAAGAGATTTATTTATCATATGTGAATACAATACTGTAAAGGGAAGCTTTATAATAAATATAGCTATTTATCATGATTCAGTAGATTTACTCTCTATAAATGTAAACTGATGTGCGAAGGTTGAAAATCATAAAATGTCGATCGAAATGACAAAAATTTAAACAATAGCAGATATTTAAAATTTGGGGATTGTTCCTAGGATTGCTATCGATCTTCATTAAAAATTAATAATAGTTCTAGAAGACATAAAATTTCTACAAACTTGACTGTCCTCAAATTGTTGAACAAAACTATAAAAAAAAAAAAAGAAAAAAAAAGCAGCTTAGAAACAAAATATTGCAAGCATTTTTTACAAGATTTTAAGATTTAATCGTCTTGATTATCTGAACCTCATATAAGGCTTTTAATTTAAGTAATAAAAAGTATTTTAAAACAATTTTTCAGAAAAACTTCACCTTGAGTACAGTTTAGGCCTCATATATGACCCAAACATAGGTTTATTTCTCTATAACAGTTGGAAGTACAAGATTGAAATGTAGATGTCTCATTTGTTTAAGAATAAACAAACAAAACACTTTGTTTGAGTTTGAGTTTTGACTTTTTTGAAATATTTTTTGAAACACCTTAATCAATGTCAAATTTTCATTACAAAATTTATCACCTAAAGGCACTGTCAGTTTTCTTTAAGTTATAGTCCCTTCTCCCCCACTCATTGTAGCCTCTTACGGGGTTCCATGAATTTTGTTTACTTAGATCATGATAGACAAATTAATCTTCATTATCTAAAACACTATTTTAAGTATAATAATATAAAATGTATATTTTTCTTTGGTTTTCATATTGAGCGAGAAGGTTAAACAAGAAGGACCTTTTTATTACGGCAATAATAAAAAAAAATGCCCTTCTCTGTACTTCTTTTGTCAATTCTTTTATCTTCTTTTGTCTTCGGTCAAACTATCATATAATCTTGAATTTATCTTTGAAAAACGAATTTATCAACCTTTACAATATCTACAATTGAAAACTAGTTACAGCAATTTTTGTGTGATATAAGTACACAAATGCCAATGATTTGACAAGGAGAAAATCCTTCAATGCAATATGATATAACTAGTTAACTAACCCTATATGTAGCTACTTACGTGGACAAAGGTGGACAGTTGTAAAAATTACTACTATTTTAAAATATGTTTTTTTTATTGAATAGGTGAGGAAAATCAAAGAGTTCTTTAAAAAAATTTTAATTTGCTAAGATAGTTAAAAGAACTGAAATATTTTGTAAAGAAGACTTTTATACAATATATTGCTTGTTATTTTTATATGAATTTTTATTTGTTATTTTTATACGATTTATTCATAGAATGAATAACTAACATGTTACTCAGGAACATCGATTTTAAACCAGAACGATTTCCGGTTCTATCATATATATAAATATATAGGTACAAATCTTATATTTAAATTATCTCATCACAGGAAAAGTGAATATTTACTTCCCTGTACTAAACGAACTGTTAAATACATTTGTCCTTGACACACATTGGAGATGAATATTGCACAATAATTCGCCAGTTAGCTTCTCACTATTTTCCGATTTCATTCTGTAATGTTCTTTGACGAGGCTGTCGTAATTGTCAGTAACATTTATTCATTTTGGGTTAATGAAATTTTGGATTGTTAAAATGTATTGTTAAAAAAATTCAAATATGGGAAAGTAAAATCTATTCGATTTATCTCTGAAATATGACTTTTAAGTATTTGATGAGGGGTTTTTGAAATTGCCACGACTCTCAAATTCCGTTTAATATAGGAGATACTTCAATTTCATCACTAATACTGTACCTTTACATAAAACAATAAGAATAACAATGTAAAACAGATGATCATATAATTAATAGTAAATTTTATCTCTGAAAATTCCTTATAATATGTATACAATATACAGTGAATTAAAGTAAAATATGTGCACAATGCTTTTTCCGTTCCCTTTGAAATTTAAAATATAAAAATCATGAAATTTTCTTATACTTATATATCAAATAAACCTCTCAAATAACAAAGTAAATTCTCACTTAGCAACGACATAATATTAAGGGTTTTATTTGACTATTTAAATAACAAATAAAACTCTCAGTATAAAGTTTATTTATAAATCATAATACCATAAATGAATTAAATTACCGATCTACAAATAATTCATAGAACCTCAAATCAGCACACTTCCACCTCCGTAGGAACCATGGCCGAGTGGTAGAGAGCTGCTCTTCGTTACTAGATTCCACGGGTTCGAATTCCTCTGCTGGCATGGGTGTTTGTAACCGCTCGAAATCAGCTTTAAGTCGTAGATTCCAGTCTCATGAGCCCTCGTGTAGCAAAAGAATAGACCATAACTGTCCCAAATCAAACCGAACACACCTCTGTGTGTTTTTATCTGCAGTACTTTTCTTGGGTGTATCATGAGTTTCGTTTTCTCCGCATCATTCGGTACTGTCCAACCCCAAAATATTAAATGTACTTTTGTCTGAAAAAATAAAATTGTTGGCTTTGTTCACGTTTGCTTGGACACTGTTTTCGCTGATAAGTTTTCTCCCTGATTTGCAGTGTTCTGGAATCATTAACCTTATGTATAATAAATTGCAGTCGATCTTGGTCTACTAGTTATAGTTAAAATTTCGTAGTATGATATTCCAATTTTATTAAATTTCAAGATTAGTTTTCTTTCAGAAATATTTGTTTTCTTATTTTTACGATCTATCTTCGATATTGACTTTTCCGATCCTATTTAAAATAACACCAAAATTTTCTATATAATCCACAAGGTCAATGACATCATAAATAATAGAAAATCCGGACAGCAAATTCACAAAATGCTTGCATAGGAAAAACTTGCATTTCCTTCAGTGTACGAATACTTTATGCTCGAATATTTTATGGAAAATTAGATTAACCATTAATTTATTTTTAATAACTATTATTTTATTATTTCAGATGATTGCCCTCCACGCACGAGATATAACAATAGAGGATGCTAAAATTATTAATGTAAAAAATTATCAGGAAACTCCACAGAATGTAGCTAATATAAGTCAGTTCTCCGAAAAACAACTTGTATTCTTTAACTTAGAAGAACCATTAAATAGCAGTAGCTATTATATACTGGACATCTCTTTCAATGGTATCATCAATAACCAATCAGCCGGTTTATATCGCAGCGATTATCAACTAAAAGATAGTAATGTAAGGTAAGTGTTGTTTTCACGATATATTTGAAAGGTCGTTTTAAGTGTTTTCGTATTCTAATCAGTGGTAACAGTCATTGAACTGCTTTATATGAATATGCAGATCACTGTCTTACATGAATGATCATTAACCTTTTATATCTCAGCAACCCCAAACTTAAATTATTTCTTAGAATGATAGAACACATTACTTCAAACATGAAAAAAAATTGAAGTATAAAAATAAAAAAAAACATTAGCAAAAAGTGTTTTTCTTTTTTACAAAGAAAAACTACGGGTTATCTATAAATACTATAAATTACTTTGCATAAGAATTAAGCTTTATGTAAAGAATTTTAAACTACCTTTGGGAGAAATCTACTTCTGGTGTCTCTATGATTTTTAAAATTTAATTTATCCAAAATTTATTTCAGTAATAATCACGCGCATCTGATCAAACGATAAATGAAACTTTGATACGAAAATTAATTTTAGTATCAATATTTGATACGGATTCTACGATTAAACTGTGTTAATTACAGTGTTGCTGGGTAATGAAATGGACAAAAGCATCTTATAAAACTCTCTGAAAAAAGGACAATTTTCTTGTATGTTTTAGATATGAAACATGGTGATACACAAAGTGTTAATGTTTTAATCTTGAACAGCTATATTCAATCTCATAAAGTTGAATTTTTGCTCTGAATATTCCTAGAACTAATAATTGACTGAAGCAAGAATAGAAGGTATAATAATACTAACCATATATTAGTTGTAATCTTTATCTTTCATGTAAAGACAATGTATTTTATCGATATAAACTATTCCATAAAAAATAATAGACTTGTAATTATTTCCAAAAATGTATTGTGTACCTTTGTAGGAGAAATGTGCTTTAGTATTCTTGGGTACAATCTCTGTTGCTCTGTATTCTAATACATTGTATGCGGGACACGTACTAGTACATTTTCTGAAGATTGGTATTTGAGCTCGGATCACGTACTAGTACGGGTTAGTGTAACAACATGGTTTGTTTGTGGGTACAAAAATTACGGCATATATAGGAAAACGAAGCCGAATGTTCTTGTCTACTACATAGATTCAGGAAAAATTTAGACAAACAAAAACTAGTTTTTACATCAGTCGATGCGGAACCACAGAATGGAAGGGTTGATTTAAAAAAATAAAAAATGATTATTGTGATAGAATTTACGCTCAAAACGCCCGCTCCCGGTAGAATTCCGCTGCGAAATGTACCCGCACACAATGTGTTAATCTATATTTTGTTAACTGCAATTTCCACTATTATGCAAACATTTAATCCATCTTTGGCAGGGACGTAGTGAGAAATTTTCGCTGGGAGTTGTGAGGGTTCTCCCACTTCAATTCGTATCTCGAAATTTACAAGGAAAATTAAATTCGTAAGGCATTAGAGCATAATAAAATCAAATCAAGTCATAACCTGCGGGGAGTGTATCATTTGGATATTGAGACTAATAAAGGATTAAAATGTCTGAAAAGAGTTCAGTTAGGGTTTGTCGCATTAAATCATGGCAGTACTTCATGTATTTAGAATTCAGTTAGTAGGCAAATGATTCCAGAAATCTTCTAAATGTTCAGATACTGTTTGATCACTTATTATTTTTTCTTTGTATTTTAGTACTTGGATGGCATCTACTCAATTCCAGCCCAGTGATGCTCGACGTGTTTTTCCTTGTTTTGACGAACCAGGAATGAAATCTACTTTTGAAGTACATATCATTAGAAAAAAGGATACGGCAACACTGTCCAACATGCCGTGTATAAACACGGAAACAATGTACGAAAAACTGTTTTTTTTATCAAATTTCAGGAATAAGTTAAATAAAAATGTAATAATTTTTAAAAACTACATATAATTACAATTTTTGATTAAATTTTATTTTGTTCTGCTTTTTCACTTGAAAACAAAGTTGAAAAGTAAAACAAAATAAACCGAGGTTAATGTATTTTGGTAATTTTTGAGTATAATAACTGAAGTATATGAAGAGATAATCAAAATTCGTTTTCGTACAACCTGTAAACATGAAGCTCATTTTTTTTTCAGAGACGATTATTGGGAGCTTGTTTCATTTAATGTCACTCCTCGAATGTCATCTTACTTATTAGCCTTCGCTGTAGGTGATGTAGTGCCATTCTCAGAAGAAAGAAACCAAGGTGTAAGTATATGTCTACGGAAAACATTAACTTTTTACTAATCTGATGCAAATATAAGGTTATTTCTAAATAGTTTACCAAAGCCCAGAAGCCGAGGTGCTATTCTGGTAATATTAGATTTAATAAGTACATATCTAACTTAATAAATCCTTAGCATGATTCAAAACATTTGTCAGGTTTTTTTTACCCGTTGATTTCATACCTTCTTATTTTAAACTAGATTCTACTATCTGCAATTTCCACTATTATGCAAATATTTCTTCCTCATTTGTAGAAGTGCAGAGAGAAATTTTCCATAGAAAGGGAGTTTCACATCTACTAATATCTCCAAATTAATACAGACATCCTTATTTATTTAATAATGTATACAGACATTTAATGGGGGGGTTACAACCCTCGTATTCCCCTTTCGTATGCTTCTGATCTGGTAATATATATTTCGTGTTGTTAGAATTGTTTGTTGGTTACACTGTTAAGTGAAACTCCTGGTATATGTTTTGTCAAGTAGCTTATGCTTTACTTATGCAGTAGCAAGAAGTAGTTCTTTAATTATTTTTATATAATGTGCTTTACTAACAGGTTATTTTAGCTTAAAGGTCTTTATATTCCCCTAATACACTCTGCAATCAATCTGTGATTATTTAAAATCCCGACAACTTTTAATCAAGTTTTTTTCGTACCTGAAAGAACAGTTGTGTATTTTAAGAGTAGTGAAGGATTTATCTTTGTAATAGCATTACTATATTGGTTGAAATTGAAATCTACGATCATATTAGAGTTACTAGCTAGTCTATGCTCATCTAATTACAGAAGAAACCAAATAACTTTGAAATAAAAAATAGATATAATATAAAAAATACCTAACACAATTTATCGGTATTTCAGTTACTACCATTCAATGGTTAACATTTCCTCTTAAGGTTAAACTTAGGGTACTTAATAGTTTCTATACTTACCAAAATTGATAAGATGAGAAATAGTTTCGAATAATCGTAGTATCGATCTACTACATTATGTGGACGGAGGTATGGGATGTTTTTTATTGGAACACTACGGAAATTTGTTTTGCAAGACGAGATAAAATTAAGCCAAGACTTACTGCTTAATGTCAATTCTAAACTTCTAGAAACATATGCGAGCAACTGGACTCTGGTATCAAAAGACAGTGCCATACTTACTTTGCCCTGTGGTGATGGATGACTGAAATTAGGAGGTGGTATGTTAGAGGAAGTAGACGATAATCTTTCATTAGTATCATACCGGTAGTGAGAGAAGGAAAGATATCAAAAGATAAGGTTTTAAGTTAATATCCTTCAATGAATAAACTAATGACAAAAGCTTTACTTATCAAAATATATTTAATTTTTTTCTTACTTTTTCAAGTTTTATGTAAATAAATAATTTATAAAAGTTGTCTAACTGTTTCTTATTCTTTTTTACTGTTATCCCATTCACAAATGATTATAACTTTTCGCCAGGAAAAATTACAGAGTGACTTATTATGAACATATTCTATCAGAATTAAGTACGATGAATACAAAGATATATCACGAATAATGGGTCACAACAGATTGTACTGTACGTCCACACAGAATTTAAAATTGGGTGTCTAATACTTAGTTTAAAAAAACGCCTTTCTAGGTATAAGAATGAACTTTTTAAAAATGTTAGAATTAATATTTATTTACTATTTATGGGAGTGTGATATTAAAGAGTTTTTTCCATATGCACGTTGAACAGAATAATTTTTCATCCATATATTTTATAAATAATTGTGACTGTGACGAAAATAGGTAGGTTGCTACCATTAAATATCAGAGTGAGTGGGTTCGAATCTCGCTGGTGGCATGGACGTTTTTAATCATTCGAAGATCTATAGCCATGTCTGAAAGTCTCAATGTTTGAGTGATATTGTCCTACTGCTAGGTTTGGTATGGATCGCAAGGGAAAGATTTTGCCTCAAATCTGTGGGTCTTGAGGTCCTTGCGTTGGAAAGTCGGTTGGTGGAAGAGAAATACGGAATCAGAAAAAAAAAAGGCCTACATCTTAAGTAGGGCAAAAATTCAGGGGAATCTCTAGCGTAGCATCACAAACGTTTAATACGCGAAAGGTTAAACATCCCGTTGCGATTATAAATAACCTACGAAACTTTGAGCATTGTTGATGATATTTTTCTCGTGACTTATATTTTATAATTTTGTGTGTTGATAGGTACAAATATGGAGTCGACCTGACATGATAGAATTCGGGGGATATGCCTACCATATAACAGGACATATGTTGAGATATTTTAGCGAATATTTTAATTTGCCGTACGCTATGCCAAAGACAGGTAAAAGGAATACTTGTTCGTATACAGGTATTTATGCTACCTTGAAATCTATTAAACATAGGACATTTTATAATTTTTCCCACAGATCTTATTGCCATTCCTAGATTTTCTCACGCAGCAATGGAAAATTGGGGTTTGATTACATTTACTGAATCAGCTTTATTGTATGATCCAGAAAGATCGAGTACAGAGAGTAAAGTTTTCATTACTATGGTAATAGCTCATGAACTGGCTCATCAGGTAAGTAAAAATAACTTTTCTCTCTTTGTTCTATATCTGTATGTCAATGTATTGTATGTAATCAATCTATAAAGTTTTATTATATTTTAGTTAATGCCAAAGAAAGCTGTGATGTGATGCTAAATAATAACCTTAAATATATTTTAATCTTAACAGACTTTTGGTGGTTCTTTAAGATATGAAAAATATTTTTTTATACAAAAATTATTACATGTATTTAATAAATTTATTAATGATTACATGAGGGATTCTGTAAAAATCTTGATGTTTTTTCGGTTCCACAAATCGTCTTGAAATGCAATGTATGCAGATTTAAATTTAAGATATCAAGACGATATATTTTTATACAATTCTACTGATAAAACAGAAGTATTAAATAGTATATAATATTTATATTGTATCATTAGAATTTAAAAATATTACATAGTATGATACATAAATGTCTGTTTGTTCAGTTTCATGGCAGTTCTATTAAATACTAGGTTCTATAGACTAAAATCTAATGTGGTTCACAACCTTTTATCATCATTAAATGTAAAGATTAAAAAGTTTCAATTAAAAAATCAACTTTAGCATGCATATTCTCAAACACATATAAATATATCTTAAAGTTTTTAAACAGTTTACATTTTTTTGTTTTGATTGCAAATTTCTTCTTGTTCAATAAAGTTGGTTTATTTTAAAGTGGTTTGGAAATCTCGTGACACCTGCTTGGTGGGATAATCTGTGGCTCAATGAAGGATTTGCTTCTTACTATGAATACGTACTGATTGATGCCATCCTGCCCGAATGGAATATAGTAAGTTTATCAGTGGCCATGTCTGAAGTAAAATGTACTTTTATTTAAAAAATAAATATGAACTTCTTGCTGTAATAACTACAACTTTTAAATTCATACAAACGATTATCTGTCAGTTATAGATTAAGCTTATAAAGCTAATTGGAAAACGATATATATTGGCATCATTGGGTCAACCACGGAAAAGTTATTTTCTATAGTTGCAACGATCGCAATTTTTATTAAAAGTTTTGTATTGTATAAAGAGTTTTTAAAACTTATTTCCAGATTATTTTGTGAGTAGAATGATGTAGTCAAGGAAAGTTAGCTAGAAATAAAACCTTTCAAATTTTCTTGGACTAATCGCAAGATTTAAATAGGTTTTAGAATAGAATAGCGCCGCTATTTCACGAGATAAATTATGTATTGACACATCGAAAGTAATATTTAAAAAAAAAATATTTTCTCTACTTTTGTAAATATCGTATACATTTCTTCAAGTCAGTTTCGAAAAAAGCCTAGTTTGTTGTTACTGTTTTTTGTCTTACATTTTTTTCAAGCATTATTGATTTTTAAAAACTTTTAATTATCATGGAGGAATATTTAAAAAAAAATTTTATGTGCTTTTTCAAACCTCAGCAAATTTGACAAATTATTCTGGCATTTTTTGCATAGGTATGATACTTTCTATAGGCACTAAAAGTATTAAAGGTGTGCTGTAAGCGTAAAATGTCATAAAATATCTTTATGAATTTTCGAAAAGCTAGGGAGATTACTTATATAGATAAATATATATAATTCATAAACCTTTATATACTTTTGAAATTATGAATCTGATGTAGATTTCCCATTTTATTGGCACTATCTATGAAGTCATGGAATCTGACAGTCTACCAAGTACAAGAGCTTTAGCCGCACCTGTAAAAGCCACCGATGCTTTATCATCTTTTGATGAAATAGCATACCTAAAGGTAAGAAAAAAATATTAAATTTTTTAGAAATGAAATTATACAGACTATATTCACTTAAATGTTATATTTTACAGGGTGGTGCGATTGTTTATATGTTAGAAAACTTCCTTGGTGCAAGAACTTTCCTACGAGGATTGAAAGTAAGTTTCTACGTTCATTTTTAGGAGATATTAAAAGCTTCAGGATTGATTAAAAAACTATGTAGAAATTCAATTATTACTTAATTCAGTCGTTGATGAAAATAAAAAACATTCCAAAATAAGAAATTCCTTCAGTGGATTTGATTTTTTTTCTCCTTAAGGACGGTTTCAGAACTTTACAACGCAATGCAGTCTGAAAGAACTAAACAATCACAGCAAATATAAAATATCACTTTTCATAAGTGGCAGGACTTGGTTCAACTTTCCAACTCGGTATAAGCCACTATTTACAAAGCATGATATAAAGAACCAATGAACATATAGTTCTATTTCAGGCTTGGTTTGTTTCTAACTGCTAACTGATCTTAGTGTTTACTAGTAATTCATATCTTTAAATTTTGAAAATAGCTGTGGATTAACTTATTATTAAAATGAATAAATATTATACTATGTGATCAAAGTCATCCGTATCCATCGTGTTTTTAATCAAATGCAACGTAATTCCCCATTCTGAGTTTATAATGACGACAGTGTTTAAAATCGTTAAAATTCCACACATGCTTAAATCAAACCGTATGGTCGAGGTATAAATAGTAAAGGACAATTGAATCTTGTCTGATTAAATTGCATAACAAGTTGACGTTGCACTTTAAAAGAAAGAAAAACCCATAAAGTTCTATTTAAATGGCAACTACGGACGTTCTACATTACCAGTGTAAGGGAACGAGTGTAAGCAATGGCTGAAAAGCAGACAGAGTGAGGAGACAAAAACTCACATTCCTGAACTACTAATATTCTTCTTGGTATTTGCACTTTTATTTGTAAGAGATGAAACTACTAATCTTCGAATCCTAATTGCAATGGAATTTCTCTTGCATAATACTGAGCCCGAAATGGAGTAAAATTACTCAAATATGTTCTCGACTAATTTGACAATTTTTGAATTGTCAAGATTATATGTTTACCCACACTGTTGTTTTTGAAGGTCATTTAAACATATCTATTATATCAATTAGTTAAAAAAGCTGGGAGTGGTTGACTTTCATTTTCAGAGACAAACAAAGGCTCCTTATGAAATTGCACTGAGTGAATTAAATGATTACTGTTTTCTAGAATATATTATAAATGCAAAGCCATCCATTATCAAATTGCTTTCATCCATTCTGAATATAATTACTGTCCCTTTCTTATGTGACACTGCATTCATTCATCACGAAAGAGATCACTTATCTAATAATAAAGGTTATTAGGAAGAGTCAAATGCTATCTCTAAATTATTTTACTTTCAACACCACAGTAAATAGTTTTTTGGATTATTTAACTGAATTAAATTCTTTAAATAACTTGTGATCTGTATCGCATGAGTACGCTATTATTAAAAAATATCAAAAGCCTAAAAGTATCAGGGTTACGGTCCATCAGTTTTCCATTCTTTTTATGTGTTTCAGAATAGCTATCGAATTTTTATTTTATTAAATTTTTTTCTAAACGCATCAGTAGTCTTTCCTGTTTCTCACACGTACTTTTGTCTGTTTTAAATTTTAGATTTGAAGTCTTTTTCTCTGTCTTTCTAATCAGATGATTTACGCTCGAAATTTATATTTTATATAAATAGCGAAGAAAAAATTATTATCTTTAGTTTTGACCAAGTCCGTCCAACACAATGACTTTGTAAGCCATTTTGGAAATGCTTTTTTTTCCATCGGGTCATTTTGTGTGTGTGTGTGTATACATATTTAATAATGTCATGTGTTTAATACATAACCATAATTTAAGGTAAAATTAAACACAAGACTCTTTATTATGATGCTGATTTATCTGCGATGATTTAGTTTATATTAAAGTCTTGCGGGCCAACTTCTAGGCAGAGACCATAGCTCGAGGGATCTGGTCGACTCCCCGTTAAAATGTCTTCCTTTATTAAGTAGTTTAGGTGACAAGTTGAGTGTCATGTTGGTAAAAGTTCAGTCAGTAAACAATTTTAAAGATGTTCTTCTCCATATATATCGTCTTTGTTTGCAACTTTATGTCTTGTCATATATATCATTTAAAATTCTTACATATAGATACATATATTTATACTTACATATATATATGTATAATATATATATATGTAAATAAATATATGTATAAATATATATATATGTAAATAAATACTTACATATATATATGTATATTTATTGAGGTGGAATATTTAAAACAATACGTAATTATTTAGTTATTATTTTGTTCATAAACAAAGAATTAACTAGCTAAACATTCATAACTATACATAAGTAATTACAATAACAAGAATAATCAATAAAACAACGAAATAAGAGTATATTGACTACAATCAGTATTATGTTTGTTTCAGTTATAAATTTTGCGAATTCTTCTTTGGGTTGCAAAATTTAACCGGGAGAGCCACGGTTTGGTCACCCCTGATTTAGACAGTAATATTTTCTTTGTTTAAATAGACGATTGAATAGCTCTTTCTTAAAACTTTGGAAGTATTTTTTGGCGTCTAGTAGGAAACACCTTTAGTATATCTCCGGGCGTTTCTGATGTACAGTATATTATTGTGTATGTTTTTTCAATTCCACCCGTGTATTTCAATTTTTCTGTAAGTAAAGGGAAATAGTAAGAAGAAATTAGTGTATGTTAATTATTACTTTTGTCAAGAAGACAACTTCAAGAGATTCAATATATCATATTCAGTATTATTTTAAAGAATTTTTGTGTAGGAGGTGGCTGACTGTAGCTATTAGCATTTATATTGGAAAATATGAATAAACATTGATAAATGGTAAAGAATTTCTCTTTCCTCCCCTCTCTTCATATTATATTATATTTATGAGTTATTTTTATCTAATCAAAATAGAGGATTTTGTTTTAAAAAATTTCATTTATGTATAGCGGTGAAATTATAGGGTGCCTGGCTTTATAAATTCGAAAATCAGATGAACAGCTATTACATAAAATCTTTTATTGTTATATGCTGAATAATAAATTATTGTAATTTAAAATATTCCTCTTTATATAAAAACATATACAGATTAATTCCTTATAGATTATTTGATTTCTGAAAATCCATTTTTGAATCTTAATTCAAATGAAACCTTTTGAAAACTCTTCAAGTCTTAGTTTTGTCTGCTCACAGTGCTTTTAAATAAATATCTCTGAAATCTCCTGGTCACATTATAGCCAAATATTTGGAGCGTTGTTATTCGGTATCCACTGTTAGTATAGATCAGTGGTGTTCAACCTGGGGTGACATGAAGTGCCCTTTAGGGTTGATGCGAGAGACAATAATTGATGTAAACAAAATACAAAATAGGCTGTAAGTTATTTATTAAATATATAGGTTGCATGTAATTATCTTGGTCACAATGATACATGATTTAAGATGGTGGCTAACATTCTGTGCTGACTGGGTCATAACATTGTTTTTCACATATGTGGCGACAAGAACGAAATATCGGAACAAGGTTAGTTCCGAATACGAAAAACACGTGAAAGTAACATGTATATAGCTTGAATTCAATTTTTTTGTGTATTAGTGTACCCACATACCTCACGCAATGATGTTAGAATCGATGACTAACAAGCACGAGTTATGATACATAAAATAACCTTATGGAAATTTTAAATCCAGATACACCATTTTTCTTTTATTTTATTACTACTACTAGCATCTATATAATAGTAATTACCACCTCAATTACATATACTTTTAATGAAAGGCATAGAGTGCCTCAGAAGATCATATAGTCTAAAAGGGTGCCGTGAGTATAAAAAGCTTGAAGGTCAAAACTTTAGGTTAATAATTTCCATAAATATTTTGTAATGCTCACCAACCGTTAGAGTTTTAAGATCACCAAACTATCTGTTTTGATTTTGGTCAGCTTAATTTTACCCAGAACATGCTAATGCACAATATAAAATAGAACTGCGGATGGTATTGATAGACCTAGATTTTGATTGTTTGTGTAGAAAATGAAAGTACATCCCAATCCCAACACGCTGTGATGGATGAGATAATGACATGAGTATCTCGAGTTAATTATTATTTAGATCAGTGAACAACTTTTCATAATCAAACGTATCAAATTTTTTTCACTGCTACACCCGTGTCATATGCTTGTAGCACCCCAGGGTGACTTGTTACCCAGTTTGAGAACTTTGGATTTCAGGGATCTGTCGAGATAAATACAGGCAAATTCTTAGTAAGTTTCGACAGCAGCGGAGTGACGAGGGAAGACAACTTAAATTTTAACTTTATAGTAACTTCATACCCTTTTCAATAATTTTACAATTTTTGGTCAACTTCTTTTGATTTTTTACTTGTCACCCAGTTTGAGAACCACCGATTTAGATAAATAAAATGATATTATATAAATTTCAATTTCAAATTAAAATTAAATTACCTTACTTTTCTTTATTTTGATTGTTACAATCAGCACCCGTAATTAGTAGTTAGCATCTAACTTACGTATACTTTTGGAGAAGGATATAGGGTTACGCCACAAAGTCACAGGACGATGGCGAATGGTAGGGAGCTGCTGTTCGGGAACGGAGTCCGTAGGTTCGGATCTCGCTGCTGGCATGAATGTTTGTAATAGTTCGGAAACACTTTAAGCAGTATGGCCCGGTCTCATTAGCATCGGGTAGCATAAAATTTGATTTGCTCTGTACAGCCGAACCGAACGTATTGTAGAACATGCTAAAGCAATAGTGAATTAAAATGAAAGGTATGTTTATTTTCGACAAATAATTTATATGCATTGAGTTGAGTATATGTAGCGCACGTGAATTATTAAATGTACTTATCTAATTGTTAAACGTATAATTCTATAAATTATCAAAACGCTAAATTTTTTATTATTGTCTATCAATAATTTTTTCTTTGTTTCAGAATTACATGCTTAAATACTCCTACGAGAATGCAAAAGAAGAGTATTTGTTCCAGAACTTAAATCTGGTAATTACATTTTTACATAGAATGCACTTTTATTTTAGTTATTTTTAAGGTAGTTAATGTGTCTGTTACGTTTGCGAATATACACGATTTAAATAATCTTAATTGAGTTTATAAAAAAATCTCTTTAGCTGTATGCTCTCTCTTAAATTTCAATCTTTGCTTTAAAGTAGCTGGTTTCAGATCAGTTTTAAATCACTGAACTTCATACTAATCAATGGGAAAAATTTCTACCAATTCATTGTATCTATTTAAAATTATCTTTAAATATGAGCCCATGATTTCTTTACTAATATACCACTTAACCATTTTTAATACTAGAAAATATTTTCAATTATTTC
This sequence comes from Pardosa pseudoannulata, assembly GCA_032207245.1. Lineage (NCBI taxonomy): Eukaryota > Metazoa > Arthropoda > Arachnida > Araneae > Lycosidae > Pardosa > Pardosa pseudoannulata. Next base: position 153,881,129 of record CM063502.1, read on the forward strand.
ACAAACATTTTGATAAACCTGTTTTCAATCGTAAATAATCAGACAGTGATCAAACAGAAAGGTTTTCGGTACCGAAGTTCTACTGTTAGCTTGACAGGAATGTCATTTTCATGTGGAATAAGTTTTAAGTAGTAAGTCTGAGTCTAATAAGCTTTCTTCAAGTAAAATACGAGGGTTATCCAGACAATAAGTTTCTCAACGTATTTAAAAAGAAGCAAAACATTTTTCTGGAAAGAAACGGTACAAAATTTCAGCTACTACTCAGCATTAACAGGAATTGTAACATTTGTCGGTATGACTGGTGTCATAAAAGTCTGCTGACTGGGAATGGTCGTTTGCAGGTCTTTGTCTGTAGAGACCGAATAGGAATTTCTTTGGGTGCAAGTACCAATGAAATCGCTGGGAGAAAGATCGGGAGTGTAAGGGGGAAGGGTGACACCGATTGTAGGCCACATGGCAAAAACATTATGCCTACCTTCGGAAACCAATAACGAAATATCAGCTTGCTGATACACTAAACTCAACTGATGATGGAATTCGATCGACGGGAGAAGATATGAGAGCCGACATCTTTGCGCCATGCAACGACGTTAACATGAAAGATAGGGAATTTACAATGCCCACAATCTACCCAGCTTGAAGCATCGTATTTTTCGCTTTTTGTAACGTCATGTTTTGGCGAAGTGGGAAACCTCGAGGGTAGATCATATTTCTCAGAAACAACGATGTAAATAGCTAAACTATGGCGAAAAAGATAACCTTTTGGTACCGGAGTCTGTACCTTTGAATCTTGCTGTTAGCATGAGAGGTCGATTTTGGAATCAGCTTGAAGTAGTAATTCTAAACATTATAAGCCCATATTCAGTAGGTTCGGTTATCTTAGAAGGTAATAAGTGTTAGTAATTCTTTAAGTTTGGAACTTAACACAGATAAACCTTTATTCCATTTTTCTTCAGTTAAAGTACGTTTTAATCATTTTATTTATCTCACATGTAGATATATTTAAGTGTTAACTTTGTTATAATTGTTAATTTAGGCATGCTTAAATTATAACTTAAACAAATTCTAATTGTAAGTGTAAATATGTTTAAATGCGCACTGATTACAAAATTATAGACTTCAAGTAGATATGCAATTTATAGAAACTTGGTTACTAATCGATAGTTATTTTTGAAAAATATGCTCACAGGTTCGTACTGTATTCCTTAAGGAATATCTATCATTTTAGTAAACAGTAAATTAAAGCTGTATTCTACCTAACTTTTTCAGTGGAATAAAGCTCAAATTGATGTACGAGAAGTTATGAGGAGCTGGACGAAACAGAAGGGTTACCCTGTTATTACAATTGTTAGAAATTATAACAACAGATTTGCAACTGTGACGCAAGCAGTTTTTCTGTCGGATGATTACGAAGGTACTATAGAAAATACTTTGGAAGAGGGTTTTTCTGTTACTCCTAATAAAGATGAAAGGTAAGTTATTTATCTTTAGAAGCATATAAGTTGAAAAGCTTATGAAACAGGTTAAAATATTCATGCAGTAGCCAAACAGTACTGAATAATGTAAATAATTAAGAACTCACGAATCTTTAATTCGTATACAGTTAAAAAAATACCAAGGAAAGTATTTTCGAAGTAGAAACTTTATTTTTCTTTGCTGAGCTTCGTATGTGTTCTATATTGAACTATCTTATAATTAAAAAATGTTTCAAAAGTATGCTCACTAAAGGCGCATGAAATCACTTAACTCACTTATATGTGTTATTAACAAATTCTACCTGATAAATCGGCTTGCGAAACAATCATTTGTAATCTAGAATTAAAATTTCATAAAAAATCACAATGACTATTTTGTTACTGTTTTTTATGGGAAGGGATACTTTAGTCTTTAACTGGGATAAATTTCAAACCCTTTTTATGAAGGTTTTCAAAGTTGAAATTGAAATGAATTTTCGTTTTCTGGACCAAAAAGCGACTCCTATTTAAAAATATTTAAAATATCGGTTATATGGCTTGGATATTTTCGACATATATTCAAAAGTCATACATCTGAAAGAAAAGTTTTTAGGTTTTCAAGATTAACAGGCAGATCAGGATTGTTCGATCATTCGTTCGATAACTATAGAAGATGCGTGAAAAACATAGAAAATATCGCTTAAACTTTAAACAAAAACTAATTTTAATTTAAAAAATGCTTTAAGAAGATTTTAGGGTCTCATAAAGAATTTCTGTATAAAATTTCATACTTGCATATTGCATCGTTTTTGTTCAACAGTGTTTACATACATTCACATTAAGCTTTTTATGTGTAAAATTACTCGCAAGGCATAGTTTTTTGACGCTGAAAATGCATACTTTCTGGATGGCCACATATTAGAAAAGATAAAAAGGTTATTTAAAACATTGCAAGATTTTAGAAACACGTAGTTTTCAAAGAGGTATATAATGATGTAAATTAAGTTATAAAAAAGTTTAATTGACGACCAGATATGTGTATGCAGAAGAAATAATCTCTTTATGCACATGCGTGAAATATACTCATACTTCTAGTAAATAATTTTCTAGCTAATGCTACAAAACAACTTATTAAAAAAGTCCAAGTGTATGAAGATTAAAAAATATATTGTCGTTATATTAAGGAGTATTTCAGTCTCTTCCTAAAACTAGATACAAAAAAGAAGTCATTTGCATATTTGTCAAATAAAACCACTGAAAAGGTTGAAACAGTAAATTACAAATTTTAAACACTCTTCCGCTTTTTATATAATGACGAGTACAAAACTTATGATTATTTATTTTGGCTCTTCATTATTATAAATTTCTTACTCAGTGGTATACATTCAAATAAAAATAGGAGGGATATTAGAAAATAAGTATAAAATTTGAAATGATATAAAATGTAAAGTTATTATACAACAGGGCATTAATGAGTTAATACTAACAGAATATAGTTAACATAAATTTTAATGTTTAGATTTGAAACTAGTAAAGATAGAAACTAGTAAAGATATATACAAAAGAAAAAAGATAGAAATATAGTTTTATCTCACTGTTTTGTGAAGAGTAAAGTGGTAAAAGTTTGCTTTTTTTCATTTCATTTCATTCGAATTTTACTATTCAATTTTCTGAACACCATTTTTTGAGAAGGTGTGCTTTCATCCTGTTTCTCCAAGTAACTATATAACGACTCAGTGTGTACTAAGTTTGATGAGTTACAAGGTTTTCTTAATCATTTTTAGGACATTCTATGAAATTCAAATTCCTTGTTTCTTTTGAACCACAAGTGATACAATATCATCGACACTTAAAACTTTGTAACAGTCGAATTTCGAATCTTCATTAATCCGTTTTTGTATTCTTTCCTCGTCCACATTTTCACAAAAGTCTAAGTTTTTCAAATTTTTGAAAAATTTTCTCTACAGATGATTAATATCGTCGTCTTCTTAAGAATATAGTTTTCTTCATTTGAGAAAAATGCAATCTTCCTGCACATTGCCGTACCCTCATTTCGCTCAAAATTTTTTTTGATGCTGTCTCGGGTAGATCGTGCCCGGTTAATCGAGAGAGTTTTTACCACATTTTGTGCACACTCTACAAATGTTGCGTCACACGGCGAAGTAGTTGAACTCATTCCACACATTTTGTAGCGTATCCTGTCAATGCTCATTGTTGCAGCTTTAAACACTCCCATGTGCACTTCTAATGTTTTTTGGCAATTGGGTGCATAAAGGTCATAAATGTTCCTTTAAAGCAGTGATTCTCAACAATTTTTAAGCTACCGCCTCCTTAAGGAGCCGAAATGTGTTCAACGCCTCCCTCCCCTTGTAAAAATCTTGTAATTTAAAGTGTAGGGTAGGAGAAGTACTGAATTATAAAAGGCAAAATGTTTAAGAAATTTTCTTCAGTAGAGTTATAAATCCAGTTTTTGTTACTGAGAAAAGCTGAAGCAACGCTCAAACGAACACTATGGCCGAATGGTTAGGGCGTTGACCTTCGGTTCCGGAGTTCGTGGGTTCGAATCCCACTGGGGCAAAAATGTTCGTAGCCGTTGAGAATCGGCTTTTAGTAATAGCTCCCGGTCTAAATATCCCTTATAAAAGAGTAGGCTAAACCAAACGAATGCTGCTGATTAAATATATTTTTCTGATTGTCGGTTCAATTTGATGTAGAATGTATGGAATGAAAATAACTGATTCTGGTAGCACCGAGTAAGTTTGTTTTATTATTGGTAAAAATCATGTAAATTAAATAATTAATGTAACAAATTTATTTAGTATTTTTAAAAATTAATTCTGAAAGACAAAACCTGCTCACATCGCCACCCTACTACCCCAAACAAGTGCACTGTTCACCAGCATCGTCCCACCGCTTCCCGGGAGGTGGTATCCCCCGTTTGAGAACCACTGCCTTAAAGGAAGAAGTCAAAAGGAGTTAAGTTTGATGACCAGGACGAGGACATCCTCACCAACACGCTAATTCCGCAATGACGAAGTTCACCTTTTAAGTACTGATGGAAATACACTCGATACAAGGGCGCGCATGGAACATTTGTATTGTGTAGGGAAAACTGCGTGAATTTGCGGCTATTTTCATATATTATAAATATTTATATGTGTAATACTTTTAAATATAATGAGTTTTGAAAATGAATGGATCTTTCATATTAGCCTAATATTTTCCATACATTTCAAGCGGAGGGGTGATACTTAATCTACTATTAATTATAGAGGTCCATCTTTCCAATATAATATAGAGGTTAGAGAAATGGTGGACATTACAAAATGTTTACTAAGTTAATGGCATAGTTGTAAATGTTTGTACACAAATAAATTGAAGTATGAGAGATTTGATCCCATTAATTTTTTTTAATTAGATGACACATTTGAAAAATCCAATTTTAATGACACTGATAATTTTTCAAAGGATCCTCAGCAATTTTTTTTCAGATTTCTACAAAATGTTGTCTAACAGTCTTATTATACATTAAAAAATCTATTTGTTTTAAATTTAGATAAAATTTAACATAAAAAGTTCGAATATTTCGTGACAATTCAAAGTACACACATAAAAATATTTCCTATAAATTAACTTTTCTTTCTATGTGATTCAAAATTAGGAATTTAATATTTTTAATGAACTTTATTAGTTTTACAAACATGCATATATATGTATATACATATATATATATATACATACATACATAAATATATATATACATACATATATATATACATACATATATATATATACATACATACATACATACATACATACATGCATATATATATATATATATATATATATATATATATATATATATATATATATATATATATATATATATATATATATATACACGAAGTTTTTCGATTTTCAATTAATAATTTCCAAAAACACTTCGTAACGTCCACCATCCTTTTAGTGAGAGGAATATTTTCTTTCTTGTAAATTGTTATATTTATTTTTGATCTCAGGATTTGGATGATACCTATACCTTACACGAATGGACAAGAATTGGACTGGTCAACAAAACCAGATTATTGGTTGAAATCGGACTCAGGTTAGTATGAAAATTGTTTAAAAATTTCGAAGTGCTCAAATGTTGTCTAGCTTATATTTTTCTGTGGTAGGGTACAACAGAGAGAAAGTTGATTTAGTTGGATGCATGTTTAAATTTATCCTGTCTTTTCACCATTAAATTTCACTACTGTATACGAATATATAGGGGGTTTAATTTTTAATTTAGAAAATTTAAATTTAATAGAAATATAATTACTCAAATGCAAGTTGTTGTTTCGCATGCCACTTGGAAAAACCAAGTAATAATTGAGCCTGCAGGCTCTCGTATTAAGGCCAAGTGGTGCGCCTTTCTTTTTAATGAGCACCATTTAGGTGAAACAACGACTTTGCTCAAGTAGTTCCGAAGCAGGGACTAAGCAGAAGACCCATAGACTTGGCCTGCCACCCCAGAGGTATTAATTGAGAATTTGGAGGATATTTTGACCACGAAGATATTTTACGTGACTCAGTCACCTTTAAGGAACTCGGCGGATCTTAGGCCAGCTTGGGTTCCGAACTTGCGACCTCTCAGTTTCGAGATTGTTACTTTTGCCGACTGAGCTACCGCGGTTCTTAAATTGCAAGTACATATGCAAAGCATGAGTCTCCGTAGCTCAGTCGGTAAAGGCGGCGATCTTGTGACCGCTGGATGACAGGGTCAACGTTCAAGCCGGCCTAAGATATGTGTTCGTTAATAGTGACTGGAGCAAGTGTGGTTTGGTTTAGATTGGTTTGGAGAGCTACTTTTAGGAAACACAAGGGCCAATGAGACAGGGACCTACTGCTTAAAGCCGATTCCGAACGGCTACGAATAACCATGCCACAGTAGGATTCGAACCCACGAATCGAAGATCAGCGCTCAAACCATTCGGTCATCTTTCGGCAACTGGGGCGCGTAAAATATATGGTCGCAATGTCCTTCAAGTTCTCAAATGATACTTCTGGAGATGACAGCCAAGCTTGGGTGTCTTCTGCTTGGTCTTTGCTTTTAAATTACGAGGACCAATTTTTGAGTCTTCAGCCCTCGTGGTTCCTCACTAAAAGGAAAGCTTGAATGTGGACCAGCCACATGTTCCGACGGGGGTTATTTGACCTGACTTAGGATTTCCTATACCAGGGTGATGGGTAACAACGACAACAACATATGCAAAACAGAAAAAGCCGTGTCAATTTAAATTTATTTTAAATACTACAAAAATCAAACAATAGTATTTTAATAAAATCAGTTTTTTGAAAATTTATCAGATATTTATATGTTAAATTTTGCAAACATAATTTAAAATCAGTAAAATACGTAATCTAAAAATCTTTAAAAATCCAAAATTATCTGAGTGACACAATCATGTAGGTTTGTTTCGGTTTGGAGCACTGCAGTCTACTTTTTTGTAACACGAGGGATAATGAAACCGGGACTTACTGCTTAAGGCCGATTCCGAATGGCTACGAAAATTCATGCAACATTGGAATTCGAACCCACGAAATCCGGTACTGAAGATTATCCCCCTAGCCAGTGGGCCATCGTTTGGCCAATCATATAGGATCTAAATCTACATATATTTAATAGGTTAATAGTCGCACGATGACTGAATGGTAGAGCGTTGCTCTTCGGTACCGGTTCTTTGAATTCCGCTGCTGACATGGAAGTTCGTATTCGTTCGGAATCAGCTTTAAGCAGTTTTTCGAAGTTTTAAGTGACTGATAAGTTTGTACAGAATAGTCCCTTTTCACTTACTGTTAAAATTACCTGGATTGTACGAGGGAATTTTTTTAAACATTCAAAAAAGCTCGTTTACATGAACATTGATTTCAGATCTATTTTTTGCTAGGATTGTGTCTTCGGAGGTTTTGTGATCATTCGTAAGTGCAATCCCATCATTTCATGCATAAATGATACCGTGTTACTTGCTTGCTCACACTTCTGTTGTTTATTTTCTGAGACAAAATGAAAAAAAAAAATGGTACCAATTTTCAGTGGAAAAGAGTTTAGTCGTGTACCTTGCAGTAGCTGTGGAGTCAGCTATTTATTAATATAGTGTCACATAACAGCAAATGCAAGGGAGGACGGGAAAGAAAGGAGCCTTACCATTTACCTTTCTTCGAAGGAAGAATTCCCCCCCCCCATCAGTTTATTTCTGAGATAATGATAAATCTTTAAAAGGAGGTTCGATTCAAGGATATACATTGCATTTTTACACATATAAAGATTAGTGTTTTGGTTTCGAGCTCTACAGTGTACTGTTTTGCTACACGAGAGCTTATGAGACCGGAACCTACAGCTTAAAGCTGATTCCGAAACGCGACGAATAACCATGGGATTCGAAGCCAAGAACTCCGGTTTCAAGGAACAGCGGCCTTCTGATTTAATGGATAAACATCTAACAATTTCTCCTCTTCTTGACCCATTTATTCATTTTCTTATTATTACTTAAATAAATAGAACTAAATCTAAGATTCTTTAAGTAGTTGTTATATAAGCTGTAAAACTTGAATTTGTGAGGAAAAAATATTTTGACAAAAATTAAGACATCATCTCTGATAAGTTATTTATTCTATGCAATATAGGTATAATTTCATTTTTCTTGATATAATTTTTTATATTTTCTTTTACATTGCTTTCTGATTAGCATTATTTTGTGTCTAATTTTTCTTCATTAGGTATAATAAAGAATATGCCTGATGGTGATACTTGGTTTATAGCTAATATCAAACAAGTTGGTTACTACAGAGTTAATTATGATGTAAGAAACTGGAACATGTTAATCGCACAGCTGCTTAAAAATCATACCGTAAGACCAATGATTATTTTTATAAAATTTGATGAATATGTGATCGATGTTTATAACCGACATATTATTATATTATAGGTAATTCATCCTATAAACAGAGCTCAAATAATTAATGATGCAATGCATTTAGCTAGGTAAGTTATGGTATTTTTGAATCGTTACAAGTTGAAATATTTTAATTGAATAGGTTAATTGAAATAATCCACAATTAAATACATTGTTTGATTTGTTGTAACTATCTCTTATTTTGTTCTGATCGTTTCACTGACATCATATTATTTCTATTCAAGGCTGTTGTTTTTTTCTGATTCTTCTATATCATAAACTACGGACCATGGTGGCATGTTTTGACTCGGTGTATTCTAGGCAGTAATATTCGGATTCAGTCAGCAGTTTACGATAGTAATTGAAACTAAAACTATTAATTTTTCACTTCGCTGAATCTGGGTTTACCTAAGTCTACCTTTGTGGAATACCAGAAGGCCTAGTGGTCAGTGTGTGGAGTGGTCAGTGAATGCTAGGTTCGATCCTGAAAAGCGCCCCAAACATCTTGTACGCCCAAAGAAGGTGCAGGATTAGTATGTGGCATGGCATGTATTTTCGTTAGTACATTGCCAGGTGGAAGGGAGATATTGATTTCGGAGCAGAAATCCTTTCTCCTGTAGATGATCAAAATTGTGTAGTATATCCAGTGGGACATTACAAATATTTTACATCAGCCAGGTTATGCGGTCCGTTGAGAGTTGTCAAAAGTTTACCTGTCATTCTAATTAATGTATGATATTTATGCATCAATTTAGGACCCGAAATACGCATATGGCTTTTTGGGTTGGTTTATCGGGGTGTGTTAGTGCGTAGGGGAGATTTGATCACATGTATGGTCTACCCTAGGGGTATACGCCATTCTTATTAATCAACAACTCTTCCGGTAAAATTAACCCACAGAGACAACTTCGCGCTGCAGGCGTAGGTTTGGGAGACGGCAGAAGAGTAACTTCTGGATAGAATTTACAATAGATTCTAGATGCTCATACAAACCTCACGCCCTCGAAGGTGGAATTAGCAACGGTAGGGGGAAAGCGCCACTTGGACTTGCTGACTTGAAATGTACTTTGAAAAATAAGCGGAAATGAATTTTAATTACAGTAAGCGTAGATAGATTAATTCGGCATGGCCTAAGCGAGAGCTGGAGAATTTTATGAAGCAATAGATCCTTGTCCATGGTCCTGCAACTCAAACTCATTGTTAATGGTATTTGACATATGCAGCTGAACCCCTTCAACATGCTAAAAAGCAACCTCGAACTTCGCGGGAAATTCTAGGTTAAAAAAAAGTTTGTTAATTCTAGCTTAACCGTGGGCTTGAAAAAAGTCTTTACATAATTCTTACACCCACAAATGTATATGTAAATCGTCGGCATACGATTAAAGCTGATCAAGTCAAAAATACATATTTAAAATATTTGGCCCAAGTTGTTATTTTAATTCATATTTGTCGAGAAAAAGTAACCAAGTCGTTTCTGGTAAAACAATTAGCAGCAATAATACACAGAAAAATTGAATGAAGAATGAAGATGAACTATTCAAAAATTGACGAAGTTGACCTTGACTTGGCCAATTTTACTTGTATACTGACGACATTTGAAATGTTATAGTCATAATTATATATCATGCATTGGCTTTTTATCACAGATCGGGCGCTCTTGATTATACTTACGCACTCAATACGACACAATATTTATCGATGGAAGAAGACTATTTACCATGGCAGGCAGCCTTCACTGCCTTCAGATACTTGGATAGGAGGATATCCAATACCGAGTCGTACGAGACATGGAAGGTAGGTTTATTTCTTATAGGTTTAGATGCTGTTTTAAACAGTCGGAAAAAGGCATAATATCTAATTGTTTTAGAATAATGTATTGGGTTGTAATAACATAAATGCCTGCTAATACAAGTTTTTAACTCAATCAAAAGAATGTCGTGAATGTGACACTATATTAACCATAGAATGCTCTCCTAATGTCTCGGAGATGTTTTATAATTAAGATATTGTTAAACGCTGAAAATAGATTTGAGCAATAACTTTTTTAAACAAAAGTACGTGTGCTATTTGCTTCTCCTCGCTTTAAAACAATTTTAAAAAATTGTGTTGTAGACATAACAGTGGTACGAGAGCCAGATAGAGTTATAGGTTTAGACTTTAGACCATTGAAATTTGATTCGGTTTCAGCTCTGTGTTATCCTGGCTAGTGTTCACCAAATAATTTTTCAGCGTTTCCCCCTGTTTTTTTTATCCAAACTAATTTAATGCAAAAATGAATAAAGACTAGAAAAGTAAGAATTCTTTGATAATTCTTTCAATACTAATGTGGTGAACAAGGCTGTAACTGCGTTTCTAAAAGTTAAGATTTATCTCACTTCCAATAAAGTTACAAATGTTACTTCATGCGAACAAGTATTAACACTTCTGTTATCCTTAATATAATATTTTAAGGAAATAAAATACCATAAATTTCGGTATTTTTGAATATTCAATTTTTAACTTCGTTCTTAATGTGAACATGAATAATAGTATTGTATAAAATTTCTGACACTGAAACCTATAACAAAAGAGTTTTAATTTAAAATGATCAGCTATATACTTGCAATATTACAGAATCATTAAGAAAGTGGGAGAGTTAGAATGAAATAGAAGAACACTCTCTTTCACGCACGCACGCACGCACACACACACACACACACATTACGTGCAAAATTTCTCTCGTCGTCACATAAGAAGATATCCCCTATTATTTTTAATCGTCCGAGCTTTCTGGGCAATGAGTGAACCTAAGTAATAAGCAGTCGTGGCTCCATTATAAGAAAGCAGCGAACTCCGTGGGGAAACTTTAATTTTATTCTGGACTAAGAAAAGACATGTTTCTCCAACAAGAGTTTGCTCAATTAATGATAGACAAAGACACTTTTCTACTACAAAGTTTGCCTCACAGCGAGAGATAAGACAAATTCTTTTCCAAGAGACCAGCAGCTTTGTTAGCGTTATTAACAGTCAGAAAGAAACTTAGGTCATTGGAAAAGTGAACCATTTTATTGAGAAAGCTGGAAAATGTGGCCAGTTGACAGAAAATTAGCATTTATATCAGAGTTAGGTCTGGGAGACTGGTAAAAAGAATTAAGTCATCGAACACTCATTTAAATAAAATATTACACGGCTGTAAAAATAGATACGAAAGAATGAGAAGGGGAAAAGAAGAATCTTAAATAGGTCTTTTAACTGTAAAATTTCGATATATTACATATATGTACATATAGTGCGCCACGGTAATTTTTTTATATGCAGAGGCTAACTAAACCGCGACCTAATGCTCAATGTCGATTTAGAACGAATGATTAAAAAATGGAATGCCTGCTGCGGGATTCAAACCCTTAAACTCCAGTACCAAACCGTAGAGCCCTACCGATTCGGTCATCGTCAGGAAAATTCTTGCAGTTATTTTTGCATAGGTTAAAAAACTTAATTTCTATAGAGGTTGTACATTTGGAAATCATGGAATATGTCATTAACAATTTATTTTAAACGTTAAAATTGAAATTTTCTGTAATATCATTTTAAAATCTATGTTATGTTGTTTGTCTATCATTTATGAGTTTTAAGTATTCAAAATCGTGTATGTAAGAGTAATGAAGGTCTAATTAAATCATTTGTAGTAAAATTAAAAATAAAAAGTACTATTCTTTACTAATCAATCAACAATAAAGGATTAGGGAGATAATATAAACTTGAATGTTGGTATGTAAGAGATTTTTATAATATATACATGATGTAGAGAATAAAATGACAAAATATAAATGACATAAAATAAATGAAAAATTGTAAGTAATCTGAGAATGATGAACAATTAACGTGCTCTATAGTACTGCGAAGTTCCCATTACATATCTTACACTGTAATTAGAGATACTTTAAACAGTATAAAGAGTACATAAAACTTTTGCTTAGAATTTGAATTTTTCACTGAAAGAATAGCTTAAATGAAACTATTTAAAGTTTAAATATTTAATAGATTTAATAGTTATATATACATGATTTTTAATATAAAATAAAGAGTTACAGAGAGGTTCTTTAATTATGTACAGAGAAAATTATTTACCAAAATATGCAGTTAAAAGGTTAGAAGAATTAAAATAGTTTAATGAATTCTTCATGGTTTGTTTGATATACACATAGAAAATGTGATTGTTATAAAAACTAATCCCATAAAAGGACGGGAAAATCTGGAAATATCAAATAGATCTTACGCATATACTTTTAATAAATGTTTATATAACTATATATTTTTTATTATTTGTTTTGTTCTAGGCATATGTAAAGATGCAAACGGCTAATTTGTATGAAAATTTAGGTTGGACAAATTCTTCAACTGATGAAAATATATTAACAAAGTAAGTTATTCAATAGCATTAAAGGTATACTAGTAGCTACACTTATACACTTATTTGAAAATTTTGACTACACTTAAGTGCTTCTTTAGTTAACTATAGTTTATTTGAGGGTAGTATATAAAAACGCAGTTCTAATTTTGATTTAAAGTTAGAGAAGAAATAAAAATTATTTAAAAAATTTTGTTTATCTAAAAATGTTATTATTGTTAAATGTATGTAATTAAAATAATACAAAAAGGTGTAGTCCCTCTCACTGAGAATATAGTATGCATTTCAAAATTATTTTCTGTCTGAAATTATTGTTTAGATTTACAAGTAATTTCAATTGCAGTTAAAGAAATGTTAATAGTAAAATACAAATACGAATAATGTTTATTGATGTTCAAAATACAAATAAATTTCAATTGAAGGGAGATAAATCCTTGGCAGGATGTTTTGTAAATACAATGAACTCTCCTGGTAAACAACTCTCAAGGCAAAAAATGATCTGTTATTTTACGATCACACTCAGTTACAAACTATTTGTTTACTAAATTGTTTATAAAATCCAGTAATCTCGAATGCGTTTTAAAATATGCATAACATTTTCGGACAGAATAAACATTAAATTTTATGATGACTGTGGAAGAAAAAAATGAATAATTGCAGTTACTATGGAAGAGGCTGATTAACATGACGCTTAGTTGTTTTTTCAAAGTTAAGCAATATTGAAGAATTTTTGATATTTGATTAAATTTGAATATAAAAGAATAATCTTGAATGACTCGTAGGGTAGAAGAAGTGCTTATTTATATATTTGCTTTATTTAACCGAGTGATTATTTCATTTATTTTAAGTTAAGGTGTGTATAAGATATACAGAAACTAACTAAGATAAATGTATTTAAAAACAATCAAAGAAAATGACTATATTCGTATTATTTCATGTTTGTCCAATTCAATGCTATTTAGATTGATTTTGCTTGAAATTATTTCTTTTCCTGTAAATGTGAACTTTATTGGAAAAGTATTTTTATTTTAAATTTGTAACTGAAATATATTTCTTTATTATTAAGATACTTGCGAAAAAATATTCTTAAATGGAACTGCCAGTATGGTCACGAAGATTGCATTCAAACAGCCCGAAAATTGTTCCAAGATTGGAAAAATGGCACTACAACAAGTAACTTGACGTAAGTGACAAAATTGTAGATATTATTTTTAACCAAAATTAATTATTTAATAACATAATTTACACTGAATTCTTTCGTATTGTTTATGATAAATAATATGAGGTGCATTCGTTTATTATTTGTGTAAGAAGTAAAAAAATACCTTTTTGTTGCATGACTAGTATTATTTTGGTTTCTTCAAATTCATCTTTCCATTAGATGGGGATAATATGAATTTTTGTTGGAATGTTAAAAAAAAGGGGGAAAGACGAATAAAGAACTTAATCCAGCAATATGAGATCAACTGTAAAACCTGGAACGGGGAACATGATGGCCTGGGGATATACAGCTACAACAGGTGTTGACCGATTAGGGATTTTGGAATCAATGAGGGATCATTATGTTTATGTAAACCTTATAAAAGTTAAAATAAAACCTAGATAAAACATTCGAAACATTCTGCTATCAATATCTGCTTGTTACTATACAATTGGTCATTAGACCACCAACTATGTCAACCTATTTGAACGTTACATAAAATCTATGGCATTAACTAAAACTTGAGATAATCTTATTAAGAATGACACTTAATAATGGTTTGGTTTGGAGCGCTACGGTCTACTGTTTTCCACACGAGGGCTAATGAGACCGGGACCTACTGCTTAAAGCCGATTCCGAACGGCTACGAACATCCATGCCATAGTGGGATTCGAACCCACGAACTCCGGTACCGACGATCAGCGCCCTAACCAATCGGCCAGCGTTCGGCTGTAAATAATGGATCTTAAGGATGGGCTTAGTAATGGATTTATTAGAATAGAATAAAGCCATCTAATATTAGGAAATTATCGTTCAATCTGTGTCAGTGCGTTTCGAACACGATAGGAGACATAGAAGATACCCAACAAAGTACTAAATTGAAAATATCTTGTTTTTAAATTTTCTAAAATTAAGAAATTTTTGCATTGTAACAGTTGTAATTTGATCTTGTTTTTTCCATATCCATCTAAATATGTGCTACATTGTTTAAACTATTTATCAATAGCTTTATTATTATAAAACTATTTACTAATGGCTTAGTTATTTATTTAAGTAAAAAAAATGAGTCAAAGTTTTTTGTTTTTCACTTTTAAAATCTAAAATTAAAGAGGAAAAGCATAGTATACAAGTTTGACTGACTGAAATTAGGAAATGTTAAATAAAGGGCAACTTGTTCAGGCAAATGAGCATCTCAAAGACAAAACTACAGCAAGCTGCACTGTAGAAAACTAAATGTTTAATTTACACCCGAATCTGCATGTACATACACACACACTCCCAAAAGAAAATCGAGTAAGAGATGAATGACGGCTAATATGCCGAAACTGTCTCCTTGTTAGCAAATCTCTGTGAATAGAAAAAAAATATTTGCTCTAAATATTGTAATACTTTTTCCTATGCATAGTTTTAACGTGAGTTTGTTATATGGATTCATTTCGTGAAGATATTTCCTATAACATGAACTTTTAATAAAATTTCCTTGTTGGTTTTTGTAAGAAAGTATCTTCCCTAAGTTTTTGAGAATACATTGTAAAAGTTTAATGAAACAAAAGGTTAATTTAAAACAATCTTTAAAACTTTCGACAAAAAGTTATTTACCTTTAATTTTTATGCAAAATAAAAAAAAGTTGATAGTTTTTAACTATTTTAAATGCAAATAAAAAAATCATTAACCATGTAAAAACAAAATAGCACAAAATTTTTTACGATTTGAAAGCAATATTTAGATGAATGAAATGCTGTTCTCTTATATAAATTTTAATATTCGTTTAATTTAAAAAACCTTAAGCAATTTACAAATTAAAATGTAGTATTTTCAGTTAGATAAATACATTTGTTGGAATAACTATTCAAATACATTAATTTGAAAATAAGTGTTTTTTAAATACTTTCTGCTCTCGCTCTCATTTGTATTTTTCTTATCCATCGTTATTATCTGTTCTCTTCTTAGAGCACGCAAAATCCCTTTTATTTCTATGATTTTTTTTTAGGAGACATAATTAATGGTTTCAAATGGCATTCTTGCGTGACATGTTTATTCTCCTTAAAGCTTTCGTTGGTTATTTAATAAAATATATTTACACCCTTGCCAGAATCTTTTTCTTATAAAAATGGGAATGCAAAAAATAATTTTTATTACAAAAATGTGAAAAATGGATTGAAATGAAAATCAATAAATTTGTTTTTTCTATCAGCCTTATCTTATTTATTAAATTAAGATGAAAATAACTGTATAAGAAAATTTTAAATGGTTATAACTTTTGATCTTTAAAAACTTATTCGTTAAACTTTGTGTTAAACTTTTAAAAAATGTACAAAATGTGTGTGTGTGTGTGTGTTTGTTTTAGACACACCATAAATGAAAACTGGTATCCATGCTGGATACTGTGCAGTCATGATAAAAAAACACGAAAATTTAGAAATAAAAATGTTGTTTTATAGTAGTGTGGGGTGCTGAAACCCAGTGGCGTTTGGGTAGCGCTTTGCGTTCCCACACCACAAGTCCGAGGTTCGATCCCCGGGCTTGGCAAGGTTGACTGAGCCTTTCACCCCTTCAGTGGGTGGAGAAACTGAAGACCAAGCATGCTTGAGAACTAAACACTGGGGGTTCCGCGTAAGGTTGACCACCTAACCGGAACATATGCTTCGCACCCCAGGGCCCTTGGTCTAGAAAACTGAGATTGTCACCGTAAGCTTTGGTCCCTTAGGGGCTGTTGAGTCGAGGAATTTAGTTTAGGAGTGGCGTGCTAGTCAGCCATCTAATGAGTCTGTAAATAATTAGTAGCATAATGACGCTTAAGAAGAGAAACTAAGTTACGTAAGGATTTTTATATAAATAGCTAAGCAGGAATTAATTTTGGTGCATGCGAAGTCGTCAAGGTTACCGTAACCAGAAGGGAAACATAGGAATTTTCCCAAAGGTCGCAATTTTAGGGAAAAAATCAACATTTATTTTAAAATACAGTTATAATTTAGTATTTAATTAAATATCATTATATAAAATCAATATATCTTCTTTCAATTACCTTTTTTAATTCACGTTTCTCATTAAGTTTCACATAAATTCATATAAAATCCTTAAATTCAAGATTTTCAAATTCTAAAAAGATGAATAATTTAATTTTTAACACTTTGTATTACTTAAAAAATAAAAATGAAGGGCAAACATAAATTAAAGTAAAACACTGTGTGATCAGCTGTATAAACATGAGAATCAACTGATTGCTTGATAATGAAAAGTGTGCAATAATATTGATGCTTAAAAATAAAAATTATGACATCATCAAATTTCTGAAAGTAAACATCTTATTTTTTTAGAATGTCTCTCGACGATCGAGAAGTTGTGTTATGCACAGGTATCGCTGAAGGAACTGTTAAAGACTGGCAGTGGATGTGGAATAAATATCTGTTAGAAGACTTCAAAACCGAAAAGAACCTTCTGCTGAAGTCTTTAGCCTGCACCAGAGAAATAAGGCTTCTTGAAAAGTAACTTTTCTTTCTTTTTCTATAAATTTTAGTCATGGTAATGTTTACTTTTAGAAATTTTTAACATATAATTTTCGTGAAGAAGTACAACTTTAATAATGTAAAGTTAAATTCTGAAAGCTAACTTTTATCCCTTTGTAAAAAAAATGATTCGAAATTAAAAAAATATTTCTTTAAATGTTAGAACTCATCAAGCATGTAAAACATAATTAAATGAACTGAAGACCTAAAAATTATTTACTGACAAAAAGTGTATTTCCTACAAAAAAGGTACTAATTTCTTATATATATTGTAGATTACTTTTCGCAAAATAATTTTTACATAGGGAATTTGAAGCTACAAGACATTCACTTATGATGTCTGTAGTTATTTTTGAAATTTATTAAAGTCCAAGATGAATTTCTGTAATTATGTGCATCTAGTCAAGTGATCAATGAAGCTTTGGTATAAGAAGAAAAGTTAGTATCATTACATAATTATATGAAAAAATTGTGTTAATAGTAGTTCTGGAGGATAGCACTAATTAACAAAATAAGTTTTACAAGCTTTAAGAAATGACAATTTTGCGTATGTTATAAATATGCAACACTTAGATACAAAGGGGTAATGTCAGAAAGTAACATAACACATCTATTATATTATTTAGATATTTTTTAACTTCCCTAGAGAGGGAAAAAATGGAAAGTAGTGACAGAAAAGGAAAGTTGTATTATTCTTTTAAGTGTAATTTTTAACCTGTCTGTAATTTCTATCTTTGTTTTAAAGTATTCAGAGAGGTTAAACAACAGTAACTTAAACTCTTTCATAATTTTACACGTACAGTTTTTTTCAACCCAATTAGGCTAGTATTTTAATATCTATTTTAAGAATTTTAGTTGTAACTAATAATAATAATAATAATGAAAAGTACAATACATTTTTTACTCATAATTAAATGATCTAAACAACAAAGTTAGATAACTATAACAATGCAATGACGGTCTATCTTGTACAATCGTTAAAGCATTTCACTCTTCCACTCAGTTTGCTTAGGTTCAATTCTCGGAAAATGCTTGGATGTATTTGTGTTGTCTTAGGGTAAAAATAATTGCTAATCTTTTATATGGTGTTCTCATAATGAAATGGTCAAAACACCCGCACCATTCTATGATGGGAAAAGACAAATCCTCTGTATTAGAAAACATTTGATCGAAGCAACAGTTTTATTATGCATCATATGCTTATTGTAAAATGTAAGATTATTCTAGAACACGAATACTTAATGCTGGTAGGTATTCCAGTTTTGTCAAACAATCCTTTTAACCATTGAGAATTTAGAAGAAAAGCTTAGTTCTAGTAAAATTCGACGAAATAGTATCACTACTAAATAGGATTAAAATAGTAAGCTTATTTACGAATGCTATGTTATAAGACTGATGAACAACTGATTGCTGTTTTGATTTTTTACGATAACAGTGCATGCTCATGCGTGAAAGGTATCTATACCGATTATAAATAAAAATAAACTTGTCTTTTAAATTTTTTTAAATGGAATAAAAGAAACGAATTTAATAAAATTCAAAATTTTATAAAACTTCAAACCGTTTTCAAAAATACAAAATAATTTGATCATTGTTTTAGTGGGGAATTTTGCATTTGGGATGTAAATACGTTCTACAGTTTATAAAAAGATAGTACTTGGTGGTTGTTGATTTTAAAGGAAAGAGTTCATTTTTAGAAGACAGTATAGTATTCACAGAAAGCTTGTCTTTATTTACAGATTGTTGTCTATGGTACTAAAAGACGATGGTGATATACCTGTAGAAGATGGAGATGAAGCTATTGTTTATGTAGCTGACAACCTTCAAGCTACAGATCTTTTGTATAGCTTTTTCAAGGATAACACCGAAGAAATACTTCAAAGGTAAGAATGCAAGTATATATGAACTGTTTTCAGTGCTATATGTATAACCTGTGATTTACGAAATCCTGCCATTGGGAGAATAATGTTTTGAGAAAGTTGTATTAGGTCCTTAAGAGGACTAATGTTCTACTTGAAGATTTATGACTAGTCTGAGGCATTGAGGAAGTGTGTTGAATTTTTTACTGTTTATGTAACAATCGACATAGTTTGCAATGACTGTAATATTCTTGCTTACTGGATTCATGATATTACTATAAACAGTAATTACACAATAATTAAAATTTTTATTCTTGAATTGAATAGTTAGCTTTACTTTTCTCTTTTTTGATTTTTTTTTCAGTTTCTGGAGATAATTTCGGGCTTTTTTTTATATGGTTGATATATTTTTATTTGTTAATTATATTAACATGATAGAGAACAATTAATAACAAGAATCAGCAATTTAAAACAACTTTCATTTTTTAAATAAATGATATTTTATTACTGAGCTCTAAATCTGATCCAAATTTTTGTAAAATAAAAGCAAATTGCTATTGAAAGGAGAAATTGCTAAATAATGTAACACTTTTAAAGAACAAAATTGACCAAAATAGATAAAAATGGCATGTCGGAAATAGACAGTTACCTTACTAGGGTTTCAACTACTGTTTCTATTACTGTTCTATGATAAGTGAACACGAAGAGGAATGTTTTACTATGAATGGTTGACTTCATAAGTTTTTACACTAATATAGGCGTATCTTACCCTCTAAAGTCACCGAACGAAGGTTGAGTTATAGGGCACTGCTCTTCGGTACCGGTCATAGCAGAAAAAAGTGAACCCTTAGCGGGGTATCCCTCTAAGTGTTCACGTGTATATCACACATGATAAAGCCATTGTGCCATAATATAGTAAATATGAAATAGCAAAGTCAGCGTAATTAAAGCAGAAAATAAAGTAAAAAAATTAGTAGGGAACAGTTGTTCCATAGCCACAATCCAGTTACTTCTTTAGTAATAAGAAAAATAAGGCTTAGTAGGCTGACCATAATTCAAGTTCTGCTGTGATGATTCAACCTACTCTTTAGATCTACTTAACAGTGGATTTTAAACCTAATAGATAGATTGATAACTCAGTGAAGTTGAGTCATTTCTTGATTGGTGTGATTAATTTGGAGCGCTACGGGCTGGTGTTTCCTACACAAGTCTTAATCAGACCGAGACCTACATATCATTCCTAAAGCTTGCGTGCTGTAGGCCTCAGGGGAGTCTCTCAAGATAATAATTACAGTGATTATATATATATATATATATATATATATATATATATAATTTTTAAAATGGAATTTTTTTTTAAATATTTCCATAAAATTCTGTGCCTTGCTTTATTACACATTTCTAATTTTGAATGAAAACAGTGTAATTCTACTGTTTTTGTGAATGGAATATATACCTTTTGTCATAAAAATGTCATTACTTTCCGTCACTAGAAAGTAATTTAGATATTTTTGTTCATTATGCAGTTAATATGAGGAAAGGAACAATATTGTTAGTAATGCAAGACATAATCCTCTTTTCATGGATAATCATATGATTTGTTAAAATGGGGTTCGCTTTAAGTAAGTTCACAGAATCGAGAATTTAGGTGAATATTGCATTTTACACTATTGCATTTTACTCATCTTCTGAGTATTATGGCGCAGTGGCTCAGAAATCTGTATTAAATCCAAAAATAGTTTTTGATAAAGTACTACATTTTGCAATATATGATCATTATCATCGTTTGTAGTAGATATCGAACATTATCATATCGAACAGAGATCATTTTAGAGATAGTTTTAAACTTTTGACAAGTTTTTGAATAGTTAGAATATATTATAAGCTTTTATAAAGTACACATTTTAGACAATATAAAAATTTTGTTGCAAAATATCTAAATGATTTTAATTCGTTCAATTAGATTCAGCGGAGTACCTCTAACAAACGTTATGGATCGGATGACTACCCTTCTGTACTCTCCAAAGCAGATTGCTGAGGTAAGTATATTTACATGCTATTGAATACTGTGAATTATTCGTCTTTTCTAATTTACCATATATCTTGTTTTCTAAAGTATTTTCATTCCAATTTCTTTTTATCCTCCTTTTTTGTTAAATAATTTTTAACTTTGAGATATGTAACAAAAATAATATTTTACTACAATTTTGAGCTTTCAGATTCCAACAAGATGGTTTATTCGTATGTGAAAGATTCCGTAATATATTTTGCAAGAAGCATTTAATGCAGAAACATAATGTAAAATCTTAAAAATGATGTTTTACTTTTGTAAATAACACTGCAGCGGAAGTCACAAATGGAAATTTTATTGTGGGTTCCTCAACACATGTGTCTGTTGGAAAGAATTGGCTTTTAATATATGTGCTGCATTTAGAAATAACAATCATTCATTATACAGTTACGGGCCAGTTAATTTATAAAAACAGACTTCCTTATTTTATATATGCAAAACCGTATATATAAGAAAACATATCATTAATTTCTATCTCTTACTCATTGTGTACCAACATGAGTTCACACCCATCCACATGATTTTTTTAAAATTAATCATCTCGCTCACTCGAACCTCATATGAGGCTCCTAATTTAAGTAATGAAAAAGGTAAAAGAATTTTTAATATTTAAATAAGATTTATTTTAAGTTAAACCTCTTTTATATCTAGAATAACATACAATTTTAAATAAGATTTATTTCTCGACAATAGATGGTAGCACAAAATTGAAAAGACCGAACGATGGCCGAATGGTAGAGCGCTGCTCTTTGGCTCCGGAGTTTGCGGGTTCGAATCCCGTTGCTAGCATGGATGTTCGTAAGTGTACGGGATATGCTTTAATCGGTAAACCACGTTTTCTATAGCCCTCGTGACCGAAGTGCTTTAAACTAAACCAAAAAGTTGTATTACCAAATTGTTGAAGAGGTCAGTTCGGAAACAAAACGTTTTGTTTCTGTATTCACCCATCCATTTAATAAGCACATTTATTAAGTTAAAAATGCTAGCATTACCACTTTAAAGAGAACAGGAGAAGTCTGTACAAATTTGGAATTTAATTCCGATTTGAACTGCAGGCAGACCCAGGCAACCTGGACGTAACTTTGTAGCATCTGAACTGACATGCCTATCTGCTAAACAATGTCCTCATACTCAAAATTTGAACATGTTTTTGTTTAATTAAACTATAATCTATCGTTGTAGTAGTATTTGTTATTATTTATCCCCCTTGTGCAGGAGATCCTACTACAGATCCCAAAGACTCCGTCGCATAAGAGCAAAAAAACTTTCGACTACACAGCCAACAGTTGCCTCCAGTAGGTTCTTAAACAATTTAGCAGGTGAGAATGACTAGCGGGATGAGAACAGGAACAAAGAAAAGATATCTTTTCCCATTTTGCAACTCCATACATTTTAAGTGTCCGCTCTGAATAATCGCTAAGACCAACAGAAATAGTCATGCACTAAACCGAGCCTATTTGGCTGTGTAACCTTCCAGATGTATACCGGCTTAGTGGGTAGATCCCATGCACTGAACAGCACCACCCAACCAATCCCGTCCTAAGTAGCTGTTACCACGAGCAAGCGAAGGTAGAATTATTGCGATCAGAAGTGAGAGGATTTGGAATAGGACTGGGTGCTCTAGCTGACCTTTTGATGCTACGCCGGAATTATTGACGATGGCGCGAACCTGGCGGGCCGAAAAATGGGCTACTTTCGTAGCAGAATAATTTGAGGGGTGTTGTACCTTTTAGACGGTATCTGTCTGGCCAAATGCCTGGGTTTCCAGCAGAGTACGAGTTATGAACTGGTCGGAGGTGCAAAGTAGAAAGTAATTTACTTTTATGGAGTGATTATATTTCCAGAGGAATTACCTCTGCAGAATTCGTGATCAGGAGATCTCAACGATTTCTGGCAAGTGTATCTGTAATCTCATTATCGTACACCCCAACGTGCGAAGGAATCTATTATAATCTATCGTTCTTGAAAAGAATGGAAAGACCGAATTCCCGTCAAGTAAGCTTCCCGCTATGCAATAAGGAATCTATTAGGGACTTCTTATTCATCATTTTTTTATGTATTATGAATAAAACAGAGGTATATCACTTACAAAACTCACTACCGTAAAAGCCCTTCTTTTTATTAAAGAAAAATGGAACTTTTCGAAAGTATGATTATATTTACTCTTAAATTCTTAGTATTAACAAATTGTTTAAACGAAGCAAAATTCCTTGTATTTTTAAAATACTAATAAAAGGAATTTCTGCTGAACGAAAGCGGAATGGAGCTACTCTTCAGAATTACAGTTGTCGTGTTCAAATCCCGCTGAGGGCATAGATGCTCATAGCCTTTTAGTATCGGCTTTATCAGTAGGTCCAGGTCTCAGTGTAGCATAGCAGTGGGTCTAGTGTAGCAAAACATTAGACCGTAGTGCTCCAAACCAAACCAAAAGGAAATTTTTAAGACTTTTCAGATAAACTCTCAATGATTTTTATTTTCAAAAAGTTGACTAACCTTTTGGAATGAAAACTTTTAGAAGCTTACAAAAGACTTTTTCATATAATATGTTTAGAGTAAAAAAATTAATACAAGTTTCTGAATTTATTTCCCCTTTTCTTTTCACACAATTAGGAAAAATCGGAAATGCCAGTTTTCTCTAAGCTATATACGCCAAACTTAAGCAGTTTTTTGATTTTGGCTGCAATTCACCCAAAAAGATTGAGAAATATAAAATTAGAAAAACATGTTAAATGTCATATATTTTGAGCGAAGGTTTTGATTCGAAGGCAGATAGAGAACAAGAAATAAATAATAATAATACTAATAATAATGTTTGGTATCACCTTATTAAATGTAATGTAATTCTTGAAATACATTATATCTGTATCAAAAGGTTACGAAGCTGCATTTAATTACCTTTGTTAATATCAATGATAATTGCACGCATATCCAAAGAAATATAAAGGTTTCTTTAAATAATTCGAAATTTTCTTCGTTAGTGTTTTATTTAACATGCAAGGTTTTCTATCAACTCTAATACCATTTATAGGAAACTTGACAAACGACATTAAAGACAACAAACACCCTGTAATCAGAATATAAAAATATTAAATATATCATGTGTTTGTACATTTTAGTAAAAATGCTAAAATTTTAAATGATTTTTAATGGTGCAGGTGCGAAAAAAGAAAAATTGCTTTAGTTTTGTATACTAGCATAGATTACAAATGTTGCTTCATTTTTGATTCTTATCCTGTTTTGACCAGTTAATATTTCTTCTTTTAGATGGGGATTATTTTAAAGAGAAGAGACTCTACAAATGTGGCTGTTCGCAGATTGATTAAAGTCGGAATACAAAGAGCGGAGATTAATGTTCGCTGGATGAAACATCGATATGACCAGGTCGCCAAATGGCTAAGTGAAAACGTAGCTCCACCATTATAAAAGAAAACTGTGCGCTCGTATTTTGTTCTGAAATCTAAAGACGTACTTTGAGAATTTTAAAAGTAATTGTTAATTCATACTAACATTATTATTTTGTACCATTATGTCATTGAGATTTTCATGTAATACAGTGAAAATGAATTTTTATTTTATTGAATTGTACTTAATGATTTTGTTTATCTTTCACAAATTGAATACAGCTACCAATTAATCTATAATTTTTTTCGATATGCATTTTGTATGGATATATAACTTATATGAGACGTTCAAATTTCAAATGATCAGAAAAATAAGCAATGGTTTACCGATATATGCTAATATTTTCCTTATTTTTATTTTTTTTATTACTATTTTAGTATATTCGATTGGAAAACTAAATTTAAAAACATCTACACTTTATGTTATTCTTATTTTGACGTTTCTTGAGGATAATTAAATTACTCGTACTGGATAATTTTATACGCAAATGAATGCAACATATATGATTGTATTTCTTTAGTGACGTTTCAAGTTACCTTCGTTTTTACATGCAGTTCAAAAATAGTGCCTGAAATAAATTCCATGAATAGTTTAATTATTTAATTCCTGAGAGTATTTCAAAATTCCTAAGCTTTTTATTTATTTATTTATTTTTTTTATAGCTTTAGGATTTCTTCCACAGCCTTAAATATTTTTCTTGCATCAATGTTCAACTGTATAATTAGTTTGAAGCTTCCTTCAAGTTTTTTTTTATCTTAAGTGTACTAAAGATATAAGTAATGTTTTCTCTTATATATTAATTAGTTGTTGACTTATGCCATTCGGTGAAACCAAGCACGATTGAGCCGGGGGCTACTCGTATTAAGGCAAAGGGATGCGCCTTTCGTTTATAACAAGCACCACAAGGGTGAAAGTACAACTTACGCTCAAGTGGGTCATCGTAATTTTAAAGCAGGGACCAAACAGAAGACCCATAGATCTAGCTTGTCACCCCCAAAGGGAATTGATTGAGAACTTGGAGGACATTGTGACCACGAACATATTTTACGTACCACAGTGTCACCTTTAACGAACACGGCGGATCTTAGGCCGGCTTGGGTTCCGAACCCGCAACCTCTCAGTTATGAGATAGTTGCTTCTAACGACTGAGCTACCGCGGTTCGTATGTATTAATTAGTGTCAGTTTAAATCTGACACTAATTTATATATGTCTATATCAGGGGTCGGCAACCTGTTTGTTCTTAAGGGCGCAATACTAAATTTGAAAATCACCGAGGGCGCATATTTTACTGATAATCAACAGGTATAAATAGGCATTAAAAAAAAACAGATTTTTTATAACTTTATTTTGTTGGTGTCATACATAATGAAACATATAGTTCAGTGTGAAACTTGGGTGTCCATATTTTCGGCTCATTTCTTATAATTGGGGATATATTTAGAGTTACCGGTCCTTAAACAATTATCTAAATGTGAGTCATTAAGCTTTGTTCGGTATTTTGATTTCAAATTTTTCATATTTGAGAACAAAGACTCGCAATTGTATGTTGCACAATATGAATAAATTTTTAGCGCACATTTCCTTAAATAGGATACTTATTTTCATCGACTAAATTCCAAAACATTTTATCATTACTATGCGCTTTTAAAATAATATCACTCTGCAAGTTTATTATTTCCAATTCTAGGTCTTTGATATTATGAAGCTTGAAATACACTAAAACTAATTCAAGTAATGGATTTATGAAAAATCTTAGAACGGGTTCTAATGCTGCAAAATCGTCAAATCTAGAAGAAAACTCTTCTATTAGCTTATCTATAATTTCTAAATATGATGTAGCAGTAAAATTTTCATTATTCAAATTTAAACTCTCAACAGTATATTTTATATTTGGGATATGTGATAATGATTTTTTCAACAGATGGGATTTCAACAACACTAACTTGCATTTGAATGTCCTAAACTCAACTGACTACTTTCTGTATATCGCCGTTTGACAAGAGTAAGTAATTCGCTCTGGCTATCATACATTTACATTAGTCCAGCGAGGGCGCATTAAAAATCGATCGGGGGCGCCATGGCGCCCACGGGCGCCGCGTTGCCTACCCATGGTCTATATCTTCCGTCCCTCCCAGACATAATAGAGAATAGTATGATTTTTTATTAAAAATATATGCTATTCTATCTTTCTATGTATGTGGTCTCATTAGCCTTCTTGAGCAAAACGATAGATCGTAGCGCTCAGAACCAAACCAAACGTTCTAAGTATGTTACTCTTCGAGGTTAAGTATAAAATATTTTTCTATTAAAATCCTATTTGAAATACTTTCCCTTTTAAGGCTACAGTGACCGATCAGTTAGATGAAGTTTGTTTGAAAATTCGATATTTCTGATTCATTCATTTGTGAAATATAACTAAGAACACAAATCAAAGAAGGTGTTTTAATATTCATTATCTTATACTTAATTTAATATAACTGTTACAAATAACTATTTTAAACTGCTTAAAAAAATTATTTTTACGTATTTGAAACTTTAAGTGCAATTATAACGGTCATACAGCTTTGAAATTTATTACCAATTTGTCTTGTAGCGTACTAAATAAAAGTTAATTAAAATTGTATTTTTAATAGCAAAAATCTATATTTTTGAAATTAAACGAATTATTTTACATACTTTGTACGGGAAAATGGATATTTTAAATATTAGCATTTTATTAAACTTCATATCCAGTGAATGCTACAAGCCTTATCCCACGTCAACATATATGTGTTGAAAAACACAACATATTCAGTTTGAGATTCCTTTTCACGTTGAAGAATACGCTGATTTCTCGTGTGCTAGCAAAAAGTTTTCAACCTATTTTTTGGGTTGACGTACACATAAGGCCTGTAATTGGTTGAAATATTTTTGCTATCGAACGAGAAATTTGTGCATTCCTCATCAAGAAAAGAAATAGTAAACTGATTCTATTGTTTTTGTGTGATAAGACCTTTGCATTGTAAATCCTTGACTCATCGTTTCTCAAACGAAACATTTTCAACCAATTAAAGAGGTTATCACACGTCTCACTGAACCAAAATTAATCAGTTAAAAAATGTTCACTGTAACTTAAGTAACTTACCGCACTTTCTTCACTTGGAAAAGAAATTATACACTGAATACGTTACTTTTTTCAGATCATACGTGTTGGCGTGTAGTAAAACTATTAATATGAGAACTAGTTTTTATTCAAAGGCTTAAAAGTATGAATAACTATTATACGTAAAAGGAATGCGCATAGAACATTTTTAATAATATATCGTTTTGTTCAATGAATAACTTTTAAAGTTGTTAAGTTTTACCTGGAAATTGAATATATTTTTACATAAATATATTGCTAATGAAATATTAGAATTTCAAACTGATTGTTTAAAAACAAAATAAATTAATTTTGAAAGTCCACTGCTCGCTTAATCATTTTGACCTATAAATTTTTAATGGACAGTAATTTTTTTTAATATTCTGTCTTATTATCTATTAGCAGTGACATGGCTATTACGACAGTTCTTGCATACTGCCAAATTTCTAGGGTGGCTGATAGAATAGCTACAAGATATAAGCAATGATAGGGGGTGGCTAAATACTACCTTGCACTCCAAGTGTCTAATAGTCCAGATAAGACTTTGTCTATTAGTATTAACATCTTTTATTCTGTAAGATCCGTTGTCATATTTTGGGTCGTTTCTTTTACTGCAACGATTTTTTGAATAGACGTAAAACGAAATTTTTTAACCATCAATCATTACTTTAAATGAACACGCAACTAGAAGTCTTTATCTATTATTATTGTATCAAAGTAAAATGATTTATACAAAGTTATCAAATATGCTTTAAAGTTCTAGCAATCTGAATAAATATACAAACAAATCTAACCCGTACAAGAGACTTTACCACTCTCGCCTTTTATTTATAGAGTGACTACAACAAATTAATTCAGTTAATGACCTCTATTTGCTCTCAGGTGATACAGTCCGCGCAAACCTTGTCTCGACAGCATTTTCTTTTCTTTTTTTTCTGCCAACAGTCAAAATGATAGCTATAGGCGTTTGAGAAAATACAAAAGTAAACAGTATGTACAGTAATTACTTTTTAGATAGTGAAAGCAAAAATTTTATCCCAGCTGTGTATTCATGACGTGCTGCATATATAATATAATAGATGCACACAGATAGGAAAGAATCTCCCATCACACAGGCCTAAGTAAATAATGATGAAATAGATGGTAAGAAAGCAGTTGTATTTTTTCATTTTTTTAAACAACTAGGATCAGAAGTGGTGGATATTAAACTTTTTTTTTTCTTTTTTTTTTTTTTTTTTTTTTTTTTTTTGTGAGTTAAATAGCTTATACATCTATTTAACGCTAGAATGTTCCACTATCCTGTTTTTGCTAACGTTGTTACAATTATTACGCCTGTAAGACAACTGTATAAATTTATTTTAAAGTAAGGAAAGTCGAGTAATACATACGCTTTTATTAAAAAAAATCCTTTATTGCATAAAGTTACTTTCAGATTTTAACAGTTTTTATTTTAATTATAAAACGTCTACGAGAAGTAAAGATAGTGTTTTAAGGTTGTGAATTGTATCAACGAAGTAATACTTAAGCAACAACTTTACTAACATTCAGTTTTTGGTTTAATTATGATGTACGAGGAATGAGAAAGTAACATTGTGTGTTAAAAATATACTTCACTGTGTTGTTTGGAGTATCATATTAAAACTTTTCTCTATAGACTTAGAATTTATCTAAATCAAATTTCAAAGATTTTAGATTACTGAAACTTATACATTTTATATTAGTAATTCCCCCCCCCCCGACAATTTTAATAAGACAGTAAATAAATCATATACTCAAATTTAACAATACTAAACAAGAAAAATAGACCATTAAACTTTTTTTTCCTTAAAAACTGTGATTATAAAATAAAAATATGATCGTAAATTAAAGGGAAAACTAACGAAAAGCTAGTGCTTCTATTCGATAATGCTCTTAAAATTTGCTCGTATTTTGGATAACTGATTTAACATGTATAGGGAGAAATCTTGTTTTATATTTTATTTTGTCTCAGCATATCTAAAAATTACTGCTATATAAATAGCATATAACCAAACATATAAGTGGTCTGCAAATGTCAAAATTACTAGGAAGGAAATAGAAAATAATTTTGATTGTCTTGTTTTTGTGCATTTCGATCTGATTGCCCTTGATTGTCAAACAAAAAATCATGGTAAAACATCTTCGATTCTGAGGTAAGATGAGATGTAAATGTTAGATTTGATTTACTTAGTAAAATAAATTTTATAAAATAAAATTTACTTAGTAAAATAAAGGATTATTCAGACTAGAATCGTTGAATTCCAGGAAGTACACCAATATTGCACAAGTTCTTAAGTTGCACCGACAAAAATAGTTGGTTAGGCTAATTTTTAGCTTTAGACTTTAAATTATGAGCAAGAAATATTTTTTGTTAGAATTCCATCTCAAAATTTTTTGTGAAACCCTAGGGCCTCTGTTCCCAAACTGGTGCCAGGAGTGTAAGCCACAGGTGATTTGGACTAATCAATTTCAAGTGGTTTGAAGGTTAAAATAACTAAACTTCCTATAAACTTAAAGGAAATAAGGAAATTTTTATTCAACAATTTCATTTATTGCATTAAAGAAAATCAGCATTAAATTTGCATAGTTTTAAAAGATTTATTTTCCCTCTCAACCGCTTTAAGGGTAGATGTACCTCGAAACTTTTTTAGCCCTACAAGAGTACCTCGATGAAAAAAGTTTGAGAATCACTGCCGTAGAAGATCGCCTAACAATAATTTGGAACTTCTGAAATAATTTAGATTAAGGTTGTCCAGGCATTTAAGTCTCCTTCCACTTTTGTACAAATGAAGCAAATCATATCTACCCTATTCCATCTCGCCACATTGCTATTCATTGTGCTAATTCATTGTTTTCCAGTTTTATATTTTCTCAAGTGCATATTTAACTTGAGAAAATTTGTTTTTAATGTTATCGCATATTTTCAGTTCAGAGTCCATGTAAAATTTATGCACGTAAAATGTTTTTAGGATTAATTCCAAGAGGGATCAGTCACAAGGCTTGGTCTAAGCAAAGTAGAAAATTAACATTTATCATTGAGGATAATTAAATATCCGAATTTTTAGAAGCGTTTTATATAGGTTTAGTACAAAATTTTGAGGTACCAAGGTGCATTAATAATTTACCGAAAGGGTAGTAAAAAAAGGTTTCATTTCTGTACAACTAAGCTAAAATTACCATTCCTTAACTGTGAATATATTTATGTATATGCTCTCAATCTGACTTCACTTTACATATACTTGCTTTCATCTTATAAAAGACTACAATTACTTTATATTTCGTTTGTAGATTTTCTTTCCAAATATTGCCAATAGATGGCAGTAGGTAAAAGGCAAAAGTGCCATTATCCTTTTTTTGTTTTGTTTTGAGATTATGTGAATTGTTTTAAAATGTAGACATTAACTCATATGAATTACTTCATAGTTTTAACAGAAATTTTTAAAGTAGAAAAATAATTAAACATGTCTAGTAGCTACAGGTTCATACATAGTCATTGATACTGAAATTAGTTTTTAAACTTTATCTCACGCTTGAACTAACAGTTTCTCTTCTGTGACCCCTTTAAATTATGCATGATTGTAAAGAGAAGAAAATTCTGTATAATCGAATTCTACAATTTTAAAGTTTGATGTAATTTTTGTGCACTTATAGTAGTATAAATTTCTTTAATGCTTAATGAGGTTTAAAATTTTTGTTGAGAAATCTAAGATGACCCCAGAACCTACCAAGTGAAAAATTACTACTTAATACATAAACATAGAAAAATTTTAGCATCCCGCGTTTAGTATTCACGTGTACAGGTAAAAACAGAGTAAAGCAAAGTTTTTATTGGGACGTACTACTACCACTGATGATACAGAGAGTAACATTACAAATAAATATAATGATATATAATGAATCAGTTTCTCTTTTAAAGGCGCAACATAGCTTTACATACAAGAAAAGCAACACGCACTGGTCCCTGTAATAGCATATTAGATCATGTAGAAGAGGATAATTTGAATTATCAGTATAAAGTAATTGCTGTAAAATACATGCATATTTCAACAGTGAAATTAGATAGAAAGTTTTATATTTATACAATGGAATCTTGATCTATCGTTCCCACAATATTTGTTTCCCCGCATTCATTTTGGTATTTTGCATTGATTTTTTTGATTTATTTGATCCCGATTTTATTCCCTTAGAATGTTATTTTATCCTACATTCATCATTCCCGAATTATTCGTTTTACCGCATCTAATGACAAAAATTTCGGTCTCCTGCTCACTTTATTTTTCCGGAATTATCGTTTTTGTAGAATTTAAAACTATGGATGAAAGTTTTTTTGTGTTGATAAGAATGTTTCAAGATGATGGTGAGGCAGAAAACATTTCTGACATATCATGGTTATTTCCAGACCAACAGCGTATTTGATTTTTTATTTTTTATGGTGCTGCCCACTTAGATGAACAGGCATTGATTTGGTAACGTTTTAGAAAACAATATACCAATCAAGGTACGTAGTTTGAAGCCCATGAAGCATTGCCAAAATTAAAATTATTTATATACTCGCATACTGACATTAATAGCGTACTTGTAGCGGTAAAGGCCCTAGAACGGGCATTTTTTAGCTTCATCGACAGTCCTGTCATCCACTTGTACAAAGCAGGTAATCAATTACAAAATATTTTTTAAGATATTGAATATGGATTTAAATATAAGCATTATTTTATAGAATGCTATGCAATTCCAATTAATGTTGTGGATAGTTTATCCATAATCACCTTTTTCCGAATTTGTACATACTTTTCCTGCTTTCATTGTTTTCCATATTAGCATTTAAAATTGTTATAAATTGCGTTAAAATAAGTACTAAAACAATTTTACTATCAAAACAGTAAAGAGAAAAAAATCTAACGCAGGCAAAGTGTTTCGTTTCTGTACTCATTATCTCAGTAAATCTGAGACATCAATTTTTTAGTCTTATCGAGAATGAAATCAAGATTGATATGATACATGAGGACTAGATATAAAAGAAATGTCATTTAAGATAAACGTTTGTTGAATTATTTAAACTATTTGTTTATTATTCAATTAGGAGTCTCATGTAGGATTTAGGAGTGTGAGAGAGTCAAGTAGAATTTCTAATTTTACTAATGTTTCTCCATGCTAGATATTTTCCTGCTTGAAATTGACCGACATCAATGAAGAGTATTTGCATACTGAAATAAAAAATAATAAACGTCGTTAAAAATGTTTTTATTCACTTTTTTATGTAAATTTTGACCTTTTGTGCCAAACGATAGTTTCTCAGCTCATTTTCTAGTTCCCATTTCTCCTCTTTGAAATGATTCATTTGTCATTCTGAGCATTATCTATGTTTTGATATTTATTTTCTGGAAATAAATCCTAGTGGTAATAAATATTAAAATTAAAGCAAAAAATTCCATTGTTTAAAGTAAAAATTAAAGTATAATGCACGAATGAAAGATATTTTTTAAATTCATCTTACACCCCACGAATTCAAAAAAAAAAAAAAAAAAAAAAAAAAAAAAATTGGTTCTGACAAAATTTCATTCACTCAAAGTTTTTCTACTTAGTAAGGTCAGATGTGAGAAAACATTTCTTTGTACTAGAAGTTGATAAATTTCTAAATCTTATTAAGACCATTGGGAGTTTATCGCTAAAATGATTCTCGCAAGTGTCAATTATAAAGAAACCAAAAATTGTAATTAAAATGCTTGATTACTTATTTTCCCCACAGAATACATTATATAAAATATAATATTATTAACTAATAATAGTAACAAGTATCTAATAAAGTCTTGAAGGATTAAGAAATGATGAAAAATATTGGTATATTTGGATCCTAATTGCGAAAAAGCTTTCTCACAGAAGGAGATGATTATTAAAGGAGAAAATTAGGTGTCGTTTTCTTTGATAGAGATCACAGCACATAAGTAAATCACAGGATTTTATCTAAAGTTTATTTGCATGCAGTTACATAGCAACAAGACTATCACAGCAATAGAGTTATGTATACACAACAAGATACTCATTTCAAGTGCTAATCACTTTCAACACAAATGACAATTTTTAAGCTAGTGGCAACACTAGCTGTAATTTCAATATGTAGCCTATCAGGAGTTTTCTAGCAAATGGTATTCTGTAACTCCACTACAGCAGATTAGCTATTGTGGTACACACGAAAATTAATGTAACCCCAAATGAAAAAAACAAATCAAGGGCTGTTTCGTCTTGTGATCAACTGTGACTTGATTGCTCCTCTATAGGCAAAAATTTAAAGTATATTTCTTCTCCATCCCTCCCCTTCAAAACAAAATTTCCTTCAAGAAAATAACTTTTTATAGAAACCACGTTCAAATATATCAATCCCTACAATTTGTATGGCTTTTAAAATTATTTAAGAATTTATGTATTACTTGGTTTGTAATAAAAACACAAGACTATGGTAAAGGAGAGTAGTTATAGAAAATTATAATTAGAGAAGTGTCACACACACACACACACACACACACACATATATATATATATATATATATATATATATATATATATATATATATATATATATATGTGTGTGTGTGTGTGTGTGTGTGTGTGTGTGTGTGTGTGTGTAACCTGGCGAAATTTATCTCACCGATTACATAAGAAAATTTAGCCCCTATTATTTGGATTTCCCAGACTTACTGGGCAATAAGACAATCTAAGTGATTTGCAGTCGTAACTTCTTTTAAAAGTCCAACGTTGTGGAACTTAACTTTATTGAGACTAAAAATGAACGTCTTTACAAGACAAAAGCTTTGCATTGAAGCTCCCAAATACATACTTCTATCACAAATTTCCCCAAACAGTGAGTCATTACGTGTATGTTTTCTCAAGAAAACAAGAGATTTCACAGCCTTATTGGCAGTCAGAAATGAACTTTGATCATTTAAGTCAGATTTAAGAAGAGAAAATTTCATATGCAACAATTTAAACATTAAAGAAGTAAAACTATGGTCCTAGAACAGCTAGAAAATGTGGTCAGGGGACAAAAAATTAGCATTTATTCTAGCTTTAGATTAGGGTGATGGGTAAAAAGAATTTAAGTCGGTGAACACTCCTTTAAATGTGACATTTTTTCGGTTGGAAAATTAGGTATTAAAGAATGCAAAGCGGAAAAAGGAGAATTTTAGATAGATATTTTAGGTCTAATAATTGTGGTATATAACACACACACACACACACACACACACACATATATATATATATATATATATATATATATATATATATGCATATACACACCAACCTATACAAAGTATTTATAATATTATGTCACTCTTTTGTATGCTTGGTAAGTTTCAAGATAGCATAAAATCTCTTTTGCTCCATCGGAATGCCCAATGGACATAAATAGGTGCAGGTGATCAAGTAGGATGCTTACGTACGTGTCACCTGTCATAGTCGTATCTAGACGTATCAGGGATCCCATATCACTCCAAATGTACGCACTCCATACCACCACAGAGCCTCCAACAGTCCCCTGTTGACATGCAGGGTTCATGGATTCATGACGTTGTCTCCATATCCGTACACGTCCGTTCGCTCAATACAATTTAAAGCTAGACTCGTCAGACCAGGTAATGTGCTTCCAGTCATCAACAGACCAATGCCTGTGTTGACGGGTCCAGGTGAGGAGTAAAGCTTTGTGTAGTACAGTCATCAGGGTACACGAGTCGGCCTCCGGCTCCAAAAGCCTATATGGATGATGTTTCAGTAAATGGTTCGCACGCTGACACTTGTTGAT
Source organism: Pardosa pseudoannulata (assembly GCA_032207245.1). Taxonomy (NCBI): domain Eukaryota; kingdom Metazoa; phylum Arthropoda; class Arachnida; order Araneae; family Lycosidae; genus Pardosa; species Pardosa pseudoannulata. Next base: position 153,916,880 of record CM063502.1, read on the forward strand.
GGCCCAGCATTGAAATCTGCAGTCATTTGGGGAAAGGGTTGAACTTCTGTCACGTTTAAGGATTCTCTCCAGTCGTCGTTGGTCCCGTTCTAGCACGATCTTTTTCCGGCCACAGCAATGTCGGAGATTTGATGTTTTACCGGATTCTCGATATTTACGGTACACTCGTGAAATGGTCGTACGGGAAAATCCAAATTTCATTGTTACCTCGCAAATGCTATGTCCCCTCTTCCGTGCAGTGATTATAACACCACGTTCTAATTCACTTGAATCTTGACACCTGCCATTGTAGCAGTAGTAATAGATTTAACAACTGTGCCAGATACTTGTTGTCTTATATAGGCATTGCCAACTGTAGTGCTATATTCTGATTGGTTCCTTATCTCTTTTAAGCCTGCCTATACCAGTTTTTTTTTGCTCTTCAGTGTATAATAGGGACAGAAAATAACGGGTATTATAAATTTAAGTTTGCTATAATTGGAATTTGTTTTAAGGGATAGATTAGCTTGATTATTTCCTAATATAATATGTGCTGTATCTGCATTTATAGAAACTTTAACTATCATACAAGCTATTTACTCTGTATTAAATTCTCAGTCATCAACAAAAATATGAGTATTAATAGATGTACTATGTAATTCTATTACCTCTGTTCTTTCTGCATTTAAAATTTTTTTTTGTACATTAGATGAATGTTAACTACATTCATATAATATTCTTTTTCCCAAAAATTTTAAAATAAGAATAAAGATTCCATTAGGAAGAGTTGGCATTATCAATCGATGTCAAATGATTTTTATTCTTTTTATTGAAAAGCATTTATTTGAAAAGTATTCAAGTACCTATAAATTTTTTTCTGATACTTGAATCCTTCTTTGAAAAATAACATTCTATCATTATGTTTAGTTTCTAATACTTAGTAACGTAAATGATTAAAAATGCGGCCGTAAATGTAGTTAAGCTCTATCCATTTTATAGGAAAGATCAAAACATTTATGGCTTTAATCCAAAAGCCACAAAACTGCAATTACTTCTTAAGTAATAACGAGCAAAGTATTGCTACAAATCAGTCACTTATTTATGCTCTTAAAATTTAATTAATTTGTATGACACATATTTTAATTATGAAAAGCAAAATTAAAGAGATTGTTTTAACAAATATCTGATATTTATTCAACCCTACGATTGAAAAAGTTAACGCGCTATTACAATAAGCTGATAAAGTAAAGTAATTTTTGGTGTTTTCAAACTTTAATCATTAAATATTACTTTAGCCTGTATTGACTCTAATTTACAAAAGAACTTTACTAATGGAAGTTTAATGCTTCCGAATAAATATTTTATTCAATAACTACAGTTTATTCAACGAAATCAAATAATCGATTTAAACATTAGTTGTGTTAATTTTGGAGCAAAAAGAAACACATTTTCTCCCCTTTAACTCTTGAAAAGTGGCGTGAAAAGTATGAGCTCCATTGAAACTATTTATAACTAGAGTCCTTGGGAAGAACTGGAATTACTAATCTCGTTCAAAGGCAGGATTTAGATATTATGGTTGAAGTTAAGAGTGCTTTAGGTGCTTTTATAACTATAGAAAAATTGTTATGTGGTAATTTAATTTTTATTATTTAATTATATATATATATATATAATACATAGGATGATTGATTATAGAAAATATGCCAACTGGTTTATTTTTTATACATTTTGAATTTTAAAAAACCTGATGTGGACACATGGCTTTGTACACTTATTAAATTATTCACATTCTTTGGGCCTTTCATTTAAACTAGTATTTTTATGAAGGTGAGAGCCGATCCTTGAATACATTTATTATGGGAACAGTTATACAATTGCTAAAATGTTACTTTTTAATAACTAAACTTTTATATAATATTAATTCAATAATGAGTAGAGATCAAATACCTACATCTAGTAGGTACCAGTAGCATTTAAATAGTTGTTATATTGAGATTCTTCTTTACACAAAGCGCAAATTGGAATAAAAATAGAGGTCTGCAACTAGATATAACAGCAGTTCTAAATACAACATTTGAACATCTTACGGTCAAATGCTTTTGAGTTATGCCTACTACGTTAATATACGTTATACTGGAAATTTTAGCTGTAAGAATGTAGATTGCAATAAAAAAGGAAGATGCTAAACTTAGATGTTATAACACTCCGAATTTCAACATTCTAAGTCTTGTCGTTTGGAGTTATGCGAAATACATAGGTAAGTACAAACGTCCCGACGAAAATAATCAAAATGCATTCCGGGATGGTAAAAATGGGTATTTAAAGTTTCCTTGTATGTATCTACAAACGTAACACTTAAACTAGGGATTCAGGCATGTTTAAAATGGCATTTCTCTGTAAATCAACAATGCAATTACAATTATTCCTTTACTTCGTACGAGCAATTAAAAATGTATAGTAATAAATTTTTTTTTCATGTTATCAAGATACTGAAATATGGAGTACGTCCAACCTGGATAATAAATCCTGTAAAAGTCCTTGTTTGAAAAAAACTATCAATATGAATAGATAGTCTTAAAAAAATTGGACACAAATTTTAACAGTATTTATTATGAACTAGATCTTTGTTCGCTAGGGGATAAATTTATTACCAGTGGGATATTCAGTTGATCTTGAATGGATTTGTCTTTAATCTTTAGTACTAAGGTTATTCTTTTTTGACGGAAAACAAAGAACTCAAAGGAAAAAAACGTTGTTTTTGTGATTATGACAAATACTGTAGAAACTATAGGTACTCTAAATAAGAACATAACAAATTTAACAGAAAACATAAAAAATGAAACATACGGAGTCACACATCATCCGGTTTTATGATAGGAAAAAATATATGTTAACAGAAGTCAAAAGATCATAACAGTATTTATCTATCGATTTTTTATTGATAAAATTTATTGTTTTGCAGTATGCTCAATTTGCTGTCAAAGCAAAATTTCGTTAAAAAAATCCATTATTGGTGATGACTTAATGAAATTAATTGTAGATATAAATTAGTGTATGGGAAGTTATTGCAGGTGTAGCGGTTTCTTTAGTCTTTGTTTTGGCAAACATGAGCCTATAATTATATGTCAAAAGAATGGCATAAACCACAGATTATGGGCATAAAATTTCATAAGTCATTTCTTTTACTCTGTCCAAATGATAAAGATATAACTCGATAGACAATTTTAAAATAAATATGCTCTTTAACATATTAAGAAATATTAATAAAAGTCTGGATGCTAAAATGCAATGAATCCCCCTAGAGAGCGTTAAAGAAACCGAGAACCTGTGCAAATATAGTTAGGACTTCTAAGATCTTTATAAACGAAATATTTGCATAGGTTCTACACCTTTTCCTGGTGTGCCGCTCTTATTTCTTCAAGATATTGAAAGAATTAGAGAAGAAGCTATCATTTAAAAACATTAACATTTTATACTTCTTAAGAAAAGCAAAAAATAAAATACCTTAATTTTAGAAACTGAACCACTTTAGTTACTAATGAATACTTTAAAAATTGTCCAAGACTTAAATACTAAGAAATTTCCAGTATCGAAAGTTTATTTCTTATTATCGTAGACTAGCAGAAATACCTTGTGTTATAAAGAATTTATTTTTATGTCAAAAATACTACCATATAATATAATTTTATCTTTTAATTTACGTTCACAGTCGCATTCATAGATATAACACGGGTCTTGGAGGTGGACAATTGTTGATATTCCAAAATTTATTTCTAATTTTATTTTATATTTGGATAGTTATTAAATAGGGGTAAAAATAGATATACGCGAGGTATTATAAAAAATAATTTAATCTTCATAAACATTCAGAACCACTGTAAATAAATATAGCTTTCAATTTTAATTCCGTTTTAAGTTCTTGAAAAACTATATTTTTAACTGTAAAAACGGGGTATTTCATTTACCTATATTTGAAGAATATTTTTCTATTTCTTTGTGGACCTATTTGTATTGATAAAATCTAAATTTAGTCGGTAAGTTGGAGATTTTTGACAATGTGTTCAAACACCCTTCAAAATGGCGTAAGTGATGCAATATAATCATCTCTAATCATTTTGATATGATTTGCTGTGTGTGGAATTCCAATGTCGTGAAATGGAAAGTGTTTGGTAAGAGGATAGTCTAGTATAAAATCCAATGCTCGTCAGTACACACATCATGATTAAACCCATTCAAGGACCTACTATTTAAAGCTGATTACGAACGGCTACATGCATGCATGGCAAAAGCGGTATTGAAGCCCATGAATATTTGATTCCGAAAGGTGAAAGCACTACGGCCACCACTTGGCCTTGAAAGAGGAATTAGAAATGCACAACGTAATACATTAACAGTCACAGAAATTCCTAAAATCTATTTTTTTCTAAATTATAAAGGGCTAGTATTAAGTCTATACAATATATAAAAAAAATCTGTAATAAAAATACCAAAATTTGGGGGTTTTGCTGACAAAATGTTGGTTAAACTTGCATTTATGCATTTGATTCGGCGTATTTTCCGATCTCCTTAATCCTATAATAGTCTTTTAAACAGAATTTATCCTAATTAAAAACTTGTTTATGGAGAAAAGGTTTGAAAATAATTTTATTTTAAATAAATGATTAATACTGATGTAATATATTTATTTAACCGTATTAAACATGAAAATTCACTTATGGAGCTGCCATCTATTGTTGACTGTCCTTTTAAGGGTGATATTACTTGACAGGTTTTATTTGAACATTTCAATATATATTTTAACAATTTCATAGAATTGTGGAGCAATCTTTGGTGCATCTACAACACAGAGTTTTGATTTGTATGAACATCAAATAAACATGAGGTATCTGGTTTTGCCATCTCACGTCAGATGCAGTCTTAGAGATTTTTACAGCAGAGAAAATATTTAAGAATTACATTTTGACAGGTTTATTATGCATGACGGTCTTAGGTGCTCTTCGGAGGAGAAAATACCCACAATTAGAAAAAAAAGAGCTGCTGGGACCAAGCATTAGCCATTTGTCATTACATACACAAAAATGTACTTAAACGCATAACAGGCACATATTTATGTGTGTGTTCATTCGTATATGTGTATGAATGTATGTGTGTGTGTGTGAAATATACTAAACATTTAACCTAAACGCATCTCTCTTTCTCTCTCTCTCTCTCTCTCTCTATATATATATATATATATATATATATATATATATATATATATATATATATATATATATATATAATATTATGATCATCTGAATTAATGCGTGATTTCTTTTATGATCATTTATAATCAAACAGTAAACTTCACAACTGATGAAAAGAGAATGAAAGAAAATCCAAACTTATTTTTCTACAATTTTAATTGGTAAAGTACTACATCGAAGTGCAGATGTTTGACAAACAGCTTTCTTGAAACCTCCTAATACATTACTTTTAATGATACTTTAAAATAAAATGAGTTTTTCTTTAACAGAATTATTTTAGTAAAGTATCGAAATGACAAATGATTGAAACGCAAATTGACATTAAGATATGAGATAAATGTCTTTAGAATCTACTCAATTCATTATTTAAATAATGGAATAAAAAACTCTTTCGCGAAATGAAAGGTTTTCTTAAACGCATAATTTAATATGAAGTAAAATGACATTTGATTTCGGTTACTTATTATTCATGGGGTAAGTAACCAATGAATGCTAAACGATTATTGCATGTTATAACAAAGGAATGATTTTCTCGGGAAAAATAGAGGAAACGCCAGAGATAATGTAAAATACTCGTCTTGAGCTCAAATCTGGCGAAGAATATCATTAATCATGTACTACTCAAATTTCAACATCCAAAGCTTTTATATGCAGTTTATTTCTTGAAACGTGTCGTTCACTTTACAAAGGGAGAGCCTAGTGCTTATATCAGCACTAGTTCAATATGCTTCAGGGTTTTAAAACTTATTACTGGAATAAAGAGCAGATAATGAAGCTGAAATTTTTAAAAGAGTTTGAATAATTTATTTCTAAAGAAAGTAAGAAGTTCTTATAAAGAGTAATTTGGAAGTTAAAAATTTATGGTAGCTTATTATGGCGTATGCCTTAACTCTAGAATGCATAACGTGGATATTTTGTACGTGATTGCAAGACTATTCTTAATTTTTTTCTCATTTTTATATGAATGAATGAACTTAATGTAAAAGAATTTAATTACTTTCATATGCTATAATTAAGAGCTTTGGAAATATTAATATATGATATGTTATTTCCTCCCATGTTAAGCTAATTTGGAAATATAAACATTCATATACCCCAGAGTTAACATTGATTTCAGTTAGACTCGAAGTTTATATATAGTCTTGCTTGTGAGACTGATTGAAACCATATATAACCCAATTTTTAAAAAGTTACTCCCTCCATTGTTTACACATTATGGAATATTCAAGATTAACTTATGAAGTTAACAATCTATTAATCAACCGAGATAGTTTGTAATGGACAAGTTTCATAAAATAATGGATCATAATGGGTAGACATTTTGGTGACTAAAGGAAAAGTTTATAATCAGAATATATTATTTTTTGAATCTATTAAAGTAACACACATTGATTTTAGTCAATGAAAGGTTTAAAAGAGTATCTCTGGATTGCAAAAGTGTATTAGATAAGAACAATTAACCTTTACCTACAGTTGTGCGAAATCACAGATTTCATCCATATGCATTTTCACCCCTTTAATTCATAAATGATCCATACCTTTCTCAGTATCTTCCGGCAGCGTAACGCAAAATAACAACTGAACAGAAAACTATCTTAGAAACACGTCCACAATAGCTAACATTTAACTGATTATTACCGTAATAATCTAGTGAAAAAGTTGTTGCACCTGTAGAGAGATCAAAAGTTGAAGCAGTCTTACGGGGAGATAGAACCTATCGAGCCGAAACTACTTCATTAAAACATTAAACTAGTTTTGATTTATTGCAAAATAAAAAGCTCCGTTTTTTTAGAATAAATTTTTCTTGAATCATTGTTAAGAATCTAACTTAAAAGAAATGATTTATTTTTGTTCTCTGAAGCTATTCATTTTTGAAAAAAAAATTATATATATGTATACACCCAGTGGAAAAAATAGAAAAATAAAGAAACTCGAAAAACAACTTTCAAAATTTGTAAATTTGAAATTAGTTTTATCTATTTTATTCTGTTAATCTTAATTATATTAGTACGAGAAATGTACTTTATTTTATAGCATGATAAATGATAATATTTATTAAAACTTTTAGTTTATTAACGATTAAAAAAATTAAATCTTAAATTGCCAGATAACTCTGAAGTTTTGGTTTACAGAATAAAACAGATATTTTCGTTTAGTTTGTTATAAAAATTTAGTTTCTAATAAAGTTGTTTCAAAAGTTATCTTGCTGGTAAGTGAATTTCATTTTATATGTATATTTATACGTTCTAATGAAAAAATACACTACTAGAAATGACAAAACTAAATAATATTTTAAATCTAGAGGTATTAAAGAAATTGTAATAAAACACTTTCTAATGGAAACAGAGTATTTAATTGTAAGATGATTGAAAAATCTACTTTTCTATACCAATGAAATTAAAACGACCAAGAATCCGGATGGTAATGGTTTTTCATAATGAAAGGTCACCACCATTGCCTATTAGATTCCCTTAAAGGGAGGGATTTGTCGATAAGATTTTGATAAAAGAAGAGCCGGACTATGGTCGCTCCGATAGTGGTTTGATAACTGGCATGGCTGTTCGTAGTCATTCGAAATAAGCTTTAGCAGTTGACTGATGAAAGCACTCCACTTAATATTTTATTACATAAGAATGAGCAGGACTGTCATCTACTGCTGAAAACTGATTCTGAAAGATTAAAAGCATGCATACTAACATGGATATCAAATCTCTGTTTACGAAAGCCATTGCTTTGACATTTCGACCTATGTTCCCTGGAGATGTTTAATTTTAGTTATTTTTTTAACCTAAATGGGCGGATATATATACTTTTCAAATAAGGCAATGAGATAATACCTATGGAGTAATCTGAGTAATGTGAATGTGTCCTTAAAAACACAGAGATATTTTTTACAGTTTGTGATAAATTATATCGTTTTAGTTATAAGTCGTTTATATTGTCTTTTAGGACCTATAAGGTGTAATAAAGATTTACAGTTCAACAACGCCAGCGCTGACCTAGAGAAACTGACCTAGAGGCGAAGTGAGTGACCCTCTTTCGACCCCATTGGTCAAGAGGGGTTGCTAACCGCGGAGTAGCCCTCTTCGGCCAAGGCAACGCTGTCCAACGAACTTTTTCGAGAGATCTGCAGGCCCCCTCGGAGAGAGAGCAAGGAAGAAGGAGTGTGGAGCTTAATTTCTTCTGCACCAGTTTTTACACCATTTCTTTTTTACACCAAGACGCCATGTTTGGCATATCTTCGACCGAGTGTGGTCCCATTGGCATAATGGCCTAAATAGCATTTTTATTTCCTATTTACACCTTTATTTATATTCAAAATAAACAAAATTCAGCAGGAGGAATTAGTTTTTTTTTTCAATTTTGTATTTTCTTACGAGTACTCCACTTATACGTGCGTCTGGCCTAGACGCTCTGTCGGCCCTCATCTTCATGTAAGGGATACACTGAGCTTAAACTTTATATTTGAAAGGGTGAAGTGGTTATCCTTATATTGTGCTTAGTGTCAAAATGTCCTCCATTCCTTTAACGTGAAAAGTTAAGCATCTCGAACGAAACAACTTATAAAATAAAAACAAATTTCAAGACTGTTGATGTATCATCATTAAAAATACACACATGTACTCGGAAATTACAAAACACTTAATACAACTGTGTTGCTTAAGAGTCGTCAATTTATGAATGATCATCGTTAATGGATTTGCATAAAGTACTTTACAACTCCATTTTTTTCAGTTTTTTATTTTCTGCTTTTGTCAATATAATAATTAAGCTTTAGTAAACTAGAAAATTTTCTCTATCCAACATCTGTTATCTTGAAGGAGGGCTTTTTAATTTGGTTTATAATACTTTGCGAATTTTCACATTTTACATTATTGCAACATGTAATTAACGCTCATTATGAAACAAATACTATTTATTAAGGATAAGTAATAACTTTTTCCCAATATTTCTCAGGTACTTATATTTTAATATTTCTATTCATTTTTAGAGAAGAAACTGTTCTAACATTAATATCTTCGACACTTTAAACCAGCCTGAATTAGTTTTCATTCACAGGTACTTATTAAAAGAAAACGAGAAAAATGACATAATGTTACTCCACTGCAACAGCTAAAATAACTTTAGCTGAAAGTATGTTCATCAATCAAGAGTTAATAGTATAGTATTCAAACTGAATACACTATAATTTTCCGCAAGCCTATTAATTAGATATTCTATAGGGAGGCTAAAGATATTTTACGAGGATTAATGTAGCCTGCTCTCCCTTTTGAGATAAATTAAGCACGTATCAACTACGTTTTCAAATGGTATGAAATGAAATTCAGTATCCTTTGCTGATAGATTTAGTAAGGTAATGATCTGAATTTATTTAATCATGTGTGTTAATACTTGGAAGAAAGTATTTGGCTATATTGACGTTTTTTAAAATTGTGATGAATGAAATTTTCCGGAAAGCGCTAGAATTCTTGATTAGGTTTTTTGAGGAATATGGGGAAATAGAATAAAAGTGGGTGTTAAGAGATTTGGAGGATTTGATACATTGGCATATCTACATAAATTTCGAAAAATTATATGCGTATTTTATTCAATTTCTAACTCTCATTTAGTCTGGAAAGAGCTTAAAAAAATGTAATTTTGAATACGGAAAGATGAGGTTATTGTGCAGCAAAAATAAAAGATTTTCTTAAGAAAAATTGCATTTAGTGATGTTACATTTTATAGTTTTATGCAACAGGGGTAATCGCGTAAAGTGTTTGTAGTATGGATAATGAATGTTATGGAATGTTACTCGTTGAGATAAATGCTCTGTATGAAATGTTTAACTTCGTTATAGGAATAATTAATCTTTTTATGTCGTATTTCATTTAGCCTAAATTTTTTAAAGTTAGAAAATAATACTAACTGAACTGCTTTATTCTCGCCAATCGTGTAAAGTCTTCAATACATAAACTCCGTCATGTTTATAACACCAGATATTATAACTTTTTCATTTCATAAAATAAGTTAAAATTTATTTAAGTTTTATGTAGCGTAGGTAATGGTGCAAAACGTTTGTAGTATGGATAACATGTAGTATTATGGTCATATCACTCGTTGAGGTAAATGCTCTATATGAGATAATTATTTTTTTATGTTGTATTTTATTTAACCTAACGTTTTCAAGTTACAAAATCACACTGCTTAAATTAACAATCCTAATCAAACTGTTTATTTAATCTATTCTGTGAGGTCTATAATATATAAACCAAGTAATGTTTATACACCAGATATTGTAGCTTTTTCGTTGCATAAAATAAATTTTTTTTATATGAAATAGTTTGAATAATGGAATGTAAAAAATATTAGGAAGATATCAGAAAAATTAAATACGCTTGCATTGATACAATTATAATATGACAAATGTGTTCAACTAGGTTAATGTTTTTACTTTAAAATATAAACAAAATATATTTTGATCCCAAATACATAGCTACTTTTATTTTAAAATAAATTTAAATAATTTTTATTTTATGTTATTAATATATATAAAATTTCTAATAGTAATAAAATAACTTGTTAATTTTTTATTTTAATTTTCAAACATTAGATGCTTAAAATTATGTCCCTTTTTAATATATTTTATTACTTTAATGACTGTTATAATTTTATGCCCATCAAGTCAAAGGAAAAGTATGCAAGATTCATATAGATATCGCAATAATCGCAACCGTTTTTCTGTTGAAAAAAAAGGTAAGCTAGTTTTAATTTGTTGTAACCAACTAACATTAAATCACTTAAAAGCTGAAAAATAAATGGGCTAATGGAAGGCACCATAAAAATGTCATACAAACTATCGTTGCCAACTTCTTTTTAACTCAGAGTATCTAAATAATTACTTAGATAGAACACAATTTTGGCAAATGTGCCAAGGTTGTTACTCATATTCACTGACAAGCTAACTACATGAAAATAATACTTTTTAAAAAATAAACGAATATGTATTCAGGCCCATACTCATCAATTTCAGACTCGAAAAAGGTGACAGTTAAAATGTAATCATTAATTAAAATTTATCACACTGCAAATTTATTAAATTAAGATCAAAGTTTAAAGACGAACTATCACTGTTTTGAGATACATACTTGAAATTATCAATTAGTTTTTCAAGTCTCTAATAATTAAACTTAAATGTTCTATAATATTTCAGCTGAAAAGAATTTTTTTATTTTTGTAAACCAGAAATTTCTAAGTATTTTTGTGATATGAAAAATAACATTCAGATCGAGTTTGCTATTAAAGTATTTTTCTTAAACTATAAACGCTATTATCTTCGTACAGGAAATCAATTTTGGATTAATACGTGGGAGTTACATGAATATACATCTTTCTATCCAATCTGGTAGCCTCCAGAGCGAGCAGCTGCTTGTCCTCTGGGTGTATAGGAAGTTATTTAGCTCACTTGCCGGGCTCGAACCCGGTACTCCCGTATTCTAACATCCCACTCTGACCATTAGGCCATCTCGGGCCCAACGAAGACTCTATGCTTAATGTGAATTTTACAAATAATGACTGAAAACGGCCATTGGTATGAAAATATTCTAAAATCATAAGGGTGCTTGCCATTTTGTATTAGCGTTTTTGTGGTTATTTATTTCTCTTTTTTTTGTTTTATTATATAGAAAACTAGAATAATTAAGGGAATATATTAATGACTAATTTTATGTTTACACTTAACTTCTCAGGGGGGGGGGCAAGTATATTTTCTACTGAATCATTTCGGTTATAGAGAAAATTTAATTAGGTGGTATTTATTTACCACGAAAAATAAAAAGCACATTTTTTGAAACCAAGAGGACTTCATATTCTGTACACGTGTAGTGGGATCTCTTTTCTTAGGACTTTGTGCTACACTTCATATATCAGTTGTAGTTATAAACCACCTTTGGCATATAATTCCCATGTTGGCTGAGCTCACATTTCTTTGCTTAAAAATTAACAGGACGGCATTTCTATTTTCATAAGGTATATCTGACTTTTAGCTGACGAGTTCATGAAATTCGGAATGTTACCTGGTCTATAATATTTTTTCGTTTCTTGAAGGGTATTTAGTTAGATCATGTCGGAAGTTATCTTCCCAGGTCCCACGAAAGGTTAATTGTGTACATGTTTGTTCTTGAATGTGTCTTGCATCATTATGTCCATTTGTTCGATGAAATAAAGAACATCTCAGGGAGGGAAGACTATACATATTTTGGCAACATACTGCAATACAAACTGAATACACTTTCATTAACGCAAAGGACTTTTGAGATAGTGAGGCGGAACGATTGGTACTCTTACCTCTTTAGGCATATTGCTGGTTCAAAGTACATTTATATGATCAGTTGCCTCACTATATCTCGTCGGTCACCTATAAAAGCTGTTTATTTCCCACTTAAATGTTTTGCTTAGTTATTGTTTGAATTATTATTTTAATTACGGTGCCCTTTTTCATACCGATATACATTCATCAACTCATGAACAGTACATAAAGACATTACTCAAATAAATCATTTTTTAATAATTTTCAACAATATGTATGCTTGAACATTTCCTAAACATACATTTTAAGGTCATACTCATCAATATAAATTTAAATAACGTTTTCAGTCAGGCAGAGCATCTTTTTGATTTCAAAGTTTGTGATTTCGATCCTCACAGCTGACATAAATGTCACTAATTCAACCTCCAAATTTTTGTAAGCTAAAATTAACCATGCAGTTAAAAGTTTTGTAATGCATTGTACTTCTATCTTATATTTCCCTTTTAAGATGATGAATTTATTAAATCAGTGCTAAATAAACAAGTCATGAATTTTTTTTTCGCTTTGAGGATGAGTAACAAAGATAATGAAAAGTGTCTACTTAAAAACAAAACCCATAACAACCTCTTGTATCATTGGTAGTAGTGTAAGAAATGATACATTCAAAAGTAATTACTGGCAAATTCAGCTATCGTCGCTGAAATCATATTAATTTTTCAATGAAAAATGCTTCAATGTATACATCTTTAACGAAAAAATGGTTTATTGTAATTGCTTTCAAGTAAAAAGACAGAGATATCTAGAAATGCACATATGCCACTTTTTCAGAGACAATAACGTGTTTTAAAATCATTTCTTATTCTAATCACACTCAGTTCAAATTGAATTTTCTCTTCGAACCGAGACTAGTTGCTCAAAATTTGATCTATGAAAAAAAGAAAGACGCGAAGTAGATATTAAAGTAATTTCAATAATTATTGAATACATAATTTTATCTGACAAGTGATTAATTTTAATTAATATGTATATATTGCGCAAATAAAGAAATAATTTCAAAACTTTATTCACGTGTCACTTAGAATGAATGCATTTTAATTTACTTAATATTTATTTATGAATTGGGAAGTTGAAAACCAATCAATTTAAACTCAAGCATATTAAGTTGTACAGTTATAATGACAAAATTAATTGTAAGAATTGAAAAAGTATATTAATCAAATTTTAGATTAGTTTAAAAAATTTAAAATATTTCTGTGTCTTGAATGGTTTTGGTTTGGAAAGCTATGATCTACTGTTTTGCAACATGAGAGCTAATGAAACAGGCAACTTCTGCTTAAACTCGATTCCGAATGGTTACGAACATCCATGCCTGTGTTGGGATTCGAACCCACGAACTACGGCTGCTTAATGGTTAACGAAGTGAATTTGAGAGTGTTAGACGCTTTGCAGCAAAATCTAAATACAATTGGGGTTTAAGCAGTATTAATCTGTGTGTTGGAAATCCCTCTTAATAGAAGACTGGTAAATGGGAGAGAGATAAATAACTAAGAGAAAATCCCCTTCTGAGAATGATCAAAAGAAAGAAATCGGACATTGGATACTTTAAATAACCTTCATTCGAATTCTCGAATCCTTTTGTAATAAAACCATCTTTCGTTGGTTAGCTTTTTACGGATATTAAATACAACAAATCTTACGATGTAAACCATGTACGCATATTAATTGAATGGCATTTAAATAAATCATATTAAATATTTAAAGTCAGCTAATTAAAAAAAATTCTATGAATATTTTATTTTTAAAAAAGGTTTTCCCTTTTTAATTTTCAAGTTTGTTTCTAATTGTTTTTTTTATGACTTCTCAAAATTATATATTTTTATTAAGTATTATTTTGACGATCAATTGAATGGTTAATTCAGAGAATATATTTTTTGTTTGCAGATAAATTTTCACGATAAATTGCGTTTTAAAAATTTAAACGAAAGCAAAACTTAAAATGTATTGAAAAATTATTTTAATGTAAATTTGGTAAAAATTTTAATATGAAACATATACCGCTAGAAACATTTTAAAAAGCTACAAAATCTTGAAATAATTCAATACAAAAAATATGTGATTTTAAACAGTATGGAATTATTTTATTTATAATTCAGCTTACATGTATAAAAAGTTTTATAACTCAATTAACAACTTAAAAAAACATTTTTCAACGACCATGAAACCCCTTAAATGATTTTTAATAGTTTTAAACCTAATAATACCTACCGTCTCTTTTTAAGGTTAGCTAAAGTATTTTGCAAAATTTTTATATTTTCTAGTTAAGTAAAGATCGATGTTAATCCAGTAAGTATACTTTCTAATTTTCTTTTATTTATCGAGTATTGAATAAGTATATATAAGTATATATATAATAAGTATGTATATAATTTTACCATTAGAATAGACATTTTATGAATATTCAAGCCTTGCACATAAATTAACGTTTTCGGTGGGTACATGTGCGGAAAATATGACAAATAGGTATCTACTATAAAACTTCATTTTACATTGAAGTGAAAACTTGATCTACCATTTTTCAAGGAGACGGAAAGGAAAAATGATGAATACGAGAAAATGATTGATGTGGGATATGAATGTAGAAATCTGTTGAATGTAACTTTAAATAAACTATTTACAACACTAATAGATAATACTTACAATTTTATAAATTTCAATGTGTATTTACAGTGATGCTTAACATATTTTAAATACTTCGTAATTGATACCTGCTGTGTACAAGGAGATCACCTGTCTGCGAAGACTGACCATTCTATAGTCGCTAGCAAGCACCCTTTGCTGTAATTGTGCGCATACATAAATTATTGTAATTTTGACAAAATTTCATGCGCTTTAGAAATACTCGAGGATTTGGTTCATCTCCGCATCCCTTCTCCCTTTTGTCATGATAATGCTCTGAGCATATCACTGATCTGAGCATAGGATCTGAATTGTTGTGACCCCGCTATAAATGTTAGGTTGCAAACAAATGTGATGAAATTTTCAAAATTTATGAAATAAGCTTATTTTAATCGACCTTCAATGATTCATAACATCGAACGCAATTTGGTTAGCCTAGTTTGGTTGATCCAAACCAGATTTAGTGAAATAATTGTTTATGGTATTATTTTAAATACTTTTAATTGTTAGCTGCTTTATGAAATAGATCACCTGACTGCAAAGACATATCGTTTTATCGTTACTATCTCGGAAAGTATACTTTCGCTCTCATTGTGCTCATACAAATAATTTTAATTTTCACAAGGCATCGTGTGCTTCAGAAAAACGTGGGACTGTGGTTCTTGTCTGCCCTCCTTCTCTCTTTTCACGGGACATCTGAGCATAGCAATTCCAATGTTGAGACTCCACTTATTGTTAGGCTACAATACATTGTGACGTTATTTTCAAAGTTTATGATAACAAAACTACTCAAATCGTCTTGGAAAAACACATAATCTTTATGGCTAAATCAGATTGTCTTCAGCTTGTTGTCGAACCGGTATTAACAAAATAGTTGTTAATTTCGTTATCCCTACTTTTTTAATTTCTACAAAAACTATTCTTTCGGTAAAAGAAAGCGATAGAGCCGAACATTTTTGACTGTAAATGAGGTACAATGAATAATCCGGGAACGATAAATGTGGGTAAAATAATATTGGTTCTATAAAAACAAATTTTGGACCGACCGATAATTTTGAATTGAGCGATTAATACTAGTAAACAAAAACAACAGGTATGGTATCTATAATCACAAAGTTTTCTTTTTCTTTTAAGGCGCATCCTATAATTAAAATGACAACTGATAACCAATGAGGAGAGGCTGTAACATTCAAAGTTGTTTAGATTTCATGTTTGTTTCACTTTGTACCGTCCATAAGAACTTCGACTTCAGATATTTATCAAAATATATTCATCATAAATGACTCGGACATTAATGGGTTAAAATAATCTGGAGTTTCCACATTTTGAGTAGTTGGGATAAAATTGTATTATCTAAAATAGTTCATACACTTAATGGCATATGGTATAGTGTTCCGTACTTCCATGGGTTTGATTCCCGAAACTGATTGGGTATGTTTGAGTGTTCTTTTTTTGTAGGGTTTGGTTTGGGGTATAACAATACCTCTTTTGCACCACGAAGGCTTACATACATGATATTCATAAATATAAAATCTACAGAAATGACTCCACATTCATAGGTTAATCTACTGTATTTAGTCACAGGCTTTTTGTCCCCATAATGCTTGGTGTGTCTTTTCCAATTTTCCAAAGATAATTTTACATAAGCAAAATCGTTAAGGATATATTTATGATAAAATTCTTAGTTATGCAATAAAGAATTTAAATTTTGAAGTGATATTATATCATAAGAGCTAACAGTTTCAAACAGAATCGATAATTTGAGCTATTTTTCCCCCATTTTATGATGTGTAAGTATACTGTGAACTAATCAGGAAAGAGTATAATAAATTAAAAGATTATCTGATCTCCTGACCAATTAAATAACTATGAAATCTCGAGGGATCGATTTTCTGGTTTTTGGTCAAGGAAATAGAGTAGACAACACCCTATTGATTCACTTCAGTCCCCCATTAGAGTGACTGGGATATATCCAATGTTCTTCCTTACTTTTATTCGAAGTCCAAAATAAATGCCTTGTAGATTTCCTCACATTAAGCGTATAAAAACTATATGTCCAAGGCATATAACTGTATAAATATCCAATCTTGATTATAATATTTCGATTATTACTAATAAACACTTGATATTTCCTGGGCTTTTAAATTACATTACAAATACTATTCTAAAGAAATAATTCCTCATAATTATTTTTTAGAGAAAGAAAGCAGACAAAAAGATATGCCTTAAATTTATGAAACGTCAATGTTGAGAAAACTACACATACACACACACACACACACACACACACACACACACATATATATATATATATATATATATATATATATATATATATATATATATATATATATATATATGTATATATATATTATATATGCATATATACAAAATTGTAAATTTTTAATTATTACTAAAACATAATCATGCTAGGAAGTCAAAATTTAATTTGTTATTTTTATTACTTCACTACATAATCATCATCTATAGTTATACATTTTGTTCTGTGTTTCTTGACCTTTCGAAGATCGTCATTGTATAATCACGCTACGAACCCCTATATTTTCCATTCTGCGGGTTACTTTATACGGTTCCTGAAACAAAACATACCATTAATATCTTCATTTAAAACATTATGGACAAAAAATCAATATGTAGAATAAATTTGACACATATTTTTAGGTTATTTCTTATTAATACGTAATTCTTTGCGATATCATAAAGATTTACATATTAATAAGATATATACCATGTGTGTTTGTAAAATCTTAAATATGTCTTCATCTCCCAAATTTAAATCTCATTATTTAGAATATGAACTCCTATCACAGTTAATGCGTAATATTTCTCCCTCTTTCAAATCCATAACAACACAACTGATAAACTTGTATGGCTTGTATTTCAGCATATCTATTTTTATATTTTCATATAAAATCTGCCACAATCCTTTGATGGATACTAGCTTCAAGAGCCCTATCCAGGATCAAGCGTTTCATATCCCATTTGTAAAGCGTAACATACAAACAAAACTAACTGATGTGGCTCAGACCCATGTAAAAACTAAGAATGCTTTCTTCAGTAAATACAGTTATACAATACGGAGGCTCATTATACAGTTTATTTTAAAGTTTATAGGGATTAAACATCTTACTCAAGAAAACACAATTATTAGGCGTCCATCCTTGTATGACGGGAGCAACACTACAACTCCACAGCTATCAGAGAAAACATACATTGACTAGTTCTGATCACAGTACCTTCTTCAGGCAGTAAAAAGTTTGTCAACAACATCAGCATTAAATATAGCCTTTCCTCTCCATAGCTTTAAATACTTTACTAAACATTATTTTACGCCATATGATATCAAAGTGGTTGAGATTTTGTTCAAGGCGGAATGCCGAGGGAATTCCTAGAACTTTTCTTTTCTATGTGCGTAGGAAGAAGTTAGTTAAAAACATCTCCAAGAAATAAGGATAGCATTCTAGAGTTAATAGACATATGTGAAATTGAATCCTGGCGTATTTCCTTGTATACGATTACTTTATTTCTTTGAGGCCGAGTGTAGTCCTGGCGAAGTAAATACGGGTTTTTTAACCGAAGAAAAATTCATATTGTCTTCGATATTTAATGACTCATCTTGTCACAGCCCCTGCAAAAAATGTGTCTGTACTCGGCAAGCTGTATTAGACCATTATATCAAAAAATATAGACACAGGAATAACAGAAGTCGCCATAGCGATAACGTTAACCCGCAAGAGAAAGAAGTAATCCTTGACAAAAAACTACTTTACAGGCTTCTGCTCATATTCAGTTTCTTCATTCATCTTTGAAGCTGATTTTGATTTTTACATTATCAATTTTATAGATTTCAGGTATGGATTTTTAAAAATTCCTTTTAGATTATATACTTGAGGTATATGCTAATATGTATGCAATATTTAAGTTAATTTTTATTGTGTTCTACGTTAAATTTTCTGTTTAAGAGCTGCTAATGGCGTTGAACATAAGTTCGTCTATCAGACCGAATCTGTAGCATTCTTTAGAGCAGATGGGGATTTGTAGTTCCCGCGCTGTGACGTCACTATTTCAAGACTTAGCCAATAAAATTAACACATTGTGTGCGGGTACATTACGCAGGGGAACTGTACCGGGAGCGGGCGTTTTGCGCATAAATGCAGTTATTCAGTTAAATCTCAATAGATCGAAAACTATTTAATTTTTTAATCAACTTTTCGTATTTTATATTGAAATATATAAACAAATATATAAGTAGAAATATATTAATAACAACCATAAGATTTTTGTAAACAAAAAATATATATTTTTAATGGATAAATTTATAATATTGTCGTAAATATGAAAAATCAAATAGAAATAGTAGTATATAGTTTTAATTGTTTCCCGTTCTGTGGTTCCTCATCGACTGATGTAAAAACTAGTTTTTATTTGTCTAAATTTTTCCAGAATCTATGCAGTAGACAAGCACACTCGGCTTCGTTTTCCTGTATATACCGTTATTTTTGTACCCACAAACAAACCATGTTGTTGCACTAACCCGTACTAGTAAGTGACCCGCGCTCAAGTATCAATCGTCAGAAAATGTACTGGTACGTGTCCCGCATACAGTGTGTTAAAATAGTAACATGTGTTCATCTAGCAGGTGTTGATCATACAGACGGTGACTCCTGTAAGAAGATTTTCTTCCCAAACAGCACGAGATCATTCGGGTTTAACCTTCGAGTGCGCCTTCCCCGGTTTGGTTATGTCACAGTTTGGAGGAGTGGCAGTGCTTTGAGTATGTCGATACTCAATGATATACCTGCATGCTAGGATTCTTTACTGCGAAATATGTCTTTTGGCTATGATTGTAACAACATTTTTTAAGAGCTTGTAAATTCATGTGTTACCTCAGTTTGAAAAAAATTAAATGTCACAAAAACGATATAACACGGTAACAAGCGATATACATAGTGTCACAAAAATGATAATGCTATTTTCAATAGATAAAAGGTTTAGTACATTTACAGTGTTACAAGGCTTGGTAAATTTACAGGAGACTCAGAAAATCATATTCTAGACAAAATAGTTCTAATAAATGATCAAATCATTTTATTACCTAGTATATCAACTCTTTTTTGCTTTCATTCGAATAAGGAATATTCACAAACAAATGAGATTATATCGACTAAGGTGCATTTACTCCTGATAACCTTTCCTCTTTATTCTTCGAGCAGAAAATAGAAAAATAGTGGTCGGGAAAGTTAATTTATGATTGTTAGGTAAAACTACTAAAAGGGCAAAATAGAATATAAAATGTTTTTACTTGCAAAAAAGATTACTTTATAATGCAGAAATATACTTGTTGTAATATATATCTTTATATTTATTTTATATATCTTTAGTAATTCTTCTTACTTCCAAACTGCATTTATTTATTATATAAAAGCTCCTCTTTATTTTAAAACAAATAAATTAATTGTTGTTTAATGCATATAGTAAGTATAAACTTAATTAGATCTATATGTAAATATATTTGAATGATATCCTGACTAATATTTTTTTAAGATACCAAAAAAATGTTTTATAATTAACCAAAAAAACCATTGTCTTGATTGAAAGGATTTCATAATACTTTTGCAATAAGGTTATTTTAGGTTAAAAATCCATACAAGAAAACTATTGAAAAGTTAACATAGTGAAACTTAACATCTAAAGTTAACATCTTCAAATCAAGTTATTCGATGAAAACACCCGAATCCTAAAATTGAAGAAAAAATTCTCTACTTCTTTTTTCCAAGATGATTCTCAAATATCAAAAAGCAAAATGCAGTCTATTTTTACAGAACCATGTTGTCTGTTTTGGTTGTAACTAATAAAACTTCATAAAGCTAGATTTCTATGGAATTCTATGGGAAAAAGTAAAAAGGATGATTAATGTTGTAATTCTAGTTGAAAAAAAATCTACCATTAACGACCGGAAATAAAAGCTTGATAAAGGAAAATCAATAGTTTTTACGATTAAGAAATAGCTTAAAGGGAATTCTGTGCAAACAAACATTCGATTAAAATATGAAATATAATTTTTCTTGAATGCGAATTTTTGTCAAAAGTGCTTTTGAATTTAAGAGATAAAACAATGCGTTTTGATTTTGTTATTGCTGCAAATTGCACTGCAATTTCAATAACTTTTAAGAGAATATTTTCAAATAAAACGAGATAGAATTTCGAAAATACGATGGGTTCTCAAAAAAAGTTGTATATATAAGATGCCTTAGGAATCTGCAAAAGTTTTCACTACAAGCAGATGGTAGTCCTATTTTTAAATCAAAGGCCCCAAAGGTAAAATAAAAGAAAAATGATTTAAATGCATAACTCTTGATTTAAAAGTGCAACTTAGATCTCGAATCTCATGCAGGCGGCGTGTTGTCTTTTGGTTCAAGAGTCCGTAGGTTCCAATAACCCCACTTGAAGAGTTGTGTGAAGCCCTTCGGCATCAACTTTAAGCTGTTATCCAATTAGCCTTCTCTTAATAAAGGGCTGTAGCTTTCACAACCAATTAATCAAGGGAAATTGGACGATTCATTTGAAATCACACAGATAAAGGTAAGGCAGACTTGAAAAATTATTGAAGAATTGTTTATTTAATAATATTTCTGGCAGCACACACCCAGATTTATATATGACTTGCATATTTGCACGCGTAATTCAGCATTACGTTGTAATAACGTTTAAAAAAATTTTGTTATTTATTTTTTTATCAAAGCTCCCTTTAAAATATTAATAAATATAAAAATTGGAAAAGAGTATATCTTATTGCCATTTATCAGTTTCTTTTTCTTTTACAAACAAATGAAAAGAATATTTCTACGATAGAAAAAGACAGATGCATACTCAAGTATGGAGGGTAATATCTGCTACATGTATTTATAATGTTTGGAATTTTGACTACCACTTCTACTGTGTGCAGTTATTTATAGCTGAATTCTTCTTATTTAGAACCAAAAAGGATGCAAGTTGAAGCTTTGAAATTAACTTATAATGTGCATATTATATTTCCATTATAAATAATTTAAACATATAAACATTTTTGAACGAAATATTCCTATATGGATTATATCGATTAATTCTAATTTCAGTACTTAAAAATGTAACTTTCCTATTCCAGTGTTTAGTATAGAAAGTTAAGGTCTACCACTTTGCCACACGAGGATTAATGAATCCAGGACTAATGCTTGTTTTTTGAGTTGACTTGAATATACACGCCAAGAGGGGGATCTCAACCCACAAATGCCAGTACAGATGAGTAGCGCCCTACCCATTCGGTCATCGTTTGGTAATATTCCAGATGATTAAAGAAAAAATATATAAATGGAACTACAAGTGGAACTTATGTTTTCGTTACACTATGTGACTAAACGAAAGAATGAAAAATGTTATTAAACAAATGATTACCTTTGTGAATATGTGATTTTTACTAAATTGTATTCGTGTTTTACAGACTTCATAAAGGCAAAAAGTAAAGCAAGTAATATTCTTCTATTAACAAGTTTAACACGTCGGCAGTCCCTAAGAACTGACAATATACATTTTGTTTCAGCGGCGTCAGTCCATGGGGACTGACAGTGAATATTTCTTTCTTTGCTTCGTGGATCCAACAAACATTCATGAGAATTTACTGATTTCGGTATTCTTTTTACTATCGAAAGATTACAATCATATTATACGCCAAAATTTGCGTGATACAGATAATTCCCTCGATGAATCACTATCTACTTGTCTACTCAACATTTTTGGTATTCTTGGTAACAAAATTCTTTGAATATAGTCATTTTGAGCACTAACTTTTCCCTTATGAGATAGATCTTTACACATCCATACCTTTTCGACCCTTTAACTGTTCGTCTCTTTGATGTTGAAAAGGTGACATAAAGTAAGCTTTTCTTCATACACTCTATCCCCAAAACCTTCTGAGCGCTCGTTACTACACTTGCTGCCACCTGAACGAAATTATAAAAAACGGAAGTCACCTGACTGGAAGAGTCAATTGTCAGTTCCGAAGGACTGACTTTACATTCAACTTGTTAATTTATCTGAACTATTTAATTTTCCCATGTTTTCAATTTTCACAAAGAAGAGTTGAAATTGTCTAAAATTAATTAACCATTATTACTATAAATCCGCGGGAAAAATTAAAGATAATTATCGAAACAAAAATTCAGAAACATACTCCTATACGTTGTACTAGCTATTAAAATGTTATAAATATTAACAATATTTAATTTTTTCAATTTTCGTTGCTTATTGGGATCATTATTAAAAGTTATTTAATCATATTTTTCAATATTTAGAATACTGAAAATGTTTTTAAATATTATTATTAAATTACTGTGAAATTCAAACTTCGGAACTGTTGCTGTTTAATAACTGCATTAACCTTTTAACAAAGAGTGTTGTAGTCTTTTCGACAAATAGATTCTCTTTATATTGAAATAAAGGACCGATCCTTTCGACACAATTACACAACGTTAAACGTTTCTAATATACAATTTTTCTCCCTAGTTTAAGTAAGAAAAAGTAATTATAATACTTGTGATATGAAATTGTGTATTTAATTACTCTCATCAATCATCGAGGATTAGAAGTAATTGAGTATAATAATTTGACTTGATAAATTAGAGTAATAGTGCGTCATAAACCAGCGGATGTGAACTTAAAACATTTTAATGTCAATTTCAAGATGCCCCACCTACCTTAAAAAATACTTCCAGCTTTGTGCATTCAAAGTGTCAATAACTGTAAACTTCCTCAAGGTTACCCTGTACTATAATTGGCTAAAATTTCTATGGGTGCGGTGAAAATGATTTATTTATCTTTTTTATTATTTTTTATAAAGAAAAATATCTTGAAAAATATTTTGAAAAACATGCAACACTTAGTTTAAATAATATTTTAAAATATTGCTATGTGTTACAGTTTTTCATATCTTTTCAAAAATATTTTATAGTGACTATTTTACATTTTAAAATGTTTTATAGTGATTGTAAATATGTTTCATACATGAAAAGAAATAGTTTGATGGGTGAACGATGGCTGAATGGGTAGCGAGCTACTCTTCAGTATCGGAGACCACGGGTTCGAACCCATTGCTGGCATGGATGGTCGTAACTATTTGGAATCAGCTTTAGGCAGTAGCTCCCGGTTACATTAGCCCTCATGTAGCAAAACAATAGACCGTAGAGCTCCGAAATAACCAACCATTGTGTGACGGTTGATTCGGGGTCTAATTGGCCCCTTTAAAGGCCACAGTAAAACAAATGCTGATTCCTCAAAAAAAAAAATTCTTAATTTTTCGACAATATACTAGAATTTTCCAAATCAAGGTCCTTAAAAGGTCAGTAAGTATGTAGTGGGATAACACCATCTTACAAAGAATGTAAAAAATAATATGATAAACAAATCTTCAAAAAAAATTTTTTTTTTTTTTTTTTTTTTTTTTTTACATTACTTACAAACATTTCTGCATTAAATCCTAATGTACCACTTTTTAGACTTTCGTTAAAGATATATTACAATTACTTATTTTATAGATCTTTTCTAAATGAGGACTTAATTCTTTCTGTCTTTCTTTAAGGACTGAAATACTATAATTTAATTAATTAGAAACTAATTGTAATCCAAACCTTTTAAAATCGATTGCTCATGTTGATTATTATTTCAGAAAGGGTTTTAAAGTATATCTTACTTATAACTACATCTTATTCATAACTCCATACACTTGACTCCTAGAAATAAAACTAAATTTGATGCTACCAAGAAATAGTATTTAATTCGGTTCAACCTAAAAGTTTGATGCAACTTTAGAAGGAGAACATTTTATTTTGAAAATTGCATTGCTATTTACTGTGTAACTTTTAATGAGGTTCATATATAATTTTAATGACAGTAACAAAGTAAAAGTACAAAATATATAATATATTGCCACATAAAGAGACTTTGCTAACGAGCTCCGTGGCCGAATGGTCAAATCACGAGATCCCGACTCGCAGTTTGTTGTTTCGAAGGTGGTTGATCCAAAGTATGGATTTTTAATTAAAAAAAAGTTATTTATTGTTGCCTTATATTCTCGAACATTCTAGATCTTTCTTTAATATGTAAATTAGTTTTTTCTCGAATATTCTGTTCGGGTATAAAAGCTGATATCCACTAGTTGTAAGCAACTTCTCGATCTTTTAAAGTTGCGAGTTGCTACTTTGCTTCAATAAATTCGTCTGTTCAGCTAAACGGTGTGTTTCTTCGAATCTTCGTGACAATATTTCTGTAAAATAGGAAACTTTTCAACGCATTGTCGAGTAGGTAAAGGAACTGAGATTTTTTACGCTTATTTTTTGTTTCACTTATTGTATTATTTTATATGGACACATGACATCTTGAACATTCGAATCAAAACTGAATCGAAGAACAAGTAAAATAACAAGATGATGTAATATTATGCTACACGTGCATCATAATATTATATCATTTAGTTATTAAATCCTTCCCCGTGACGTTTTCTACACATTTCATTTGCTTAAAATAGTTTCCAAAGCATTGAAACAAAGCTGTTACTGAGTTTGAACTTCCTTTCAACATCTATTATTTTAATTTTTTTGCAAACTTTCCAACTATACGGTCAAGAGTAAATTCATCTATTTGATATCGGAAAGAAGTACAGAAAATTGCAAGTACTTCAATTTATTTTTTCCCGTTAAATGTTTTAACAACAACGATCAATATACGTCAAATTCTTTACAGCGCTATGACGTGACAAACAACTTCGGCAATCCAAAATTTACATACACACAATACATCTTACTTTACTAATTTACATATTTTCCTACCTTCTATTTTGGGATTGCTACCGCCGCTATTATCATCCGTACTTAGCAATTAATTGTCCACCGGTGTACTTGAATCAACATTTGAACTTCATTTATGACAGCTTTAAAAATATACTGGAAACTTTTCTCACATTATATGTTAACTTGGCTATAGATTTATAAATTAAAATCGCAATTCCAAATCCATGAAATTTTTTACATAATTCTTATTATAATGGAGCTGAGTATCTGAATAAATTTTAAACTTTCTTAACCATATAGAAATTTTCACTTCGTAAGTTAAACCTTAGCTAAGTTTAGATGACACTAGTAATACAGTTCAATATTAAGAAGCATACTGCAAAACTCTTCCTCATTACAGAACTTTATTGGAGTCGCTATGTAAGGGGCAGAAAACTAAATAAAATCTTGAACAAAGTAACTTATCATTTGTCGCAACAGAAGCAAAAATCTTTCGATAGCTACTTGCATTTTGTATTGATCTTATTTAGAGATATCCTTATCCGGAATTATTCCCTTTGTAGTTTATAATAAAAGGAGCCTTACAAAAGTAATAGTTTCCAACTTTATCTTTATTATGTGTGTTGAATTGAAATTATCAGTCCAGAATAATACAGTCATTTTTCATTTTTAGTATTAAATTAAAACTCTAAAAATAAAACAATCGTAATTCAATTTGTTTAAACTGAAATATTACTACAAAAAGCCGTATTGTCTAGAATCAGATATTAGATTTAAAAAAATGCATATACATTACATGAAATTTATAAAATCTCTTCATATTAGCTAGTAGATTTTGTTGATTTAATATTATTAATACTATTCAAAAGAATTCCACTAAATGTATAATATAGTGTCTTAGAAATGTAGTTAATCAGAAGCAATTGTAAAGCAAAATATAAGCCCGTTAGGAATTCATATTTCACTTCAAAATGTAGGTGAGAAAAGTTAACTTCAGTGAGACACTTTAAAAATACTATGAAAATGTTTTAAAATTTACCTTTTATGGTCAGATAAAAATTTGCATGAGGGTAATTCGTTGATAAGAGGAACAATTCTTCACTAGCCAAATGAAGGAAGGCTAAAACTTTGAGGTGGGAATTCTTTTTAGAAGAATGGCATTTAAATTGAAAACGCACAGAATGAATTCTATACAATTTGAAAACGAAATAATTATTGATGATTTCGACATACATGAGCCATTTCTTCATATTAAGGCAAATAAGGATTAACAGAAGGAGTATTTTCTGCTAATATAGATTTTTTTGGTTTTTGTATGAGGTATGAATGTTTTCTTATCAAACAAATTAAGAGTTTACGATTTTTTTACGTGACCAACCCTTTGGAAATAGCCGTTTCATTTTTTTATTACTAAAACTTATTAACTTATTTTAGTGAAAAAATTAAAAGTTAGCATATATAGTAATATAACATTTTAGTGGAATAATGTTTGTGATTGCATGACTACCTATGTA
Organism: Pardosa pseudoannulata; assembly: GCA_032207245.1. Taxonomy (NCBI): domain Eukaryota; kingdom Metazoa; phylum Arthropoda; class Arachnida; order Araneae; family Lycosidae; genus Pardosa; species Pardosa pseudoannulata. The sequence continues at coordinate 153,944,418 of CM063502.1, forward strand.
TGGGCTGTCTTTCTGTCATGAACTGCTGATTTAAATACTCTTGAAACATTAATTCGATTTACTTAGATATTGATTATTTAACTTATTAATGCCCGAATTATTTCTACTGAATATTTTTTTGATAAATATCTTGAATCTAAGTTATTATGAATTCGTGAATGTAAAAATAAACTCGCTTGTTAAATTTAAAATTACCACCCTCCGCGTTAAGAACGGTTTTTAATTTTAAACATTATAAGATGTTACTTATAAAGAAGAAAATTTTGAAATAGATGTTTGTTATATTAATATACATATAAATTTCTAAAGAGAAGTTTTATAACAGATATAATTATTAAAATTTAAGAAATTAATTAATAAATTTAGAAAATTAACTGCGCAAAAAGATATTCATGTGCAAAGCTTAAAAAAATCCTGAAATACCAATAAAATCACAAAATGTTATATACTGCTGCAGATATTTGAAATTATTAAGGGATTGTTCATAGAGACAGCAAAAACTCGACCTCCCAGCCGACTCGTTTTGGGTTTACGACTTACTCGAGGAGAGGCAAGATGATTCATAGGGACATATGTCTTCACTAAAATGGAAAAATCATTCTAGGAAAATATTAAAATTCTTTACACTATTTTATTACCTGTCTGTAAATAAGGGCGCTGGGCGTTAATGAATTAAAATAAACGCCGTGATATAGCTAATGATTAAAGGCTGAGTTTTAAAATGCTAATAATTAATTATCGGGATTAGAGGAGTCAGTTCAAATGTGACCGATTTATTTTATGATTATTCAAAGCTATATTCCTTAACATAATGTTCATAGATCCTTTTGCTAAGTTATACATGCATACTTTTCTACCGGAAAAATACCACGGAAGTAAGATAAGCTATTTAATGCACCAAAACACTAATATCTATGAGGTAAACACTACATCAAGTACAGTGTTAAAAGTGTTTATCCAAAAATAAGTAGTTTTAATAGGTTCAGATTTGGAACTAATACAGCTTTAAATGAAATATTATGTTGTAAAATGAGTTATGTACTCATTTTAAAAACTGCATTCGTCATTTGTATTCGAAATTAATTTAGTAGAATACTATTTTGAAATACTTTTATATTTTTATTTTTGTTTGACACTTCAATAACATTCAAACTTTCGAAGTAAATAATTATTCATAATACTATAAATTCTCCCCCCTGTAACGTGTTGAATGTTTATTTCTAAATATTTTAAGTAATTTTAGAAATTTAAGTTTTTATATATCGTTTACGTTTTTCAAGTACACAAAAGCTTCTTAATATTAAAATAATAGCAGGTTTTTATCTTTACTTTAAATTCGGTGCACATTAATGTAGTAAGATATATATGATTCCTCCAGATTCCTTTAGAATGTAAGATTAGACGTAATGTAGTGAAAATAATTAAGACAGACATTACGTTCAGATAAAGATCCTTAGAAGAGGGAAAAGGTTCAGTAAAGGACTTTCTTAAAACAAGGTACCAATGTATGATTAATATATTACGTAAAGAATCTTAAGTTTTTATATTCCGCATGGATGATTTAATGTAACAATTACGTCAATGATGACGGTATTTGTTGACATTTATATCTGACAAAACGGCCTTGTAATACAACAAACATGTTTTAACAGCAAAGTTTTAATTATATTCTCTGTAGAAAATTTTAATTTTGTGTTAATTTTATGAACCCTATGTTAAGTCAGTAAATACTATGTTTTGTTTAACTAAAAAATTCCATGGCATCATGCCTACATGATAAATAGATACTTGAGTCCGTGGGTTTAAACCTCGCTGTTGATATGGATGCTCATAAAAATTCGAAATCGGCAATGGAGTAAATTCTAATCTTCTTATCCCTCGTGTAGCAAAATAGTAAACAATGATAGTTGAAACCAAAATTACATAATATGTTTATAAGATATAGCTACTAAAATGAGTAATGCTGCATTGTAGGTTTTGAATGTTTTGTAAAATTCAGGAGAATTAAAAGGATATTCCGAAACTTTTCTTTCAATAGGAAAACACGTTTATTTATAATATCTCAAAGAAAATAATTTAAGCGATGTATCATATTATATCTGGCTTTTATAAAATTTTTAAATAAACAGGCTTAAGTACCGTTATGTTTAATTTTTCAAATCTAATAATCTGTTGTTTAACATCACCCTAGTATTTATTATTATTAAATAAAGAATAATTTATCCTTTATTATAGCTATTACCCCTTACTCACACATAAAATTATCTTTCAAAAAGATATATTTTGCTAGTTGTTTTGATTGATGAATTAAAATGGTTGTTTTCCAACAAGAATTCGTTTTAAAGGACATTTGAAAGTATAATTTAAAGAGATCCGGAACTGTCACAACATTCACCATTCGCTACCAATGTTGAATGCCGTAGAAATTAATGACGCTGATCAGCCATTTCTCAGTTAAATCTTCACGAAATAAACATCTTTTAAACCCATTTTCACCCGAATAACATATGATGGTTATAAATCGATAAATATTCTAAATAAGTTATTGTAAACTTCTAATAATAAAAGAATAGATTTAAGCAACTTTGAATTTTACAAAATCCTCATGTCATTTTAATCTATCATTTAAATGTAAGAGGATGACCTTTAAAAAAATAGGAAACACTTCGTGATAAGAAATTCGTTATTATATGTAAATATATGTACAATAAACGGACGTTTTCTAATAGATTTAGCTATTTGTCAGTATTTTAGCCAATGTACTTACCGGAAAATGAAAGTCTAAGAAGTTAAAAAATATATAAAATTTTCATCGAAATTAGATTATATTTGTTTATCAGATTGGCATCTTACTTCCATAAAATAGGGAAAATCGCACCGCGAAAATATTCCATACACTATTTTTTAACTGACCTCGAAAAGATATATAAAGGAGTTGAAGGATTAAAGGCATTTATAGTTTCATTTCTTTCTTTACAAAAATGTGAAGAAACAACTATTTTTCTCTCTTCCTCTATGGTTACTCAAATATCTAATGTTTTGAGTTTTCCTCTTTAAACTGAACAAATCAATTCAGCTATTTTACTAATTTATACCGTTTTCATTTTCTTTTATGTAAATAATAATTTTCTCTAAACACAAATAAGTTTTCAAACACTAGGCGTCAGGCAGTGGTAGAACAAGCAGTTTTTGGTTTCGTTTGGAGTGCTACGATCTACTTTTTTTTGCAACACAGGGCCTAATGAGACCGGGGCCTACTGCTTAAAGCCCATTCCGAACAGTTACGAACATCCATGACACAGAGGGATTCGAACGCACGAACTCGGGTACTGAAGGCCAGCACCCTAACCATTCAACCATTATTCAACGATAAATCACTTAGGCTTTTTACTATTGCAGTTTGTGGATTTGCATCACACAGCTGGTATGGTTTTTTTTTATCCATTCCGAATCGACTTTAAGAAGTAAAAGTCCTGGTATCATTAGCCCTCGTGTAACCAAAAATGTAAGCAGTAGCGTTCTCACTCAACTAGATCCAAGTAGTTTATTTACTGGTCCGAGTAGTGTAGTTGGTTTGAAGTAGATTTTAACTTTATTTGCTGTATGTCATACCTTTTATAGTACTATATGTCATAAATTCTTGCACAGTAAGGCAGCGACTTACATCCACTATGCTCTATTGTTTACTACAGGATCCATTAAAATGAGGTATGTATCTAAATAGTAAAATTAATAGTAAATACAACATGGCATAGCAATTAAGTCGGTTAGTTCTTTAATTATGAAACACCTTGTTGTCGGTAGCATGTCACAAATTGTAATTTCCTTCGTAATATCAAAAAATACCTAGAGGTTTGCTCTTTCGTAAACAGTAAAATAACATCTACTGTTTTAAACAAATTTCACGGTGATAACCACATCTATATAAGTCGACTAAATTTTCTAAACACTTTTATAGCGCCGAACTAAGTTTTTTAAATCATTACATAACTTGAAATTTATGCTTGTAGAGATAGCCCATAAATTCTAAAACTATGATCCGTATACATTATTTATACTGTCCTACAAGAACAAAAAAAAACTTTTTTTACATCATCTAGATAGTTACCAATCTATAAAGTAAATCAATTACAACATTGAAAAACAGAGGGATATAAGAGAAAGATGAAAAATTTATGGCAAACTAGAACAAACTTTAGATTAAAAAAGAAATTGCTAAGTTTTTATATACAGATTTCTTATAATAAGTCTTATATGTATGTATGCATGTATTAATTTAAATAGGAAATATGTGTTGTTTCTCTAATCATTTTCCTTAGTTATATCCAAATTTTTTTTCTTTACCTTACACTACATGCCTCGTATGCTCCTAATTCTTTTCCACGGATGTTTTTCAGTTAAGATATCTCTTGCATTAGCACGTGAATATGGTACAATATGGTTTAACGGAACTCCAAACTTATATAAGAATATTATACTTAATTAGAAGTTTTGAATTAACTTTAGTCAAGAAAGAATGTTTTTCATTGTATATGATTTGGCATGAAAATATTGCTGTGTAGTTTGTTAAATTTTAAGTTATCGAAAATAAACTTCAGCTGTATGTCTAGGATTATAATTTGAATTCGAAACTTGAGCATTTGTTTTTCTTAACCGCATGAATGAAACATGCTATTATTAAAAAGTTCTCTTTGAAAAGGAAAATCCAACTATTGTAAAATAATCTGATAACAACAAACTTTATTTTTTTTAAGAAAAAGGTGTGGAGAGTTCTTTTAAAACGCTGAAGTTTTAACTTTACAAATTGTTATCGAGGTGAAAGGAGAATGATTATTAACTTTCTAAGAATTCTATCTAAGTAAAATGAATAATAAAGGAAAAGCAAAATATTCTTTTCTCTTTGGAAAATGAAAGATCTTGTTTTCTAACTAAAGCGAATTTTTCTTAGTTAAAAGAAATTTTAAATTTCTTAACCGACTGTTGAAATAATAGAAACTTGAAATACAAAATTTACATTTTTCAATTTGTTACTGCAAAAATTATATTTTAAGTCAGTATTTTGTCATGATTTTACGAAAAAATATCTTATCACTTCAGCACTAATAACTCAAAGCTGAAGTGAATATTTTTCAGTGAATTACTTAATGGGGTTTTTAATCCTATGATGTTATGAAAGGCAGTATCATGTACTAAAGCGATATTCATAAAAGTATTTAAAAAAGTAACACTGATAGCTAATTCTTACTCAATACAACCCATACAATAATTCTTACACAAACCAAAAGCAGCTAAGAAAAATAATTATCTATGGCGTGGGTGTTTGGAACCGCAATCTGATGGTTCGATTCCTATTGTAGACATGAATAATTCATAGACTTTTTAAATCGATTTGTATCAGTAGGCTCCGGTCGTATAATCCTAAACAAAAATTGTCCGAAGTACTCTCTACAAATCATAAGTTATTTGATGCTTTAAATATGAACCACATTTTGAGATGTAAAGTAATCACATATAATGGATTATGTAAACATGTATAATTGATGTAACATTATCACCTAATTCTCATCTTGTAACAGAAGAAGCATCATATTTGTTTTAAAACTAGGGAAAACATTTCATTCAATACTCTTTTCGAGAAAATAAGACTGAAGTAAATGAGTAATCTTACTTAATACAAGAAAATATGTTCTTAACGAAGGATTAGTCTGAATAAATATATTTAAAACATTAAGCCCCTAAGTCCATATTTGAAGACAGCATTTTTAAAAAATGTAGAATTCTTTAGATTCTTGGAACGATTTTACCCCTTCAACAAAGGTATTCCTATTTCAGAGACTGTTTACAATCATGACATCTCTATAAAAACTACTTGAAATTTTCAAGTATATGCTATTATTTGTAATCTTACCTTTTGGATCAAAATTTTATAACTTTTCAAGATTTTCATATAAATTTTCTTTTTCGGAAGGTGCATCACCTGAAATCAGCATGAACAGCTATATTTATAATGAAACTAGAGTTTTGATTACTGTGTTTACATAAGGTAGAAAATAAATCTCTCATATATTTTTTTATTAATGGCTTCTTCTGATGTTTAACATGAGTACAAACTGTAATTTTTCAAAGTTGTTTGAACATCACATTTATTTCCCTATTAGAAGTCCTATAATAAGTTAGGTTTAAGCTATTTATCAATATTATTCAGTAGAAATTATCAAAATAATAAATCCACTTTAAAAAAGATATTTTAAATCATCCATCCCAAACTAGATCTGACTGATAAGTCTTAAAGGAAGTAGTTTCATTTAACTGTTGTAAATTTGTATAGAATAACACAGTAAGGAAACTCATAAAGCTCGTTGGGATAACTGTTTCATTAAATATAGAAATGCGCAAAAATGTACATTAAAAGGGATTTTTTAAAGGTATTATTATAATTTTTCTAACATTAGTACTCTAATCTTTTCCTAAATAGCTAACTTTAGAAAACTACACTTTATAAGTGTTTTGAAAGGTCAAAAAAGGTTTTTATTTTGATCAGAAAACCTCAGTGTCAAAATGATTAAAATGTCCCATAAATAATTCCATGATAATAAAGTTAACGCAGGATAAAAATATCTCGAACAATAGAAAAAATACTAATACGAGTTGGGTTTAAAGTCAAATAAAAGAGATTTTAATGAAATAAATGGTATGGAAAATTATTTTCACTATCTACAAGTTGTAAACATGATTAACCTTTTAACTACGATGAACATATTTTTTGAGATCAAACTATCTTCAGTTGATTTTTTCAGTTAATTATCTTGCAACTTGGTAAATGATCTTAATGGCATGGTGCAAGAAAATATCGAGAAAGGCACAGATCAGTTATGATTTAGATTGGAGAAAATGCGTAGGGATGAAATCTGTGACAACGCACAACAGCAGTTAAAGTTTAGTGTTCACAATTTTCGTTTACTTTTTTTTTAACCTAGATTGTGTCATGATATCCAAAGCGTTTTTAACCTTTGTATCCACATGTTAAAGATCTGAGATATATAAAAAATTTAATGTCGCTTACACCGAGAAATTTGAAACACTCTTTTCCTGATTGCTATTTTTATGAAACACTGCAGTTAACACAATTTGCTAATAAAACCCGTATCACATGTAGGTACTACATTCAGTACCAGCTTTCCGTTTATTGTTTGATCAGATGCACATGATTATTGCTGAAATAGACTTTGGGTTTGTGAAATAAAAAAATAAGGTGACTCCAGGAAAAGATTTCTCACATAGATTGTTTCAAATTCTGTATGTAAAAATAATTTTGTGCAAAATACGTTACAATATTATAAGAAATAAGAATTTTTTTTCGTTTGTAGAAAACTGTTTGTCCACAAACGTTCAATTTTATTTTTAATTTTTTACAATTATTTTTTACATATTTGAAAAAGTGTATTCTATGGTTTGAAATATTTTTTTACTTCAAGGTTGTTCAAATACAAATGATTAAGATAAACATCAGCCAGTATATTTACTTGATTATTTTGCAGTAATCATCAAAGCGAACACTGTCTTTGATTTGTTATGTTTAAATTTATAGACATCTGAATGCACAGTAATACAGAACTATCGAAAAAACTCTTTATTCTGCAAGCGAGAAAATACATCACTTGTTTGCAAGTATTTAGTTTTACACCAGTAAGTTAGTTTTCCATACTTCATTTCATAGAAAAGAATCTTTGATAGAAAAGACCAGAAAAAAACTATTTTGCTATATATCTACGAATTGTTTTGACCAGTTCACGGTAGGAAAATAAAACAAAACATTCTGTTTCCGAAAAAATACAATACACAATTTCACTAAAGTAGTTACAACTGCTACATTTCTCTTGGGTAGGATGAAGTGTAACAGGGTTTCGATTCCTTTAGGAATATGATTCTTCAGATTAATTTTATTTCTGGATCCCAGATATTTTCTTAGGAATACAATTACTAAGAAAATATTTATGTAACATTTTGAAGACTACTATACTTCAAGAATTTCCTAATCTCGCATATGAAAAATATGTTATCTATTTAATTTGATATCAGCTTAAAAAATAAAAAATATGATAAATTATTAATGCCAAAGTTCTGAAAATGGCAAATTGACCAATAGTCACAAATGTAACTTTCATTTCTTTTAAAAATACATTCAGATTTTTAAATATTTTGGGGATTGATATAAACCCGTAAAAGGAATGCCTAGCATTCCTTTTACGGGACAGCTCAAAATAGTATGTAGATTTTTTATGTGTTCCTGAAATGAGGTTTTCTTTTCATCGAAGTGAGATGGCCATCGTATAAGCAATCTCTCAATTTTTCGAGTATTTGCTCTCATTTGTTTTTGGTTTGGTTTGGTTTAGAGTGCTACGGTCTACTTTTTGCAACACGAGAGCTAATGAGACCTTGCTCTCATTTGTAATTTTGTCTATTGTATCAACAAATGATTTTTAATCTCGAACAAAAATATATTTTTCTGGCTGGTACATCTACTGATCGGTTTGGTTTGGTTTGGAGTGCTACGGTCTACTTTTTGCAACACGAGGGCTAATGAGACCGAGACCTACAGTTTAAAGCCGATTCCGAACGGCTACGAACATCTATGCCTCAGTGGGATTTGAACCCATGAACTCCGGTACCGAAGGGCAGCATCCTAACTATTTGTCCATCGTTCGGCCGTACATCTACTGAAATCATGACAAATAGCTTTATCAGTTATAACTCCTTACCTTAAAGTATCATGTTTACATTTGATACCAAATAAATTTCTCACCAAATAAATTTCTCAAGGATTTTTTTTTCATTTTAGTAAATAGCATCCTGTGATGTTTAAAATGTTAAATACTTATGAGAACAGGCTGTAATATTCAAAGGTATTTATATTTCATATTTGTTTTACTGTGAGGAGTCCATTATAACGATTAGATTTAAGATATTCACAGAATTCATATTATATTCAGAAGAAGAAGAAGTGACTCTGGCATAAATGGGTTAAAATAAGCTTAAGTTAAATCTTTTAAAAGTGCCGAGATAAAAAGGACTATCTAAAACTGTTAATACCATATGGACTAGTGTTCCGCATTTAGTTTGGGTTTGAATCTCGTGAAAGGATTGGATGTGTTTGTGTTGTCCTCGTGTAAACTCTGGTTTGGGATTTTATGGTCTTTTACACCAGCAAGGCTAATTAGATAACCTAAGCAGATTTCGAATGCCTACAAAAATCTGTGACAGCAACGGATTCGAACCCTACGCATTCTGCTATCCAAAATTAACCTTGATAAGACAAACAAAAGTCGGTAAAATTAGTCTCGATTTTTAATTTCAAGTTCCCATATTCATTTTTAAAACTAAGTAATTACAATCATAAAAGCTTGCTTAAAAATAAATGTGATATGATGCATATGAAATTACTTTATATCTTTTTATTGAAACCAAAGTGATTTAATTTTTATTTTTAAAATAATTTACACAGCAATTTAAGTTTTATATAATAAACTTTTAAAATACTTTGCAAAAATAACACGATAATTATAGATGATTTGTTATGTAGTTAAACTGCTTTTTATAATACATTATTTGCCTTACTCTATTAATAGTTAACATCTATCTGTCTGTCTATATATTTATATATCTATACAATCTAAAAATCTATAGTTTAAATTACGTATAACAATATCCATCCGGAAGATGTAAAAGCATTATTCAAACTAATCATTTGTTAAACATGTTTAGGTATTGTTAGGAAATGTATTCGGATATATTTTATTTAGAGTAATTGGTATATGTCGTAAAAACAATATCTAGTTTTCTTCTATAACTTTAAGGAATTTCTCGACTGAACTATCGTAGTTCAAAGGCATTATTTCAGAGTTGCTTGCATATGGAATCTCAAAGTAGCTTGATCAGCTAAAAACTTTTTTATTGCAGAAATCGCAAAAAGGTTTAAAGTTGAATTACATTTGCCATTCATTACACATAAATTTGGGGAAATCTGACGGTATGTTTTCGGTTTTTTCTTTGTTGGAATATAAATAACCATGTATGCTTTGAGAAACTGATATGTATGAGGGTTCTTGTTTGAGCAGATAAGTCTTTTACATTGTTCGTTATGCATCATTTGTTATACAATTCAGGTGTAGTACAAGATATATATGCATATATATTGAGTGTAAAAAGAATTTGTAAGACACTATTATTATATAAAGACTCGTTTGAAAATGACTATGAATGAAAATTCAAAGTAAACCAAATACACATTGAGTATAGAATGTATTTTACTGATCGCATGAGAAATTTAAATAAAAAAGAGCTGCATACCAAGAAAAATATGCAGAAAGCCCAATCCCATCACTTCTTGGTATAAAGCATATTTGTACAGGGAGTAATATTTTGTGTGTCTAGAAATAAATTTTTAAGTTAATACCTTGTAGGGCATTTTCGATTTTTAATAACGGCTTTAAATATCTTCGTCATTGATTTAGTAGTTTTTTGTAAATAGAATTTGAACAGATTCATTCTTGCATAATGACATCTTGCATAGGTGAACATATTAATATAGTAGAAATGTGCCTTTTTTTGGATAATTCTAATAAATGTCATAATTTACAATAAATGTAATAAATAAAGGATTAAGGTCAGGTGACTGGAGAAGAATTTCATAACATTTTGTTATACTATATAATATTAAAAGAGACTAGTATTTCAGGCTGTGTGTTTGGGATCATTATCATGCTTAAAGACTAATTTATTTTTACCCATGAAAGTTCTACAAATCATCTGTGACCGGATGTCAGTACAGGTGGTCGTCCAAATCAAGTACTGTTTCGCAGTGTTCTAGAACTAATAAACTTTAGTATGATATTCGATTTAGATTGATATGATTTAGATTATCTTTGATATATATCGGATCGCATTTAAAAACGCAGTAAAATATTTTATATTATTCACAAGATCAGTGGTATAAGCATTCATAGAAAAGCTGAACAACCAACTCTCAGAATAGTAGAAAAAATGTTCATTTCTTTTAATGTAAGAGTAGATTTCACGCGCTCCAAAATTGCCCCGATTTGTTAATACCCCTCAGCATAAATAGATGTCATTACTTTTTTTCATTTTTTATATAATGAGTTCCTTTTGAGAAAAAAAGTTATCTAGCTATGAATGAATTTTGAAAATAAAATTCATAAGTATTCCGACGAAGAAACATTATTTAACAGGGATATTAACCCTGTACAAATATTGTCTGCACTCATTGTGTACAATGACACCTCGATTTATCGTTGCTCAATCGCTTCATTTGATACGACATTTGTTTCCATAGAAGCAATGTTATTTTTCTTGGATTCTTCAATTTCCCTGATCTATCGTTGAAACGTTTTCGGAGTAGTTACTTTGTTTTCCTGAATGCATAACCTTGTATTACAGGAACTAGAGAAAATCTAACTGTTTTTTCCACATAAAACTGTTTCAAAGTCGTACGGACGGCAAAAATATTTCTGGCTCATAGAGGGTCTTTTCATGTCCACGAACTGGTTCCTTTTCATAGTGGTGACGATTTAGGTGGGAAGGGTTAGTAGTTCAATAGAATACTGAATTATACTAGTTAAGAATCATACTACCTACGCTTATATATATTTAATTTACCATTCAAACGCTTCCACTATTTTGTCGCAAGAAGAGACTACATTTGTCGTATTTTATTATTCTATCTTTGTGTAGAGCTGTCTTGTGCGAACTAGCATTTTTTTAATTAAATCTTCTATTTAACATTAAATCCCTAGTTTCAGAGGTTCAGGAGATAAGAACGATAATTTGTTTGCAGTCAGACGATCCATTTGCCTAAATCAGGAATCAATTACAAAATGTTTTTAAAATGTTAACTATCCTTCTAATATCCAAACAAGAAGCTAAATTTACAATACTAATATCACTAATAACTCAAATTCGGTTTCTTAGACAATGATTACAATTTAGAGTCTCTAAACTACACTCTAAAGTGTGCCCTTTCAATAGTAGAGAAATTTTCAATCAGAAGATGGTCATAGTTTCCTACCTTTCAGTTTAGATTTTAACTTATCCTTTCATAATGTATTTTTCCAGATAAGACGGTGGTGATATCCATTTGCTCTTTTGCACTTACAAAATAAATATATTAAAACATAAATCCATAAAACGATGCTTTATAATGTTGAGAAGAATCGCAAAACGAGACTATCCGTTCTTTAATCACGCAAACATTGCATTATAACTTTGCTTTACTATGCTTTCCCTGTTTTAGAGTAGAAGAAAAACCTTTCATAATAGCAGATGACATATATAAAAACGTTCAATGTAAAAATATATTTTTCCTTAACATTTGAGACGTCATTAGGTAGATAATACTAGTTTTAGAATCACACACTCTATTTATATACCTTTTAGAGATTTTTTTTCAAAGCATTACCTTAATATTTATTTAGACAGTTTTACTAAATTTTGGCTTTATCCATTCAATTGTTGCATGTACATCCATCCTCAAAGAACATTTCATTTTGCTTTAATGATTTATAGCTGTAATTTTTCTAACAGAATATTTTAAGTTTAACGCATTTTTAACTTTTTTAAAACTGAATTAAATATCTATAGGAAGAATAAAAGTATGTAAAGAAGAAACAATGAAAAAAGGAAAATAATATAATGAATATGCAAAATGACTGTAGATTTATTATGGAATAACGTTAGCTGTATGAAATACATTACACTGACCTGATACTGAAACAATAGGTCTTTGTTAGTCTTCGCATTACTAGTTTTGATTCTATAGCATATCCAAAGCAAGCTAATATTTAATCGTTTTTTAAGGTCTGATAAAATGATTTTTTACTGTTTATGTATGTTTTTGATACCTTACAACGGGCCACGTACTTTGACTGGCGTAAGGAGTTTGTGACGTTGGAGAATCGCTTCAATTTTGATCATTCTTAGGTGGTGAATATTTCCTCCTGATTCCCAAACTCTCTTCTCCCACCTGACGAAGTCCCATTAAAAGGGTATCTGGACCCTGAGCATTTTCTCGGTGTTCAGAAGATTCTTAGAGATTCAGGGAGGTTCGAACCTGTCTCCCCACCACTCTAGCCCAAAACATCAAAACTTAATCCATTTCGGATACCACTGTCTACAAAAGAAGGGGGCATGTTACCTATAGTTTTCCCATTAAACACCATAAATATGTACCACAATCATGTTGAATCAGGCTATGAAATTCTGTCTAAAGAAATTTTCAATCTTGAAATCACTCGCATGTTCTGTACTCAACATTAACATCTTATCGTAGGGTCTGGTCGCTAGGTTTTAGTTTAAAAAACACTGCAGTACAAATTTCTTTCTCTAACATTCAGTCTTTTGTATTCTTTCAAGTGTTTACAATTTTTGTCTGTAATAAGTAAGTTTTTATACGAAGTACAGAAAATAAAACATGTAATATTAGTTTTAAAGTTGTATTATAGAGGATAATCTAGTCATACTCAAGCACTTTATTTTTACCCCATTAACGAAAGTAGAATTTAAGCACTTTCAAAGTAAGATTTTGATGTTTTAAGATTTTAGAAACAATAATCGTTTACGAAATCGATTTGCTTCATGTGATATTTTCTTTATGTGAGTGCATTAAATCATTAAAGAGTCCTGAGCACTCAGAGTTTAACGTTTGCACTTAAAGTAATAAAGTTTATAGTGATAGACTAAATTTAACTTGAAAGAATTTTTTTGTGTTATTGAGTTGAAAGCACCGATTCTTGTATAACATTTCAAATCAAAGGATTTCTTTCTACCTTTGAAATTAGCACGGGTAAAATGATTTAAATTAGACATACTAAGATATTTAGTTGAAATCAATTTGAGAAAAAGAATTTTAAAGTAAATATTAAGGCTGTAAATCACAAAATGTCTGTAGCTAGTTTCTAAAGTTTACTTTTCTTTTCCTCGATGCTTTATTGGCTGTAAACTTCACGATCCTTAAAATTAAGTAAACTTTTAAGACAGTTTATCAGGTAACTGAGTATTCAGTCCTAATGATATTTCAAAAAGTGATTTAAAAATAAAAATATATATCTTTTTTAATCCTTTATATCATCATGTTGCAGATCTGAAACACATAAAAAATTTATTATTAACAAATTGGGATTTAAAAGATGATTTTGTTGATTGTTGGTATCCTGCGAAACTGATATTAGCACAATTTACTTGGAGAATTCCCAGAGTGTCTAGATTTTCTTTCAAATATCTATTTATACTTTTATCAGATGCACATAATTATTACAGAAAATAAAAATTGGATTTATTATAGTGTAAAAATATTGGGGAAACCAGAAATAGATTTCTCGCAAAGATAGCTAGTTTCCAATTCTGTATGGAAAGATATTTTATGAAAAGATATATTTTATTTTAGAATTTACAGTATTTATAACTAATACTTAATTTCTTGTTTGTAGAATATGCCTTTTTTGGTCATAAATTTCTATTATTATTTAAATCTATAAAATAATTCATTACTCAAACATGTAACAGACTTTTACAAATTTTTAAATTCAAAGTTGTTGATGTACAAATGGTTAAAATTGAAGAATGCTTTTTACCTTCTATAATCACTTTTAGTAGTTATGAATGAAAACTTAAAAATTTCATACAGTTTAAAGAAAACTGCTATGATTTTTTAGTTTTTATACTTTTTTAGGTGTTTGACAATGACTGTTTTCAGTAGGATTAAAATTAAACGTGAAAACGTCAGAATTAAAGTTTAATTACAAATCAAATTGGTATCAGTTTCGTGGGATATATAAGCATTTGTAAAACTAATTTTGTCTCCTACAATGGCAGGTTCATTACAGAAAGAGAATCCCACTTCAAGTGTGAATGTTTAAAGATATATGCTGATATAATTAACCCTAGTGTAGAAAAATGACTTTACAGCTAAATATCAACCAAACACAAAAGGCTGGCACGGACAGTTCGAAATGTACAATGACTATTTGTGAAATGGAATTGCACTGATGTTAGATATGTAAGTAGATTTTCAGCATAAATTTTAATATTTTAATTGTTACTGCTCGGTCTCACAGATTTTTCCCTAAACATTTTCATCTAAATCATAATTAATCAGTGATTTTCTCCGACTATTTCTGCAGCGTTCTGTCAAGATCATTTACAACGTTGCAAGATAGTTAAAAATTTAATTGAAATGAACAATTGAATACAGTTTATCTCAAAAATGAAGTTCATGTAGTTACAGGTAAAGCCAATTCTAAACAGTTCTCAAAGACTGTTAGATTGGTTGGATAAAACCCTGCAATAGAAAAACGTTATCCATGTCTTACCGGAGAGTTCATGCATACATTTTTTGCATTCCAGGCTAACCTCTGCATTTCACTTGATTGACGACGACAATCACAAAGCTAGTTGCCAAGTAAAACAATTTACTGTACTGAAAAGTACTCAGTTAGATGCTTGACAATGGATCTGACATATTTAATATGCTTAATAAATAAATTTTAAAAGCCCAATAGTAATCGGAAGCAGAAAGTTGAGTCATAGAGGTCAGATGAGATCTGAAGAGGTAAGATGCTACCTGTACGTATCAAAGCACATGGATTTGAATCTCACTGAGAGTACTGATCATCGTAATCATTCAAAATCTGTTTTAAGCAGTAGATCGCATATTAATTAGGCATCAAGTAGCACCATAATACTACAAAAGAACCAACCCATGATAAATATTCTTATAACTTTTTGAGAAATGCTAATACTATAAGTGGCATTTCTAACTATAAAATAGAAAATTTCGATTTGCAGAAGATAGATGCTTTAAGGTATTTTTTATTTGTGAGTTCTTGTAATCAGCGTGTTTCTAGCTTATATCCCGATATATCAGAACATTAGATTGCACAAGTGGTATACGTGCAGAATAATGTTTCTACAAGTCATATTACCTTGAATTCAAGTAGAAAAAGAGAACGAAATTGGGAGGAATTCCTCCTAGATGACCAAAACTACGTTCATGTTTAGAAGCTAGTTCGGAAGTTCCAATCTTATTGTGTTTCGAATTTTTTCTCTTAACAGAAACTGAAATCGTCACCATCTAGCCATAACTCATGGAAATGCTTGTGGTAATCCACATGCTCTAGCACATGCCCATGTGCATGTTTGATTTATTCGTGACAGTTAAGCCACATACTCCAGTATTCACTTAATATAATACTCCCTCACATAAAAGAACTTGTAATTCTAGTTGTAATACACAGCAAGGTCTTATAAATGTAACCACCACTTACTTTTGACATCCTCGATAAAAACCAATCGCAGAAGGAAGGTGTCATTAGCAAATTTGGTGGATAAATAAAATGTGTTGAAAGCATTCGGAAAACATTTCAGTTCTTGCCGTCATGCACAAACGGAGCGATTTATCCGGCATCCAAAACGACAGGATCAATGGCTGTCGAGCCAAAGGTGGAAACAGCTAATTGTGTAAACTGTTCGTGGGCCGCCGTGGTAAAAGTATATCGTGTATGGCAAAGTGGTACTATCCAAAATCAGTGACATGCAAAATGTGGTGCACCACAGACCATAGATGGCAGAGATGAACGACGGCTGATGAGATGCATTCTGTCTAATAGCCGTGCAACCGTTGAGCAATTGACCGCCCAGATGAACCAAGGGGCTACCTACAGTGTCTTCACAATGACAGTTCAGCGAACGTTGCTGCGTATGAGCCTCCCCAGCAGATGCCTGGTTAATGCACCTGTGCTGACTGCTGCTCATCGGCGACGACGGCTCGAATTTGCACGCCAGTACCGCAACTGGAACTCCACTGAGTGAAGACGGGTGGCTTTTTCCGACGAATCAATCACATTTTATGCTCCATTTTTCCGTTTGCGTAAATTAAGTAAACGTTAATCCAATAGTTCATATACGAAAGTACATTGTTTAAAAGAAACTTGAATTGGCTTTATATTGGTGAAATTCGAAATTATTAATGGATATATTGGCATAATTGATAAGCCATTGATCAAACAGGGAAAGAAATTTAGAATTGCAATTGAATTAAAAGAGTAATTTATATATTCCCTGAGGCGTTCATTTTAGATGTATTTAAAGCAAATATGTTTTAACGTAAGAAACTCTTAAATACTTACTCCCAAATCTCCAAAGTTAATATTAGTATCTTTCTGTTTTGTACAATGATCATTAGGAGTAAATTTAAAATCTAAAATAATGAGTTTCTTAATTTTAATTTATTTATCAAAAAAGGTATAGTATTTAAGGAGTATACATTTTATTTAGCATGGAAATTTCACGAATAGACCAAATTTAAAGAAACATTGAGCAGAATTAGAGATAGTTGTCGCGTTCCTTTTTAAAGTATTCAGTGACAGATTCCAAAAAATTTCCCCCTCGAAATCCACGTGCACTCCCAACCACGTGCGAGTTAATCGAACCTGGTAGCGCCACTGTCGCCCAATCTCCCTTTTATTCCAAAGAAGTTGATTTACTCACTTCGTTCGGATGCGAGGTGAGCTACGGACTAAAACATCTGATTTGAGGTTGTTAGCGGTGCACAGATGACGTAACAACCACAAATGATTTTTACGGTATCAGCGCTCATAGGAGTAGTGACAGCTACTATGGCTGGTAAGAATATTTGAAACGATAGATTTTAGTTGTAGATATATATCTCTGATGCTGTCGCTGGTGGTTTTGCATTACAGAAAGAAATTTCATTTGATATAATAATTCTGAACAATGATATTAATTTGTTTTATAGCATTACTGTAATAGAAGGTTTGTAGAGGAATAAAATAAAGTATAGATTTCTGAGAAGTTAAAAACTTTCGAGGTTCAAATTTACAATAAAAAAATTTATATTTTTAAAATTTACCTGTCATATATTATAGTAATAATGATAATAATTCTAATTTAGTCTCAATGTACTAGACGCTTCACGTCTGAAAAATAATTATAAATTAGATTAAAAAATTAAGTCTTATAATATGAGAGAGATAAGCCACTAATCATATATAACTATACCTGAATAATTTGTATATGTTTAAATGAGAAGTTTATTGTAAATTCATTTAATAAATTCAAAGACTCTTGTAGGAAAGATGCATATTAGATTGTGCATGCACGCTATCAATTGTTTGTAAATTAGTTTGAATAAACATATTAACCGTAGCTTAGGATAATATTTGTAAAAAAAATTGGCAGAAAAATCCTAGGCATTCAAGAAAAGAAAGGAAGTGTAATAATCGGAAATTCAATAACTAAAGTTTGGTACCGATATTTGATTTCCTATTAATGGTATCTCTTTTTTATTTCAAGATTATTTGACACCTGTAATATTGTAAGAGGATAACACAGCTGATATGAAATAATGATTTAAAATATTTCTTTTATAACCGAGATAAAAATTATTTTAAAAGTGAATTAATATTGCATGAACTTAGAAAAAACTTTTATAACAAACAATTTAAATAAAAAAATATGCAAGGAGAAAAAGCGATGAATACCGTATGTATTAAAGTGATGCGTAAATTATCATATCCACTTTGCATTTTTTTAATTTAGTAATCATAAAAATTATATCAAATTTCCCAAAAATATGAATATATTTGGTTTTAAACTTAATATCTAGTCATTAGTATTTAAGGTTTTTAATTCTCTTTAATAAATTACTGAACAACATATAAACCTAAAAATAAAATGGAATCAAACCCTATATAGGATAGATATTTTATGAATCCAATTTGAGCAAACAAATTGTTCAATATATACCGCATGTAAAAATATGGGGAAAATGACTTCAAAATGTTTTAAGTGCAATATATAAAATAGTAGCACAAACTTTATTGACGTACAAATACTACTATTAGAAATCTCGAAATCTTTTAAATGAATTGTAATTGTGACATTTCAACATAATGACTTAATACGATGAAAACTAATTTAACGTTTTGAGAGAACAAGTCGACAGTAGAAATTCATTTAATGTGAGACTAAGAAAGGAGTTTAGACACTTTGTTTACATTTTTATCATGCTTTAAAATTTAATTTCTAAAATATTGAGATTTAGTGTTTTTTATTTAAAGAATTTATTGTGAAAACCTATTAACTTCTCTTTCTATGTAATGAAGAAAGGTTAGTTGGATAATTTTCTTTGACTTTTATGAAATTCGATATTCAACATCGTACTCCTAATATTGTTTGAATCTGCTATTTCAACATCTTTCGATGTATTGTGGGTGTAAACTGAATTTGTAAAAGTCTACATTTAAAATAAAAGATTTTCTTTTACCTATAAGAGTCATAGATTAAATATTAAATAAAACAAGAAATAGCTGTTAAAATATGCTATTTTCATGTACAAAATATGTTTAAGTTTTTTTAAGCACGCAATAGATTGATTATGTATTTCGAAGTATATTAATTTTAACTGACTTTTATTTGATAAGCTACAATTGAATGATTCATAAATTTCGTTGAAATTAGACAGCTAAAAATATTTGTAAAGTGTTTGTAATATTTAATTTTTTTGGTTTCAAAATTTTTTCTTTCGGAAACATTTATTTGCAACATTTGTAGCTTATTTGGGGGTAATAATGGTTTCATTATAGGATAATAATTATAATAAAAAATTTTATCGTTCTGATTTATAATTATATTTTGGAGTGCAGTAAATCAAATAATTAATTTCAAATAGATTGCAGTCTTCTAAAAGACCACTGTCACCTTAAATCTTATATATATATATATATATATATATATATTTAATTTGAAGCAAAATCTATAGTAATCGTTATGACGCAGGATCATTTACGGTATAGTAGATTTATCTGTCAAATTCTAGAATGGATGATACCTCTATCCTCACTTAAAATTATTTGAAGTGTATAATTTTTTTATCCATCTCTTCAAAATAAGCTTAAGTTAGGAAAATTCTGTACACAATATCTACACTTTCAACATCTTGGTCTAATTTGAACTATGTGTGCGGACGGTGATTTCCCCCTAGAAAAATAATAAGGTGTAAAAAAATCTTTTTTATGATAAAGATACAGGATCTCTTAAAATTTTATTAATAAGCCACAGGATTTCGCTTGATAATGGACTGTAAAGTTTCGAACTCCTCTACTAGCACTTTGCAAGAATGGGATTTAAATAGTAGGTCTGGTGCAATTAGTCTCTGTTGTCCAATAAATTAATAAATAAATGAATAAATAACTCTAAAAAATAAAGTATTTCATTTTTAAGATATCTGCACACTTTTGGGAGGACTTTTTAAGATTTAAGTCCTGTCAACAAACCGAAGATTTTCTAGGGCAAAGTCAGTTCTCGTAAAATACCGAAGTCATTGAGTTATGGATATTAGAATCGTATTGTAAAAGTTATAAATGTGCTCAAACTTTACATAAACAAAACTTAAGATAATTTCAAACATAAAATTTTGTTTAATGATATTTTGTTTAAACTGAAAAGGCAAAAGATTTTAAATTGAGTAAGAAGCTCAAAGTCAAATTCAAGAGGTTGGGGAACTCAAAATTCGGATTCTTTTTTTATCTATGCACATTTTATTATTTTACTCAAATGTATAGTAATATAGGAATCTGCATTGGAATAAGTATTTTCAAATTTGAAATTTTTTTTCAATTTTTAAGTTATTTAATTTTTAATATATCTCTGGGGTAAATACATATTTTCAAATATTTTTTCACTATAGAATAATGAAAACATTTAAAGTTAATTTGTCTTTGGGCTTTGTCAAAATATAGCCCCAAAATATTTAGTATGGTATGAAAGGGAGAAAAATAATTTTTATTAGGGAAAATGTTTACCAATTTTGCTTAGGGATAACATATCCGAAAGCTGGGGCTCGGTGAGAAATTTTTCATATTAGTGACAGGGAAGTTCTGCCACTTCTACTCATTTCTCAAAATTAATACAACAACCCTTATGTATAAATTTTTACAGGAATCCCTATAGTGGATTACAACCCCAT